>CM052810.1:77705062-77934102 GCA_028533885.1 Nasua narica | reverse complement strand
TGTTCCCACTTTGCTTTTACCTCTCCACTGCTGTCTTCTGCTCTCAGAGAGATCCCGGGTTTAGAAATCTTGCTCCTCAGGGTGATTTCATGGGTGTTCAGCGTGTTCTGGTAGATTTCCAGCTCACTTTTGGGGACCGGTTGCTGCAGGATCTCCTACTACTCCGCCATCTTGCCCCCCTCCCTCCTATGCCACATTTATAGGAAACGCTTACTCAAGGCGGTAGACTTTATCACTGAAATGACAAAAATACTTGATGTCTGCAGTGATGACACAGAATACCAAATATGAATATACCTATATCATAACTATATGAATTTCTTTTTTTTAGATTTTATTTATTTATTTGATAGAGGTAGACAGCAAGAGAGGGAATACAAGCAGGAGGAGTGGGACAGGGAGAAGCAGGCTCCCCGCTGAGTAAGGAGCCCGATGCAGGGCTCGATCCCAGGACGCTGGGATCACGACCTGAGCCAAAGGCAGATACCTAAGGACTGAGCCACCCAGTTGCCCCATAACTATATGGATTTCTATAACAATATATTTTTGTAAAATTATTTTTAATGTAATCTGTGCAAAGCATTTCCAGACTGATGTTCATTGTTCTTTATATTTAATCATTTATTTATTCAGCAAAAATGTATTTGGTTCTTGGCCCAAATCAGGCACATTCTACATACTGGGGATATAGTCATAGAATAAGACTTAAAAGCCCTTGCTTTAATTCAAATGAAGGTTGACATATGAGGAACATGTTAAATAAATAAAAAGAAACAGAAGTATAGTTTCAGAAAGTGGTAACAACTCCTAAGAAAATAATTGAGTGATTTTGGAGCATGTTAAATAGGGTTAGTAGGGAAGAGGTGGAATTTAATTTCAGAATCCAGTGATACAACAAAAACAGCCACTGTAAAAATTCATAAGAAGACAGATTTGAGCAGGGAAGAGCAAACAGAAGGGTCCATGTGAAGGCCCATGGTAAGGTTGGTGCAGTTGGAACAAGCTGGAGTGGCAAAAAAATCAGGCTGAAAAGTCTTTGGGAACCAGACACACATAGTCCTGGGGGCGATGGTAAGGAGTTTGGATTTTATTCTTGTAGTGGGATAATACAGAGGGATTTTAATAGGAGAGATGAATCATCTAATATACACTTTAAAATACTAATTTTCTGTTATTAGAATAACTTTTAGGGAATGGAACATTAATAGTAGAGGCAGAGATTTTACCTTTGAGTCTGTTGCAATTACCTGCACGAAGTCTCTGTGGCTTTGGCCAGGAGCTGTCATTTGCTGAGTGACCTTGGAAGTATAATGTCTCCACCAGCTAATGCCTTTGTTTCTTCATCTGTAAAATGGGATAAAATAATTTACCTCATAGGGTTGTTGTGGAGATTGAATAAACTAGGTTATAAAACTGCCTGAAATATTTTAAATGCTCAATATATGCTGGATGTTTTAAATTAGGATTGCTAGTATTAAATAGGCACATTAGCTTTAATCTCCAGACTTTTGCGATTCTCTATTTCTATGACTATGTGCAGATATTAGGTGTTTTACTTTCCTAATTCTGTTTCTTATCCGTTATTATTATTATTTATTATTTTTTACTATATTAATCGGTATAGGTTAAGCTATCCATGGTAATAAATACACTACCCCAAGTCTCTAGGGCTTCACACAGTGACAGTTTCTTTCTTCTCACATTACAGTTTGATATGGATAGGGAAATCCTCCACCATCCTTCTCACCCAGCATCTGAAATTATTACTTTCAAGTTTATCCTATCAGAGAAATGGTGTATTAAACCAAAGATCTTATTTTATTAATGGTTCCCACACATTTATCATAGCTGGTCATTTTCCCCTGCAAGGGTCGTATCTCCATATGTTTTTGGCACATTAAAAAGTAAAAAGCTCTGTGAGTCTTTGGAAGGTAAAATACGAGCCACGCTCGTTCCAAATACATGGCCACACTTGTATTTGGTGGTGGGCCTTAAGGACCCAGAGCCATGAGTCCCGCTCTGCCCTCAGTTACCATGTGACTTGGAACAAGTCATTGAACCTTGCAAGTCCGCCTCAATATAGCTCTTAAAATGAAATATGCTGCCTAATGCAAGGTAGTATTATATTCTCACAAAACATAAATAGTATAAATAGAATTATTCAAGTTATTCATTTTGTCTATCTCTTTCCCTAATGAGGAAGAATTCCTGTGACCCATTCTAGAGAGATTAGTTGTGCTTTAAATAACCCCATCAAAGTGATTTTTGTCATTTGTTTTGAGAGGGCAGTATCATTAATCTTTTCTGCCCCTCCCTTTTGTACTCACTTCAATTAAATAGGCAGGGAGAAGAGACCATTGAACAACATTATAAAAATGTTAATTCCTAATGTCACTGAGTAGCTCTTAATCACACTATTAGACATATGTTCTGATTTAATGATCCTGACCAGCAAGCAGTAAGACCAAGATAGACTTTGATGAATGTCTATCATTATTTTCTGATATGGATGAGGTTATTTTTCTTTCTAACCAAATGTTTCCTCAGAAATGATATTCTACTTAGAAAGATTGCATAAAATGCTTTGTTTGATAGTCAGAATCTTCTTTCCTAAACCAGTGTTTGATGATTTGTATTTTGATCATACAAGGAAACATTTTGGTGCAATCATCTGTAATTATTTGCCCTTTTAACTTGGGTGTAATCTTTTTCTCCCTCTTATTTTTCAAGCCCACATGCTCAACTACAGTCAGTGAAATAGCTTATCTTTGGTATGTGCAGAAATCTTATTATATCACACAGTTGCTTCCTCTAAGGATGATGCAGTGAATTTTGGGTCCTCTTTGGTATCTTATACCTGCACTGACCCTTCCCAGTGGCACCATCCCCCTCAATGCCAAGCCTCTATTCAAATGTCACAATTTCCATGAAATTAAACCATTTCCATAAAACCTTTCTCAGGACTCCTGAGACAAAATTTATAGTTTCTTATTCTGGGCTTCCCAGCCTTTTATTAACTGCTCTATTTTGGCCCTAATCTCATTCTAACTTTCATTTCTCCCAGCTATGTATAAGTCCTTCTTCCCCTAAATGTTATGAGCTCCTTTGGGGCAGTGATAGTCTGTTAAAGTTATATCACTGGGATACACATCATGATCTTCATATAGTGTAGAATTAAGAAATAATTGAGTGGAATTATATATATATATATAATTATATTATATGTTATATTATATATATATAATATATACATTATATATTACATTATATATATAATTATATTATATATAATTATATATATAATATATATAAGTTACATTATATATATATAATTCCACTCAATTATTTCTTAATTCTATATATATATAGTGATGTATATATATACTAATTTATATCATTATATTTAATACATTGTTTTATAAATCATAGATATATGTGTGACATATAGATATCTATATACACATTTAAGTCTTATGTTACTCTATTAGTGGAAGTTGTGCCAGGTGACAGTCTAGTGATCAGACACTTTTATGATTCCTCAGAGTCCTATGCACAATTTCTAACCAAATGCATGGATGGGAGGCATTGAGCCTAGAAAAGATGAACAGGGACTATTACCATTGGAGAAAACTGTTATCTGAAATGCAGGAAGATCCAAGCACTATATTTGAAGGGAATAAAGGTAGGTGGGAGAGTCAAGGTTCCACTGGCAATAATCGACCCTGAGTTAAGAAAGGCTCAGAGTGAACCCAGACTGGGATCAAGTTAGGAATATGTAGGAAGGGAAGAAAGGCAATTGCAGAAGGGGACTAGGAATGACTCCCATAGAACCACTCAAGTGTCTGCTACAACTGTTTACATATCTGGGCCAGAAGATAAACAATTAGTTGGGCCAAAACAGGATTGATGTTTCTTTTTATTTTCCTCATCCACCTATATTTCTCTTTATTTATGTTTCTAACCAAATTGCGAATCCTTTGAAAGTGGAGCCATTGACCTTTCTATTTATTTCCTTATAATCCCTACAGAATATTTTGATGTGGTTGACATCTAATTTGTAATATCAGTTATTGTCATAGTAGTGTTATCCAGCCAGGTGCCAAAGCTCAGTGGCATACACCACTCAGTGCTTCTCAGCTCACACGTCTGTTCATTGGATGTGAAAACTGTGCTTTATGTGCCTCATCCTGAGGCCCAAGCTTGACAGGCTGTGACTCTCTTGACATGTTCTCATGGTTGTGTCAGGAAAGATCCCCAGGGGAAAGTGGGAACATGCATGACTCGAGGTTGAGACTCTGAATGGACACACTGCCATTTCTGTCCACATTCAATGGGCCAAAGTATGTAGAAAGAGCAAATCTGACATTAAGGGGACAGCTATGTTTACCATGAAACCACCGTAACATATGATCACAATATAACAATATAACACATGATTTACTGATCATTGTAGACATTTTTGAAGCTGTAAAAGAAATGAGCTCTAAAAGTCTCTCTGTTGGCACAATGAGTTTACGCAAATTTACGGCTATGAGCATACTACTTGTTAACTTAGAAATAAATGAGGAAAAGCAATAAAAATAATAACAGCTCGAGATGGTAGCACTGTCTCTGTATATTTACAGAACTTTCCAGCTTCATGCTGGGTTTGTTTGGAATTATGTTTGGACTATTCATAGTGGTGGCAATCGCCAAATTCTCTTGGCTGTGGCTGTAGTTATCACTGGGAAGCTATTGTGCTTATTGCTTTCTCAGTTATCAAGACTTTAATTTACACAATTGCAAGATTAAGGAGAGATCTCCAATTTGAATTCTGTTCAACAATTCAATAATTAAGCCATAAAAGTGTGCAGGTAAACTGCATCATGATCTGTTTTAAATTTCTGACTTTAGGAAAATCATAATTTGAATTAAACATGTACAGATTGGTTTTCTGCTTAGGTATTCCATAAAACGTATTTTGATTTTTCTCTCCTTGAGCTCTGTCTCTGTGTATATCATATAGTGTCTCACTGGAGGAAACCTGTGCTTATGCACTCATTATCAAAATTTGTAATTTGACCTTCTATAATATTTTAAATTGAAATATAATACTTTTCTGATGCTGTTCATGAAGGAATTAAAATAGACTTAATTTCTGAGTTCAAAGTGAGGATATGGATTTTTCCTCATCTGCATCCTCTCATATCTCTGTTTGTCTTTCACTTGATCTTAGCCAAAAGGCCGAGAAGCGATTGTCTTTCAATCTCTCTGTCTCTCTCTCTCTCTTTCTCCCTCTCTCTCTCTCGGTCACACACACACACACACATACACACACAACCTCTCTAAACTCAAATTCCCCATATAAAATATTAGAATGTAGTTCATTTCCATCTTCTTTTGATTCAGTTGTGAGAATTATTTTCCAAGTTTATGTTGCAATACCTTCTTGAGGATAATTACAGCAATGGGAACTTAGTGACAGGATAGGGATGAAGTCTAAGACTCTAAAGCTTTTCTCTATACTTGGGCTCATGTAGGAATCTCTGTGTATACTTTACATCCCATTTATATTGACACACACCAAGTTCTTATTACTCTAATCATCCTCAAGAAGGTATGGACAAACCTAAGTCTACATACCCTGCTTGGTTCAATATGTCAAATGAATTACATGGTGGTCTGCACGGTTTTCTATTTTAACTTATTTGTCAAATACTCTAGCCACTTTAAAACTTGGGGAACAATTAAGCTTCTAAGAAATGGACATAAAAAAAAAGAAGTATGAAAGAAAACTGAGAAACTCAGAAAAGTACAGAGCTTTTGAAAGGAAGTCCAGCTACGGGGCATAAACTGTGCCTCTTAGTTTGTGTGCAGTCTTTAGCAAAACCAAGTATACTTGTGTCTGTTTTCTAGAAATTCCTGGTGGGAAATCCTGGGAACGTTCTAGTAAGCAATGCCAACATTAAATAATGCCAATGGTGGCATTATTAGTGTGTATGAATATGTAATAGATATATTTATGAATGTATTATCTTTGATGATTGTAAGAGATTACCCACCACTTGCAATTTAGTTATCACTTAAATCCACCCGTATGTATTTTGTTGAAAGACCCAAGTTTTGTGTTTTTTTTTTTTTTTATTTAGTCTTTTTGGAACTTTTTGGGGCCCTAAATTTTTTAACTATGTATTATTTCCCTACACGTCAGAGCACAGTGGTGGCATAACATAGGAATTAAACCCGGGAACTCTTGCACAAGAATGCTTGGATTCAAGTTCTGACTCTGAACTTTTTATTGTATGGCCCCAAGAGAGTCATTTAAACCTTCTCTGCCTCAGTCCCTTTACCTGTGAAGTGAAGGATAATACACACCTCCTAGGATAGCAGTGATGATTAAATGAGTTAATATGTGTAGACCACATCAGAATACTGCCTATAACCTAGCACACACTCAGTAATGTTCGCTATTGTCATTTTTATAACCCTCATGACAGATGACTGATCTTGGTCTAGTGATATTCTATTTGATATTAACAAAAAACACCTTTTGTGCTTACTTACTTCCACACACTGAGGTCATTCACTCTAAGCCATTAACTTTCTTAGGAGGGTTTTTTGTTCAATATATATATGATGAATTTTCCTAGGCCTTGTTGTGTGCATGAGGTTACATAACAATAAAAATTCTAAATACATAGAAGTAATGCAAATGAATGCAATTTCCCAGTGATTTTTTTCTTTTTTTTTTTCTAAATCCTGCAAACAGAGGACCTCACCACCTCTCTGAGGGCTCTGTATCTACTGTTGAGGTCCTGGTGGTGCCATAATCCAGGGGGATCCAGTCCTCCCACATTCTTTTATTTTTGTTATGTTAGTTACCATACAGAACATCATTAGTTTTTGATGTAGTGCTCTAAAATTCATTGTTTATGTATAACACCCAGTGCTCCATCCAATACTTGCCTTCCTTAATACCCTTCACTGGGCTCACCCAGCCCCCACTCCCATCCCCTCTAAAACTCTCAGTTTGTTTCTTGGAGTCCACAGACTCTCATGGTTCATCTCTGCCTCCGATATCCTCCCCTTCATTTTTCCTTCCTTCTCCTAATGTCCTCCATGTTAATTCCTTATGTTCCACAAGTAAGCGAAACCATACAATAATTGACTCTCTCTGTTTGACGTATTTCACTCAGCATAATCTCCAGTCCCATCCATGTTGATTCAAAAGTTGGGTATTCATCCTTTCTGGTGGCTGAGTAATATTTCATTGTGTATATGGACCACATCTCACATTCTTCTCTTAGGTTTTCTTGTGGAAGTCCACTGTAGGAGGGGCAGTGCATGAAAACACTGCTTCTTTGACAAGTGTCTGCCCCCTAAAATCTTGTAGCCCCTGGCACCAGAAGCACAAAGCAGTGTGCAGACCTTCCTTTCTGGGGTACATAAACTCTGTCCCTATCAGTTTAGAGTTTTGATCCATTAAGTGATATTAAATGCGTCTTTAGCTCCAGGAGAACCATTTGTATTATTATTATTTTATTGTTTTGTCAGAGAGAGAGAGAGCACAAACGGGGAGCAGCAGGCAGAGGAGAATCAGGCTTCCTGATGATCAAGTAGTCTAATGCAAGACCTGGGAACATGATCTGAGTCGAAGGCGGACTCTTAACTGACTGCGCCACCCAGGTGTCCTGCCATTTGTCTTATTCATACCTTCCCTATATCTTTTGAGTAACATTTCTAAGTTAGTGAAAATTCCCCTTGTGAGTCTTGCCTCTGTAACAAGTCAGAATTCACATGCCCAGTCTCCTTTCCAGCATGCAAGCATATCACCTCTGCTTCCCTAATCAGACCCTTGTATGCAGCTCTGACTGGAGGTGAGTGCTGGGAAGCAGGCTCTGCATGGAGCTTCTATTCTGAGGGTTTTTTTTTTTTAAGATTTTATTTACTTATTTGACAGAGAGGAGAGAAATCACAAGTAGGCAGAGAGGCAGGCAGAGAGAGAGGGGGAAGCAGGCTCCCCGATGAGCAGAGAGCCTGATGCGGGGCTCCATCCCAGACCCTGAGATCATGACCTGAGCTGAAGGCAGAGGCTTTAACCCACCGAGCCCCCAGGAACCCCTATTCTGAGGGTTTGATCACAGGCCACAGTAACTTCTCTCTTTGGGGGGATGGGGCCTATTGATTCTATTGATCCTTAGAGAGGGGTGGTTGTAGTGCTGGCAGCATAACATCTTCCGTCTGCGTAGGTCTCCAACATTTGACTTTCAAGGGTAGTGATATCTTCTTAATTATACCCTTTGGCTTGAAACTATGAGAGTGAATTCTTAGTTTGTACCCAAGAACCTAATTTAATATATGTTCTATTTTGCCTGTTTCCTGCTTTTTTTTTTTTTTTAAAGATTTTATTTATTTATTTATTAGGAAAGAGAGAGTGAGAGAGAGCATGAGAAGGGAGAAGGTCAGAGTGAGAAGCGGACTCCCCATGGAGCTGGGAGCCCGATGTGGGACTCGATCCCGGGACTCCGGGATCATGACCTGAGCCGAAGGCAGTCGCTCAACCAACTGCGCCACCCAGGGGCCCTCCTGCTTTTTTTTTTAATTGAACATTCCAGTTAGAGTTTCCTCAAAATTTTGAAAATTATGGTTTGAAAACCTGATGATAAATTTTAGGAAATTCCTTTATTTTACATTGATCTTGCATTCCTTGATCCTTTACATTGAATGTTTCCTTTGTTTGCTGTGTCATCCTCTGGATAGCCAGCCATTGAGTCACTTGTTCCTGCCTTGAAGTTTTGTTCAGAATTTATTTATTTATTTTTTCATCAATTTCTATCCTGACCATTCTAAAATTGCAGCCCACCCTTCTTTGCAGTCTACCTTACCTTGGTCTGTTGTATTGTTTCCATATGTCTTATTCCTTTCTAAACGTGAAATTATTACTGAGGTGTCTGGATGCCTCAGTAAGTTTTGCATCCATCTCTTGATTTTGGCTCAGGTCATGATCACAGGGTTGTGAGATCAAACCCTGTATCAGACTCTGCACCGGGCATGGAGGCTGTTTAAGATTCTCTCCTTCTCTCTCTTCTATCTCCCTCTTTCTCTCACTCTTTTTCTCTCTCAAATAAATACATAAATAGGAAATTATTTAATTATTATTATTGTCTGTTTCCTCTAATTACAAAGTAAGCTTTTGGGGCATATTTTCTTTTTTTGTCAGTTTGCTTTGTCTTAAACTGATTTATCCCAGGTACCTATAATAGTTCCTGGAATATTATAGATCTTAAGTAAATATTTGTTGAATGAGTGCATATTCAGATATGTCTATATATTTATAATTGATATTTGTGCCTTCACTTTTTTTAAACACCTGGTCAGGAGAAAATAAATCCAATTTCTCCAGTGGTTGAAATGTGAACCTTAGGTGAAGATTCCTTTCCTGACTATATCATAAGAGTCATGAATCAGGGCAAATCCCATCCTTTTGGATATTCAGTTTCCTTGTTTGTTATGCTCCAAAGGAAAACAAACACAAAAGCAGGACATCTGAGAGGAAAATTTAGCAATGATTCTCCTACTTTCAAATATCTGTGTGTGTGTGTGTGCGTGTATGTACTTTTCTCCTCTTTTTCCTTCCTTTCTTCTTACTCATGGACATGCATTCATTTAACACAATTTAAAACATTTATACTAATTTCCAGACATGAGGAAGGGACCTCAAGCCTCAGTTCCATAAGACACTGATGGATTTGAAACAGAGCAAAGCCTCAAGCTGCTGTGAAACTTCTAGAGGCTTCAGATACCAAGTGAGACTTGGTAAAATTCCTAGAAAGCAACAAAGACACCAGAAGCTATGCGCAAATTGGTTGCTCAGAAATCATACAATTAGTAATGATGCTATTAATATGATTACAACCTTGTTGCAGTTCATAAACAAAAATAATTCATGATGACATTTAACGTTACTATTTGCTCTGGACTCAGTGTTATGGGGGAGAGTCCTGAGCAGTGCCAGAAGGAGGGGGGGGGGAGATTTCTTCCCATATTTTGGATCCAGAGCCAACGTTGGTGAACGTATTCACATATAAAATGTTTTACCCTTGTGTTCCCTGGACTCACACAGTGGGAAAATTGACCTAAATTTACTCCGCTCCCGAAAATAGTGCTCTATGCCCTAAATAAACCCACCAGCTCTCTAGGCCACTTAAGTGTGGCTTATCTAAGCTAGAATTTAGAAATAAAATAATTCATTTGAACTATTGTTGCATGATTTATAGCTGTTTAAAACAAGGGAAAATGGATTTATACCATTGAGAATTAATATTAAAAAAGAACAGTCTGGTTAACAGACACTGCTAACTGGAATTCTAGCTTAAAAGATAACAGGGGGTTTGGAAAATTTTAGGCAGGATCAGATGTGTTATTTTGGGATACATATGGTCCTTCAAGCTGTCCTCCTTCGAACTCAGTAACTCTAAGATACTTTTGCTTTTCACAGTATCTTCCTGATGTTTTCCTCATAACCTAGTGATTCTTGGAAGCTCCAGATTGTCATTTCTCTTCCTACTTGCCTCAGTGACTTTCATAAGAATATTAGCACTGAGAGCAATCCAGAGAAAGTTGTTGCTAACTGTGCATACACAAATAATTTGTAAATTATGTGTTTGTAAATCAGGAGTTGCATGCACAATTAAATCTTGACTTGGCAAAATTCCAACCTAGTAACATCATCAGACAAGTATTGTTCTATTTTAAAATGGTACATCATTAAAAAATGATCCCTACTAAGCATTTTTTCATTTTTTTAATAATCTCATGTTAAGTGCCTATTGTATGCCAAAAAGAAACAAAACAGCAATTTTCAAAGGGACCTGGACCTAACTCCATGCAAGCTGATGATGTATACCTCCATCTCTCCCTACAATCCATTGCTTGGATACACTATCATCTTCCGAGTAATAATTTTAATCTACTGAAATATTCCCAATCACAAAAGAAAACAGCAGATTTTACTGAACTAAGCTTTGAACAAAAACAAATGAACAAACAAACAAACCAAAAGGAAGAAAGAAATTGACAAACACAAGATTCCAAAGTAGTTTTCTGTCGACTACATAAACCAGAAATCAGAGTTTACATACCAACTTTGTATGGGTTAAATACACCTTCAGAAGGGATTATTTGGCCCTTGCAGTATTGATCTTCAACAGGTTTTATTCTTTTTCCTTCAAATCTTTGAATTTGAATTATATAACTTTTATTTAAGCAAATTAGAAGCTATGGTAATTTAGGGTCCCAACACTTTCTTGATCTTAGCATCCACCTGTCCTCAGAATCTATCAGAAACTGAGAACTAATGTCAGGTCAATCTTGGCCTTCATGCTGTTATTTTTCCTTTGATAGTTTTATAATGAAATTCATTTCTGTATCTGTATCTTAAAAATATATGGTCAGCAATCTAGCCCAGTTTACTTAACTATGATAACTGATTATATGATATATATATATATCAGTTGTATGATAACTGATTTGAGTTTGTGACCCATCTCTGAACATCTGATTCCTACATGTCCCATTATGTGAATACTTTTTGTGAAAGTGTTTTTTATATCTATATCTGTATATATCTATAGATATAGATGTATATATGTGTATAGATATAGATGTGTATATGGATATATATATATAGAGAGAGAGAGAGAGAAAGAGAGAGATTTGTATATATGTACAGATACATATAGATCCATATAAAAGGTGAGTGAGGGTAAGAAAGGAACAGGGAGAGAAAGAAAAGAGGAAATGAGAGAGGGAGGATATATACAGATATATGTATATGTATATATATGTAATATGTATAAATATGTATTTATTCTTGAAGACATTTCCATGTAAGCTTCTTACACCCTCTGCAAACTATCTTGTCTTTCAGATGGAACACCATTTACCTGGTGGATTGGGCGGGCCAATGAAAGACACCATTACTGGGGTGGTGCCCCGCCTGGGGTTCAGCAGTGTGAATGTGGCCTGGATGAGAGTTGCCTGGACATTCGACACTTCTGCAACTGTGATGCTGACAAGGATGAATGGTAATGGGGATTATGATCTTTCTGCAGTTGTGGGGGAAGCACATTAATTGATGCATAAAATTTCCCTCAAGAGAAAAAGACATGTGAGGAATTCAATATAAACTAGTTCTCCCTAATGATTGTGATTGTTTTTTTAACTTTGAGAATTGCCAGTTCTAGTACTTTTAGGGCTATCTCAGAGGTTTGTAACATAAAACACATTGTCACATCATCATCACCTCCTTATAGTCTGAACATTCTGTTTAGTACAGCAGAATGAAATGTAATACTAAGCTTTGTGACTTAGCCAGTGTTTCTATAATGTGTGGACTATCGGTTCTGGGATAGAGTGTGGGAGATAGGGATGTGCAATTATACAAACCACATCTTCATTCTCGCATTTTCCCAGTGATGCTTCAGTCACCAGCCTACTTTGTCATAGAATAAAAATATAGCAAAGAAAATGTATATTTATTGAGCATCTACTTAATCTTCACAAAAAATTATTAATTCCTTATAATTTTCCTACTTTTGCATCTTAAGATTGAGAAATACAGTTTATAGAGAAGTCAAATAATTTTCCCAAGGTTATATACATGTATTAAGTGACAGATCCAGAATTTGAACTCAGTTATGGCAGGGACTATGGTCATTCTTGTTCTCCCATACCATGTTGCTTTTGTAAGATAAAGCTTAGTTTTTGATACTCTTATCCATAACATTTACTTTGCCTTTGTCCTCCAGGTGAACTGCCTGTTTTTCACTGTATTATGAAAATAGGCACAGAACATTTCCAAACCTGCTTTTGTTTTCACTAAATTTAAGGCATTCTTCAGTTTGGGTTTGTGATTTTGCTTGCTTCATGAAATTTTGCTCAATTATAATTAAAAATTCCTTTGTCAAGCTTCTCTCAACTAACTTGAATTTCCTTTTAAGTAACTTTTCTTCACTGCTTAAATTGATAACAGCAGGGACTGTTTTGAGTGAAATTTAAGGTGGAGTCAAACTCTCAGTTAAATCAGGAAAAGACCAAACACTTGCCTCCACTGGGTTCTGCTAAATGGGCCACCTCTTCAGAATGCTGTAGGGCTTCTTGGGCCCTGACACAAGTTACCTAGATGCCTTCTTCTAATCTCAAAATCTTCATGTGGGTAAAATCAGACAAAGTTGACTAGAGGTAGTTCGGACTTCATTCCTTGGGCCCCCACTTTACTCTGCAGTGCCTTCTCTCATAACATCATGGAGGAGTGCAATCAAATATAACTCATATTTTGAATGGAGAATATGTCTTTTTTAATATTATATCCCTCAAGATCTATTCCTTTTACAGTAGAAACACAGTGGTAGTTAGCTGAATAGATTAATTTAGAGGACTTTTGAGGAGGAGGGGTGACCACAAAATGTCTCCTACAAGCTTGAGAGATATGTATGGAGAAATTAAATGGTTTTGTTGCCAGGAAAACGTATTCAAAATGATCTGCAACCAGTAGTTTAGATTCACTCATTTTTATGTGATTCATTAATTCCCCATTCTCTATGCTTGATAACAGAAATGTATATATGTATAGACCTGAATGGAAACAGCTTTATTTAATTATGTGTAATCAGGGAAGTTGATATGGGGTGGTAGAATATAAAGGGAAGGGGAAGTGTTTCTCCTAATTACCTTCACTCCCTTTTGATCGAATTCTTGATTTTTGCTCACTGTTTTATTTCCTGTGGTGTGGCCCTTTCCAACCTGAACACTGCCTCAGTGCCTTTCTTTCCTATGGAACAACCTACCAGGGCTGGCCTTAATTTATTGAGCAATTAGGGCAGTGGAGAAAAATGACATCACATTACTTAAAAGTAGAAAACAGACCACCATGTTGATGAACTTCCACGCTGTCTTCTCTGGGACTTTCCACTGACCATCTCTTTATTCAGATTCCGGCCTCCCTCTGTTGACCTACTCACTAGCTTACTAAGCTCTGAACCCTTTATATGTTGACTTAACTTCATCATCTAAGCTGTACTCAGAGGAGTATTTCAAATGTCCTTTCTGTCAACTCTGGTGCCATCATACCTCTATCACTATAGAGGTTATTGCATATTTCATAACCCTTTCTAGTTTCTTTACAGTCAGGGAAAAAGCTCTATTATCTGCCACTTTCTGTGGCAAGTGACCTCTATTAGGGGTAGCAACATTTAATTTTAGATATAAATTTTGTTCAACAACCCACATAATAAGGACTGAGAGAAATGACCTGAACTTCCTTTTGTAAAGATGTCTACTTTGTGACTAGAATAACATGTTGAGCATCTCAGGACAAAATTCAGATGAGGTCAGGGAGTTCCTTCTGTCATTCTTATGAAGGAGCAAGGCTCAGACTCCTGATTTAACTCTTCTGGATTTCACTCATTTGACTCAGGACAGTCACAGCCTGGTATACATGAATCTGAAAAATACTTTGTTATAGAAGCTATTGTACTTACTATTCCATCTGATATTTACCTGTTTACTTGATCAAAAATCACCTGTTTACTGCATGCCTGGTCCTTGCCAGTCAAGCTGTCTGCTATGCAGAGAAAGTCAAGGGCATTATAGTTTCTGCCCTTGAGGAACTCACAGAACAGTGAGAAAGAAAAAGCTAGTTAGTTAGCAATAAATGTACTATGTGATGGATTTGGTAATAAAGATACGTATAGATGTGCCTAGAGCTATGGTGAATGTGGACTGGGATAAGTAGCAGTTAGGTTTCGAAGGAACAGAAAAAGTTAGCTAAAGTTAGTGTAGTACAGTTAGGTGGAACCTCCATGTGCACAGACAGGGAAATGTGAAATATAGAAATCATTACTTACCCAAGACAATTTGATGTGATTATTGCCCCATTATCATGTGGGGAATTTACAGGAGAGGAAGACCAGAAAGAAGACCAAATGAAGATCAAGAAACTCCTTGTATGTGGACTAACAGTGAGATCCCTTTGTCTGTAACAAGTCTGTGAACACAGAATATCCATTCCACCATGATACCTGGCAGAGTCTTGTGGAAATGCATTCATTACTTATCTATTCAAGTCTATTATTTACTGTATTAAGGGAAAAGTACAGAAGCTTACACAGTTGTGAAATAGTCATGTTGTTGTTGTTGTTATTATTATTATTCCAAGCACATTCTTAGCTTCCACATGGTCAAGCTGGCATTCCACATATTTCAAATTTTTGTTTCAGTCGAGCATGCCCTACTAATATCTCTGGTATTTCTCTGTGCTCCTTAGAAACCTCAAATATATTTACATTGTACAATTCCCTCAAGTTTCTGCTCTTGGTAAATTTTTTTTATTATTATGTTATGTTAGTCACCATACAGTACATCATTAGTTTTTGATGTAATGTTCTATGATTCATTGTTTGCATGTAACACCCAGTGCTCGATGCAATACATGCCTTCCTTATACCCATCACCCAGCTAACCCATCCACACACTCCCCCTCCCCTCTAAAACCCTCAGTTTGTTTCTCAGAGTTTATAGTCTCTCATGATTCTCGTCTCCCTCTGATTTTCCCCCTTCATTTTTCCCTTCCTTCTCCTAATGTCCTCCATGCTATTCCTTATGTTCCACAAATAAGTGAAACCATATGCTCTTGGTAAAATTGGTTGGAAAACTGATTTGAGCTAGCAGAGCATCTAGCAGATAATAGTTTGATATATTACAACTTCTAGGTAGTATTATCGCTAAAAAATGTTACCTATCATATACCAAGTGTTCTTGGCATTTTATATACTTCATCTCATAGCATCATCTCACCACCCTTGAGGTGGGTTTTATCATCTCTTTTCCCCAGGAAAGGAAACTGAGGCTCTGGCATGGTAAGTGGCTCTGTTAAATTCATGTGACTAAGGGGGCAGAGTAGGATCCTGCTGAATCCAAGATCATGTAGTCTTGGTGACTACATGAAAGAAACCACTGAGGTATGACAGTGAGTGAGGCTACCGGAGAGATCTCTTCCAGGGCTTCTCCAATCATATCATGGTAGCCTATGGGTTTCTTTGTGCTGAATCAGGCTGCTCATGGGGAGCTTAACCATCCTCTCAGCCTCTGGTAATTGACTATTGTCAATTTTATTTGTTTATTCTCTCTTAATCAACCTCTGTAACTGAATAAATTGCTGCTATGTATTTCAATGAGACCAAGTAAATGAGGAAAATGATTACAGGGTGGGTGAGAGGGGAAGTGAGTCAGCTCAGAGGATGGAGGTAGATGGAGGGGAAAGAAGAACTCGATGAACACCCAAAGCGTGACTTCTTCTTAGAGTAAAGGAAGTGTCAGGTGTGCATCGGAAATCAGATATACGACTGAGCTGACATCTGCAGAGGGTTCTTTTCCAGCCAAAGAGTTAAACAGGAAGAAAAAGGAAATTAAAAAGAAAAGAAAAAGAAAACCTGAAATAAGTAACAGTTTTACAGCCAATGGTTGTTTGCGAAGGAACTTGTCTTCAACTTGATGGTTCAATGTATAGAAATCCTGCCAACTGGGTGTTTTCTGATCCCACTACTTCAGACTGATAGACTGTGGAAAATAGCAAAGGACACTGGGGATAGCTTCAGGCTGGAGAGGGGGTGGGGCTCTATAGCGTGGGAATCTGTTATCCATGTAGACAGATCCAAAGGATGGTTCTTGTAGCATGTTGGAGGAGGCAAGGAGATCTTTCAAAGTGTGCCGCTTTGTGGTGGCCTATGGTCCTAATGAGGGCTTCTTTCAGCCAAACAACGAAGTAGAACTGCTTAACGGTAGAATATCTTTTAAAATTTAGTCATAAGAAAGTGCAGATATTTTTATTTGCTTTTCAGTAACTTAGTTCTCTGCCTCTTGTTCCGTAATATACCCTTATATAAAGTAATATGGTACACGATAGGAAGAGAAAATGATGTAAGGTTTAAATTCTGGTCATCTGGTCTTCCAAAAAAAGGAACCTATTATTCTGTTTCTTAAAAAAAAAAAAAAATATATATATATATAGGCTATTTTTAGGCTTTTTTTTTCTGGATATGGAATCCTGAAGCTTCAAACCACTCTTTGGCATTGATTCCACTTCTCTACCACAGAGAAATTATTTAATAAATAGTGTCAAATCCATGAATGAACAATTGACTGACTTCTATGGGACATATTTTTACTTTTCATAGGTCAAGCTATGGCCATTCTAGGATTAACTGATCTTTATTTCATTGTTAGCTCTTATCCATCTTTTATAACCACAAGAACATTTACCCAAAGTTTAGCCTAAACTTTCCACTGCACATTCATTTTTCTTCTATCAAAGCATAGTTAGAAATGGTCGCTCTGCTCCAAAGGTTATCTCTCTTTTTTTAAGACTAATTAATTTATTTATTTTATAAGAGAGAGCACAAGCAGGGGGAAGGGCAAAAGGAGAATCTCAAGCAGACTCCCCACTGAGCATGGCCCTGATGAGATGCAGTGCTCAATCGCACGACCCTGAGATCATGACCTGAACCGAAATCAAGAGTCAGATGCTTCACCAACTGAGACACCCATGTGCCCCCCAAAGTTATCTTTTTATACATTTGCCTTCAACTTTTCTCTTTGGTAAATACATGTCTCATCTAGTCTCAGGACCCTGACCTTCACGAAGAGACTTTGTGCCATTCACATGAGATTTACTGAGATGGTTGCCCTTAGGAGGAAGCTACTGGATATATCCAAGGGGTTTAGGGTTTCCTCACGTAAGCTGTTCTTTGATTTCTTAGATCTTTCTTCAAACTTCCATCCCTGAGTTTCCCAGACTTGCTGCAGTGAGGGTGCTTCATCTTTGTTAGTGTCCTAAGATGGAGCAGGAATCCTCAATCCTAAAAGAAAGGAAAGGATGACCTCAGAACACATGAAGACTCTACATTTTATTTATTTATTTAGTTAGTTAGTTATAACCTCTGCTGGTTGAATTTTATTATTCATGAATCTGTTTATGAGCAGTTCCACGGCCTATTGAGTTTTGGAAGTGCTTTTGTTCCTAAGAGGCAGAAATTATGAAAGTTTTATCTGGATTTTTACTTTTCAGTGAATTTCCACATGCATCTAGCAATATAATCAGGGCCTGCAACTCATGTTATAGAGAAGTATACATGACATATGGCAGGTCCTTCTTGCACTAACTGCTGAGAGAATGAATGAGATAATGAATACATGGGGTTTCCTTTCTCCAGATCCTCTCTCTCTGGCCAAATATGTCCTTCACTTGCTAGTTATAGTCTGCTGTTTTATTCATCACATTTTCACTTAAAATCTATGTCCTGGGGATGTTTGTTTTGTGGTGTATCAGATTGGAGATAATCGCATCACGTACGATTGATGTAGGCATCACATACATAAGAAAAAAAGGAATGATACCAAAATGGGAAAAAAACTTATATCAGAGAATGATTATTCAAAACCAATATTATTTTATATATTATATGTATTATAGGTATATATTATATTATATAGAATATTATAGAACATCATTATTTTATAGAATTCTAGATGGAGTAAAATAGTCAATATTTTACCAAAGACAGTATTTAGATTTCTTTTTTGATTGTTCATTTGTTTCATTCAGTGATGCCACCATCCTAACATCTATAGGGAAAATACTAGATAAAAGGAATTTAAGACCTATGGGTTTTAGAAAACAAAACATAGCTATAAAATGCTCCTTTTACTGCTTCTAAGAAACAGAAATGTAGACAGAAACTTCTATCACATTAGTTCTCTGTCAAGATTTACAAATATACTATGTCTAAATTGTCTGGGGAATCACATTACTTGGGTAATTACAAAATTTTGAGTATCAGAAATAGAACTCGAAGCCAATATCAAGATTAAGAGTTTCCTAGTGATGAACATTTTTTAATGTGTCTGTTAGCCATTTGTATGTCTTCTTTGGAGAAGTGTCTTTCATGTCTTCTGCCCATTTCTTGACTAGATTGTTTGTTTTTTGAGTGTTGAGTTTGATAAGTTCTTTATAGATCTTGGACATTAGCCCTTTATCCATAATGTCATTTGCAAATATTTTCTCCCATTCTGTGGGTTACCTCTTAGTTTTGTTGACTGTTGCTGTTCAGAAGCTTTTTATCTTGATGAAGTCCCAAAAGTTCATTTTTGCTTTTGTTTCCCTTGCCTTTAGAGACTCATATGTGGAACATAAGAAATAGTGTGGAGGAACACAAGGGAAGGGTGGGGAAAATTAATGGAAAGAAATTGGAGAGAAAGACAAACCATGAGAGATTCTGGAATCTTGGAAACGGACTGAAGGTTACAGAAAGAAGGGGGGTAGAGATGGGGTAACCACGTAATGAGTTTATTAAGGGGGGCACATATTGTGATGAACACTGGGTATTATATACAACTAATGAATTGTTGAACACTACATCAAAACTAATGATATGTTGGCTAATTGAACATAATAATACAAAAAGATTAAGAGTTTGCATTTACATAGTACATTTTATATAACATTTTGATTTGTACTATTATTGTATAACAACATATTATAATTATACCTAAAAATGCAGTGAATCTTTGGCTTCTATTTTAATTTGCTTACTTATCACTAAGTGTATGGCATTACTCACCTAACAGTAGGTCTTACTTAAATCCAAATTACATGAGCTGCTTACTTCTTTTATCTACTCTGCAAGTTTGCTCACAATTGTCAATTCTGATTCACCCAATTTAGGTTTCTATATTTAACAAAGCATAAGAGGAATATTTCTCTTGCTTTTTTTTTAACTTTAGGAGTTTATTTTCATAAAATAAATATGTTATACTATATCCCTACTATAAAAATTCAAATATTTCAGAAATATTTAAGTAAAAAAGTGGAATCTTTTTCCTCACCACTGCTTTGAATCCTTACTTGTACTCCATATGCAAAATCTGACACCTAGAGATAATAGTTGGACATGTAGGGCATTTCCACATATAAATATCTTCCTGTGTACATGCCACATTTACTAAATGTGAGATAATATTAAACATGTTATTCTGTAATTTACTTTTTTCACATAAAATATGTCTTGGAGAGCTTTTACATGGCCTCATTAAATAAGCATGAAAATGAGTGCATCCTGTCCATTTTAATGGCTGCAAAGTATCCATAGTATAATTGTATTGCAAATTATTTTTCCGTTTCTCTTTGATAAACATTTTCCTTGTAAATGATCTTTCACTCTTAGAAAAAAAAAATTGCAATGAACATTTTTGAGTCTGGATTTATACCCTTTTCCACCTTGAAAATTATTTCTATTGCATAGATCCCCAGTTTAAAATTGTTAAATTATCCATTTTTCTGTTTCGCTAGATGCAGCCAAATTGCTGAAGGGACTTAGGGTATTATGTAGACCACAAAGGGATCAGTTTAGAACTAGATGCCCAGACTGTGGGGGAAATGATCCTCTCTACCTGAGGAGGAATGTGCAGAACTCACTAGAGTCAAAACAGGGCCACACAGGAAGACATCAGTTATAATCTCTTTATTATCAAACTTGCTGGAACTCTTAACCAAGTGCAGACAGCTGGGATGGACCCCAGGTGTCATATCTGCCATGCCTGGCATGACTTCTGAGACCAGGGAAATACTCTTGGCTAACTACAGATAAATCCTAGCATTTCTGCACTTTTTTTCAAAGTGTAAAGTCTTCATTATCAAGGACAAGAAGGAGGAAGAGAAGAAGAGTAAGAGAAGAGGGAATGAGGAAGAGAGGAAATAATTCTATCACCTTTGCAAATCTGCCTTATAGATTTTCAGAGAAAATATTATGAACTAATAAGCATAATACACGTAGAATGCTCACAATTGTAGATACTTCTGCAACAATCTTATTTTCTGAATGTAAAATGCAATTTATCTCTAAGTAACATTTTATTATGTAATGAGATGATCAAATCCTGGATTTGTCACTTACTAACTGTATAGCCTAAATCATTTAGCCTCTCTGGGCTTCAGGTTCCTATTTTATTTAAAAAAAAAAAAAAGAATAAGAAGAAAGAAAATCAGGAAAAAGAATATCTTTGGAGAGTTGGGAAGTACTGGCTGAGTTAGCAGTAATTTGTGCATTGAGCAGATGTACCATGAATTTGGTTCATTTCTTAGTCATCACGTTTATTATTTTCCCTATTTTTACAGCATCTTAAATAAAAGGAAAGAGGCAACATTGATTTATTGAAGTTAAATTTCTAAGAAAAATACATCTATGTCATTAAATAAATAGAATTAAATAGCAGACAGAACAATCAAAGGTATTATTTAGCTATCGAACACTAGATGAAATGAGGAAAGAACAAGGAAGGCCTTGTTCCCAAGACAGGACTGCCCTCTGAAAGTTCACTTGTGAAACTCGCCATGTAATGGATGGGTCTGCCCTCAATAGAAATAAACCAAGATTGCTTGTAAATGTGTAAGTGAAGAGTCTGTGGGCTCCCAGAACTCCTGTCAAGGTGACCCACGTGTAATCTCAGGGTATGCAGAGCTGGAAAATGATTGCAAATTAGTAAACTGAAACCTAGTCAATTGAATTGTATCTTGCCTGTGTGAACGGAATGGGGATGGTCAGTCTGAGAACTGTGAGGGCAACTCAAGGACTCAGGGCCCGAGCTGTTATTCCAGCACTACCTGGAGAAGATGTAGACTGACTGTGGGAAGGAGCAGAATCCCTGTGTGAGAGAGCCGCTCTCTGTAGGAGTGAGACCAGGAGACCAGAGTAGCACCATGGTTACAGAAAAGGTGTGCTGTTCAAATCCTGGTCCCTCCACTTTCAAATGATGCATGTTGGGATGGTTAGTCACTTCTATAAAGTTCTGTTTCTTCTCCTGCACAAGGCAGGTGCTGATTACAACATTGTCACAGGGATGTTCTGGGGATTAAATGAGATCATGTGAAAAAATCTATTTTTATGCTCACATGGCCACGGAAAGGCAAGAGGCAGCTCCCACACTCACATTCAGTGATAGGAGGCATTCAGCTGAGCCGCAGAGCCAGCAGTAGGTTCTAAGAATAGCAGCCCTAACTCAAGGAATACCTCTAACCCCTGCATCATTTTTTTTTTTTAGAAAGAACTCTGTAAATGGCAACTGTGGCTTTAATAAGCATTCTACTGTCCACTCTACCATGTTAAACATTTTGGAATTTGGACTGTACCTGGAAGAGACAGAGACCTCTTATCATAACAAGGTTTTAAGCAATAGAGTATGAATCATGGTTCACATTTAAACAATAGAGTATGAAACTGGGAGTCTAATGGAGGGGAAGCAGAGTAGGAAGACAGTAGTGAGATCGGCAGCGGGAAGCCAGTGTAGGTAGCCATCACCAAGGACCAGGCAGAGATCCTGGAGCTCCCTCAAAATAGAAGTGAGGTCAGGAGGGTGAGGATAAGGCAACTGGATGGAATGACATAAAGCAGGTGAGCTGGGCGGGAGTGGTGGATCAAGAATGAGGGAGGAGTGAGGAAAAAAGGAAGGGAAGACGTGTGTATGTACAGCCTCAGCCACTGGGAGCAGAGGTCCTCATCCTTCACAGAACTGAATAACACATATAAGCAGGGGAGTAGTTCCCTGGAGCAGTAACAACTGGAGGGGGTGGTGGCATATTCCTTAGAGGTGACTGTTACATCCAAAGGAGGGGGTCAGTCAGCAGCCGTGTTCATTGTGTGCGTAACAGGGAGGAAGGCAAAACTGTGGAAGGCTGCCACAGAGTGGAATGAGTTAGGTGCTGACCATTCCATGGAAATTAGCAATTCAGTGAGAGGAGTTGCCTTGGCATGAAAGGAGAGAAGGCAGATTGTGGGAGTTGAAGAGGAAAGGGAGAAGAGGAGTGGGAGATAGGAGGGAGAATGCCAACGGTTCTGGTAAGAACTTTTCTGGCCCTATTGAGTGCTACTTTCATTCATATCCAGAGCAGGTTAATCAAATCATGCCTCCAAATATCTTCATCTGTGGTAGCATTTTTTTTAAGATTTTATTTATTTAATTGACAGAGAGAGAGAGATCACAAGTAGGCAGAGAGGCAGGCAGAGGGAGAGGGGGAAGTAGGCTCTCTGTTGAGCAGAGAGCCCTATGCGGGGGCTCTATCCCAGGACCCTGAGATCATGACCTGAGCCAAAGGCAGAGGTTTTAACCCACTGAGCCACCCAGGCGCCCCTGTGGTAGCATTTTTTAAATTAACTTTATACTCATAAAACCTTGAGGGTCATGATAATTTCTTAATAATAAAGTAATATTGCGTGGCCTTTGGCTGTATTCATATACCATGGCCTGATTTTGTTTTTCTCGTATCTATTTGATTGTGGTTTGAATCTTTGTGTGGTTTCAAGTTTGTAGAATATTTACAGAAGAAATATAGTTTCCAAAACGTTTAAATATTTGAAAAATTGTCTTGTTTTTCCCTCTATGTTTCTTATGCTGGGAATGGAAAACAAGACTTGGTCTGGTCAGTATAGGGCAGAGAGGGATGGGTATGACCTCCTGGTGTGCACTTGTCTACGTGACCGCGGTCGATGCTTGCATTTGCTTTTTTTGGCAATCAAGTGACAACCAACCTTTAATCTAATCCCCTAGGTCTTTTTCATCAGGAAGTCTTAAGAAGGAAGACAAAAGGGAAATAATTGCTTTAACCAAGGATAGGGTAGAATTACTGGCAAGCATCAATATAGTACCTCAGATTTGCAGACTTGCTTATGGACATCTTGCTGGTCATTCCTCCCTTGCAGCCACAGGAAGTGGAGGACATCATGTTACCCACTCAAGGGAATGTTGTACAGAAGGTCTTGAGACTCACCCACTCAGATTCACATAGGGGCTTCAAAGGGTGCTAGGGTCTTCTGTATTTGCATAGTTTGCTAGGTATTTCTAACTTATGCATAATGTGCTTTTGTTTTGTTTTGATTCGTTTCATTTTGTTGTTTCTTACTTTTAAGTGACGAAAAGAAATAAACATAGAATAAGGAAAAAAAAAATCTCTCTTAATAGGCTCAGTGACCCAAATGACTCTGCTAAAAGAAGCTTACAGAGGCGCAGTTAACCAAATTTGATTGATTCATGAAAATAAAAATGTCAGCATATCACTTTTCACCACACTTTACCCCAATGATTCACTAAAGAAATCAGCGGCCCCTGTTTTGCCCTGAAATCCTGAACCTGGTAAAATCCCAAGATGCACATAAAGGAAGAGGAGGCTACATTGCTTCTGACATGTTTTTCCATTAGCTCATTTGTGTTTTCTGAGGACCACACATGTCTGTGCCTTGTACCCTTGGAGCCTCCATTAGCTGGAGTCTCTGACTGGCATCCGTGACAGGCCTCTGCTCATTCTTGCCAATAGTGAGGCTCCCTTTCTTACTTTTCCTTTAAAAATTCTTTGTATTGGTGTGCTTTGGTGCTTCAGTGGGCTAAAGCCGCTGCCTTTGGCTTGGGTCATGATCTCAGGGTCCTGGGATCGAGTCCCGCATTGGGCTCTCTGCTCAGCAGGGAGCCTACTTCCCTCTTCTCTGCCTGCCTCTCTGCCCACTTGTGATCTCTCTCTCACTGTCAAATAAATAAATAAAATCTTAAAAAAATAAAATAAAAATTCTTTGTATTTCACATTTTTACTTCAAACAACGGGGAATTTCCATAACTATCAAATTTCTATTTTGCATTAGTGTGTTAATAGTTTTATCTACATTATCTCATTTGATTTATACACTATCAAATTGATATTATTCCCATTTTAGAGATAGGGAAACTGAAGCCTAGAATGACCTCACTAACATAAACTAGTATATTGAGTTACATGGATTCAACCCGTAATAGTCTGGCCCAAAAGGCAATGTTTTTTCACTACGACATAAGCCTTTCTGCACTTATAAAATACATAAATACCCTGTACCTGTAGAAAGAATTTTGAAGTATCATTCCAAAGGAAGACAAAGTCTATAAAGTGTTTGCCCTTGAGAAGGCAATTTCAAACAAAAGAGAAAGGAAAATAAGTTAAAGTGCAGAAAGTAATGTACAGCTGTAGACTCCTTGCTTATCAGTAAGTACACCTTAATTTGTATCACTGTGTATCATCTTATACACTAAAATCTACCACCACCCACTCCTCCAGATATTCTACTCATTGATTCTTTGAAATGTTTGAATCATACCTGTCACAAACTGAATTAAATCTAATTTTATTCTCACTGACCTGGAGAGAATGACTAAATGCCTAAGTTGTCCATAAGCTGAACACAACCCCCACCCTCACTTGCATTTTATTGGCCAGTGCAGTATTGGCTCCTATCATACTTTTTTTTTTTTTTTTCAGAATTGTAAATCCAGGGCGCCTAGGTAGCTCAGTAGGTTAAAGCCTCTGCCTGGCGCAGGTCATGATCTCAGGGTCTTGGGATTGAGCCCCACATCTGGCTCTCTGCTCAGCAGGGAGTCTGCTTCCCCCCCCACCCCCGCCTCTATGCCTACTTGTGATCTCTCTCTCTGTGTCAAATAAATAAAATCTTAAAAAAAAAGAATTATAAATCCATTGTCAAGATTTAAAATTTGAATTTTACATTAATAGTCCAGTCTGCCCCACTTGTTTGACATTCATGAAAAGCTTAATTACTTGTTACTAACGGATATCAGTTTCCTTTAGCCCAAACAAGTTTTTTCTACAAGTTTTCTTCTTTCTCTCTCTCTTTCTCCCCCCCACCAACTCTCTCCCTCTGACAATGAGGGTAAGTGTCAGGTTTCTTTTATTATCCAAACCAAAGCTGGCTTCACTTGTTTTTATTATCTGGCCCCTGTAGGAATTTGAGTTTGTATCTTAAAAAAAATATATTTTTGGTGTTGTGCCTTGCATTATCAAACTAATATGAATTCTTTTTTCTCTTTTACTTGGAAGAGATTTTTATTCTTAGAGTGCTATTTGTATATCCCAACGCTTTGACACAGTACATCAAATTGATGCAGACAAGGTGCCAGAGTGGGCAAGGGAGACAGTAGTTAGCACTGATGGACAGACTTTAGAAACAACCATTTTCACCTTGAAAATAAAAATGAAGTGAAACAAAATCCTAGAGCAATATAGTTTCTTCAGGATTACATATAGGTTTGTCTGTATTCAACTTTGACTACTTAGAATTTGCTTTGAATTCTCTGCTTGAAAAGATACTGAAATATGAAGATCAAATTTTATTCTTTGTCTTTGTAACATTCATAGATGTTCTTTCAAACAGAAACAAAAATCTTATTCCTGATCCTTTGAATTGCTTGTAAATGCAAGTACTCAAATAATAGAAAATGGATAGTGCATTTCTTTAAATTTTTGGTTATTTGACCTGAAGGGTATGTGTGCAGGTAATTATTTCATTTATTTCTAACCAAGATGAATTGATATGTTTTTCTCCAAATCTTATGAGTTGGATACCAAATATGAACATTTAATTTTCTACAATGTTCTGTGTAGTATGAGAACTCCCATATAGAATTATAGCTGGATGCATGAAAAGATGGATTGACTTGCCTAAGGCTACAGAGGTTTCAGGGACAAAGATAAGAACTAAAATGAGTGTTGTCACGACCATTTTTGAGCATTTACCATAGATTAGGCACCATGCTAAGTGACTATATGATCTCATTTAATTCTCTCAATAACTCTATGGTATAGACTTTATCTCCATTTTAAAATTGAAGATGCTGAGGAATCTCAGAAATAAAATTATATGCCCAACCTTACGTAGCTAGGAACTGGGGACTTGGGATTTCAGAACAAATCTGTGTGTTTCTGAAGCTCTGTCCTTAAAGCATCACATCACACTATTCCTGCCATGCTTCCTCAGTTAAGAATTCGGGATATTATTTTATTGGTCTCTAAACCAGAGCTGCAAATGATATGTAAATGATAATGAAATGTAACACTGATTTTGAGTGTGTGTTGAGTGTATTGTTGATTTCTTTGTGACTACAGAGAGAAAAGCAATATGAATCTGCTCCTTTGTGTTCTTGTTATCAAATTGCTAATCATATACTTTGCCCTGAACATTGGTGCATGGTGCTCTGTCTCCCAATTCCCATGTACCAGCAATGGGATCCATCCTGTCCTTAACTAAGGCTATGGTGGGTGAGGAATCCAGCCCACTCTGCAATTTTCAGACTATCTCATATGACTCAATTCAGCTCGTCATTTAAAGTTGATAGCACACCTGATGGATGGAGCATGGAAATGAAAATGTCCCATCATCATCACCTAGCAGACCACCTGATGTTTGGATGAGTTAAATGGAGCAAGACAAAAATGCAAAGTTGACCTAGCACACTTAAAAGGCTTTTGAGGAATTTTGGTTACTGTTTCATGACTTGCTGTAATATAACACATTTTGTATTCCTACCTCCCCGCCTTCTTTCAGAAATGTCAATCTTTTATTAGTCACGAGTTTCAAATTATCATGTGGGAATGAAATGTTAGCACATAATTTACAGGCATCTTCAAAGCATACAAATATATGTATTTGTTAAATGTAGACATGGCTATACGGCATGCTTTTTAAATAAAGACACAAGGTAGATACCAGGTATGTGATCAAGGTCCTGCCTTTTGTGTCCAGTGAACTTAGACAGGTTGTCTGATACATATCTTAGACTCAGTTTCCTCATCTGTGAATGAAAATAATGGTACCCACTGCACAAGCGTGTTGTGGGGGGAAAATATACTTATCCCCTAATATATTTCTGGCTCAGAGTAGTTGTTCATTCAATGCAGATTTCTTCTCTGCACTTTTCTCCCAGATATATGGAATGCCCTTACCCTGAATCCAAAAACACTGCTTTAAAAAAGGGGAAAAAATAGCTTCAACCTATTTACTTTTAAGTTTTTTTTTTGTTTTTTGACAAAGGGTGACTAGTTATCTATTTGCATAATTAACAAAGACAAAGATACTAACTCAAGATCTTTAAAACATAGAGCAAAATGAAAAGCAGCAAACAGGTAACTCTAAAGATTTGCTTTTACCTAGAGTTAAAAGGTGATAAGAAACGTCCCAAGCTGATTAAAACCCGTAGGCAGGTGGCTGGAACAAGTCCTGGGAGTGATTTTAAGTGGGATTTGTGGTACCCATTTCAAGTTAGTTACTGAGATAGCCAATCTCTGTGGAAAGAGAGCTGATGTTTAATGTTATATCAACATGGCATCGGGCAGGTGGGGTGCTGTCAGCTACAACCAGAAACAGCAATCTCTGTAAATTACCTGTGTTTCTGGAAAGACTTAGGGAAAATGTAAATTCCACTGGTTTTTTGGAAGCTGGCCAAGGGTTTTGTAATTGGCCTTCTGGTCTTTTGTTTATGCTTATGAGATGAAAAGCCTTCTGGTTTTCCCTCCCTGGACTCACCCTGCTGCTGCAAGCACCCAGATCACCTTTGAAAAAAGGAGTCTTGGTAAAAGAGTCCCTACATTATCCACATTTTCTCCTCTCTTTTCTTAAATTTATGTTTTGCAGGACAAATGATACTGGCTTTCTTTCCTTCAAAGACCACTTGCCTGTCACTCAGATAGTTATCACTGATACCAACAGATCAAACTCAGAAGCTGCTTGGAGAATTGGTCCCTTGCGTTGCTATGGTGACCGTGAGTACTAAATCGAAAAAAGCTTTCTCTCCTCATTACATAAGCACAAGATGTTTTTATTCCCTTATCCCTTTTCCCTGCAGTGTCCCTCAGTCTTGAAAATTATTCATATGTCCAGTGCTTTTCTACATCCCATTCTAAAAACAATGAACCCTGCTTAAGGATATTTTCATTTGCAGGGCACTTCTGGAATGCGGTATCATTTTATACAGAAGCCTCTTACCTCCACTTTCCTACCTTCCATGCGGAATTCAGTGCTGATATTTCCTTCTTTTTTAAAACCACGGCTTTATCGGGAGTTTTCCTAGAAAACCTTGGCATTAAAGACTTCATCCGACTTGAAATAAGCTGTAAGTGCCCTCATTTATGAATTTAACATAATGTCAACAGAAGTCCAAGTCTTATCTTTGCTACCAATGGCTGGTACAGGTTGATACTATCAAATTAATGCCTTTGAAAATCTGTAAAATTAGTCATGATAATTTCTAGTTCCTTCTGATGTTTTTTGCTTTATTATAGCCTAACAGAATTTAGTTGTTCTCTCTTAAAAATAGTGCATTCCTCTTCAATAGTGCATTCCTCAATAGTCCCCACAGTACTTATTACAGTGTCCTTTATCTGTCCATGGGTACTGCTTACCTTTAACATTAAGCTTCCATATTCCAGAACTTTTTCACTACAATTTCCATGGAAAACTTAATGTATTATTATAATGCATTCCATTTATTATTAGGGTCTACTTTTTTGTTGTACTTTTGCTCTGAAAGTAATTTCTGATTTATTTTCCACCATTAGGAGTGTGTAACTACCCAATCAGAATTCCCATTGTTTTTCAACTACTTCCCTACAAGCAGTGGTGTAGCTAAAGAATTTGACACCAGAATACGGATCATTGTCTAACATCCCATCTCCTATATATAAGTTCTATTCTGTAACGATCATGAAGTTAAATGAAGAAATGTAAATAGTAAAATGTCCTAATATTGAACACCTGTATGTGATCAGGCCAATAAAAAAAATCCAGTACAAAAAAGAAAAGACATGAATAGTTTCTAATTACATTAGTCATTTTTTTAATAAAGAGGACAAAAATATACCTATATATTTGTTTGTTCCAGTAATAATCATATTAAAATTTCTGTTCCTTGGGCGCCTGGGTGGCTCAGTTGGTTAAGCGACTGCCTTCGGCTCAGGTCATGATCCCGGAGTGCCGGGATCGAGTCCCATATCGGGCTCCCGCCTCTGCGGGAAGTCTGCTTCTCCCTCTGACCTTCTCCCCTCTCATTCTCAATCTCTCTTTCTCTCTAATACATAAATAAAATCTTTAAAAAAAAATTTCTGTTCCTTCAACTTTACTTCTATAGATTTGTGCATGGCTTTATCAAAATCAATACTCTTCACATGTGTATGTTCAAAACAGAAGATAATCAGATTTGTCCATCTATCTTTTATGGATCAAAGGATAATTTTACTATTTTTTTTAAGTTTTTATTTATTTATTTATTTGACAGAGAGAGAGAGAGATCACAAGCAGGCAGAGAGGTGGGGGGGGAAGCAGGCTCCCTGCCGAGCAGAGAGCCCGATGCGGGGCTCAATCCCAGGACCCCGAGATCATGACCTGAGCCGAAGGTAGAGGCTTTAACCTACTGAGCCATCCAGGTGCCCCTACTTTTACTATTTTTAAGTTTAAAATATTTTTTTCACATTAAGCAACAGACTTGTAAATTTTAGGAAAGGTTTTAAACATAAAGATAAGTTTGGTCGATCTTCATAAAAATATTTCATTTTATAATAAATTTTAGGAATTGTGATTCTTTCCACATGTTTTCTTTGCTATCCGATCCGTTCTTACAACTTTTAAATATCTCTGCAATCAATAAAAAAGAATTCACTAAAATATTTTCACCAGAAATTTTATCACAGAATACCATTTTGTATTTGGTAAAATCTTATGGAGTTTCTAGATGTTTGTCATTGTGTTAGCCCTGTGATAATGCATATATTCATGTGTTTCAATAGTAGATCTGAGTTAAACAAGGATAGCGCAGTTATTGTAAAAATGAGAAATCAGAAGCTGAATTCTGACTCTTAAATCTAAGCCTATGTATTTGAGTCTGCATTTTCAGCAGCCAAAGGTATAACTGCAGTTGTCTGTATTAACTTCCCTCTTAAACATAATATTTATTAAGTGGTAAGTAATAAAATGTGCTATTTGAGGCTTACATATACATTATTAAAAATTCATACTGACATCAGCATTTGTTAGAACTTAGACCAACAGAAGGCCTTTTTTGATGGAGGAATGGTATTTCACTGATCTTGTTTAGAATTGCTGATGCGTGACAACAATAAAAGCAACTACTTTTAGTTGCTTTTGTTGGTTTTCCAATTTTCTGCACTCACTGCCCACTCCCCCCTTATTTCTTCTACAGGGACGGACTGCTCCCACCATCTTGGCCTTGTTATGCCCATGACCATAATGACTTGGGCTGATACTCATTTATCTGTGTCATTATCAGACACTCATTTATCTGTGTCTACACGGATGTTTTCTATAGTTTGATGGGGGCGATTGACCAATACTATGATAGTGATGTGACTACATGAAATACCCCCCTTTTTAAAGATTTTATTTATTTATTTGACAGAGAAAGAGATAATGAGAGAGGAAACACAAGTAGGAGGAGTGGGAGAGGGAGAAGCAGGCCTCCTGCTGAGCAGGGAGCCAGGTGCAGGGCTGGATCCTAGGACCCTGGGATTGTGACCTGAGCTAAAGGCAGATGCTTAAGGACTGAGCCACCCAGTCCTTAAGCAGTCCCAGACTGAGCCCCTGCATGAAATACCCTTAAAAGCATAAGTAATGTTTTGGCAACAGGAGCTGGAAATTTGAGAGCTCCAGACAAAAGAAACAAAAGCACTAACTGGAGATGACTGAGGTATTTGCACCAGCTCCCTGCAAATCACCAAGCAGATAAGTGTTTCTTTTGCAGTTATAGAACAATACACACAAGGAAAGAGATCTCTTTAATTGGTAGTTTTAACCTCCTTTTAGTCTGACGATTTAGACTATTAATGGGAGGAAGCTCTTGTGGCTTTAGTGGCTTTAGCAATAATATCTCTCCTATCTAACTTAGCCAGGCTCTGAAAATGTGGGGTTGAGTGCCAACCATTGCATAATACAGATATAATAACCTCAATGTAAATTTAATAAAAATCAGGCCCTAAGGCCTTTTGATTCATTAAAGCGGCAGCAAATGTCATGGCATATTATCACAAGGTAATGAGCAATGATTTAGTGTTAATTACATTTCAATGTCCAATTTGTTTGTACTTTCTGTTACTGTATTTTGTCCTTCGGGTTATACAAAAATGTTTTAAATGGAGGTGGTATTTAATTTGATGAAAATTTTAAAAAATCCATTGATGTAATTGTTTGCCGTACAGTTTTTCACCAGGTCGAAGAACATATACTTTTTTTTTTTTTTTAAAGATAGTTTTTGTTATATTTTTACTTCTTTTTTTTTTTTTAAGATTTTATTTATTTATTTATTTGAGAGACAGAGAAAGTGAGAGAGAGCATGAGAGGAGAGAAGGTCAGAGGAAGAAGCAGACTCCCCGTGGAGCCGGGAGCCCGATGTGGGACTCGATCCTGGAACTCAAGGATCATGACCCGAGCCGAAGGCAGTTGCTCAACCAACTGAGCCACCCAGGCGCCCGGAACATATACTTTTTTGAACAAGAAGATTTTATATAAAAATTCAGTAGTACAGGACTGCATATTTTTTAAAATATTGTATTTAGGGCGCCTGGGTGATTCAGTATGTTAAAGCCTCTGCCTTTGGCTCGGGTCATGATCTCAGGGTCCTGGGATGGAGCCCTGCATTGGGCTCTCTGCTCATCAGGGATCCTGATTCTCTCTCTCTTTGCCTGCCTCTCTGCCTACTTGTGATCTTTCTCTCTCTCTCTGTCAAATAAATAAATAAAATCTTTAAAAAAATATTGTATTTAATTGTTATTATTATTTAAAGGAAAAAAAATAGGAAGGGATCTTACATTTCTTATTAACAGCTATGCTCATCCTATACCTTTTCCGTAGATAAAATTTGCACCCTAAGGGGTTCATAACAAGATACTTCTATAGATCAGCTACTTATAAAGGAAATGGCCTTTAAACACGTGAAGAGGATTAGAGTAGATTTCTCTTCCATCCCCAAGGAGTATTCCTCGATAACTATCTGAACAGAAGCTTCCAAAGTTGATATATCCATATTGTTCAACAGGGAACAAGAAGTCTCCATGAAATTTTCATTCCATTTCCTTCTGGGTCACTTCCAGCTAAGACATGTGAATTATGTAGCCTCAAAATTAGTCCATATTCTATGAGCAGCAAGACATTTCACAGTGTCAAGTCTTAGTGGATCTGTTTAAAATGAGACTGAGTGAAAAAATAAGCTCTTTTGACAATTATCTCACAATGGCCGTGAGGATGGAAACATGGTTTGGAGTGGTGAAGAGCAGCAGTGGGGCATGGTTGTTGAGAGTCAGTGTGGTATAGTGGAAGGAGCCTATTGTTTAGAACCCCAGGTGGATTCAAATTTCCATCTCTCTAAGTTTAATTGTGAGCAGTTCTTCACCTCTTTAGTGCTTACTTATGCAAAGTGGGATTTATGACACCCATATGCCAATCAGATGTATTTGGCTGCAATTAATAGAAAACTTGATCTGAACTGGTGGGCATGAAGATGGGGATTCTCTGGTACTGGAACATGTGACTAAGTCCAGAATTGGAGACATTTTATTTCTGGTTGTATTCATCAGTTTCATAATGTTATCTGGATTCAATTTATTTATCTCCCTGCACTGACTTCTGAATATCTTCTTCAGTTTAGAGCTAGCTCTCCTTCAAGGGAGAGCTACATTTCAGCTAATGGGTGAAACTGCTGATGCGCAACACCTGAGCACCTCTGGCCAGGGCCTCTGGCCATGGAAGTAAAGATTGTAGAGTGGTTTTGCCAGGGCCCACCTTTACACCTGGCAGGGGGCTAACTCTCCCTAAGTTCTGTAAAGGAGGAAAAATAATGCCCCTCTTCACTTTTCAGTTCTTGGCAGAGACCCCTGTAATAAAAGACAGAATAACAAAAGAAAAACAAACAGAAGTTTACCAACCTGCACACATTGTGAGATGCACAGAGAAAAGTGAGTAATTCAAAGAGGTGACTTAGAACTATAGCTTATCACATAGTGTGTTCAACAGAGAATGATAAAATTGTGGAGAAAGACAATGGAAGGCAGTTTTAGGTTTCTTTCTTTTTTTTTAAGATTTTATTTATTTATTTGACAGAGAGATCACAAGTAGGCAGAGAGGCAGGCAGAGAAGAGGGAAGCAGGCTCCCTGCTGAGCAGAGAGCCCATTGTGGAGCTCTATTCCAAGACCCTGAGATCATGACCTGAGCCGAAGGCAGAGGCTTTAACCCACTGAGCCACCCAGGAGCTCCCAGTTTTAGGTTTCTAAGAGTAATGAGTGATAAAGGCTAGTTAGTAAAGTTTGTTATGCAGATCCCTCTGGTGCCATCTCAAGATCAATAGGGTCTAAAGTTGTCTCCAGGAAAGCCTAGGTGGCTCAGTCAGATAAAAATCTGCCTTCAGCTCAGGTCATGATCCCAGGATCCTGGGCGCAAAGCCCCACATTGGGCTCCTTCCACAGCGGGGAGCCTGCTTCTCCCTCTCCTTCTGCCACTTACCCTGTTTATGCTCTTTCTTTCTCAAATCAATAAATAAAATCTTAAAAAAAGATAAAGTTGTCTCCAGGCAATTAACTTTTGTCCTCCTGGTAGAGAATGGAGGAGAGACATCATTGTAAATTTATGTCCTGCTTTAAACAAATAGGGATAGAGCAAGGAGCTTTCTGTGCCTCTGCTTCTTCTCAATTGCCTTCAGCTCGAAATTCTCCTGATTTTAAGGTAACATCTTCTGGAATGGTGTATTTTGCTAGTTTTCAAGCCCAAGGAAGAAGTGAATGAGATATACACATTTCATATTTATGTATATGTGTTTGTTATATGATATATATAACTTATGTATGCTATATGATATATATCATATGTATATGTATATGGGGGAAAAGAGTGAGAGAGAGACTTGAGTGTGATGTTCAGCAGTATCATATCAAGGATAGTACAACCAAAAAAGAATATCATAAAATAATCCTCAGATCCTCAGAAATGGTAAAATTAATACTACTAATAATTAAATTTATTCATTTATATGATATAAAATGTAACACTTAGACTAAATTGCTTAGTGTCTGCTCTGATTAGACACTATATTAAATGTTTTACATTTATTATTCATTTTCTTTTCAAACGGTCTTATTAATGATCATCAAAATACTGCACTATGATTTTCATTGTTCAATTCCTAGTCCAATGTACAGACGAGGAAGGTGACCCTAGAGAGACTTAGGAACACATCCAGAGTTACACAGATGTTAAGAGTCAGAATCCAGGATCAACCTACCTCTTTATTCCTTACTGCAACTTCCTATTCTGTTTTGCAAGACTGCCTCAAAATCCAAGAATGTTAGGACTCAGAGAAAATAGAATTATTTTTCTCTGTGACTTGAAACATAAGACATCCAGGACGTCTTCGAAATTTTATGCAATTTGTAAATCCTTTTTTCTAGAGTTGCTTTTATCTCCAAAAATGTCTTTTTTTAATATCCAAAAATGTTTAACAATATGTCATATAGTTCATATTTCCCATTTTATAGATGCATGCATGGGAGCTCAGAGGGGTTAAGTGACTTCTTCTTTGTCCATAAATGATCCTGGAATCTGTCTCATGACCAACATGGAATTGGATATGAAGTTGTACAAAGGGAGAACATTATATAGGAGCCTCTATTCAGAAAGCTTCTCATCTTCTAGGAGTATTTGGGAGACATTCTCTTGAACTTATGGCACTTTCCTTCACTTAGCCTATTCCTTCTTTGTCAATCTTGGAAGTACACTGTGAGCTCATTGGGTTTCATTCATCTGTGCATTCTCAGGGCCTAACACAAGACCTGGGTTGGTAAAGACCCACTGAAGGACTAAGTGACCCTATAGCTTTGTCTTGAACCACAAGGGAGTAAATGGAAGGAAGACTTTTGTCAGACAGGTGGGAGAAAGAAAGGCCGGGGGTAAATTCATGCTGGAGCTAAGGGATGACACAGGACTTCTGGTTTTCTCCTCCAGGGCCATCGTATGATGACCATCCCTCCAGCAAAGGAGAGCAGGCTTATGTTTGACTCAGATCCCCATCCTCCGAGTCACTAGGCAATGTTGGAAGTATCAGTTATTTACTTACATTATTATTATTTAGATGTTTCCAGTCACCTCTAGTATCTATTCTAGCTTTGACCCCCATCAGTGGCACTGCATAGGTTAAGGGGAAGATTTTTTTGTCATAGGAAGAGTGGGTTAAAAAATGAGCTCCAGAGACACATCACCTGGATTTAAATCTTGACTCTGCCCCATCTGGGTTGGAGCAACTTGTCAGCTGAGTTCCCTGTCTCATAAGAGTATAGTAAGGCTTTAAATATTAAGGATTTCCTTCATGAAAAATGCTTATCAGAGCATCTGGCTTGTGGGAAGCACTCAATAAACATTAGCTCTGACTACTGCATTTTACTGATTGTCCCCCAGTTCTAGGAGGAATGGGCTGAACAAAGTAGGTGTTTAATAGTGAGCTAAGTAAAATTAAATAATAATAATTAAAATATTTTTCAAGGAAGTTAATTCCTTGGTACAAAACTAAAAAAAATCTAAAGAAAATTACAAACTTGTATTTAATATGTGTGGCGTAATGTTTTAATGAACAAGCCTTTAGTTGGATGAGAACTTCCTATATACAAGTCTTGGTCCCAGGTGTCCAAAAAGTGAGGTGTTTATCTAGAGTTTGCAGACCAGTTGGGGAAACAGACCCTAAAGAGATCATTATACAATGGATGGATAAATGTTGGAGCAGGGATAAGCCTGGAGAGGGACCCTACCGAGGAGGGGGTAGCAGGGGTGGTGGACAGATGCAGCAGTAGAGCAAAAAAAGCTCCATAAAGATGTGCTGTCCATGTAGAACTTAATATTCACAAGACTAGCTTTGCAGGAAGGCTTTTAGCAAAATCTTTAACATTTTTCCTCTCCAATTCTCACCAATCTTTACCTTTGTTCTGCAGAGAGAAATAAATCGAGGTCCCAGTTATCTTGCAGTTAGTGTTTATTTGATCTCGAGATGTGCAGGGCTGCAAGGTGGCATCTGTGGCCTGAATAAGAAACAGGAAATGGCTCAAAGGGCCAACTTCATTCTTATTTAATCTTTTAATTGTTGAATCCAATTTGTTCGCCTCAGTTCGGTCTCCTTTTAATGCATGGGTTTATGAGCCAAAGCCATGTGACTGAGTTGGTCAACCATGTCACTGTAATAATAGCAACAACTATCGCTTTGAGTATGTCTTATGTGCCAGTATGGTTTCATGAAGTTCATCAGGATTAAGTCATAAGCAACCTGAAGCTCAGGCATTACTTTTATTCCCATTTTACAAATGAGAAAAATTGAGGTGTGACAAGATCGAAAATGTGCCTCCAGAGTACATGTTTTTAAATCCCATTTTAGGGCTTCTAACTCTTTTAGGTCAGGGCTCACCTTGACCAGAATGCAAAACATTCAAGCCCTTAGTTACCTGAAATTCCACCTACTGGGGAGGGGGGGTTCTTATACCAACGCTGGTTCTCTGTTTTGATTTGAAGGCTGACGAGGGAGAAGTCCAGGGTGCTATTTGACCTTTGTTATTATTGATAATTCAATCAATGACTTTGTCAAATAAATACCCATGTCCTGTTTTAGGCATAAAGGAGAGGGGGCTGCCTACGGTGCTTAGAAGGAAGGGAAGATTTATCATAGGAAGGCTCCAATGACTGAAATGGGACAGTCTTCTCATCAATGTCAACTTATAATTTTCCTCTCCATATCCTTCAGATTAAAAAAAATTCTTATTTAATGATGGAAAATTCAAAAGACATATTCAATAGAGAAAACTGGAGAAGAATTCTACTTTTGGAGTCAAATTCTTTGTCCTGTCTGGAAACTAAGAAAATTACACTTCTCTGAACTTTAGTTTTCTCACCCATAAAATGGGAACAAAAATGGTACCTTTATCACAGGGTTGTTTTGAGAATTAAAATGACAGAATCTATGGTCTGAATTTAGTATAGCACTCAGAATTCATTGTACCTATTGTGTCCCTGATACTTCTCTCTCTTTCTCTCTCTTCCTCAATGGCTATGTCACCACCACCACCATCATTGCCACCATCACCACCATCATCAACACCACCATTACCATCATCACCACTCTCATCCCCATCCCCATTACTGACCATCATCATCATCTTCATCACTACTATCATCATCACTACAATCACCATCATCACCACCAACACCACCAATGCCAACACCACTACTACTGTCACCATCACTACCACCATCAACACCATCACCACCGTCATCACCAACCTCCTCCCCATCACCATCATGACCATCATCACCACCACCACCACCACCATCATCACCATCACCACCACTATCATCACCACCACCATCAATGCCAACACCACTACCACTGTCATCATCATTAACATCATCATCATCATCATTGGCATTATTATTCCTGACTGGCTGACCTCTGGCATGTGTGATATGCAGATTTTTATAGAAAGGCAGAGTCATAAAAGGAGGTTGGGGGCTTATGTTTGATCCCAGGAACCACTACTTGCAGTGATATGTCCTTGAGACAAGCACTTAAAATTTCTAAGTCTCCTTGAAAAAGAGAAAAAAGGCCATAAAAATAGCATGAGTGATTATAATCACATGTATTAATGAAATAACATAGAGGAGAACACTGGACTGTCAAGGGTATGAATCCTCTCCCTGCAGGAATGCAGTGGCCTAGCTAATCCAGTATCTACAGATATCCATGAATACACAATTGAAGACAAAATAGACCCAGAAAACCCAGAACCTTGGCACTGATGCGTGTTTATCAGATTGGCATCTGTGGGGCTAGCCCCCCACCCTGTTTCCTACATTCTCACAAGTACCAAATGGGCCAAAAAAGAGCTTGGGACTTAGTATTTGGTAATTTTGACAACTAATTGGTAATTTTAATACTGCAGAGGTTTCAACTGAAGACCTCCTCAGCTCGTATTGACTTGTAGTCATTTACCATTCATTCAGGGCTTGCTTGTGATCTCAATGCACTGACACCTCCCCTCAACTTCCTACGTGTTTCCCTTGTTGGTTTCAGCTCCATCTGAGATCACTTTTGCCATCGATGTTGGGAATGGCCCTGTAGAGCTCATAGTTCACTCTCCTTCTCTTCTGAATGACAACCAATGGCATTACGTCCGAGCTGAGAGGAACCTCAAGGAGACTTCCCTCCAGGTGGACAACCTCCCGAGGATGACCAGGGAGACTTCAGAGGAAGGTCATTTCCGACTGCAGCTGAACAGTCAGCTGTTTGTAGGTAAGGGACATCTTGACTCTCCTCTGTGCTAATACCCTACAAGGCTTCTGTATTACCAGACCCAGGAAAAATTATGATTTTGTTTCAGACTTGTGGGATGGTTAAAATATGTCATAAAGCATTTATAATTATAAATTTGATTTTACAGATTCTTTCATTCTAGCTTCATTAGTCATGGCAATAAGAGATTATGCTACCCCTTAGCAAATTTTGAGGTGGTCTCAAACTTTGTTCCCTTTTCTCCTTCTACATGTTATCTTTAGATGTCCACAGACCCCTAATATTTTTCATTCTTATAGTCAAAATATACTTGTAGAAAAAGAATATATCAGCTATTTACACCTTAGTAGGTGTTGCCAATAAGTCAGTGAGCCACTCTTCACCCTTCCTAGCAATACCTGACTCTTGATAATTAATGATAACTGTGCAATAAAACACATTACAGTATCTCAAAGGGATGTGTCACCAGTCATATGGTGGGGGAAAGAACTACTGTTTCCCACGAGATTCTTTGATGCTTCCTGAAGTCACATCATTCAGGTGGCTGCCTTACATTTGAACAGAAAAGCAGGCCTGGTTCCCGAGCTGACATCCCTCCATTGGGCTGTTTCTCCTGAGACTCAGAATCAGCCTCTAGACAAGTTGTTCATCTGAACTGACCGCCCCTGCTTATAGTGGGTACCAGGAAGTTTCAAATGTCACTTACTGCGTCCATTCATTCTTTCATTCCATAGTCACTAAGCACCGAAAACGGGTCAGGTACCTAGTTGGATGATGGGAATTGAAAGATAAATTGTGCAATGACACTACTTTTCGAAGTGCTATGTGTGCCTGTTTATGTGTGTAAGAAAGAGAGAGACCAAGCAGCAGCAACAGAGAGGAAGAGAGTTTAGCCACATGAGTCTAGGTTGGAAAGGTCAACCTCATAGCTGTAATTTAGAAAGGATTTTTTGAAAGGCTGAGTAGGGCTTGTAAATCTTGAAAGTACAAAATATAGCTGTAAATATTAGAGCCATTGTAATATTATCAAAGCTAAGAAGCTGTTCTTATATATAAAACTTAAAGTTCAGATGTTTAGAACAGTGATACAAGCAAGATCCAAAATTTTCCAGTCAACCCAGATTTAATTTTCTTTCCTTATTTATTTATTTAGCCAACTCTCACACTACAGAGCTTTATTGCTAGTAATGAAATACCATCAGCAATCAATGTGGGTTTCTTACAAATTTTCTTTAAATTGGTTTTGTGCAACTTTTAACTCTGACAAAAGCAGTCACTAAAAGCATACCAGCTAAAAGAGAAAAAAAGTAGCAGAATATATCATATTTTCTCTTCTCAAGAGGAATCATATTTCTCTCTTCATCTGTCATGTTTTACCTATCTAGCAGAAGCTATGATAAAAGTGATTAAAAGCATTTTTATGATCATAAGGCATTTACTTAATTAATAACCTACATGAGTGATATGATTTACTCTTAAAATATTTTTGAAAATTTATATTGCTGTTTTAATTCTATTTAAACATCACATTTCATTTCTCTGAAGAAGTTTGCTAGTCATCAAGATTTAATGTCTTTTTTGGTGAAATCAATTCAAGTAGTTTGCAATTTTCATAAATTATATTCCATGCCAAAGTTTAATTTATCTTCAGGCAGTATTTATGAATCTTTCTGGCAGAAAGGTGCATATAAGATGGAATAATATTTTTTATCCTTTCATGCAAATTTCAGGTCATTATGAAATTATATATATGAAATATATGAAATTATATGGCCTGAATATGTGATAAACTTTGTGCAAGTCAAAAGGGAAAAATCGCAGCTATGTTTCATGGCAGGTTTTTATCTCCAGACATTTCAGTTAAATTGATCACTAATGCAGTGAGTTGTAGGAGCATGTCGATGGGTCTGGAGGACATATCTTGCCCGAGCTGGAGCCAAGGTCAGCTGTGGTGAGAGCACCTGCTTCTGTTATGTTTCTCTCCAATAAGTTCCATCTCAGATGTTACTCTGCTTTATTGAATTTGTCTTAATGTACTTGAAGAAGAAGAAAAAAACATGCTGTTGGAGGTCATTTTAGTAGGTTGGTTTGAATTCTGTTGTTTAGTGTTCAGCAATATGTTCATTTAGAAATGTCAGGTGGCCAAAAATGCTGAGGTCCCAATATTTCCATTTTGTATAATTCAGTGGTCCAGAACCAAAACAAAAAACAAAACCGTCTACTTAGCTCTAGCACCAAAATGAAGAATTGCATTCCCTATCATTCAGAAATGTAGAGACACTGGATTTTTATATTTTCTGGTCAGAAAAGGGTATCATTGGTGTATACTTCTTCTCAGGGATAGATTGAAGGTAGCAGTATTTAAATATTCATTTGGATATGCCTATCTGGATACTTTTAGCCACTAAAGGATCTTTCAATCAAAACAGAGCATCATTCAGCATTGTAATTGCTGGTGTTGATGTATGCTTGTGAGTGCTTCCTGAGCACCAGAAACAGGTTAAATTTTACAGAACAGGATGTACCTCTTCACACTGTGCCATCATTGAAATGTAACAAGTTGAAGTGCCCATACATGAGTCAATGCATGCTGAATTCTCAGAATCAATATTTTTATCTTCAGACTTTTATCACTGTGATAGTTAGGGACATTTGCAAACATGCCATCTTACTGGCCACACTTTTTTTTTTTTAATTTAACAGAGTAAGAGAAACTTCATAACACATAGATTCTGAAATATATGCTGTAAGCATGTAATTGTCCCATCGTTGAAACTCTTAGAGGTATTGCCCCTCTGGCTTGCTATGAATGTGCCAGTCAGTATGCAGATAAGGCAAGAGGAATCCAAGAACTAGCACCCACTGCTGAAAGTGAAATGGAGAGACATGGGTACGTAACCCAGGTCATGAACCAACAGGCCACAAGACATTGGTTGAAAAACACCTAGCCTCTGTATGCCTATTGTCTTTCCCTGCAAAATAGAAAAGAAGAGTCTGGTAATTGACCCCCCAGGACCCAAGGATCTACAATCTCCATGTTTATGTTAGGAATGACAATCATCCTTATTCTCCCCAAGTCTGAATTGCATCTTTCCAAATTTGCTGCAATTATAGACATTTTATAAATATTTGGGCCTCTGAGTCTCGTTTTCACATGGTTTTACTGCCGCCTTCTTATTTTTGTTTAGTTTTGTTTCGTTTTGTTTTGTTTTTGTCTTTCATGGACTTGTGTTTTGTTTTTTGGTTTTTCTGGTTTTTTATTGTTTTTGGCTAGGCTGTTTGTGTCAAAGTAAACTGAAACTGCTCACATTTTATAGATCCTTGGGGAAAATACTAAGCTATGAAAGAGAACAATATGATTCTTGATAAATCATTAAGTTCAAAGAGATCCCTAAAAATGCTGCTCCTGCTCCATCCTGGTAGTGAGCTATTATTCCTATTTTCAGGTGAAGGATGCCAAACTTAGTGGGGTCAGTGGTGAAGCAAATCAGGGAGTGAATACATGATAACCTTGATCTCTGGCACAGCACAAACAGGTACTCTGTGGCAAAACGCAGCCACATACATGAACTGCCAGAACGTCAGTATGTGAATAGTTACTTATATTTATCTTTGCCAGTGACTCAGGAGGATGGCTTTCCTGATGCAGGCCAGTAGAATTTTCTATTTGAGAGGATAAATGTGTTTCCAAGCACAGGAGGAGATATGTATCCATTTCACATTAAAAAGTAACTGAGGGGCCCCTGGGTGGCTCAGTCTTTTAACCAGCTGCCTTTGGCTCAGGTCATGATCCCGGGATCCCAGGATCTAGCCCCAAATCGGGCTCCCTGCTCAGAGCGGAGCCTGCTTCTCCTTCTCCCTCTGCTATCCTTCTGCTTCTGCTCTCTAGTGTACATACTCTCTCTCTCTCTCAAATACATAAATAAAATCTTTAAAAAAAAACCTGAAAAGCCACCTTTCAGCATATTTATTATACAAGCCCCAGTACATAGGAGATGTCACTTAACATTACATCAGTGGTGAAACAAAAAGTAACCGTTGTCTTTTCAACATTGCATAAATCTCGGATAATATCTAATTTACCAAAAATATTTATTTTTTCAAAGGTAAGTCATACCTCAAGTATACTTGAATTATTTTTCTTAGTAAAAAAATTGAATATGCAGATGTTCCCCATTAATAGTTAAGTATAAGAAATTGTTGTGACTAGTTTAAGAAGTTGGTAAGAGACCTCAGGACGCCATCAGGGTAAGTCCCAGAAATGCTATGCTTCATTGCTGTGGGTAAAGTACCTAGAGGAGCACCCAGTGTCCACTCAATAAAAAATTCCATCTTGCAAAACAAAATAAAACAAATGACAACAAAAACAATGATGCAGAGCTACCTGCTTCCCCTTCCCCAACATCACTGTTCCACCAAATTACATTCTTTTAGCTTGAAAGTGTTTTGAAAAAAACATTGGTTCTATTTTTATATTCAGAGAAGTGAAAGATTAAATCACCCCCTTCTGCAAAGTTTTGTTTCTTCTTTAAGATGTTCAGAGTTGAAGGCGTTTAACCTATTCCAATAGCCCATTTTTAGTGTTTTCTGCCCCCCCTCAATAGTCCAGAACCTTTTTTTGAAATGTTTATCTGCAACCCCTTCTGCTTTAAATGAAGTTCATTTGATCATATGCTGGTCTGCAATTGATTGATAATGGGCAATTAAAGGAGAATGTAAAGTTATCTTGTTTGGTTTCACCGATTGATTGTTGTTGGTAAAATAGCGCAGGCCATACTACCTTCTTTAAAGGAGGGCACCATGTGGCATATGGCATCATTTTCTCCAACAAACCCAGGCAAAGAAGCCCTGAGATTTAAAATACACAAAAACCCAATGTTAGAAGCAGTTATTCTGATTCCTCTGGCACTATGAGTCATCAAAATTTATAACTTGGTAAAGAAAAAAAAATTAGGGCAGTGTCATTTACATGGAGCTGGGGTGATAATCATAAAAAAGAAAGTAAATCCGTACCTTTCTGGAAAATAAAATCAGTACTCCCTGGACGTTCAAGGACCTGATCTACGGGACAGAAGGGAGGTGAGAAGTCGTTTATGTCTTTTCCTTTGAGCATTAACTATCAGGGAAACTCCACATTGCAAAAAAGCAGACCCAGCAAGGCCTGCAGATGTTGGGAGCCTACCTGCATCCTAGTGAGCCTGTTTCAATTTCTCCAAGGCTTTGTCGATAAAGCTGAGGATTCAGAGAGAGAGGAGAGAAAGCCCTTGAGCAGAGTGGTGGAGGGGAAGAAAATGTAATCACAATGCTCTGCAAAGTGTTACTGGTAGATTTACACTCAGTTCGCATGTTGTTACCAAGTTCCTTCTGATCCAGGAAGGAAAGGATTTGGCTTCAAAGTCACTTGTGTAGGTGAAGCCAATTTTGCAGAAGAGGTGAGAATTGCCATGTTTCAATTCAGCTTCAGCCATCATCCATGCACCCTGTTAAATGGTGACAGTCATCTCAGGACCTATTTATGGTGGAGAGAAAGGCTTAGGAACCCATGGTAGACATGGAAATGCACTGCTCAGATCCCCCTTTAAGAAGGACTTTTTGTGGGGCGCTTGGGTGGCTCAGTGGGTTGAAGCCTCTGCCTTCGGCTCGAGTCATGATCTCAGGGTCCTGGGATCGGATCGAGCCCCACATAGGGCTCTCTGCTTAGCGGGGAGCCTGCTTCCCCCTCTGTCTCTGCGTGACTCTCGCCTACTTGTGATTTCTCTCTATCAAATAAATAAATAAATCTTAAAAAAAAAATAAAAAGAAGAAGGACTTGTTGCCCTGCCATGGGAAGGCTGTTGGCAGATAATCTTCATGTGTCTGCCCCTTCAGGGACTGCCTCCGCAGCAGAGAAACATCTGGACAAAGGCATATCCTTTGCAAGTGTGTCCACAATGACCATTTGAATCGAGGGTATAAAGGTTTGTCCATTTTGGCCCAAGGAGGTACAACTCTCATGATTTTTTTCTAGCTCTGGTGCTCTCTGTGAGTTTGTTCTACACTGTCCTTAAATATGCACTGCTACTTTCGCCTCCCCCCACCCCCTTCTGCTTTCTCCTTCTCCCATCTACGGGTGTGGTTCCCAAGGGCATCCCTAACACACTTTTTGCCCCACAGCCTGCTTGCTGGAGAACCCAACTTGAGCCAGAATCATATATTTCTTGTAAAACACACACACACACACACACACACACACACACACACATGCACACTTTTTTAAAAATCATAGTAATCTCTTAAACAAAATTTATTCTTCATTTCTCCCCAGGATTGACCATAATATAACCCTTCCCCCCTTTTTTTTTCTCCAGAACACTCTAAAGCTGCTGGGTTCCTTAGAGTTGAGTTTGCATTGTTTTAATTTATACCTTTTTAGAGGTCTTCTCCTTCAAAGTAGGATGGACACCTTTACCCCTGATCTACACCTTTACCTGATCTATTCCTCTTCACTAATGGCACAGCTTTTTGATGATTCAAATCAACTTTCTTGTCATAGGGGAGTGTATTCCCACTCCACCCTCTACCTGTGATCATATCCTTTACACCAGGTTATAATGATTTATATGGATTTATATTGCCTCTCTCCCCTCTATTGGTTTCCTTGTGGACAGACATAGTGTCTAATTTATCTTTACATCTTTGTGCCTGGTGCAGGTTCTCTGATAGATTTTGAATGCAGTAAATGTATAATCAATTACTGAAAGTGATTGAATGAAAAGTTCTAAATGCTAGTCTTTTTAATAGTGGTTTTATTTTAAGTCATTACCTTTTCTGAGCCTCAGTTATTCCATCTGCCCACTGGGCTTAATAATAAATACTTCATAAGTCAGTTGCAAAGATTAAATGAGCGTTTTTTTTTCCTCCTGCTTGGAATTCTCTATCAAGGCTTATTAAATAGGAGTTGCAAGCAAATTATCATTTTAAATGGGAATTTATTTGTGCCCCTACCCCAGGGGGATAATAAGGCACTGCTTTGCCTGGACATTTATGAGATTTGACATTTAAAGGACACATTCAATTAGTGCAATAGCTCCCCGGGGAGGGATCCTGTCCCAAACTGGGTTTTATCCCTTCTTTGAACAAATCAGCAAAAGTGTTCTGGCATGGTAGTGTATCTGAGGCATGAATGCCTCAAAAGCTGAGGTAGGGGCTTTACAAAAGGTAACATTACAATGGCTGTTGTCTTAGCAACTAGCTTTCAAAGGGAAAGGAATTTTCAAAACCCCATTTTCAAATTGTTACATGGTATGCATAAACTTGCTCTGAGGTGTTGTTACTGGATTCCTTTTGCTGTTGCTCTTGTTTTCCCTGTGCTCTGGTGGGTGAAGATGGGCTTATTTATGGAAAATCCTATCAGATCAGAGTAGGTGCCCAGGCCAATCTATCCATTCGTGATTCAATGATATTGTAAGTTTCATGAAATAAGGTGAAATCCATCTGCATCCAACACCCATTTGTGGAGACATCCAAGCAATCGTGATCTTTTCCGACTGCTCTTCTCTTAGCCGGTGCTGCCAGTGAGGCTGTAGCAAAAAGCCGAACCATTTTTTTTTTAATTGGAATAATTTTCGTTTTTTATTTTAATTGAAGTATTTTTTTAAACAAAGTTTATTTCTTGTTCTTTCAAGTTTCAGCCTTATTCTCTCTTCTTTCCCTGTCCAAATAACTCTAAGGACCAATAAGTTCTTCATAACAGATTGTGCACCACTTTGCCAGGTTGGGGAGCAAGCACTGAAAGTTATCTGATCCTGTCCCTCCATTTGCCACTGTGTCCTTCTTCTCATCTCTATTTTTTTGACACAATTCATTTAACAAATATTTTCTGAACATATGTTCAGAAAATGTTATCATTGTCAAATGTTATCTGTGTTATCAGCCCTAGGGTAGGCAACAAGAGCATGAAAATGAATAAGATCCATTTGCTATCTAAGAAGCACAGGCTTTGAATGGGGAGGAGAGGCTTTAAGCCAGGTCCCTTAGAATATGGCATGGGGGTGCATATCCAAGGGGGGTGAGTAGGGCTAAAGAAGTGTGGCTCTCAAGTGTAACCTAGAGGCAGTTTCCAGGCTATCCCTCATGAAAGTGTTGTTCAACAGGCCATCTTTGGAGTTATCTGCTTTATTGGAAAGAAATTATTTGCATCTCTACTGGATAAATATCATCCACATTTTTTTTGCTTTATTTCTAATTTTCAGGGACACACCATTAAATATGAGGGAGTTGCTTCTCACATTTGATGGTGTGTCCCTAGTCACACTGCAGCCATCACATACCCAAAGGAAGTTTGGAGTAAGAAAGAGCTCCAAAGTGATTGCTGCAGAAATGCATCAATGTGTCATGACAATGTTAAAAGATTGAACAGTGAGAACTGGTTGCGCCTGATCTTCCAATGCTATTATCCTATTTAGTGAGTTGAAACCTTTTTAAAAAATATATTTTACAGGGGCGCCTGGGTGGCTCAGGGGGTTAAAGCCTCTGCCCTCAGCTCAGGTCATGATCTCAGGGTCCTGGGATCCAGCCCTGCATCAGGCTCTCTACTCAGTGGGGAGCCTGCTTCCCCCCCCCCCCCCCGCCTGCCTCTCTGCCTACTTGTGATCTCTCTCTGTCAAATAAATAAATAAAATCTTTAAAAAATATATATATTATATATACATATATAGATGTATATTAGGGTGTCCTGGCATCACCCATAAAATCACTCTGGGCCAGGGGGAAATATTAGGGAAAATTCTAAAAGCTTATAATTAAAAAAAAAAAAGCTTATAATTATAGAACTTTTACTATATATTCTTATTTCTTTGAATGAGTCTGTGCTTTAGCTTCTAGGACACTATCTGTTCTCAGTAGGGCCATGCTGGAGAAAACTAACCCGTGATTGTCCGGGGCACAAGCATATGGGAAATCCAGACATTGATGCTAATAGGACAATGATTTGGCCAAGCAGCAGCTGGAAAGAATGTAAGTGTTCCAGCTGATTTTTGTAATGACCTGGGCTCATATGGTATTTCCCATTCAGTTGCTCTTGGAAGAAGGGCAATAATCTCTCCTCTTACCCAGGAGCCTTTGTAACTTTTCTTTAAATCTGTTTTTGATGCTGATTTTTCATCTTCAAAAACTTTGGCAGAAGGGAACACAGTGAGGCATGAGTTGGTACTAATCTTTGCAAGATGGTAAATAATTGTTGTGTCAAAATGGTTCCTGTGGCTATTCTAGACAGATAGTTACAATTATGGAAACTTTTCTGCCCTACCATCCTGACATTTTTTAGAGGTACCGCTAAATGATATGCAAAACAATAATCAGCTACCTTGAACTGAAGTGAGCTCTGTTCTCTTATGGCTCCACATTAGCACCAAAAACAGAAACACAATTCAAGTGCTTGCTTGTTTCTTTTTTTTTTTTTAAAGATTTTATTTATTTATTAGAGAGACTGAGAATGAGAGGGGAGAACGTCAGAGGGAGAAGCAGACTTCTCGCAGAGCTGGGAGTCCGATATGGGACTCGATCCCGGGAGTCCGGGATCATGACCTGAGCTGAAGGCAGTCGCTTAACCAACTGAGCCACCCAGGCGCCCGTGCTTGCTTGTTTCTTTCCCCTCCTCCTGAATTGTAAATAATAATCAAATGGGGATTTCCATGGAATGCATATTTAGCACTCTGTCTGGACAAAATTTTGGCCCTGCCCTGCCACCATTCTGTTAAAAAGAAAGCAAATGTTTGTTTGGGGCCAATAGTCTTGAAAACAAAACAACAAAAAAAAGCAAGCCTCTTTGCAGAAAACCCACTTGTAGCAAAATAAATACCTCCTATACACCCTGACCCACACACCAGACACAAACATGCTGATGCTGTCAAAGGTATTCCTCAATATTCAAATACCACATGGATTAATAAATGGCTTTTAGAGATGTACACAATTATATAATAAGGAGTTTCATTTGAAACAACATAATAAATTATTTCTAACATGACTTTTAGAAAAAGGAGACCAACAGCATTGTACACATATACATAATAAATGAAAAGATTTATTTTAAATTATACAATCAATATGCAAATACATGCTTGCTGAAAATTAGTCAATAATATCTCCAACTCCCCTTATTAGAGGCAACTGATATTTGCCTCACATGAAATGTTCCAGGCATTGTTCAACTTCTCACAAACATTTTGGTACCCTTAGGAAACACTGTGTGATATTATTATTTGCGGATATATTTACATAAATGATATATTTACATGTATTATACTACAGCTTTCTCACTGTTTTTGTTTATTTGTTTTTGTTTGCTTTTTTTCCACCTCAAATATGCCATGGAAACCGTAGCATGTCAATATAAATAGCATATTAAAACTGCTATGTAGTGTTTTAATTATTATTTTCAGTTTTTGCCTATTTTGTTGCTATGTTTGTTTTGTCTTTCATGCATCTGGAATTTGTTTTAGGTTCTGAGGTAGGATTGTAATTTTATTTATTTTCCAAAATCATGTTTTCCCATCTCCATTTATTTCATGATTCCTCTTTTTCCTAGTTACTTAGAACTCCATTATATATTATAATATTTAAAAAAAGCATATCTCTGTATAAAGAGTCTATTTCTGAATTTCTTAGAAATGTCTGATTTCTTGGGGTGCCTGGCGACTCAGTCAATAGAGCATGCAACTCTTGATCTTGGGGTCCCAGCTCCACATTGGGGTCCCAGCGCCACATTGGGTGTTGAGCTTACTAAAAAACAAAAACAAAAACAGAAACAAAAACTAAAAACAAAAACAAGCAATTTTTGGTTTCTGTTTTATTTAAATAGTTTTATATTCCCCAAATCCTGCACCCACATCACACTTACAGGGTACATTTTGATACAGAATAGGACTTTTGCCCCCGTGCCCATTTCACTTCTTTTCATTTTAAAACTGTATTTTTTTAAGATTATTTATTTATTTATTTATTTGACAGAGAGAGACAGCGAGAGAGGGAATACAGGCAGGGGGAGTGGGAGAAGGAGAAGCAGGCCAACAGCAGAGCAAGGAGCCCGATGCGGGGCTTAATCCCACAACCCTAGTTTTATGACATGAGCTGAAGGCAGACACTTAACAACCAAGCTACCCAGGTGCCCCTCATTTTAAAACTGTATTAACTATTCTCAATCATTTTCCCTTCTTGTGGAATTAGCTTTTCATGTTCTATGAAAATAATTGGGGGGGTATTGATTGGATTTTATTGTGTTAAAGAAATTAGCTATACATTACAAGATCATACAGAAACATATTTTACTTCTTCAGGTATTATTTAGGAGTAAAGGTAAAATTGTATTTTTCCCTTCATATAAGCACATCTTGTTAACTTCTAGGTGTTTTGCTGCTTTTGTTATTAAATAGGATTTTTTCCTAGGTATTCCATTTTCCAGTTGGTTATTGTTGTTATATAGGACTGTGATTGATTTTGTATGCTGATACTTATATCTATCCATATTCTTATAACTTTATTTTATTTAATTAATCAATTTATTTTTTAAAAGATTTTATTTATTTATTCAACAGAGAGAGAGAGAAAGAGAGAGAGAGAGATCACAAGGAGGCAGAGACAGAGAGAGAGAGAGATCACAAGGAGGCAGAGACAGAGGGGCAAGGAGGGTCCCCGCTGAGCAGAAAGCCCGATGGGGGGCTCGATCCCAAGACGCTGAGATCATGACCTGAGCTGAAGGCAGAGGATTTAACCCACTGAGCCACCCAGGTGCCCCAATCAATTTAGTTTTTAAAAGATTTTTATTTATTTCAGAGAGAGATAGAGCACATGTGGGGAGAGGGGAAGAGGGAGAGGCAGAAGTAGACTCTGTACCGAGTAAGGAGTCTGATGTGAGGCTCAATCTTGGGACCTTGGGATCATGACCTGAGCCAAAGGCAGACACTTAACCGATGGAGCTACCGAGGTGCCTCATACACTTTTAATTGTAAAAATTTGTCATTAATGTTTTGGGGGGATTTTCTAGGTAGACAATTATACTATTTGTGCACATAATGAAGTATTTGTAGTGACTATGTATGAGCAAAATTAATTATTTTTGGTTGTAATCAATGCCCCCAGCTCCATTTTGGGAAATTTCTTTAAAAAAGGTAGAATAAGGCCAATGATAATAATATTTTCATGGCTCTTGATACATATTGCTGAATTATTCTTGAAAAGTTTTTCTCAGCATTCATTTCCACTAAACAAAGAAATAAATGCTTTCAATTTGCTGTTAAGTGATTCTAAGTTAACAATCTCTTTCCCAATTTTTGGAGGAGGATTAGTGTTTTATTTGAAGTTCCACAATTTATAGGAGGATTAAATCAGAAAGTGTCTGTGAAGCATAGTGCTTGGAAGGTGCTTTATAAGAAGTAAGTTCTTAGTTCAAATTGACTACTGCATCATTATTTTACTTTTTAAACATCCAGTTAGTGTCACCTGTATTATTAAATGATGTGTTTATTGGTTTGTGAGCAAGAAATCATTATGCCTGGCCAAACTCAACCAGGTGCATTCCTTGTTCTTAAGAAAATCACATTTAGAATTTCCTTCTGGTACCAAGACTCTGTCAGTTGGAGGGATGGGATAAAAGCAGAAGATAACTGATGGCTAGTGTATATTTATTCATCATGTATACGCTAAATCTGCTGTCACTTTAGAATTTGGAATCTAGGTGGTAAATGTACCTGTAGTTCAGCTGGCTATGGTAATTCATAAAAAGAACAAACAAAAATAGCTACTCCAAGTTCAAGGTAAAAAAAAACAAAAAAAAAAAAAGAAAAGAAAGAAAGAAAGAGAGAAGAAAGAAAGAGAAAGAAAGAAAGAAAGAAAGAAAGAAAGAAAGAAAGAGAAAGAAAGAAGAAAGAAAAAGAAAAAGAGAAATTTATTAAATGTTTCTGTGAATCAGGAGCCCATCCTAGCATATTCACTCTTTTATCAGGAGTCCTCAACATAAGAGTCTTGCTTGAGCTTTGTGGAAGAAGGAAAGCAGGCACCCAGGAGAGAAATAGAGCCTTTTGCATATGGTGCCAAGGACCACAAAGAATTGAGATATTCCTCTAAAAATGACGAGCATTTGTGAAGCTGCCACATGGAGGTTTTCTAAGACAGGCTTAGAATGATGATAGTGACATTTTTATGAGTTGATTCATACTCAGGCAAAGGAAATGTCTTCATAATGAACTTGCTAGATACCAAGGGCCAACTGTAGAGTCTCGTGCAGAATTGCTTTTAGTTAGACTAGTCAACTAATGGTTATAGTTATGCAGAAGAGTGAGGGCGAAGTAAAGAGAATAAATGTATAGATGTATATGACTTGCTGGAAGAAACCATGTTAGAGGTATGGGCAAGAAGGTAGAAGGATCACTTAGTTATAGTACTGACTCAAGTTATCTAATCAAATCATTCATTTTAGGATTTTAGAGCTTCCAAGGTATGCAGGCTTTGAAGGTCAAGAGATCACAGTATGTTATCTGACATATAAACTCTGTTTGATTCTTGACTCTGATACTAAATTACCTCAACTAGGTCATGTGAATAATATGAATACATTCCTTCCCTTTGGGTGTTCAGTGAGTTAATGATAAAGTTTCTAGCATACAAGTATGTTTGAAATGTACTTTTTTTTTTAATTAGAAGCATTGTTCTGATTCTCTTTCAGCTTTCAGATTAAATGCAAGCCTCAAAAACATAACTTTCAGCTGCTTTAAGAATGATGCTACAGTTTTGTTGTTGTTCTTCCTCCAACCTTTTAGTGAATCTTAGACACGATCTAAACAAATAAAGAGCAAAGTATCTTAGAGTAGCAGTTGAAAAACCAAATACCTACAAGGGACAGGAAGGCAGTATGAATGAATGAAGTGGTCTTGATGGAGAATGTGGCCAAGTGGGGATTGGATTCCCCATCTTAAAAGAACTGACCACAGTGCAGCTGCAGCTGAACTTTGCTGTGCAGGAAAGCAGGTTCATTGTTAACAGATCTGTTTTTTTTTTTTTCAAAGATTTATTAGAATTTTTGAAATATTCCTCGTTTTAAATAAAATTGGTAACTAATTAAAATAGTTAAGTACTGGGAGACAGATATGTGGGGAATGGATATGTGCATATGAGTGCAGGTGTGTGTGTCTGTAGTCACAGGCATAGTGTACTGTGAGCTGTGGAATACATGGGGAAGATAACATACCACATAAATGAAAAGTATATGAAGAGATCCAAAGTCAAGACAGACCAGAGGGCACTGGGGAGCCATTTGTAGTTCAGAAGTCCTGGTGCACTGAAGTCAGAGACGGGGACGTGGGAAAAGGAAGCTAGAGAGTAAGTGGAGGCCAGATCGTTCATACTGTATCATCTGTGCAACGGAATTTGAACTTGATCATGAGGACAATCAATAGTCTCTAAAGAGCATTAAATAGGTATGGCAGAATCAAATTTTCAAATTTGGTTGATCCATCTGATAGCAAAATGGTGAATGGATGAGAAGAGTCAGGACTGAGTGTAGACAGATCAGTTAGAAGGTTATTGAAGGGAATCAAGTTGATGTAAGGAGGATTATACTAGGACCATGAATCTGGGTGTCTAAAGAAGCAGATGGCACTGTTAACAACTGGAATAACTGTTAACTGTTAACAACACTGAATAAAAAAGAAGGAGAAGGAAGAGGAGAAGGAGGAGGAGGAGGAAGAGGAGGAGGAGGAGAGGAAAAAGAAAAAGAAGGAGAAGGAGAAGCAGCAGCAGCCAGAGATATCTGGAAGAGCAAATCCATAGTGGCTGGGTTGTGGGGAAAGGACTGTGAGTGAGAAGGGGGAGGGAAGATTGTGGCTGCATCTCTGTAGAGTATTCAAGGTTCAGAGAAGATTCACACCTACAACAAAATGCTACACATAGCAGGTAATGTCAGAAAATGGACAGCACCAGCAACCTGACTGGGTGTGAGTGTGTGGGTGAGGAGCATCTTTCTGGAATTATTCTATTCTTAGTCTACCTATTACTTCTCCATAAAGAAAATGGAGCCTGACCTCTAGTTTGTATCCTTTGTAAAGAATGAAAAACAGTCAGGTGAAAACTGAAATTTAGCTCATTATGCAATTTAGTTCATAGTTCTTTGTGTCATGCATTTTGTCAGCATCTCAGAGTGAAAAGATCCTCTTGTTTTGAATCATTCTCTCCATACTCTATATGTCTCAAACTTCAAGGAGTGCATTTCTGCCAGAGAAACCACCCCAGCCACTTTCGTCTCCGTTTATAAACTTGTTGACTAAGTCGCACGCAAGAAAATGTGCAATAGATCTTGCATTCTCCACCTCTGCTAGAAGAAAAATGCCACTAACAAGATATATGAAGAGTTATTCAAATCTACCACAGGGAGTGACTGCAAAATAAGGGAAAAAAAACGAACAAGACAAAATATTTAACTACATAAATCCTCCCCTCTTTATTCTGCACAATTTCTGGGAAAGAAGTAATGAAACTTCCTTTATGATCTGCTTGTATTTGTAATTGATTTATCTTGCGGTTAAAAGGAGATTTACTCACTAAAATTGAGACAGACAGGAGAAAGCAATTTGGGTTTGGCCTCCTGGCCTTTTTGAGTATCACTTATCAGACCTGAAAATACAATAGAGTTTCAGCATTATTTCAGAATAAAAGAGTAGATTAATCCTTTTGGAGTGTTAAGTCGGTCTGTAGATGCAGCCAGTGACTGCCGCACACATATTTATGTGTCTGTAGACCTGGTGTGATTCAGGGAAATCGCAATACTCCCTCAGCCCCATTCTATTCTCCCATCAAACCCATTTCCAATGACCTCCTTGTCCACCCTGCTGGGCTGACTGATGCCAGGAATGTTTAGGTTACCTAACTCATTTCTTTAACTTACTGCTTGGTTTCTTGTTTAACATCTATATTCCTCGTCTGAGATGACACATTTGGACTTCTTATCTGTATCCACCTTGGTGGGAATATATTTTTTATCTGGTCATTTGCTAGACCATGTTTTAATGGAATGGTAGGGCTAGAAATGAATGAGGCTCAGAAAGGAGAGTTGATAGATACAGAAAATAAGTGACAAGTCTATCCTCCCCCTGTTGTTTTTGTGTCTGTTAGTACAATTTGTAGACCTTAAAGACCTGAGGGTGCCTCCATTTGTTCATGTGTATGGACTTGAGCCTGCACTGTTGAATCTGGACTCGAACTTGTGTCTTTAAAGGTAGGCTGTACCCATGTCTTCTCTGGGATCTCCCATAATTCTGAGCACCAAACAAGTACCTGCTGATGGGATTTAGCTTAATCTCTTGGCTTTTGTCTCTCAGTGTACGTTTTTCTGATATCAGAGGTTTAGGTTAGTAGAGTCCTGGATTTCCAATGGTAACAAAATCCTCTGTCACTTTGAATCTACTCCATTATTGAATAATTTGCAACAAGTATTGTGAATCTCTCTGAAAACTTCAAGATGTGCCTGCAGCAGAAAGTTGGGTTAGAACCCTGTTCTGTAATCCAGAAGAACAGATTTGGCTTCCAAATAACAATTTGGAGGTAAGTGCTAGGATCTCTCTCTCTCTCTCTCTCTATATATATATATATATACACATATGTGTGTGTGTGTGTATATATGTTTACATATATACATGTGTATATACATATGTAAACAACCTACTTGTTTGAGACATTGTAAGGACTCAGAAGAGGGCATAGCAAAGAGTAATGATTGAGTATGTACTGTATTCCATGATCTTCACTAAGCTTTACTGTAAACACACTAAACAAACTTATTCTTATTTTATAGATCAAGTAGCTAAGGCTGAGGTGATCAATGGTTAACATGGCTAATCAGCTAGTGACATGGAGTAAGACTCCATGTCTGTGTGTCCTAAAGCCCACCCTCCTTCTAGTGCTTGCATTACACTTCATGAGCAATGCAAAGCTTGTTGCAAGTTTTCTAAGTTGGTGTGCATAACAGCTTGCTTCTAATTCTGTCAGAAGGAACAATCCCGCTTGAGCATTCTACTTCAGACAAAAGTCTGCTATAGACTATGTCATGACACATTTTATTTCATTTGCAAAGAACACTGTGATCTGAAGTTTCTGTCTTAAACATGTGAAGTATAGAACTCCATATGAAGTAGAATCCTTCCTTCCTTCCTTCCTTCCTTCCTTCCTTCCTTCCTTCCTTCCTTCCTTCCCTCTTAAATATTTATTTATTTGTTTGAGAGAGAGAGAGTGGGTAGAGGGGCATAGGGAGAGAATTCCCAAGTAGACTTCCACTGAGCATGGAGCCGGAGACGGGGCTCAATCCCAGGACCCTGAGATCATAACCTGAGCGGAAACCAAGAATCAGACACTCCACCACCCGAGATACCTGGGTGCCCCATTGTTGTTGGTGTTGTTGTTGTTGTTGTTGTTGTTTTGGAGTTAGGGGTGAGCAGGTTCCCAGCCTGGAAAGACATGCATTTTTCACATGCTCTTTGAGCTCCTAATTCTCACTGGAAACTGTAATGGAAAAGTTCAACACAGCATGATAATAGAACAATGCTTAACTGTTACCAGTGTCAATATTAAACCTAAAAGAATTGAACTGTATGATATCTTACTTTTTTTTTTCCTTTTTATTTTTCACTGCTTAGGGGGAACATCATCCAGACAGAAAGGCTTTCTAGGATGCATACGCTCCTTACACTTGAATGGGCAGAAATTGGACCTGGAGGAGAGGGCGAAGGTCACATCGGGAGTCCGGCCCGGATGCCCCGGTCATTGCAGCACTTATGGTAGCATCTGCCACAATGGGGGGAAATGTGTGGAGAAGTACAGTGGGTACTTCTGTGATTGCACCAATTCACCATATGAAGGGCCCTTCTGCAAAAAAGGTACAGTCGACACCTCTGTTTTTCCCCTGTGCTATATTGCAGTACCTATAAGCCATGGTCAAGTCATGCATGCCCTTAGATAGTCCTTAAGCGACCATTTACCTTCTTCAATTTTGCTCTGTTTAAAGACTCTGTGTAGCCCCTCAACATAATTACATATAGCCATTTTCACCGTGTGTGGACACTGGGCACCACTGAACCAGTTGGATAGCAACATGCTCTCCTTGGCTGAGGGGTCAGCTGAACACTGGGAGAGGTGGACTTTCTTTTCTGTCATACCAGCCCCATCTTGAGGGACGCACCAGTCTTTCCAGTTCCAATTCCTTAGCCGATGCATGTAATCGCAGCATTATAGATTCTACTCCTGGAAGACTCTTTGGGATGCTTGAGTCATCTTAAAATGTTTTTTACACATAGGAAACTTATAGGTAAGTCAGTAGAAATAATACCATGCATCTAGTAAAATCTCCCTGTGCTGCCAGCAAAGTGAGTGGAGTCTGAAGCTTTAAAAGCCCTGCCTGGAGATTCACATTTTGTTCATCAGGGGGCTCCGAATGGAACACAGGGATCAAAATCCCTGTCCCAGTGTCTTTCCACATCCTCTCCTATCTTATGAACATATTGCATTGATAAAACTAACCATGATGGATGTATACCTTGAACAAGAAGTGGTAGTGATGGTGTAAATTCTCTAAAAAATTTCAAGATAACTCTAAAACTATAAAATTGCATCATTCAATATAAACACTTAGTATTTTTTCAAATACAAGGGCAAAAAGATTAGGTCTCCAATCAATCTTAGCAGGATTTTAAAGTTTATTTTATTAATGGGGAAAAATGTTTGTTGAGCAAATAATGTAAACAATATTTCAAGAGCAGCATTTAAACTATTAAAATAAAATGTTTTAATTACTTTGAAACACCATTTACATACAAACAATGATGGCAATTATACATAATTCTTGTCAATTCATTAAAACACATTTCCCAAACACCTCTACCAAACAATGCTTTATTTAGTCCAATTTACTGGTGGAACTTAAAAACAATAGACAAAAGAAGAGTACCCCGTGTTCTCATTGAAGGACTCTGTAATTTGAGCTCTTCATCATTTACACTGGCCTTCTCCATAGTTAGATTGAATTACTTGCTTATTATTGTTGAGAATCATTGTACTCTTCGGGAGAAAATTAATGGTACAAATTTAAAGGCCAACAATATGTTGGGCCCTGCATGGAGCTTGACATAAAGTGGCCCCATCCCAATCAGTGTCGACTATGGGCTAAGTCACTTAGCCACTGGATTTTCACACTGGGGAGGGTGTCTGAATAACTGACCCTAAAAAAATTTAAATACCATACTTAGTCTGGTCCCACATGGTCAGAAGAAGGAAATCCAGAATAAACACTATCAGGCCTGCTCACAAAAGTATACTAGCATTTTTCTACAGGATCTACCGGAAATAGTACAGGAAATGCTACAGGAAATAGTACACTTTATGTAGTAAAAAAAATAATATTAAGTTCCAAGTCCTGTGTTTAGGAAAACAAAACAAAACAAAACAGTGGGATTCTATATTTCCCCAGAGACATTGCTCATACATCTCAGATCATATTCTAAATTTAGCCTAACTTTTAATTGGCTTTTGTTTTTTATTTTTTTTTTCCTGAAACAAGTCCAATTAATTATCTTCTGTCCATACTATCATGTCTTTTGGCAGCATATGTTGAAATAGCCTCTGTGCTCTCTCCCCATTTTTTGTTACTTTGATCTATAAGCAAAATAAACAAATATGTGCTTAGCCTTTTCAGCTTGCTTCATATTTCATATTTCCAAACTTTCTTCCCTTTCTCATAAATCTAAGGAAATGATTCCCTTTATATTCAGTAGCGGCAAAGTACATGGGTGAATCTTCTAACCAAGTCTTTTAGCCATGCCAGTTGCCTGGGGGAACTGGAATGGAAATAAGAGTCACTAGCTAGGAGATTATCTTTTTTTTTTTTTAAGATTTTATTTATTTATTTGATAGAGAGAGAGAGAACACAAGTAGGCAGAGAGGCAGGCAGAGAGAGAGGAGGAAGCAGGCTCCCTGCCAAGCAGAGAGCCCGATGTGGGGCTCGATCCCAGGACTCTGAGATCATGACCCAAGCCGAAGGCAGCAGCTCAACCAACTGAGCCACCCAGGCGCCCCATCTTTTTTTTTTTTTTTTTTAAAGATTTTATTCATTTATTTGAGAGACAGAGAAAGTGAGGCAGAGCATGAGAGGAGAGAAAGTTAGAGGAAGAAGCAGACTCCCCATGGAGCTGGGAGCCCAATGTGGGACTCGATCCCGGAACTCAAGGGTCATAACCTGAGCCGAAGGCAGTCGCTCAACCAACTGAGCCACCCAGGCGCCCCAACTAGGAGAGCGCCCCAAGGGCACTCTCCATTGGGGTAGTCTTCCATGTTAACTTCCCAGGGTATATGTATTTTAAGGAGTGTAAATACTAGAAACATATGGGGTGAAATTACCAATGCCTGGACCAGAACTGTGATCCATTGACCTACTTTCTGTTTCTGATTATAGTACAAAGTAATAATAATCATGCAATTAGGTAGTAATTATTGACTGCAACATACATTCCTTATGGCCAACCTAGTGGGGAAGATATTAACAAGATATATGACTTGCTAATAATTGTCAGGGCTGGAGACCCATCCAGCGTCTTTTTGGTTTCTTTTTCTCTTTAAAACCCTAATTTTATTCAGTATAGGACTCTGGTAATAGGACTCAACCATGTTTGTTTGTTCTATGCTTTGCATGTGTCTCTCTTTCTTATGATTGGGGTGTAATTTTCATACCGTAAAATCCACTCTTTTAAATTATATAATGCTGTGATTTTTTTTAGCATATTCACAAAGTTGCACAAATATCATTATTATCTGATTTCAGAACATTTTCATCACCCTAAAAAGGAATGTTATACACATTAGTAGCTATCCCTCCTTCCCCTCTCCCATCAGTCCCTGGAAACAACTGATTTACTTTCTGTCTCTATGGATTTACCTATTCTGGATATTTCATATTACTGGATTCATATACTATGTGGTCCAAGGTTCATCCATGTTGTAGCATTTTTCAGTATTTTGTTCCTTTTTTATTTCCAAAGAGTATTTTATTCCATTATGTAGATGCTACACATTTTGTTTATCCATTCATCAGTTGATGGACATTGTGATGTTTCCATTTTTTTAGCTATTATAAATAATGCTGCAATTAACTTTCAGGTACATATTGTGTGGATTTATGTTTTTCTGTTCTCTTGGGTATATACCTAGAAGTGAGATTACTTGGGTCGTATGATAACTACATGTTTAACTATTTGAGGATACTGGCAAACTGTTTTTGAAGGGGCTGCTCCATTTTACATTCTCACTGGCAAAGTATAAGGATTCCAATTTCTCCACATCCTCACTAATGCTTGTTATCACCACCCTTTTGATAAAAGATATCTTATTGTGACTGTGTGAAATAGTATCTTATTGCGGTTTTGACTTGCATTTCACTAATGACTGATAATATTAGACATCTTTTCATGTGTATTGACTGTTTCTATACCTTCCTAAGCAAAATGTTTATTTAAAATTTTTGCCCATTTTTGACTAGGTTATTTTTCTTTTCATTATTTAGTTGTAGGAATTCTTTGCATATTTTGAATATAATTCTCACATTAAATATATGCTTTGCCCATATTTTATCCCCTTTTCATTTTCTTGATAGTATCTGGTGAAGCACAAATTTTCTAATTCTTATAACATCTGGTTCTTATTGTTTTCTTTTTGTTGCTTGTGCTTTTGGTATTATGTCTAACAAATCATTGCCTCACTGAAGGTCATGAAGATTTATTCCATGGTTTCTTCTAAGAGTTTTAAAACATTGCTTTTACATTTAGTCTTTGATCCACTTTGAGTTCATTTTTGTAGATGGTGTGAGGTAGGGGTTCAGCTTCATTCTTTTGTCTATGTGTATCCAGCTATTCTAACACCATTTATTAATGCAGACTTGTGTTTAACCCACCTCCACCCCCACCATTTTATGAAGAATCTGGGTATGACTGTCATAGTGGTGTCATTTATTATTTTTTTCTAATTAAAGTTAGACAATATATTTGGAATTCTATTTAGAAATATATTTGGCAATCTAGAAATATCTTTTCAAATACAAACATCAAAAAGAAAATCTTATTTTCTTCTAGCTCTTTTCTTTGCATTTAATATAACTATAATAATTTTGTATTTCATACCTACATTTTATATCAAATTTTCTTTGTTTCATTTCATAGACATTTCTATATAATTCATCAGTTTTAATGATTGCAATATATTTCAACTGGTGGGATTGCCTCTGCTTATTTCACTCATTCTATCCCCAGAACAGTTTAGCTTAGCAATAGTGGCATCATTCTTCACTTGATCTGCTTAAGTTCAGATTCTGGTTCATCTACAGTCTATAGTATGTGATGCCACTTGTGAAATTGACCTCCCAATTTCTTGGTTTTCTCATCTATAAAATTAGAAAATTCAAAAATCCATCACAGTGGGTCATGATGAGCATTTAATGAGCATTTCACAAAGCACTTGGGATAATGCCTGGGAAATAAAGCCTCATTAAGTGCTTGCCCTATTTATTGTTTTGGAATTTTATTATTTATTTATTTTTTCAAATGCCTTTTTTTTAAAGAATTATTTATTTATTTATTTGACAGAGAAAGAGAGAGAGAGAGAGAGAGAGATCACAAGTAGACAGAGAGGCAGGCAGAGAGAGAGAGGAGGAAGCAGGCTCCCTGCAAGGAGAGAGCCCGATGCGGGGCTCGATCCCATGAACCTGAGATCATGACCTGAGCTGAAGGCAGAGGTTTTAACCCACTGAGCCACCCAGGCACCCCTATTTTTTCAAATGCTTTATTAATTTATTTGAGAAAGCGCTAGAGACAGAGAGAGGAAGCATGAGCAGGGGGAGGGGCAGAGGTAGAGGAAGAAGCAGACTCCCTACTGAGCAGGGAGCCCAACATAGGGCTGAATCCCAGGACCTGAGCTGAAGGCAGATGCTTAGCCAACTGAGCCAGCCAGGCACCCCTGTTTTGGAATTTTAGATTGCCCCAACTTTTGCACATAAATAATTCTGTGATAAACACATGTATTATTTTCTTGCTAATGGAATTTCAGTGAAAAAATAGTGTGTATATTTTAGTAAGCTTTATCAGGTGCCCAGAACCTGTTGAAAAGTTCTTTAACATTTACCTTCCTGTCAATGTATATCAATTTTTTTTACTTTTCATTACAAAAAAAACAATTCTCAGTGATAATAGGGAGAAGAGTTTCAGAACTCTTATGTACCTATTATCTAGCTTCAAAAATAATTAACTCATGACCATTTTGATTTCATCAAAATACTCACATCCTCCTCTCCTTTATTATTTTGAAGCAAACTTCAAATATCACATCACTTCATCCATAAATATTATAATATGTATTGCTAAAAGATAAGAGCTTATTAAAAACACAGATCCATAGGACCACTATCATAAGAAAAATGAATAATGTCTAATATTATGAAATATTCATTCAGCATTCAAATTGCCAGTTGTTTCATTTATTTTTAGTTTGATGTTCTGCTATATTAATTACAGCTTCATTGATTTCTAGGTAATTACTAGCCTACTCACTTGCTTATGCTTATTCTAATTCTAAATTGTATCACTATTATTTAGAACAGCTATTGTCTATTGAGTTCCTACTATGTGTTGTGTTTCTACATAATATCTTCCATTCCTTCTACCCCCTGCATGGTTGAATCCATCCCTACTTGTACATGAGCTGAAGTTGAGTGGGATCCCGTGAGAGCATTAGAGAAGAGGCACAACGAAGTGTCAGTTCCCATCTGTCAGACTCCACAGCTGTCTGAGAGACACACTCTCTTCAGTACCACCTTATTTATTAGCTGTTTCTCTTAGTTCATTCCACACTTTACTCCTGGTCAGTGGGGAGCTCCCCTTTCAGGTCTAGTCAAGCTACTGTGGGCACAGAGACTTCCAGCTCTAGGAATCATTGTCTCTGTCACACACATCACACTCTAGGTTACCTTCCATTGTGTTCTGTTTTGTTTGATACATGTCCTTTCTTCTCAGAACATAATCAGCATAATTCTTTTCACCAGGCATGTGCTCAATAGGTATTGCTGATATTGGTTCCATGGCCTTGGAGAAGCATGATGGTCATAGATGATCACATCCAAGTTAAGATCTTTCTTCTAATGAGCCCAGAGGTATTATGTATTCAGACAAATCACTTAGAGAGCTTAAATATGGTCAGGGAGCTTAAGTTCTTAGATTATAAAATATAAGAAACTTAGAAAATAATAGATTCCAGGTGTTTTGATGAAGAAAGCTTTATGTTAAAATTGACAGTATCTAAATATTAAACATTAAAATAATTAAACATTAAGAATAATTAGAACTGGGGCTAGGAGAGAAAAGAAGACAGAAATTTGGTAGGGCATCTCTAGATTAAAAGCTCTTTGCATTTTAATTTTCTGCCTTAAGTGTTAGGAAAAAATGTAATATATATGCCCATATCTAATATGCTATTCATAACAGAAGGCTCTGAATTATAATTACATTTGAACACACTCACAACATCAAATAAAAGCTATTATTCTGTTAACTAGGAGATACTAGCTCAAAATGCAGGCCAAATGTCCCTGAGGAAATTCACTCAAGGAAAGTGCTTGAATCAAGCTGATGATTAGCCGGAATTCTCACTGTCACAAGTCTCTGCTGCATATCTTTGTAATCAGGAGTACTAATGATGTAACCTGAATGATAAATGCAGAACACATTTTCTGAAACTTTAGTCAAAATGAACTGGTATTCCCAATCTGCTAAGCAATATGCATAAATATGCAACTTTAATTTTTTGTCACTCTTACAGGCTGTTATAGAATTTTCACAAAGGTAGAACAAATTTGCAATAGAATTAGGTAGGGAAAACCAGGTTTGATTATGTTCGAGGTGCCACCAACTCAAACAGGGAATTTCATGGGGAATTAGGAGAATTCTACACATCATTCAGGAAAAAGAAAAGTCCATCATGGCAATATGGGTTCATGTTTATTGTGTTATCTTTACAGTAGGGGTTGCTGTCAACCCCTACTGTGAAGGAAATTTTCCTCCATGCCCTTATACTGTGTTACTGTATAGAGATAAAATTGAAGGAGAATTTAAGAGCAGCCTGGATTGAAAGAAAAGAATATTTCAGCCTTTGGATGGATTTGCAGTCAATAAACAGATATAGTCTGTGAAGGAAATTGCAATGGGTTCAGGTTAAATTCCCTTGATATGGAGAGCTTACAAGTTCCAACTATAGTGTTCCACATACATTATCTCATTTAGGCACTCAGAAATACTGTTGAAGTGTTACGTTTCCCATTCACCAGATGACAAAACGATCTCCACAGGGGTTCACTAGCTTACCTGGGATCACACAACTAGTATGATATTGAATGAGGCTTCAGATCCAGAACAGAAGCCAAATCCTGTGCTAGTTTCACCAAACTAAAAGGAATAACGTTGGAGTGAGCACATGATACAGGGAAGGTGGGTTATTTGCACATTCCTGCTAACTGAATGTCATTGGTTTGTAGATGCTGTTTTTCTCCGTGGTGGTGGAAGAACTCTATCAAATGTGCTATGCTATAACACTTGTATCCCATAGGAAGGCTTATTTGTTCAAGTCATTTCTCTCTTTGGAACTGACTACCAATTCCTAGAAATTAAAAAAAAAAAAAAATAAGGAGTTGGGAGGTTAGATACCTTTCTTTTTTCTACAAGTTCCATAGATTCTCTCTTCTGTGTCCACAGATCTCACATTCTATCCAACGCCATAGAGAATTACCACTGCCTCCCCCAGTGGCCTATTCTCAGTAACTTAGAACCCACTTGCAATCCTCCTAACATACCAGAAAAGCACAGGCTGGAACTGTTAGAATCTCAGTTTTGAAACTATGAAAGTCCCAGTAAAATTTATCTGTACTATTCTGGAGGTAGGGACAATTTATCTTTGCTTCTTGAGAAATCAGCCCGGCACTTAGTAGTTATACTGCAAATGTATGTTAAATTGGAACTAAACTTTAGGATGCAAATCTCAGCTCTCTTATTTTAACTATGTAACCTTGTTCAGAGTGCTTAACCTCTGCAAGCTCCATGTTTCTCATTTGTAAATAAGAGTAATGACTTCTGCCACTTCAGACTTATTGTGGGAAGCATATTATATAATGCAGGTAAAAACCATCATGCTGTGCTTGATGCATAGCAAACCATGAACAGTTATTGCTGTCCTGAATAATCAGCTAAATGTTGCAATATGTTCATTCCCTTCTTCTATTTTTCAGAGGTTTCTGCTGTTTTTGAGGCTGGCACTTCTGTTACATATATGTTTCAAGAACCCTACCCAGTGACCAAAAATATAAGCCTCTCATCCTCAGCGATTTACACAGATGCGGCTCCATCCAAGGAAAATATTGCATTTAGCTTTGTGACAGCCCAGGCGCCCAGCCTCTTGCTCTACATTAATTCTTCATCTCAGGATTACCTGGCTGTTCTGCTTTGCAAGAATGGTGAGTACTGACAGCATGAAGCCTGATGGAGTGTCACAGTGGGCTAGAGGGACAGTGCATGCCCTCCAGAATGCTGCATAATTTCAACCTAAATTTGGTCCCACATGGCCAGCTTAATTCTGGACCTTCAACCAAAGCCTTGATTGTACTTTACCTTTATGACTTGCAATTGTTATTCAGGGCCAATGTCAATTCATTGCTGAAGTCTCAAATGCATTGCCTTTAATTTGCCTCAACTGTGTAGCAGTAATTCTTTATTATTTATTCTGTGCTGGAATCCATTAAGTGTAAAGGAGACAATCACAAGCATATCTGAATTTCAGGACAGTTGTCACATACATCGTGTCATTGTTGCTGCAGTCTCCTTTACTGAAAGCTGTTAGAACAACGGGCATAAATGCAGGCTGTATTAATAGGAGTTGATTGCCTAGGTCTTGGGGAGAAGTGGTATATGTGAGTCATAGCCCTGTGCAATATGGGGCATGGTGCTGAGAATCAGACTTTGAAGAGAATGTGCACAAAATGGAATATGTGAAGGCTAGATGAGAACAGGGGGTGGGACCCACTTCATGAAAGGGATATTGAAGGACACCAGTTATGACAGCTGTTAAGAGAAGTCAGGTTTTCTTTCCTCACTGTGTAATTCCACCTCACGATGAGGAGGGCTGTTGGTCAAGGGCATGGTGAGATCAAAATCCTGTGGGACAGAACAACTGTTAGGACAGACAAAGAGGGAAAGATGTGGACATTTTTGTAGCTGGGTCTCAAAGAACACGTTCCCATGATCGAGACTATGTCCTTCCTCCTCTTTTAATTTGCTGAGATAATGAGAGGAGTCTGGGCTCGAGAACCATCCCACTGGGATGCACTGTCCTGGGACAGAGAAGAAAGGAGCCTTGGAATATGCAGCATGCTCTCTTCCCTCTCTAGACCTTAGGACAGAGACTCCACAGAGACTCCAGCTCTTTCTCTTGCTTTCTATTTTTTGGAGGGGGTACGGGGTGGGTGTTATTATTTTCCTTCGCTTCATCTTGCTCTCTGACCATGATACTGAAAATAAAGAATGATGTGTGGGCCTAATGCAAGGATCAAACCCGGTGGGCATATGAGTTGAATCAGACCTGAAGTACATTAATAATAAGTGTCCTACAGACAATAACAGGACTCATTCATTCTAAGAGCAAATGAAAGGAAAGGAAAAAAGAGAGAAAGTTCCTGGATGGAACTGATTGGGGTGGTCACTGACCACTCGAAGACTGTCTGATCTAGAAGAGCCTACAAGAAAGAAAAGAACCATTATAGCTTATTAGATCTCCTATTTATCAGTAGACCTTTGTATGATTAGAACCATTGTATTAGCTTGTCATATCTTAAACTTTGCCCCCATAATGTCTCTGTGAGGTGGAGAAGTCTGGCTGAGGACGCTGAGGCATGGATTAACTGATTAACATAGGTCGGCCAGATAATTCATGACACGGTTGAGAGCAGAAGCCAGATCTCTGATAATCAGCCCTACCATCTTTTCTCTAAGCTAGACCATCCTGCTGTGATGTGGCTGGACTATAGTAAGATAGTTACAGGTTCTCTGCAGTGCAAGATTTTCCCCAAACCATCTTTTAGGTGTGATTCCATGGCACATTTGTACCTGCCAGACTGTACCTATGGGTACAGATAATGCATAACAGGAATAACTATATAACTAACAGGAATAACTATACCAGGAATAAGTATGTATATTACATATACATACTACTGCATTTACTCTACACACACACACACACACACACACTCTGGGCACTATTTTAATTAAAGTGCACAGCTTTTATTTCTCACAAAAATCCTGTGTGGTTGGTGGAATTAATCTCATAGCTCCAGAAACTAAGGCATGCAGACACAAAGTAACTTGCTTAAAATCTCACAACAAATAAGTAAAAGAGTTAGAATTCAATCCTCCCTCTCTGACTCTGGTAGCATATTTTGTGTTCTTAACCATAGCTCTAAATGAAGAGTGTTATTTATTTTTTGAAACACAGGGTGTTTTAAGTAACTTGGATTCATTTAATTGGGAAGGCATTCTTGAATTCTGCCTGATCGCCTATGTTCTTATACTCTAAAGCCTCAGTTCCCTGAAAATTCTACTTGACACTATAGGCATTTGCATTTTTTAAGCCCTGGCTAAGTGCAGGAAGCAAGGAGATACTTGTGCCTTGTTTGCTTGCTTGTTTGTTTTATGCTTTAAGTCTCAGGGCAAGTATGAAAATTTAGGTTTCACATCTCAGTCTAACTAACTGCCTCAGTCCAGGCAGTGAAGATACATACTCCTTCATTCATTCCTTCACTGACTCCCCACTGCACAGTATCAGGATCTATGGAGAGCAAGAAAAAGAAACAGGATGTTGTGCTGTCTAAACATGATAAGGAAAAAGAGAGACTCAAAAACTGCTTTACAGTTTTTGATGGACAATCTAGATACATGAGGAAATCAGGTTGCCCGGATTTCTCAAGCAATCTAACTAGAAGTTAGATTTTGTCTAACTTTAAGGATGAATCTCTTAGGCATTCAGGGGTTATAACAATAGGGTAAATGCCTCCAGTGAGACTGAATTCCTTGTCATCGGAGGTCTTCAAACAGTAATTAAATGACAATTCATTGGGGAAAGTATAATAAGAATACTGGCAGTGGATGAGGCAGAAAAATAACCTTTGAGTTTCTTTCCAACTCTAGTATTTTGTGATTCTCTATTCCTTTCCTGTGTAGTCTTACATTTTTCTTTCTTTCTGCTAGGGCTGCATGTGAAGCCTATAGAATTGGTATTGGTACCGTTTGTTCCCAGTATGCTCATGATGTTAGACCACTGGTCTAATTGCCAGTGAATGATATGGGGACCTTGCTTCATGAAGAGTTAAGAATATTTTTAATAAGACTTTGATAGACTTCAGGGAGAAATATACCTCCAAAAATACTAATGGAATTTAAGAATACCTATAGCTTGGGGGGGAAAAAAAAGGTATCAAACATGGTAAAGGGTTAACTAGGGAAAGTCTTTCTCTGGAAGGGTTTTCTCAGATTGATTCACACTTCTCTGAGATGAAGTTAAGTGTTTCCTGTTAGTACAGGTTTCTTAACCTTTCTTTGATTTAAGACACCTCTGGGAATCTGGTGAAAATTATGATGAGAAGATCACTCTTAAAAGGAGTCCTTTTTGTTCTCCCCAGAAGGAAGAAAATGCCCATGGCTATGTCATACAAAATGGCTCCAATTTCAGCCCTGTGGGTTAAGAAGCCAGGGAGTAGAGACAGGTGGATGAATTGCATAAATACTGACAAAATCCTTGGCTTGCAAATCTATTTAGTATGGGTATACAGGCCAGAGGAGAGAAAAGCAGTGGGATTCAGTCATTCTTCCAAGTCTCTCCCTGGCAGCGGTTTGGTTTGGCATGCTTGGAACTCCTCTTTGCCCTTTACCGTCTTTCTTGAAATTTCTCCATCTAGAGACTTATTCAGGTTAAGTTGTTGCTGTCTTTTCAAATGAAAACAAGTCTTTTTTCCTAAAGGAAGAAAAGTATTTCCATTTCTGGGATGGAAGATTAGAGAATGAGAAGGAGGCATTTGAGGTTAGAGAGTCCTTAGGAGAGTGAAGGTGGTCCCATAGGCTGGAGCTTTGGACAACAGGCAACTTCCCAGAGATACGGCAGTTGGAGGAGAAGGGGCATATGAAGGAGGAGAAGGTCCAGAGAAGGCAATGAGAGTAGTCTAAAGATACACTTAAATTTCGCAACAGTTTATTGAATGATGGCTCTGCCTTTTGCACGGTACCATGGAGTTCTCCTTCAAACTTGTCGTTTAACAACTATTTGCAGAGCATCTACCATGTGGCAGGTACTATTTCATGCATGGGGAGAGACAGATTCAGACAGCTTCTGTTCTGCCTTTAAGGATCTAGTCTGGGGGGTGCGCTTGGGTGGCTCAGTGGGTTAAGGCCTCTGCCTTCGGCTCAGGTCATGATCTCAGGGTCCTGGGATCCAGCCCAGCATCAGGCTTTCTGCTCAGCAGGGAGCCTGCTTCCCCTCTCTCTCTCTGCCTGCCTCTCTGCCTACTTGTGATCTCTCTCATCTCTGTCAAATAAATAAAATCTTAAAAAAAAGAAAAAAAAGAAAAGGATCTAGTCTGGGGACAGAGACACTACAAAGAAGGAAAACAATGTGTTATAGATATGGGATAGAGTCTGTTCCAGGTAGGTTGAGGCAAAGAAGGAAAGAGTGACATATTCTTTCTGGGAGGCAGGGTCACAAAAGGCTTCCTGGAGATATTGAAACTGGAGTTGTGTCATAAAAGACAAATTAGTGTTTTCCAGGCAGACATTAGATTTCCGTTTAATAAAATGAGAGGTATCTTTTATCGTTCCTCATTTTCTCCATTTTATTTCCATTGCATGTGAAATATATATACTTTTTCCCAGTTCCCCTTCCTACTTTTTCATCATGTGTCCTTCCTGGCTCCTTGATAACAAAAATTAAAAAAAAATCAAATTTAGAATATGTTCTAACTCTAAGGCCATTAATCTATGGTGAAGTCATTTGGTGAAATCCAAACAGGGCCTGCAGGTCACCTTCCCATGGTGGCTCTTTAGCTGCCCTCCAGCTAAAGAGCTGGATGGTTTGTCTGACTTTGCTTCAGCATTTCCTTTTTATCATTTTTTTAAACATATACATTCATAAGGTTACACTGTCTGCATTTGTGATTGCACACACATTGGATGGAATAATGATGAACCCAGACACTTTACATTTTGAACAGACTGACTCAAGGGAGACAAGGGTAAGGAGGAATCCAGAGAGGGAGTGTCTTCCAAGTACAAACATCAACAGCTGCTAACCAGAGCTGGTTTGACTCTAGACTATTCTTTGCCTTTGCTGCTTTCTTGCAGAAAGCGTTCAAAGTTTAGTGCTGCCTCCTACCATGCCCTCTCTGACACCAGCATATATGTGAGTTCCTCAGAGCAGCAAGAGAAAAGCACACCTCCGAAGACATCACCATGACCACTTCAGTCTCTGGGCTTGTGTCAGGCAACACTTTGCCGCTATTGAACTTAAAATTCCCCAATGTCTTTTGATATCTGCAGAACTGTTTGGTGCATTTCCTCCATTTCTGGGCTTTCCAATAATATCTTGCTGGGAGGGAATACCAGGTCCTGTTGTGCTTCTCTCCTCCATTTCAGAGCAATGTGGTTATGACACACCATGACCTTGAGAGAGTATCAGGAGTCCCTCTCCATCATCTCCTCTTAGAGGAAGGACAGAAATATGAGCAGACACAAAAGACATCTCCAGTATCAAACAGTTAATCCACTGTGCCAAGAGGCGGGCCTGAGTGAATAAATGAAAGTATGGTGAATAAAACTGGATCCAGGTTGAGGCATCTGGGAGACTTAGTCAGATAAGCATCTGACTCCTAGTTTTGGTTCAGATCATGATCTCAGGGTTGTGAGAGCAAACCCCTCATCAATTTCTATGCTTAGTGTGGAGTCTGCTCAAAATTCTCTCACTCTCCCCTGTTACCCCTCCCTGACTCGTGCACTCTCTCAGATAAATAAATAAAATATTAAAAAAAACTGGATCTCAGTCATCATTCTTGTTTTTCTTCTGTTTTCATGGAGTTCTTATTTTGTGGTGTGCTCATAGCTCCTTGAAGATTGAGTCCCCCTAAAATCTATGTGTTGAAGTGACTCCTAGAATTTTTTTAAAAGATTTTTTTTAATTCATTCATTTGAAGGAGAGAGAGAAAGAGAGAGCACAAGTAAGTGAAGGGGCAGAGGGACAGAGAGAAGAAGAGGGAGAAGCAGACTCCTTGCTGAGCCAGGAGCCCGAAGTGGTGCTCAATCCCAGGATCCTGAGATCATGATCTGAGCTAAAGTCAGTTGCTTAGTCTACTGAGCCACCAGGAGCCCCTCTTAGTATTTAGAGTAAGAAGGAAGTTAAGGTTAATTTAGGTTATAGGGAGAGACCACTGATCTGCTAGGATTAGTGTCTTTAAAAGAGGAGACACTAGACTTTTCTCTCTGTTTCTGTCTCTCTTGGCCATTGAAGGACAGAGTGAGAAGGTGGCCATGTGCAAACCAAGAGGAGAATCCTCATCAGTCACTGCTCACCTCACCTGCTGGCATCCAGAACTTTGAGAAAATAAATTTCTATTGGTTGGTCTACCTAGTTTGAAGTATTTGTTTTATAGCAGTTCAATCAGGCTTAAACAAAGATCAAATGAGATAATGCAAGAAGTTGTGTTCATAGACTGTAAAGAACAAAACACATTGCATATTCTCATTGATAATAATAATAATATGAATTATTTTAATGCTTGGGTTGGCAGAGTGTGAATGTGAAGGTCAGAATTCATGATGATTGAGATTAAAATTTAATGCAAAGAGGACATGAAAATCACCCATTGTCAAGAGGCAGAGCATCTAATTGGGGGGACATTACCCCAAAGAAGGGGAAAGATGAGGCACAGTGTCTCCAACCTCCATGTTAGCTCTTGTCATTAGGTACAGGCAGCAGCTTTTGATATACACAAGCATGAAAACAAAACAAAAAACCTCTAAGAATGGCTTTTTCAAACACACTGTGAACTAGACTGCTGAGGAACTTCTCTGATGTTTCTGAAATAAAAACATACAGAGAGAGACATAAAATAACTGAAGCACAGTGTATATACAGGACTAAATAAGCTCTGCTCACAGTAGGGCCAGGCCCAGTGACATATGACTGGGGAGATATAGTTAAACACTTGGGAACTCTTACCTTAAGCTGCAACCCCTCTGACAGTGGAGCTGGCTGGGCAGTAAGTGCCAGCATCAAGGAAACTAAGATAGGAAGAGCAGAGCTACTGAGTCAGTGCTCTAAGTCCCCAGGTGAAGAGCAATAATCAAAGACTAGGATGGAATTAAGAATAACAAAAATCAAAAGGGGCACCTCAGTGGTTTAGTTTGCTAAACATCTGACACTTGGTTTCAGCTCAGGTCATGATCTCAGAGTCGTGAAAGCTTGCATCAGGCTCCTTGCCAGGCATGAAGCCTGCTTAAGAGTCTTCCTTCTGGGGCCCCTGGATGGCTCAGTGGGTTAGAGCCTCTGCCTTCAGCTCAGGTCATGATCTCAGGGATCCAGCCCAGCACTGGGCTCTCTGGTCAGCAGGGAGCCTGCTTCCTCCTCTCTCTCTGCCTGCCTCTCTGCTTACTTGTGATCTGTCTCTCTCTGTCGAATAAATAAATAAAAAAATCTTAAAAAAAAAAGCCTTTCTTCTTCTCCCTCTACTCCTCCCTGCCTCCTCCAACTCAACTCGCTCTCTCTCTTAAAAAAAAAATTACAAAATGCAATTAACTCTATAAACACTTGTTTAATACCACTGTATTTATCTTCCAGGGCTGCCATAACAAATTACCACTGACTAGGCAGCTTAATCACAGAAATTTATTTTCTCACAGTTCTGAAGACTCCAAGTCTGATAGTGCACCAGCTGGGTTGGTGTCCAGTGAGAGCTCTCCCACTGAGTTGCAGAAGCCTCCTTTCTTACTGTGTGCTCAGATGGCCTTTCCTTAGGATGCATGTGCCTGAGAGAAAAAGAGAGCGTGCTCTGGTTTCTCTTCTGAAATGGACACTCATCCTACTGAATCAGAGCCCCCCCATTATTTAACCGTAATTACTTCCCTAGAGTCTCTGTTTCCAAATTTAGCCACACAGGGATTAGGGCTTCAACATGTTAATTTGAGGGGGGACGTATACATTCAGTCCACAACACCTACTGTGTGCTAGATGGTGTCCTATGTGCTCATAATAGAAGAACATAAACGGTATATAGTTGGCTCCAGGGAGCATATTGAGGTTGGATTCCATATACAATTTTCATCTTTGTAAGGTCAGCATCTAGCGGAGTACTTAGCACAGAGCTGCCCTCAGTATTCCTGGATTGAATTATGCCTAGTAAGTGTGAGGACATCCCCCAGAGTCCATGAGAGGTCTTTCTAGAGTGCCACTAGGGCTGTCCGAGGGGAAAGAGGGCAGTTCTTCTCAGTTTATCACAACAGGCTTTCTAGTGAATATGGGCATGAACATACATTATATTAATCAATATTAATATCCTCAGTTCTGGTCTTCCTCAGATTTCATCTTTTTACCTGTGATGTACTTTTGAGAGGCAAGGTTGTTTGGGCAGTGAGGCTCTGTGGAACTCACACTCTTTGATTTTATTTTCCAAGGACCTTCAGGGTCTTTATATGTTTCAGTTTAAAAAACTCTTTAGAAATTTTCTAAGAATTGAGCAACTGTTTGTTTTGCTTTTTTTTTTTTTCTAGCAAGGCTGGTTGCTTACAACTGTACTGTGAGAACCAAGAGAATTATTGTCTGCTCTTATGCTTCATTGTTTGTAAAAAGAGAAAAGGCACGCACTTGGTGCCTTGGTTTCTTCATCTGCAAATTTGGGATAATTGCAATGGTCAAGGGTCGTGCCGCAGAGTTGCTGAGGATTAATAAGATCTTATCTGTAAAGGGTTTGAAGAAACTCAGATGAAAGAAGTGGGATAAATACGAAGAAGGGTTATTATAAAACAGAGAAACACACTGAATAGTAACTGAGCCACCTTGATTTTTTTTAAAGCCAGGGTTGAAGAGAACGGGGAACCGGATGGTTGGCTTTTGGACTAGAACTCTAATTAGGGGTTTAAGGATTAAGAAAGCAGTCTGTGTGAAGAAAGATTTTCTAAGGAAAAAAAGACATGTTTTTATTCTCCTTGGAACACTTGATCTGTAAACACTTGAAACTCGAGATGTGAAACAGTCAGCAGAAAGCCCAAGCTCAGGGTTTATTCAGTACTCTGTGCAGTTAATTACCTTTTGTGCAGCAACTAGGCCTTGGATTACTGTTATTTCTCTTCATTCAAAGTTATTGAAGATGTGTTTCCACTTTAATAAGTTGCTAATTCTCTCAAAGTTTAGCAATGAGGGCCCTGGACATCGAATCTCCTATTATAAAGCAGCAGTGGAGACATGGTAAGCAGGTGTTCAACCTTATGAGACCAGTCTGAATTCCTACCACCACCCTGATCTCCCAACTCAAAAACAGTTGATAGTAGCTAATGCTTGCCACACACTTAATAGCATTTTTTGTTTTGCGTTAGTTCATCTCATTTCCTCACAATGCTGTGAAGTTAGTACCGACATTCCCCTTTTTACAGATGAAGAAACTTAGGCACAGGAAGGTTAAGTGACTTGTCCAAGAAGACACAGCATTGAACCCTTGAGGCTGAAAGCAAAGCCCACTGATCTCTTTTTAGCTTATGAACTATTCTGCTCTGTTCTCTGACCTCTCATTGTTCTGTGTGCTGCTCTCAGGGAACCTGCTATTTTCTCTCTGGTGTTTGCTTCAGATTTCATGTGGGCGCATGCTGGTCAGGAATGCCATATTCACTCCCTGTAGTCCTTCACAGTGCCTCACTTCCAGAACTCTGTTTAAAAGATGGGCCAGACAGAAAGGATGGGGGAAAATATATAAGGAGGACTAAACCCCAATACTTAGAAACACCTTGCCAGTGGAAGAGGTGCCAGATATCTCCTTCTATTTGGCAAATTGCACTTTGGTGCACCATGAAGCACACAGGACTATCCAGTGGGAACAAACAAAGACAAACTAATATTCTTTATTGATGCCAAATTCTATGATATAAGTGGCAGGGTACAGCTAGAGCCCCCGCTATGAGATTAGCCAGCCAAATTTGACAGTCACTGTCAATTAAAAGTTTGAAATGAAATTGCACATGGGTGAGTGCTACTTTCTCAGAACAAATTATTTTAATATTATTAATAAGACTCAACAGAGTTTTTCTGGTTTAGAGAAATCTTAAGTAATAAATGCATATTCTTATTTACACCTGAGGAATAAAGACACAATATTGTTGTTCTCTTCCTACACTTCTCCACAATGACATAAAGGAATTAAAAAATTTAAAAAAAGATAAGAACTTCAAAAGCAAAGAGAACAGAACAAAGCTTAGAATGGGTAAAAAATATGAAAAGATTTTAAAAAACTGAACTGAAGATAGAGGAGGAAAGCTGGCTGGGTCCAAGTCACTAGGAAAGCATGCTAATGGGAAGGTTCCATGGGAGAGGCTCAGACCTGGGCATTCTGTATACCATGGAATTTGGGATGAGGAATGAAATCAGGAAAGGGAAAATGAGAAGGTTTTGCGGAGAACTATTGACTCTAAATCCATTTTTTCTCATCTGGGATGATAAGAAAACTCCCTTTCACCTCTGTCCCAGAAGACCAGACATAGTTAGTAACGTATAGAAAATGAACCAGAGTTTCCAAAGCTGAGGGAAAGATCTAGAGGACGAAAGAGAGAAATGACCTGGCATTCTGTACACTGGGGTATGAGATCCTGGCCTCAATTCTCTCTTCTTCCAAGATATCCTACTGTGAAGTTTTTCTTTCTTCATCCAGGAGATGGGAGTTTCCCACAGAAGAACAGAACAACTCCATGAAATATATATGTGATAACTATAATTTTAGGGATGCCGTGATTAAAAAGAATAGTTTACCCATGTGGCCACCTAACACTGAACCCCACCTGTTGACAAACTCAGTCCCTGCATAAAGAATCTTCAGTCCAATTTATAGTGCCTCAGTCACCAGTATGAACAGATGACCAGGACCACCAGATATTTCCATAAAGCCTCCAAGATGAAAGAACAAGATCAAAGCAGATAAATAAATAGGGATTAGTGGAGAAAACAGGGATAATGCAAGAGACAGAAGAAACCAAAACTATAGCATTTCAGTGAGGTAGGATACTATATAAATCCATGAAACAAGAACATGATAGTTTAAAATAAAAGTAGAAAACAGTAAAAAATAACTCTTGGAAATGCAGTAGAGGAAATTGTTAAAAATCTTGAAAGTTGGAAGATAATATTTGAGAAATCTCCCAGAGAGTTGAACAAAAATACCAAAATGTAGCAATATGAAGACAAAAGAGAAGATTGGAGGGCAAAACATGATGTTTACTCTCTAACTGGATGTATAATAAGGGGGGATATATGGGGAGATAACATTAGCAAAGGTATACTGGAAAATACTTTATAGAGTAAAAGAATTCAGGTGTAAAACTTTGCTTCCTTACCCAGCACAGTGGACAAAAGAAGTCATACACCAAGGTAAATCCAGAATCCTAATTTTGCTAAAGACAGGATCAGGATTCAAACTAGTAAAGAACTTCTCAACAGAAACACTGGGAATTTGAAGAAAATGGACAAGTATCTTCGCAGTCCTAAGGGAAAATGTTTTTCAAACTGGAATGCCATGCTTCGTCAAATTCTTAGTCACGTTTGAAGAAGGAATACAAACAATTTCATACATAAAAGGGTGGAGGTAGTTCGGGTGATTTTTTATGATTCTGTAAACACTTTTACAAAGATGTTACTTGTTATGCATGTATTAGTTAACTAATGCTGTATAAAAGATCACCCCCAAATTTAATACCTTTAAACAACAAAAATGTTGTTAAACTGCATAAACACAGTTTTGTGAGAGGGATTGGCTTAGCTGGATGTTTCTGGCTCATGGTATCTCATGAGGTCATACCCCTGGCCTGAGCTGCAGTAGTCCAAAGGGACTGCAGTAGTCTGAATGCAGATAATCTGCTTTCCAGCTCCATCATGTGGCTGTTGGAGCTTTCAGTCATTAGTTTTTTGACTTTTCCACAGGGCTGCACAGATAGGATGTCAGCCAACTCCTCCAAGAGAAAATGGTGGAGGATGGCAGGAGGAAGAGAGAGAGAGACAGAAACAGAGAGAGGGAGAGAGAAATACACAAAAGAGAGTGTAACTAAGACAGATAGAGATGTCCTTTTAGAACCTAAACTCAGCAGTGACACCTGGTACAATGTGATGTGAAAGGAGATTATACAAGGTTATGACTACCTGGAGGCAGGGATCCATGGGGCCATGTTAGAGGCTGCCTGCTACAATGTGCTTCATCTGAAAAGGAAGTATATACAAAAGAATGATATGAGATCCAGGAAACAGACCACCCACCACAGAATAGGCAAAATAATTTCAGGAAAACAGGTATGCTGAAATCCTAGTGAACAACTGGTCTAGGCCAATGGTTCTCAACTGGGGATGATTTTGTCCCCCAGGGGACAGTTGGTAATATCTGAAGACATTCTTAGCTGTTAAGATGAGAATTTCTACTCTCATGTCGTGGATAGAAGCTAGGGATGCTGCCAAACATCTTTAAAGACCCAGGACAGCCTCCCTTCTCACCATCCCGCCCACCCACTCACAAAGAATTACCTGGCTCAGAATGTCAATACATTTAAGGTTGAGAAAACCTGGTCTTGGGGTGCTTGGGTAGCTCAGTGGGTTAAAGCCTCTGCCTTCCACTCAAGTCATGATCTCAGGGTCCTGGAATGGAGCCCTGCATCAGGCTCTCTGCTCAGCAGGGAGCCTGCCTCCCCCTCTCTCTCTGCCTGCCTCTCTGCGTACTTGTGATCTCTCTCCTCTCTGTCAAACAAGTAAATAAAATGTTGAAAAAACAAAAACAAACAAACAAAAAAACACCTGGTCTTGAATAAGGCATACTGACAGAGGACATTTGGAGGGAGGCTCTTAGAGAAAATATATAAGTGATAGATACCAGCAAAGGGTGATATTTACATCAGACAAAACAATATGGACTTTGAAAACCGATCTAACCAAAATTGTAGATTACCTATATTGGAGGCATGAGGAGGATGTGACAGGGTCCAAGAAAGGTAATTCTTCATCTGCCATTGTGGGAAGGCAAAATAGAATATTTAAAATTAATAAATCAAGAAAGAGCAATATGTTTAATTAAATAAAATTGAAAGAAAATAACAAGAAAACTAATAGAACTAAAAGTCACTGCATAGAGGGAGGAGGGCCCAGAGTAGGAAGGTGTGGACAGGAGTTGCTTTCTCTTGGTAAATTTTGTTATACTATTTGATTTTTTTGACTATGCTATTTGACTATCAAACAGTGTTATTTTCATAAATAGTTAAATGCATGAATAAATCCATTGTTTGAATATAAAGAAAGTGGTATATGGTTTTGTTAATAGAAAACTAGTTCTCCCCACCAGTAAATGGATATAAATACATATAAATACTAAGTACTTATATTATAAGTACTTATATTATAAGTACTAAATTATAAAGGGTATTGGTTGAAGGCACATAGAGGATTATCTCTGCACGGCTGTATACATACCCCATTTCCCTGTTTTCAGTTAGTGAAGTAAGTCTTGTAATGAATGCATAGAAGAATAAATGAGTGAAGTAATTTAACTGGAAATAGTATAAAAAATTGTTCTATTTTCATAACTGTTAAGGACACTTTATTGAAATGGCACATGCCAAGACCACAAGAAGCCCCCTCACTATCAGATCTCCTGCAGCCCTTAACTTCCACAGGTTTCCTAGAACACATTATGCTGTTGGCTACTTCCTCAGCCTCCTGTGTAGATACCTCATCTTCAGCTTGCTCTCTACACATTGGCTTCCACTGGGGCAGTTCTGGCTTTTTGGAGCAAAGATAACACCTTCACTGAGATATCATCCATTCTCCTGACTTCAATTAGTAATCATGCAGATCTTTGTGGCTTCAGGAAAATTGTCCCAACTGCTTGAGGGGGCAACTTTAATTGGCTGTTCCATAGACTCCTCAAGCTCCACATGTCCCAGATTAACCTCATGCCTCCCAGAACACACATGTGCATATACATACATGCATGCACACACAGGCACTACACTCGTACACACACACACGTGTGTGTACATACATGTAGACACAAATGTGCATCCCCACGCATACGCACATACACGTTTATCACTACATCTTCCTGTGCTCGAGTCTTTCCTTTCTCAAAGAAGTGTTCTATGTTCACCCAATCAGAGACATGGGTCACCCATATCTTCTTCTTCCTTACCGCTCCAGAGTCCATCAGTCACCAAGTTTTATTCAATCCTCTCACATCGCATTGTATCTACCTCTTCAGTCTCTTACATTTGTCATTTTTGTACACTCCCACTCTGGTTATCTTTGCTCTGGCCACCCTAACCTCAGAATCAGATTACTGCAACAGTGTCCAAAAATTTCTCTCAGCCTCCAGGCCTATGCCCTTTTAATTCATTCTCTATTCTGACCAGGGTGATCTTTTTAAAATTCAAATATATTCATGTCACTCATTTCTGATAGCTCCCACTGCCTTTGGGCTAATTTCCAAACTTGGCTCAACCCTAGGTCCTCAGTTTCCTGTGAAGTTCCAATTCTTATTATTCTCACACTCCACTGTACCTTCTCCCCATATTGAATTATGTTCCCAGGGTTGAATGCCTCATGCTGTTTCACCTCTAGGTCTTTGCACATTTTGTTACCTTTGCTTGAATCATTCCTTCCTTTCCCACCTTTATCTCTTTGTTGGCAAATTCTTATTTCTTCAAGTCTTAATTTAATGTCATTTCTGGGAAGCATTCCGGTTCCCTCCCAAAGACTGTTTTAAGTGCCCCTCTACTGGGTTTCTGCAGCAGCCTGTTACCAAAATTGTCAGTCTCTGCCTCTGTTAACTTGTTGGATCCACTGCCATAGCACTAATTCAAGGACACAACTCTGGTCTAGCACCATTCAGGGGCCTGGTGTCTACACATATATTGCCACTATAGACAACATTTTCTAGTGAAATTGCTTGAGAAATTTTAATAAAAACAGGGCACATTTTTTTCAAGCAAAAGAACCTTTTTAGAAGCATATTCTAATGGTTCATCTTCAAAAGAGTTCACTGTCATATCTTTATAGCGCACTAAAGTGCAGCTAAGAATCAAGGAGAATAAATTAAATTGGATAACAACTTTACTTAAAAGCATGAAGCCAAAATGAGAGAAAAAAAAACTTTAAGAAATAGCAAATCATAAAAATGGATTACTTTTATCCTCTTATTTCTAATTTTGATAGGTATTTTTCCTCTCAATGTACATGAAGGGTCTGAGGAAAGGTCTCTTAAGAGAGAGGCAGTTTGAAACAGATAAAATATTGCATTTAAAATGGTAGGGGAAAATCTGTGACCAGATCATCAACTCCATGACAGTACTGCTGTTGGATTTTAGTTGTGTGTTTTGCCATCCTTAGGTGGGGCCTCTAAAAGAAGAACGAGATTAAAGATGAAATGCCTGATGGTTCAAATGAAAGCACCACAATAAAAATCAAAGAAACAGCAAACGTAAATCCCCGTTGAAGGTCCCGATTTCCCACTCTCTGTAGCAATAACTAAGTAAGCCTGGGTGTCCTGTACCATAGGCCACCGACCTTTGTCAAGCTTTCCAATAAATTGGCAATGAAAGACTAAATCTGTGCAAGGTGGGAGATAAATTAGCACACAGCCAAAGTGCTGGAGAAATAAGCCCTGGTTTCGTAGCTGAAATATTTTTTGATAAAGTAATAATCCCCCGTAATCTCTCTCTAACTTTAAATAACAGCTGGTCTTTGTGCCGGCAGTTTAATTTTGTTGGCTGCCCTTGTCTTACAAATATATTTAGTGGAATCTGGAATATCATTTTGTAGTGAATGCTGAAGACTTTGTCATGCTGAAGCCGGGCAAAAGCAATAAATCAAGGACAAAGTGAAAAGGAGTAGAAACGGGGTATCGGAAACTTATTTCCCCAGAGCGGGCAAGCTTTCTTCTCCTGCGAGCAGGTGTATTGCATCAGTCATGTCTTCCTGTTAAGTGCCTGTGTTGTAAGGATATTGACTTATATCTACATTGCACCCTGGTTGGCATTGCTCCAAAGTACTTAAGATGCATCTATGGGAAATGCATGCTGAAAATAGCACCATGAAAATACACAACTCCTGTTTTCTTTTCTTTTCTCCTTTTCTTCCTCTAAGATCATTCTTCCCTGGAAATGTCCTGAGATACCCAATCTTAGCTGCTTCTACCTATTTTCTCACTTGTGTCTGACCAATTAATAAATGGGTTTTTAAAGGCAAAGGACAGGCTGCTGTAGACTTAAAATGATTAAACTGGGACTGATGTACTTCATGACTTGCATTTGCCACGTTGGTTATTGTTGAAAATGATACGGAGAATTGTTGAATGCTGAAAAATTACGGAGAAAGAATGTTGAGTTGTTTATAGGGTGTTTGCTTTACCTGCAACAACACAAAGGGATAAAAATTACTATGTTAGAAAGCCAGGGATCTTGGTTCTTATATTAGTTTTCCATTTCAAAGTTAGTGGCTCAAAAGAGCACACATTTCTTATCTCACAGTTTCCTTGGGTCGGGAATACAAGCACAGCATATTTGGTCTTTTGCTCAGAGCCTCACAGGCACGCTATGGTCTTATCAGGGACTCCACTGGAGAAAGATCTGTCTCTGAGCTTCCTTGGGCTGTTGGCAGAACTCAGGTCCTTGAGGTTTTAGAATGCAGGCCCCCATTTCTTACAGGCTGTTCACCAGACCTTGCTCTCTGCTCCTAAGTGTGCTGGCAGTTCCTGGCCACGTGGAACTCCCCTAGGCTCTCACAGCTTACCTCCACAAGCCAGCAAGGGAGCACCAGCAGATGTGTGAATGCATGGATCTTGATAATGAATCCCAGGAGTGACATCCCATCACCTTTGCCATTTTCTGTTTGTTAAAAGCAAGTCACACGTCCTCACCTACACTCAAGGGTTGGGGTTATACATAGAGTGTGAACACGGGGCCCACCCTGGAGTCTGCCTACCACATTTCTAGTGGTTCTTAGGCATTAAAAAGTCAGTACTTTTATATATTCACTCGATGCCATAAGAATGACTGACTTAAATATGCATCAAACACAATTGATAAATCTCAAAAATTTAATGTTGAAAGAAACCAGATATAAAAAAGCATATCTCTGTGATTTCAATTTTTATAAATTTTAAAAACATGAAACATGAATCTGTACCATTAGAAATCATCATAATGGTTAATGTTGGCAGGGGAATGGTGACAATAAGGGGATCTTCTTGCACCTCTGTAGTGCTAGAATACTGTCTCCTGAACTAGAAGCATTCTATTTGCAAATGGATCAGTTTCACTTAGGTCCTGTGAATGGCATCTTATCTAAGGCTCCTTCCTGGACCACAGGCTATAGTATTAGAAACCCAAAGAGTGGAGTTCATAAGGACCATACTATCTCTGAGTCAGGCCATACTTTTCTCTCTGCCTTCTATACTGATTGGTGTTCCTTCATCATCTTATTACCCTGATATTACCTGCCATAGTATACATTTATTTGTTTGTACCTGTCATCAAAACAAGAATGTAGGCTCTGGTGTCTTTTGTCTTTTGTATCTCAGAATTTAGAATGAAGATCACCCTATTGTAAAAATTCAAAAAATTGTTAATTGATTGAATGATTGAAAGTTTAGTTTAGCTTTTACATTAGTCAAATTAGATCCCCAGCATCACCACTGCAGGGTTCCTGTTTTCTATTGGTAAAATATTCCTAATTAATAAAACGGCAGTACAGATCTGTTAGAACCCAATGACCTGAGGCTTGTTGGAGATTTTAATCACCTATCACCAGTGTTTCATCATAATTGTCTTTTTAAAAAAAATCAGTACACAGTTGGTGATGCTGTTAATGAAGCACTTACATTAAATCAGCATTCAGAATTGACTTGAAAGTAACAGTTGGTCAGTAGGACTTGATGAACCAAGATTTGTTTCAGTAATTTAATCCTTCAGCTTCAAGGATAAATTTAAAAACCTGACTAGGTAATACAGAATTAAGGGAAAGAAATAAAGGCAGAAATGAAAAGAAGCATGAACAGGAAAGCATAACAGCAAGAGTTAAAAAATAAAAAGCAAATGAGAAGCAGAATGAGATACAAAAGAAAAATAGGAATAGCAGGGGAAAATCCATGCCACCAGGCTACATGTTCTGCAGGTTTCTCTACTAGTGGTAACTCACCCCATAAAGCTGCATACTTATCATGTATCCTTTCCTTAAAGTTTCTTTTCCTGGTCCCCACGCTTTTCCTATATAGCTATATAGACTGTCTTACTTATTAGACCTCTGCCTCTAGAGAGGTTAGCTTGGGAAGTGTAATTGCTTATTGCCGTAGGGCCTTTGAGCAACACAACCGTTTGATTTGTAAACTGATTGAAATATCTGGAAGAGAGAAGTTTCTGTCCCTTGTAGAATGGGTGAGGTCTGGACAAAGTCATAGAATCTCCATTAGTGTGCATTGCATGTTCTTTATGTACCTCTGCCTTGTTACACACCAAGAGTCAAGCTATTGTCTACCGTGACTTACATTAAGACCTTAGTCCATTTGTTTGCTTCACATCACATATGAAGGCAAGTGTGATTTCAAGCATTTAAGGCATTTTTAAAGAATCATCATTCTGATAATCAGGTGATTGTATCCATACATATTACAGTGCTCTGGCTTATTTTATCATACTTTGGGAGAATGATGATTTTCTGCTCTGGAACGATATCTAAATTGAGACCTGATTAGGAGCCAGAATGGGAATATCTGCCCCCTCTCTCTGTTTCATCTGTAGTCCTACCCCTCATGTCAGCTGGGGAAGTAAGGGGAAGCAGAAGTCAAACTGCATGGAAGGTAGGAGATATAGAAGGAGGAAAGGTGGGGATGAATGAGAGACAAAGGAGAGAGAGAAGAAGCCAGTGTGATTAAGGAGGCATAGTTAGGAACATCCCAGCAGTGGCACACCTAAGTTGTCTGGCTTCGTATTTTCTATCTTTGTAATCCTCCCTAAAATATGGTGGCCCCTCATATTTATTCAAGAAGTTTTTTATGTGCATTATGTCTTTCCATCTGCATACGATGCCTGTGTTAATCTCACTGTCACAGCTAACACAACCGAAATTTCAGTGGTTCATGACGACAAATATCCACATTATTTCCCTCTGTCTGTGAGTCAGCTTCTATGATTTTATTCCATGTGTCATCTCATTTGGAGGCCCAAGCTGAAGCAATAGTTCTATGTGGGATTCTCTCTTCTTTGGTAGAGAAAAAAGCAAGCATGCCTGTGGAAACACGCAGTGCTTCTTAAAGCTTCCGCTCATAGGCCTTTGGCCAAAGCAAGTCAGATAGTTGAGCACAGTACTAACCAGGGCACTGCCAGTTTCATGACCATGGAGAAGAATGTGTGATCCTGTTGTTGTTGTTGTCATTGTTGTTGTTGTTGTTGTTGTTTTAGATTTTTATTTGTTTATTTGTTGGAGAGAGAGAAAGAAAGAGAGAGAGAGAGAGAGAACAAGCAGGGGGAGCAGCAGGTTCCCACTGAACAAGAAGACGGATGTGAGACTTGATCCCAGAACCTTGGGATCATGACCCAAGCCGAAGGCAGACGCTTAACTGACTGAGCCACCCAGGTGTCCCAAAGGCATGTAATCCTTTACAGGAAATACAAATATGTATTTGGGGACAATGATACAACCTATTTAATATCTAAGTAGGTAAGGCTGTGGGCTCACTCCACTCATAGGTAAGAAAATCGAGGGACAACATGCCGAAATGGTATGTGGAGACTCATAAAACAGAAACAGAGCTTGGCTTAGACCTCAGGTTATCTGATTTCTAGCCATTGATTTGTACATGCATCTTATCTCTTTCTCCCACCAGCATTTTCTTTCATCCTAAGACAGTGCTTTTCAAATTCAGCGGACATCAGAACTACTCATAGTCTTCCTTGAAGCACAGATTGATGGGCCCCACTCTGAGAATTTCTGGTTTGTTATGTCTACAAGTGGGGCCTAAAGAATTAGCTTTTTAGCAAATTCCCAGGTGATGCTGAGGGTATTAGCCCAGGGACGACATTTTGAAAACTACTGCTATAAGGTACGATCTCCAGCACAAGGTGCAATGTATAACTCCTACATTAGGTATGTGTGTGTGTGTGTGTGTGTGTGTGTGTGTGTGTTTATTTTGGAAAACTGAACAATGAATTGGATGACTTGGACTTACATCTTTAACAATGCCTCCCTAAAACTTAGGAGTGGCTGAAGGGTCCTTATAGTAGTATTTCTCGACGTGTTGTCCTCAGTCTGGTAGCACCAGCATTGCCTGGGAACTTGCTAGAAATTCAGATTATTGCTCTGCCTTAGAACTACTGACTCCTAATTTCTGAGGATGGGGCTGAAGCTGAGCCTTCTGTGTGGTTAACAGTGATCCAGGGGATTTTGATGTACACTGACCTTCGGGAACCATGGTTTGGTCCTATAGAAACTTTTGTGGCCTACACAGCAGGACTTTGAGGAAGGTCGTCAGGCTCCTGTTATTCAAAGTGTGGCCCACAGACCAGCAGTCTCTTTATCACCAGGAAGTTGAGAAATGCAGGATCTCAGGCCCCTTCTAGACCTACTGATTTCTCCTCATGTTATGGGGTTTCTTCTCTTTGCAGAGTACCTGGCTTCTGTCTTATCATCCAGCCATTTAGTCTGTCATGACTAACTTCTTCTTTGACTTCTGGTTCTGATTTTATCCCTAGATGATCCTTAGTTCCATATTCTGTAGCCTTGGGATTTGATAATACCTCCCATCTTCCTAGCTAATAGAGGTTCTCAGAACTTTATTGGGTAATAGCTCCTGGCCCTCTTCTCTACTAGGTCGGTGTGGGAGGTTTGGGTAAAGGAGTCTTGGAATCAGAACCTCTGATTCTCCTAATTTGTATTTTTCCATTAAAATCCTTCACCTTCCTTTATTACAACATTATCTATTTAACTCTTCTCTTTATCCTTTCAGACTAACATTATGAGCAATTTTAACCAACCTACTAAATAAATAATTATAGCCATACTATTGTGTATTTATGAAACACAAATCATCTAAAGAACCTCTGTGACTGCCTTGGCATGAATTGTTCATAGAAAAACATTACGTGATTAGTAGCCCTTTGAATAAGATGCATTATTGCCATTTTTGAAAAGTATTTCTGGATCCAAAAGTTATTTAGTCTTTGCTTCATTTAAAAAAAAATGTCAGGCTGCAGACAATGAAATCAGAGAAACAGATCAACATCTCAAATGATTTCTAGGCAAACTCTGAGTCATTTTACTTTAAATCTGTGGTGTTTATGTAGCAAATGCAGATGTTATGTTTACTCACTTCTAGAGCATTTGCTAAAAATGCTTGGCTTGTATGGGAAACTTTCCTGGGGTATTCAGTTAGACTGTGCATGTTTTGCCTACCGAGAGATTTTAAATTAAGACAAAAACAAAAATAAAATACCAACTAGATCTCTGGCAGAAATTGAGGTAGGTATATCTTAAGCGAAAACTTCAGGAAGAAAATATCGAATAACAAGTCAATATATATTGAGCCTCATGTATACCTATGTGTGCACAGCATTGTGCTGAAATGTGGAGAGATGAAGATTTAGATAGAGATAGAGATAGAGGTTTAGGTGCGTAAAACATTCTTTTTGTCTTCAAGGGGCTCATGGCTTGCAGAATAAAAATAACTCGGAAAAAGAAAATGCAGTATTTATCATAAATGCTGTATTAATGCAACCAGAAATTTGTCACCAATGCAAGGAAACTTCAGACAGTAAAAAGGGGTGTTAATAATCATTTTATCCTCATAACTGGATTAATTTGGTGTTGTTCCTGGCATGCCAATTATGTAGTCACAATTGGTATGCACAGGTATGGTGTAGGCTTGCAGCTGACCTCTTCTTGGGACATATTTATGGAAAAGTTATCTGGGACACCAGATTATGTGTTAAAACAACAAACAACAAACAAAAACCTAGCACACTTCATTGTCATATTGATCTTTAGAGTCGACTTGTAATATGAGGTATTGAGTTTGGTGTGTGGGTCACCTTCTAAAGCTGACCCATCATCAAATACTTAGTGTCTCCTACTCACCAGCAGTCCCTATCCCTGTGATTCTCCTTGTCACCATCACACATTCCACCTTGGCAAAGACCTTTGCCACACTAACCCTATGCCCTATAGACTAGATGCAGAAGGAATTACAGAATAAAGTTTACAACAATCTAGGTTTAATCCTGACTTTGTTGGAAACTAGGCATGCCACTTTTTGCAAATCAGTGAACTCTTTCAGTCTCAAGAAGGAAAACAAGCCATTCCTGCTCACAGTGTTCTTTGGTGCCCCCATCAGACTAAAGAGTGGTATAGTAGATGGAAACAGGTGGACTGAGGGATAAATCTCAGCTCTGACACTCCCTGGCTGGGTGACCTTGGATGTGTCCTTGAACACATCTGAATCATAGCATCTCCATTTGTAATAACAACAGAACCACACAGGGCAGTTCTGTGGACTGACAGCAATGATGAGTGTCTAACAGAGTGGCTACTGCAAAGGAAGTACTCAGTAACATGGTGATGAGCCGCCATCATTGCTATTACTGAAGCAGTTATTGACTGCACCATGGGACTGGCAGAGAACAACAGTTCTGATGTTCTTTCAGACAAGTGACCATAACCTTTCCCAGAACCCTCTGGGAATCATCATTCCTTTTTTCCATCTTTGCATAATATTTTCAATTTTCTTGCTAAAATTCCAGAAACAGTTTGCTGCACATTCCCCTGCTGCATTCCCAAGCAGGAAGTAGCATGCTTGCTGGCAGGTGTTGGCTGTTTGACTGAAAGCAATAAACAAAAAGCTGTGATGACACAGTTTGCTAGAATGTTTCATCCATTGTGTGCCATGGAAGGGGGTTCATTAGTGAAAAGCTAGCTCTGATGGGTGCCCAAGGCAGAACAGTCAAAAGAGGAATCAGTCAGTCTTGGCATCTGGTGAATGTTGGCAGGAGAAAACCTGTGTCGTGTCAATTTTTAAAAGATCATCTTGTCCAGAAATGGCGATCCTCACGGCAACTCCCATTGATTAGTAGTGGTGCCCTGGGAACAACTGGGAAACTACTTGGCCCTGGCTGTAAGGAGGGCATGATTAGCAGTGGCTGCCTGGGATGGAAAGGGGAAGTGTACATGCATTCTCTTATGGCCCTACCTGTCCTAGTACCTAAATTAATTGTTTGCTTACAGGACTGTCATGTTAACAAAAGTTCTTATGGTTCATTCACTAATTTCTTCATTTTTAATAGTTCTTGTATTCCGGGATTTAACATGCCTTTACAAGATCTCAGAGATCAAAAAAAAAAAAAAAAAGATCTCAGAGATCAAACAAAGACTTGTTTAATTCATGTTGTTCCTCCCTACCCCTTTTATCCCCCTTGAAAACAACAGACTTCTATTCATGCAAATATAACAGCTACTTATATATTCATAACCATTGTAAAAATGAGAGAATGGCCAATAAAGAAGACAATAGCAAGAGCTAGGAAATATTAGATAAATGAAAATAATAATTAAGTAAACCATGTATATTTAGAATTCTTTTTTTAAAGATTTTATTTACTTATTTGACAGAGAGAGAGAGATCACAAGTAGGCAGAGAGGCAGGCAGAGAGAGAGGGGGAAGCAGGATCTCTGCCGAGCAGAGAGCCCAATGCGGGGCTCAATCCCAGGACCCTGAGATCATGACCTGAACCCAAGGCAGAGGCATTAACCCACTGAGCCACACAGGCGCCCCAAGAATTCTTGATAAAAATACCATTTTCTGCTAAGGTCTACCTACCTTCTATTTTTTTTTTCTCATACAGAGCATAGAGTATGTGTGATCTCTTCTCCTAAATCATAGTTGGGAGATAACAAATTTATATTGAAAATTAGAAAATTGTGATTTATTTGCCTTTAGTTGGAGTTATTTACTATATCTTTCTCATCTCCAACAAATGTTTGTACTCAGAGATCAGTATGTCAACATTGGGAATGTTTCCATGTAGTTGTCAATCTAAAATCCACTGAAGCCAACTCTCCCTCAGGAAACCTTCTTAAAGGTAACAGGGTAAAGCTATGAGAAGCCAATACAAAAATTTGATACTAACTCTATATTGGCCCCTCCCTGTGTGGGTAGAGGAGAAAGAATAAGGGCATTATAGGACTGAGAGCAGAACCTCAGGGGGAGAGATGAACACATCACAAAGATTCTTTCTTGTTCTAATAGGAACCCTTCCCAATCAGAACAGCCTTTGAGATGGAAATACTTGGGGGAGTTATACTTTAGGGCCTGAGGGTGGCTGCCCATCAGAAGTCTCTTTTTATTTTAGAATCTGGAGAGAAGCAAAGGCAGTATGCTTTGTGCAGAAGATCTTCTGTCACATCTACACTTCCTGGAATGGCATCATGAGACGATCCCCTCTAGCACATTCAGGAATGTCTAGAATTGGATCCATGTGTGTTGCGTATAAGATATTTCTGTGGATAGGTTGCTAGTTTTATTAGAACCACGAAAGTGTCTTTAACTGTAGAAAAATAAGAGGGGTCAGGAAGGAGTCCTTATAAATAACATTGGCTTATTTAATAAAACATAGCGAACTTAGGGATTTAAATCCCTTTTCTGGCTATTCTTGGATTTTAGTATACTTTGCTTTATATAAAATATAACCAAAATACTTGTATATTAATTTAGTTAACATAGTATTTTCAAATAATATTTTAACCTGAATTATTAGATTTTGAGACCTTACCCATAGATTTATGACTGCACTAAATATTAAAAACTGAAAGAGGGACCTTAATTTAAGAATGTTTATGATCAGGGAACACCTGGGTGGATCAGTAGGTTAAACATTGGTCTCTTGATTTTGGCTCAGGTCATGATCTCAGGGTTGTGAGGTGGAGCCTGGCATTGGGCTCCACACTGGGCATGAAGCCTGCTTAGGAGTCTCTCTCTTCCTCTCCCTCTGCCCCTTCACCGCCTCACATGAGCTCTCTCCTTCTCCCCCTTTCTCATAAATAAATAAATAAATAAATAAATAGCGAGGAGCCTGTTTAAAAAAAAAAAAAAGAAACTATGGTTATACCCTGTTTAAAAGCTTTCCAATGTAATTCATCTTGTTTAATCTCATTTCCCAAAGTTACTAGTGAAGCTAAAAATTTTAATTTAATTGCATGGCTTTTTCACAGAGTCAGTGTATACCCTACAGATGTTCATATTTGTTGATGGAGCAAACTTAGAACTGGAAGCGGGATAAACCCCCCCCCCCCAAAAAAAAAGAAGTATGTACAGAGGGAGGGAAACAAAGAAGGAAGTCAGCTCAGATGGTGAGAGGGCTTACAGGTGCATATCCCAGCCCCTCCACAGACCCTGACTGCTTCCTCTGGAACACAACTCAGAATTCCCCCTCCTCTTCCTTCCTGTTTTGCTCCAGGACCAGACATCTTATCTTAACCCAGAGGATCTCAATGTGTGGTCTCAGATCAGCAAAGTCAGCCTCACATGGGAATTGGCTGGAAATGGAAATTCCGATGCCCCGCCTAGACCTAGTGAATTGGAAATTTGGAATGGGGCCCAGTAATCTGTGCTTTTGGCAAGCCCGGAGGCAATTCTCACACAGCTCCAGGTTGAGAAACACTACCTTAACTAGATAATATTTCCAAAACTTCCCTGTGATAGGACTCACTGGGGCAGTTGGTTAAACAGATACCTTCCCAGGTCTCTTCTTGGAGGTTTTGATTAAGTGGGTGTGTGAGGAGGCCCCCAAAATGGTGATTGTTAATGAATATCTACAGGGATTCTCATCGTCAGGAAGCCTTAGCACCACCAGCAGGCTGCCCTCCCATATCCCATGGCACATTGCCTGCTGCCCCTGGGCCATGGCAATTTTCAGCGGTGTGTCCCCTCAACCCTCTGTGTCCAGGCAGACCTGGGGCAGATAACATCCCTGGATCCGCCATCTCTGAACAACCAAGTCAGTGGCTGCAGCATCTTCACAGATACTGTGATGAGAATGTCATGACACCTTCCACCTTTCAGACATGACCCCTTGCTACCCTCCCCCAATAACCCACAGGAACCAAGCCCTTCTCCCATGATGGTCCTGCAAGAGACTCAAGCCACCAGGCAGCAGCTCTTCAGCCTGGCACCCTGGGCGTCTTGCAGGTAGAGCAGTAACTGAAGACAAAGGGAGGAAGTCAGGGAGACCAAGCCCACTTATATCCTTATTTGATTTTTAAATAAAACATCACGCTTTCAGCATTTGTTTTGTATAATACATTTTGTTTCTTTATTGCAATTATCAGCTAAATGTGATGTATCCTTTTGTAAGTAGTTCCATGTCAGGATAATAAACACTAATGCTTATTGCCTGCTGTAATAGAGTAGTTCTAAGGCAGCTGTGTTCTCTTGTCTGTGTCTCTAGTTTTTCTCCTGCCTCCTTGCTGGCAGCTGTCTCAGATCGAGGCTCTCAGTGCCTAGGGAGCCCTTTAGTTTACTGTCTGAAATTGGTTCTGGTCTGGGTGAACTGTACACCATGGTCGAGGTGGATGAAAAATCGGAGGAAAACTGTTTCCAAGTCAGCTTCATGTGTGCCCTTCCTCTGAGGTATGCTAGCCGTGGGCCACAGCTGAGCCAGCTGACTTGGACTGGATAAGGAACATTGTAGTTGACACATCATACCTGGAGTCCTGATGCCACATAGCCATGACCTTGGAAGAGATATTTCATTTCTCAGAGACGGTTTCCATGTCATAGTTTTTGATAATGATGCCTACTTCTCTCTCTCTCTCTCTCTCTCTCTCTCTATCTATCTCTCCCCACCCCCCTGCTCTCATTTAATTCTGTTATGAAAAAGGAAGAATTTTAGAAAACCTAAAACCACACTTGCCACATTTTCAAAAAATGCAAGTTCCCTTCTTCTCTTAGTCATTCCTCGAATGTTTGTATAGTTCATTTGCCTGAGAACTGGCTTCTCTAGAAGTGTAATGTAAGTATTTGCTTAACAGGGAGCCACCATGTGCCTTACACACAAAAACCAAGAGGTTAAAGGGAACGAACTTACATAGCGCTTACTACATTTCAGACACCGCACCAAGTGTCTGAATGGTTTACTTCCTATGTGGTAGACACTATTAGTATCATCCCAAATCACAGATGATGGAGCTGAGACAGAACAGGTTTAAATAAATTGCTGATAGAATCACAGATCCAAGATTTGTACAGGATAGTCTGCTCTAAAATCTCTGTTCTTTACTATTGATGACCCAGACTTTAGCTTTAAGAGGCTTTCCCTCTAGAGCCTGAAGTCTAGTGTTTTTATTCAAAGAAAGCCCCCCTCCACACATACACATTCACAAATGATGTTTCCCTTAAAAACTAATTTTTAGACAATTGACTCTGTTGTTTCATCTCACCAGCTGTACTTTCTCTGAAGAGTGAATTTACTGAGCGCAAATCCCCAGGGAGAAACGGCTAATTAAGGCACAGGCTTCCTAGCCAGCTGTTGCACGCAGAGAGAGGTAGTTCATGTTTAAATATCCGGGCTGTAAAGGGGAGGTGAGGCAGCAGAAGGCCTTTGCAAGCTACCAGGAGATATTTCTTGTTGAATGGCACTGGAAGCAGAGACTGACACAGCGCAATCTGTAAGTAACAGGACAGCGGGCTCCCCTAAATCATGTCAAGGAAGCTCTGGGTAACACCATAACCGTGGATTCAAGTGCACTATAGCATTGAAGGTACCACTTAGCTATCCAGCAGGTATCTCCTCGATAGCTTCCTTTGGTGTACTTGCTTTCAAGATCTCTTTAAAATGATTCACAATTAATACTTACTCTGAAGTGTTATTTCAGGGATTAAATAACAGTGCATACAACAGAGAGCATAATTAATGTGACTTTTATCTATTTATCCCTATGTAAATACAAATATAATCAGACTATTCATACAGTGTTAGAAATATTGTCCTTTAATATCTTGTTGTGGAATCTTTCCCTGTAGTTTACTAGCAGATAAATTGTATTAGATGATAACTTGTTCACATTTTTCCTATGTTTGAATATTTAGGTTGATTTTTAATGCTTTACTTCTTTTAATGTTTTAGTGAATTACTTTCTACTGAATCTTGGGGCCTCAACAATTGCCCTGGTTAATTGCTCAATCTGTATGAATGCATATTTTTTAAGGCCTCACATATACACTGCAAGATAGTCAACAGTGCTGCAGAACTTGGTGAAGGTCCTATGTGACACCTTTGGCCAAGCTTCTAGAATGTAGAGAGGCTTGCCTAGGGGTAAGCATCCTTTAGGGTGGTAACATCCAGAGCCACACATAGTACTAATGAGTCTAAATCATAAAATCATAAAATCCCACCCTGGTATGGCATTTAGCACCACTCTGTCCCTAGGCATGGAGCTAGGTATCTAGTTTCTGGAAAATTAGTATTTGCTAAATGTCTGCTATGTGTTGTGCAAGGCTAGAGCCCACGTTAGTTGTTGTTCTTGTTGTTGTTGTTGTTTTGATGTTGTTATCATTGTTGTTTTGTTTCCTCTCTTTTTTGAAACCCAGAATGTGCAAAGTAGATATTAATACTCTTACCTGAGGTGCCTGGGTTGGTTAAGCATCTGCCTTCAGCTCAGGTCAAGATCCCAGGGTCCTGGGATCCAGCACTGCATTCAGCTCTCTGCTCAGCAGGGAGTCTGCTTCTCCCTCTCCCTCTGTGCTCTCTCTCTCTCTCTCTCTCAAATACATAAATAAAAACCTTTAAAAAATATTCTTATTTTTCTTTGGGGAACAGAGAGGTTAGGTGACTTGCTAAAGCTCATATAGTAAAGAACGGCTGCCTAATTCTTTCTATGTGACTGACCTAGCACAGATGTACCAAAGAATTGTATCTCTACCCCAGGTATCAATAAGGAAGAATCTAAAGTCATGACAAGTATGTTGACCCTTCCACTCTCCCAGTTAGAAGAGTGACACCTCTTTCTTTCCTCTGACCTAACTGAGAGTATATCAGAGAGAGGAAGGGGAGCTGGAATGGAGGTGGGAAGCTCATGGTAGGAAACTTCAACTTTGTTCTCTGATGAGCCAGGCAGAGATTTAAAATGGAGAAGGTGAGGGGCGCCTGGTTGGCTCAGTTGGTTGGGCGGCTGCCTTCAGCTCAGGCACGATCCTGTAATCCTGGGATCGAGTCCCGCATCAGGCTCCCAGCTCCATGGGAAGTCTGCTTCTCCCTCTGACCTTCTTCCTTCTCATGCTCTCAAATAAATAAATAAAATCTTTAAAAAAATAAAAAAATAAAATGGAGAGGGTAGAACGGAAAATGAAGAGACAGTGGGGAAAAAAAAAGATAGCATTTCCCAAAGGATGACTACAGGGGAAAAATGGTTAGATAAGCAGATTTAAGAAACTTAATTCACCTCAGAACTATGAGCAAGATTCTGGAGTCACTGCGTGATTAGCCAGGTGCTTTGTAAAGCTCAGAGCTGCACACGATAGAGTTGTGTGTTAGTAGCAGTAGTGAGAAGCTAATAAAAGCAGATATTTAAATTGTAATGTCATCTAAAAATAAAAGTGGCCTCTAAATCGAAATTGCTTCTGCCACAGACATCTCACCCCCTTTGCAGGTTTTTATTGTATCCATATGTTCAGGTCAAACACCTGTGTCCGTTTTGTGACCTGTTTATAGAGGGAATAATTGGGAATAGGGATTGGTTTTCTGTTTTGGTTTACGATTCTTCAGAGAGAATTCGTGGCACATTTCGTTGTAATGACTATCACTGTCCTTCCTGCCAGTCCTCAGGTACGGCTAGTGGGGTCAATTCCCAAGTGCTGTGGTCTCCTGAAGTGGCAGCTGACTGAAACATGCAGTGTCTGTGGTAGCATCTATCCATGCTCTTGAGCTCTCTGCAAATGAATTCTCCCTACATCCAGAGGAAGTATGCTTTGGGTTGTTTTGAAATTGTTTAACTATCTTCCATAAGTGTCAATGTATAACTACACTCTTACCCAAAGAGGCCATAATCCCCACTGAAGAGTTATTAATTATACATGTACCTAGTGTTTGTATTCCAGCTTACCCCAGGGAGCTCAAAGCACTTTGCAAATATGAATTGCAAACAATAAATAATGCCTTTGACTTCTAAGAAACCTGTCTCTGAGCGTTTAAGCTGATGCCTCCCTGAGCATTCTCACAAGGATGAAGCCCTCACTTCTCTAGGGCAAGAAATCACCTCCGGTCTTCTCCTATAAGAAAGAACAGCGGATTAATTTTATCAAAGTGGGACTGGGATATGTGAGGGGATACATTTGTAATGATGTTTTAAAAACCAGATAGGTGACATTAAGTGGCTTTTGGAAGGAAAATATGTCTTTATACAAATATTGGGCCATCAGAAATTTTCATTACTCAAAAATAATGATGAAGGGAGGGGGCGTGTACAAAGCATGGACTACAATTTGACAATCCCAAATTTAGTATCGGCTCCAAAGCACCTGGGTGACTAAGTCTCACTGTTGGCTAAAAGAACTCATTTCTTGCCCTACTGAAGGGAGTTATCCAAATGAAATATGTGCAGATAGGATGGACCTATTTATTTCACATTTTGCTCTGTTTTGAGTCCCTTCACCCAGGGAAAGCAGAAGAAGAATTATTTGGGCCATGTTTTGGTTTAGCACAGAATCCAACAGCAGTTGAATTAGTATGTAGCAAATGTGATATTTTAGGCACAGTTTTGTTTGCAAAACAGTAAATAAATAAGAACCACTGGCTGCTTTCTATATAAACCTGCTTCTCCTAGGAAATCATCTGTTCTGAAATTTCCCTTTCACCAGGCAGCAATTTGAACATGAGATGAGGATCAGCTCTTTTGGAATTCTTCAAGGCTGCTGCCTACCCAGAAAACTGTACACATTCAATTGACATCAATTGGTAATGAGACCAGCTCTCCAGGTGGCTGTTTCAGAGCTCACCACCACTCTTGGTTCTTTCCAATTCCCTGTTGTGTAAATGGAGCTCTTAAATATGGTGCTGCATTAATAGAGCTCTTTGCAGAATCATTTTTCAACAACAAAAATGATGACACAGAGTATCAGTCCCGTAATGATGATGGTGATGATGATGCATCCTTTATCCTGATTTCATATGTAATTCTTGCAAAATAGCTTCAACAATTACATAATAATCAAAATAGTAACTATGACACAAGCTAACATTTATGAATGTCTTGTTGTAGATACTCCAAAAGTACTTAATAGGGCTTCAATTCCCAGGATTCCATGACATAAATGCTATGACTATACCCGTTTTTTACACACAGGAAGTGAGGTACTGGGAGTCGACTCAATTTACCTCGGGCCTCACTGGTAATATAGAGAGACATTGGGGTCTGATCCTGGCAGCTGGGCTGAACATAACTATTACTCTGTCCTCCCTTTCAGAAAACATGTCCATAGACACCCAGGTTCAAGATTTGAACTGGACCACCATGTCCTGTAATTCTACAATAATTCTGCCACTTGAAGGGATATGGATCATCTTATGAAAAAACATGTCTTTTATTCTCATACATTATAACCAGTCTTTGAGCTGGAGAGCAATATTCCTAACTTACCATAAAGCAAGGTCTTATTGCACATGACTGACTGAATCTAATTGGGTTGCAATTCACCCAACCTCCCTGTCAATGGCTTTTAAATGTCTATTTCCAGCCAACGCTTTTCTCCAAAAGTTCAGTTCCCATGTTTCTTCCTGTTTGTTGCCATCTTTAACTTTGTGTTTTATTATAGCCTTAATAACGCACATAAATTTTAGTAGTTAAAATCTACTCTTGTTTCCTTTTAAAATTTGTCTTTTTCTTTCCATATTGCCAGTATTATACAAAGTTATTAATTAATACTTTCATTCTTTAGATGATTGTTTATTAACTACCATATACCAGAGGTCTTTGATAGGTACTGAAGACACAGAGGTGAGTGAAATAGAGAGCACCTCTGTCCTCTTGGATCTTGTATTCTTTTGGAAGAGTCATATGCTAATACATTAAGAGGAACAGAATTATAAACTATGAAAAGTTCCCTGTGAGAAAATGTGGGGTATTATGAGAGCTCCTATCAAAACTGGGGGAGAGGTCAAAGAGAGCTTCCCTGGGGGACAAATGGGGAAGGATGGGTGAGGCTGGATGTGTATGTGGGGTGGATTCTTGTAGAGGAGATATAGAGGAGATAGCGCCAGCAGACCCTCTCTTAGGAGGATGGAAGTGTGGAGGAGCTGATGGCTGGCCACAGAGAATGAAGTGAGTGATGTGAGAGGGGTCACCTGGCACAGAGCACCCCCAGACCTGGAATTCTATGGTCATGGTTCTTCTTTGCCTTAATACATCCAACCTTTCATCAAATCCTGCTTATCTTGTTGTTGCCGTCTCAAAATTATCTTTTGTCTTATCTAATCTGGCCTTGACTATGCCTATAGGCTTTTAGATGGTTTGCAGGGTTCCCATCCCTAGGTGTCCTAAGGCACTGAGGCCTGGAGTTTTTTGCTGCAATGTTTCCAAAATATATCCCACAATATCATTGCCATTAGAAACTTCACTGACTCCTCAACCTCTGCAGTGTAAGCCTAGACTCGTGGATGGTGTATACAGCCCCTCAGCATCCCTTCAGTTCACGGGGAACTGAACTTCCTTTCAGAAAGTTTTCTGCTTTAAAAGTTCTTTTATCTAAACTAGAATGTATTGTCAACCATGAGGAAGTGCTTGGGGAGCTCTGGAGATCTTTGCTAAATATGGGAAAACACAAATGTAATTATTTTATTTTTCTTTCAAGAAAAGCACACCTGTCTCTTTGTCAATGTTTTCATAAGTGAACAAATGTATTTGATGTAGTGAAAAAATAATATTAGTTTTCTTTGTATGCACAGGTTTTCTAAAATGCATTCATTCCTTCATTTGGCAGATATTTTGGCAGCCCTGACTATATATAACAATAGTGGAGGAAAACTTTAAGGCGTGTGGACCTCTTTTGGCTGCAATATAGGACAACAAAGAGGTTGGGGAGAAATGGCTAATAGGTTGAGATAAGATTAGGTAATGCAAGTTTTTGGACTTAATTATGTTGATAAGTAGGGAGAGTTCTTCACAGTGAAGTGAAGCCATCAGGCATGATAAACAAAGGTAAATTTGTTGTTGATACAGAGGAAAGTGCCAGAGAAAAGCAGGTCAGTGGGAAGTCAACGCATGGCTCACTTATTGCAGAATACTGGGGGATGTCTTTGAAGAAGGTGGACACCTTTCCACCTGTTATATGCTCCCATCAAAGCTAGGACATTTCCTATAGGTCATGGCATTTGTTTTGTTCATAAAATTAGGTTTACTTTCCATCTTCACTGGGAGGCGTGAGCTCCATGAGAGCAGAATCCTTGACTGTGCAGTCCCAATGTCTGGGGAAAAAAAAGGCACATAGTAGGCACTCAATAAACACAAATGTGGAGGCTTAATTACATGGCCTCTGATTCTTTTTTTTCCTCCAAAGACTGTTATTAATGTTTGCTCTTGCTTTTTTTTTCTTTCTTTTTTTCCTCCCATAAGTTTGCTGCATAAAATTCATTATCTCAGTAGAGAACAAAGTTTCTTGTCTTTTCTCTTCAGTGCATTTGCAATGTGTATATCTTTTTGAGAGATTAAACGGCATAGTTAAACAAGGGGATTCCATGTGTGTAAATGTGCTTGGCTGAGAGAGTGTGAGTGGGTTAGTATGTTATGAGTGTGGGGGAGAGAGGTTCTTCATTATTATTTCATTTCTGTTATACTTCATATTCAGACAAAAGAGGTTGAGGAGAAAAACAAAGTATTCTGGGCTGCTACTCTAGTCTCTTTTCTCTGTTCTATCTCCGATCTGGAGGTAGAGACCCTCCCCCAGCTTCTTATCTACCTCAAATCCATGGCAGTATGTAAACAGAGTAGTGTAGGCCTTGGGTTCAACACCTCATGTTGCAACTGAGAATTCAGTACATTTTTAATTTCCTTGAGTTTCACTTTTTCTCATTTGTAAGAAAAATAATAACTATTCCAAATTGTTGTCCTGTCACAGGCTCCGACCCAGGGAAGTGGCTGGTTCCTTTTAGGAGAAAGGCAGGAATCTTGGGAAGGGGTCTTGGGAAAGAACCAGAATCAGGCTCTTAAGGTCTTAAGGTCTGCATCTTGGGACATCCCCAAATGTTACTCTACTCCCTCATCAAGTGAAATGCCCCATATGAATACGCAAGAGTATTTTTTACAAGCGGTAGCATGGGATAGGCACTCAGTAAACTTTATTTTTAACCCATTTTCTGAGCTCATTTCTCAGATGCAAGTCACCATCTCCACGGCTAAGGCATATGCTGGAATAAGAAGGAATAAGGTATACAGAAGGGACAGCACTCTGGATTGGGGCCTTCACTTCTGAGCATGTGGGACTCCCTGTTGGAGGAACCCTACCTATCAGAAATGGCCTCCATGCAATTGTCTCTGTGCCATTAAACAGGATCCCGTGGTTACATCTTGATGACTTTGCATTGTGAAAAGTGCCTGAAGTTATTCATGAGCTAGTTATACTATTTGTTAATGATTGTAGAAAATGGTTTAGGAAATCATCTCTAATTGTCCGTCATTTATATTTTCATTTATGGAAGTGCCTGAAGCCAGCACTGACTGCTCTGCAATTTCTGCACTTGGCAGGCTGCATGGCACTGACAGCATCAGGAAAACACGAAGGCCCAGGCATGCGGGTGCCATTCCGACCATGCTACACCTTTCGCACCTTTAAGCTTTTTAACAAATCATGATTTTGTGCTCAGTTTTTTAACGTTCCTTCTTCGCCATTCCCAAGTGGTGTGCACAGTATTAGATGCTAAGGATACTTTTAGACCTGATTATTAAGTGCAGTTTGGCTCATCTCCCTATCACACGGATCTATTTGTGCTCTGGATCAGTCACTGCTGGCCCCCGTCGCCAGAGTGACATCACTAGAAAATGTATTAGGCCTGTCATCCAGAGCAGTGCTTCTGAAATTATCTTTATAAATAAAATTTAGAAAAAGCAAAATTATGATTTGAAGAAATAATGGCTCCATAGAGGTAATGGTTTTCTTAGGGAATGCAAGGTTTATATCCCAAATTTATTATCTTCCACTTATTCTCCACGTGCACACCTGCATTCCATCCAACCACAGACATACACAGCCTCCTCTTTTTCTTCTTCTTACCTTTGACTTGCTATTTCCTCTTTTCCCTCCTTTTTTGCTTTTGCTGTGTGACCAAGTTTTGTGTGCTCTTTATGACTCCAATTCAGGGTTTATCACCACCACCTGCAAGCCTTCCCTGATTTTCCAGTTTTCTCACCCAGCAGATGTGTTTTCAGAATTTGTCTTCACTGTATGGTACTAGTCTTTTTATGGTCCTGGGTCACTCACTAGGCTGTGAGTGTCTTGGGAGAAAAGCTTTCTTTCTTCTCTAAGCCAGTGTTCATTACACCATTCCTGGAACATCATGGTGTGTCTCTTCTGTCTGCTGCATGTTGATGGGACTTCTACTCCTGCCAAGCTCCATATTGGGCACCGTGGGAGGTGGAAAGAAATGAGCACCGGCTTCTAGTAGAAGTACTGATCCTCAGCAGCATTTTAGCCAACCCGGTAACAAGTTGGAAATCATGAGCCAGTATTTCTGTGGATTTGCATCGTTTTATATTGTCAGTACCTGTCATCAATTTTTTTTGGATGTTCACAAATACATGCACAGCTAACCTTAGTTCCAAATATTGTAAAATTTTAACTGTCATGATCAAAAGCATCTATATTCAAAAGCAATTGGATCATAAAAAGTAAGCATAAAATTTACAAAGCTTCCTCATCTTGAATACTTTAAAGACTAATTACTATGTTGAGTTCTAATGACTATTGCCTTCAAACCCCATAAATCATATACAAATAAGAGGAGAGAGTTTTTAAATGTAAGTGAACTCTAATTGGGTCTCAGCAGAAAGGAAAATAGATCTTTAGTAGCTCAATGAACTCTCTAAGCCCATAAAATACCAGACAATGTTTCCCATGGAGTTTTGGGGTCTGTGCCTTTTACACATGCTGTAAAGACTAAATTCAGAGAACAAACCTGAGCCAGAGGAACCTGTTTGATTTCATCCATATCATTTGAAAAATAAAAACAAAAATAAATTAAGTTCCTAATTTTGTCATTCAGTGTATTTTTCTTTTTATTGAAAAAAGGCTGGCATTCCATAATGTAAGCCATAAGGATACAGGGGTTGGGACAGAGTACCATGGAAGAGGGGCAGTTGGTCTGTGTTTATTCCCAGTAACGGGACTATTTTGCTATGCAAATGACTTTTGAGTTAAAGGTAAGACAGGTCGAGGAATATTTTGTGCAAACATAAACAGAAGCACTAAAATAGAAGAAGATAATTGTTACTTATTAAGGTGCTTAGAATAGGGCTGAATGAAGTAAACCAGAACCCATCACCGAATAAGCTGGAGGATTGGTACCTGTTTATGACTTCCTCTGAGAGTTTTCAAGGTTGTTTTTGAATAAGAAATGAATTGAGCCCTAGAAAACCATCATAGCTGAGTGGATCTGGGAATGCTCAGCGCATTGCAGTTACTGACTCATGAAAAATTCTCGAATAGCTGAGATTTTTTTTTTTTAAGGATAGCTGATTCTTTTCAGTTCTAATCTCTCCTTACCTTCCATGATAGAAATAGGAAGAACAACCTTAGTGTTTAACTTTGCCATGCAAATTGACCTTATCTTCCATGAGGCTTGCAGTTCTTTCAGTATAAAAGTCTCCTTTTTCCAAGAAGCTAAAAAAATAAGGGTTTTTTTTTTTGGTATTATTTTAGACACATTTCACTAAATTTAGCCTTCCATAGTGCATGCAGTGATTTGAGGACAAGCTCTGGACAATTGAGTTTGGCTTCAGAGTGGCCACAAATTGGTTTTTAGTGTTTTCTCTGAGAAGTTTGGCTAAGTAGGATTATCATGCAGATATATGTCTTCATCCAAAGGGCTTTATTTTTATATGATGGGTGCATATAAAAGAAAAGATGTGAAGCATGGCTGCTACCCTACAGGGAAATCCAGATTACAGTTAGACTAGAGAGAAGATCTGTGTGAAATGATTGGTAATAGGTTAGACAAACTACATTCTCTTTACATGTAAAGTTAGTGTAAAATAATAATCTGTCATAATTTTTGATGTATAAAGATGAAATACAAGAAAAAAGTTTGGACAATACTAAGAACAAAATAGTCAACTGATATTTTAATACTATTGATTTTACCCATAATAATAACTAACATTTATAACTGGAACAATGAAAACTACTGAAATTATCATGATCAACCCTTAAATAGTTGCTTGCATTATATCTGTTTAAGCATGGATGAGATAAAAGAAGTATTTTTCATATATCACCAAAACAATTCACTCACTCCGTCTATTAAAAAATTCAATAAATACTTATTGAACTCCTCACTATAAGCTAGGCATTTTTTTTTTCTCAACACTGGGTATACCCCAGGAAAAAATACAGGTAAAGTTCAGTTATCATGGAGCATATAATTAAATGGGTAATGGAAATCACTAAACAAGGTAAAAAATGTATGAATTAATAAAAGAGCAGGATGGTGATAAGTACTCTAAAAACCAATTATTTGAAAAAAAATAGACTTTTCTACAGTGTCTTACCAAAATCTATGTATGAATATTTTTACGTAGTGACTCAGAATCAGTTTGTATGACTATAACCATATTATCTCCTAAGTGTAGTGAATGATATTCATAATATCTGTTTTGAACTCATCCATTTTATTAAATCTCTGCCTTTATGGAACTTACATTCTAGTATAGGGAGATAGGCAATTAATAATAAATGTTAACAATAAGCAAATGTTACAAGGTGATAAGGTCTATGTGTGGAGGGGGGAGAGCTGTGTAAAGAGGTCAGGAATACATATAAATGAGCGAAGGTCTCACAGTTTTTAACATGACCATCAGAGAACTCTTTAAACCGGTGGCATCTGAGCAAAGCCTTGGAGGATTTGTTGGGTGGGAGCAGGGTTTTTGGGGAGACATGTGTATATCCAGAAAAAAGTGTTCCAGGTAGAGAAAACAGAAAATGCAAAGTCTGAGACAGATATATGCTTGTTGTTTGAGAATTGTTGAGGGAAACATCATGACTGGACCCCAGTGAGAAGGAGGAACAGGGTTGGTGATGAGGAAAGAGAAGCAATGAAAGCCATAGGACCCTATAATCACAACAAATACATTGTCTTCTAGACTGGGTAAGATGGGGAGTCATTGAAAAGGTTTAAACAGGGTAGTGGTTGATCTGATTTTAACTGATTTATAATGACTGATCTGATTTATACTGATATATATGATTTATACATCTGATTTGTTTATAACAAGATTGTTGTAGATACTCTGCTAAGAATAGTCTATATAGGGCTAAGGCTAGAAGAGGAATAGTTATGAGGCTATTGAAATAATCTGGATGAGAAATATTGGCTGTTTGGATGAGGATGGTAATAATGGGATTGATGGAGTTAAAGAAACAGTTGGACTCAGCATATATTTTGAAAGGGGTGTGTAAAATATATACCCTACTGCGGCGCCTGGGTGGCTCAGTTGGTTAAGCAACTGCCTTCGGCTCAGGTCATGATCCCGGAGTCCCGAGATCGAGTCCCACATCGGCCTCCCAGCTCCATGGGGAGTCCGCTTCTCACTCTGACCTTCTCCCTTCTCATGCTCTCTCTCACTCTCTCTCTTTCCTAATAAATAAAAAAAAAAATCTTAAAAAAAAAAAATATATATATACCCTACTGGAAATAGGGTATGAGACAAAGAGACATGAGGGGTGGTTCTAAGATTTTTTGGGCCAATCACCTGGAAGTAGAGGCTTGCCACTACTGGGTGGGAAGTTATGGAAGGAACAGATTTAGAAAAGAAGATCGTGAATTCTGTCTTGAGCATATTCAAGTTTGAAGTTATTAGGCATCCAAGTAGAGATGTTGAGAAAGTAATTGTATAGAAGAGACTACAGGTGAGGGGGGAAGACCAATCTGGAAACATAAATTTGGAATTGGTCTACATTTAGATAATATACTGGGTTCAGTAGTGTCCCTCCAAATTCACCTAAGAATGTCAAAATGTGATTTTATATAGAAACGGCACAATTTAACACAACTTAAATAGTTAACACAACTAATTAGTTAAGATAAAGTCATGCTGGATTAGAGTCGGTCCTAAATCCAATGACTAGTGCCTTTATAAGAAGGGATAGTGATACGTAGAATCAGAGACACATGTAGACACACAGAGAGAAGGACATGTGACATGACAGTAGAGGCAGAGATTGAAATGATGCAGCTATAAGACAAGGAACACCAAAGATTGTCAGGTGCCAGCAGAAATTAGGAAGAGATAGGAAAGATTTTCCTCTAGAGTCTTTAGAAGAATTGTAGAAATGCTGACACTTTGATTTCAAACTTCTAGCTTCCCAAATTATGTGTAAAAGCAATTCTAGGATACCAAAAAGATAATATTGGAACCATAACACTGGATGAGATTGTCAAGGCAGTGAGTGTTGGAAAGTCCATAGACTGAGCCCTGGTACTTCAACATTAAGAGAGCAAGGAGAAATAGAGGAATCAGTGATGCAGAGGGGAAAATATGGCCAGTGAAGAAGGAAGGAAACTAGGAGAGAGAATGTTCTGGAAGCTAACTGAAGAGTTTTACAGAGAAGAGAGTGACCTGTATAGAACGTTAAGGAGAGTTAAGGTGGGGATTTTGAGTGGAAAATTGGATTTAGCAACATGAAGGTCATTAATGACCTTAGCAATAGAAGTTTTAGTAGAGACCCAGGGGTGAAATCTTACTGGAGGGAGTTTAAAAGTAAATTGCAGAGAGGAATTGGAGACAGGAAATATAGATAAACCCTCAGGAGTTTTATCGCAGACTAGAAGAGAACAGAGAAAAATGGCAATGGCTAAAGTTAAAAAGGTTGAAGAGTTTTATTTTCTTTTAATTTTTTCCCCTTTAAGATAGTAAAAATTGCTAATGGGAATAAAATAATGCAGAAGATGAAACAATAAAATTGTAAAGGAAGTGGGATGTTGGAGCACCTGGGTGTCTCAGTCCTTAAGCATTTACCTTCGGCTCAGGTCATGATCCCAGGGCCCTGGGTTCAAGTTCCAGTCAGGCTTCCTGCTCTCCCTCTCCCATTCCCCCTGCTTGTGTTCCCTCTCTTGGGTTGTCACTCTCTGTCAAATAAATAAAATCTTAAAAAATAAAAGAAAAAAAAAGGGGATGTTGCCTAAGTGGTGTCTTCAAGTACATGAGAAAGATGAGAAGCAATGCATTAAATGATATTAGGTGAGATCATGGATAGTTTATCTAAGTTAAATAGTAGAAGGTAGAACATTTGGGTTTGGAAATTGATAGGTTAGTAAATATGGTGACAGGAGGTTGTGGTAGTTCTTTTCTGGTGGCTTCAGTTTTCTTGGAGGAACAGAAGGCATCAGCTGAGAGTGAGGAAGAAGGCAGAGTTGGAGGCCAGAGGAAAGAAGAGAAGACATTAAAGAACTCTCTGAGTCAGCAGGTGAACTGACTTAGTAAATGCACTGAGACAGAGAGGACATAAGAAAAACCCACTTAAAGTTGGGGATGAATCTGAAGTGGCTTGCTAGCAGTCTGAATGATTTGTATTGTCTTCTGACAGCTAAACCAGGCAGGAGTACAGAAAGCATAGGTTTCATTTTAGTCATTACAGTTCTGCCAAGCAAATATGTCCATTCAGTAAAGAGTGGCCAAGGGAATAAAGACCCTGCAGGAAAGAATGATTTACAGTGATGGACCAGGCAGTTTGAGCTGGGTCAGGAGAAAAGAGAGGATATGAGGGACTGAGAAACACCAAGTAGTTGGTGAGATTAATTCTTACACTAGGGATTATGGGCATTCATGCTTTATAAGAAAGGATCCAGGAAAAAAAAAGGGGAGGAGCCAGAAAGGAAGAAGGTTGTATTCAGAGAATGAGATGCTTTAATGCAATTATGGAAGGGTTGACATTATTAGCAATTACAAATACTGAATTACTTACTAATTCCATGATGCACTAATCACTTATGACTAATAGTCTGGAAAACCTTGTTACATGGAGGTGCTAAGGTAGGTGTGTATGGGTACAAAAGGCATGACTTCATGGATCACATCAGATCCATGAGTGAGGAGAGACCTTTTGGCAAAGATCTGTAAGAGGAGCATTGCAGGTGGAGAGAAAAGCGGGTGTAAGACTGTAAATCAGTGAACTTGTCACATAAGAGATCATAAAGTAGATCAATAGTAGTTGCAGCTTGTGGAATGGCAAATGTGGAATGCAGTAAGATCAAAGAGGTGTAGAAGAAGATCATATAAGATCTTGAAGGCCATGGAAAATACTTTTAATTTTATTTTAAGGATATCGGGAAGCTATTACAATGTTTTAATCAGTGGCATAAAAATTTCAAAAGCTTATTTTGACTGATGTGTAGAGAATGGATAGATGTGGGGAAACAAAAAGTAAGACTAGGATTTGGGAGATGACTTTAGATGTGTTGCAATAGTCCAAGTGAGAGTTGGTGATGGATTAAATGAGGGTGTGGTGGTTGATCTGGAAAGAAGTATGGAGAAGCAGGATTTACTTTGTAGAGTCCAGGTGGCTGCTAATGACTTGTATGTGCACCATGTATGCTGGGGTGCTTGTGAAGGATACCAACAAAACAAAGATGACTCCTAGAGTTTTGAATGAGCAACCAGTGGATGGGTGGTACCACTGAGTGAGGCAGTGAAGATAGAACAGAAGATAATTGGTGAGAATGGTCTGATTAGTAGAAGGTAAGGTGTACAGGAAGCTGCATAAGTCTGGGAGTGATAGGGACTGACAGGAAGTGGAAAAGATTCAACATTGTAGAGGAGCTCCTGCTTTCAAAGTGAAATGGTAGAACAAGAAACTGGCAATATTCTATGGACAGAAATACAAGAATGGACTCCACAGAATGGTCCAGTACCTCTACAAGTGTCTCTTTTGATGTTGTGAGAACTGGTCATGCTTGTGCAAGGTCCTTTAGATATGCGATGCACACTGGGTATGCAGGCTAATTTTCTTAAGATACCATTTTTTTGTACATCAGGCCAGACACATGTGTCTAAAGCCCTTTATGGGACCACTTTCTACAAGAATAAATCCAGATTCTTTGTCATTCTGGTGTGAGCCTTTTCTGCCTGGTCTCCCTCTACTAATCTCTTCCAAGTTCCCACTCAAGTTGCAGGATCTTAGTTTTTCCATCTTTCAGAATAAGAAGGTTGGTTGGGTGCATGTTCTGATAATATGCTCATCAACGCTAGTGGTCTACAGCTTTACTACTTCAAGAATGGTAAAATTCAGCAGCATTGTTCTTTTTAAATCTCTACAACTGCATAAACATATCACCTTATATTTTGTTCTGTTTTGTTTTCCTAGCTAACTTCTACCTTCCTCCAGCAAACCTCTTCCTCTGAAAACCACTTTCTAATTACCTCAACCCTTTAAGTGCTCATCATTTTTGTTCTTGTTTTCAGGTTTTATTTAAATTCAAATTAGTTGCTATACAGTGCCATATTGGTTTCAGGAGAATTCAGTGAGTCACTAGTTGCCAACATCATCATTTTGAATTCACAAAATATGTATGTTCTGTCAAATCATTTACCTTTCCCTTTGCTCCACCATCCTCGCAACCATCTACCCCACAACACATCCTTTGGAGTCAGGGTGCTATACTGGAACGAACATATAGTTTAAAGTTCTGTACTTCTGAGTTTGAATCTTCTTCTCCTTTTTTCCTCTTCTCCTTCTTATCACTAATATTATCATTATTTATTTGTGTAGCTGTTTACATCCCTGAAAATCTAGTTCTTGATCTGAGAATTTGATTAAAAAATATCAATATCTTGGGCACCTTGGTGGCTCAGTCGATTATGTATTTGAGTCTTGATCTCAGCTCAAGTCTTGATCTCGGGGTTGTGTGTTTGAGCCCTTCATTGGGCTCCACACTGGGCATGGAGCCTACTGAAAGCAAGCAAGCAAGCAAGCAAGCAAGAAAAAGAAAGAAAGAGAAAGAAAATATCTTTAGGGGCACCTGGGTAGCTCAGTCACTTAAGCATCTACCTTCAGCTCAGCTCATGATCCTGGGGTCCTGGGATCTAGCCCCACATTGGGTTCTCTGCTCAGTGGGAAGTCTGCTTCTCCCTATGCTCCCCACTTGTTTCACTCTCTCTCTCTGTCACATAAATAAACAAAATCTTAAAAAAAAGAAAATTAAGATCTTTAGTATAGGATTAAATGTCTAAAATATAGTAGGTGTGTATGACCTTGCTTTTGCTTCCAACTAGATGATAAACTTCTTAAAAATAGAACTAAAATAATGTAACTACTCATTTATTTAGTATCTGGCATACATTAGGCATTGAATAATTTTTACTTTATAATTTTGGTGGAGTAGTAATAAAATTCTTCAGAGTGGATTTTTATTCAAAAAATATCTTCTGGAGACTTAAGATAGCAAACCCTTTGTTATATATTGTAAGTATAAAGATGAATAGGCAACTACCCTTCCTAGTGGACCTTAAATTCAAGAGAAATGACAAAATAAACATGATAAATTGAGTTTGTTACTAAAAGTGAGCACAATGGCAATATAGTAGAAGAAAAGATGATTCCAGTCTTAGGGGTTAGTGAAGACCTGGGTCACATTAGCTGGGTTTTAAAGAATGAGGAGGAATTAGTCAGGCAGTTGAGGAGGCAGAGGAAAATAACACACAGAGGTAAAGAGGGGCATTATTTGGAGAGATGGTGAGTGTTCAGGTATGATTCGGATATGAAAAATATGTGTGTGATAAAGTTGGAAAGGTTAAAAAAAGGCTTTGTACATTGGGCTAAGAAGTTACAATATATCATGTAGAATTAAGGAAGCTTAGAATTTTTTTAAGTGCTAGAATCACAAGACTGAGTATGTATTATAATACTCATACTAATGGTGGTGTGGAAGACAGTAGAGTAAGAAGACTGGAAAAGTTGGAACCAGTAAGAGAAAAGAAAACAAAATGAAGTTTTTGAATAACTGAGTTGCAAGAATCTTTACCCTAAAGCCTAACTCAAGGAATTAAACTAGATATTATTTGGACTTTTCAATTCTGAGTTTCTACTTCATATTTTTCCAGTCTTATGAGTAGACAATTGTCAATCAGGATATGAATAATAAAATGACTTGCTAAATGGTATATGGTATCCCTTGTTGAGTATTAGAGCGGTTTTGAAAAAAGGCCAACAGAGAGACACAGGGAGAAGACGATATGAAGATGAAGAACATCAGAGTGACGCATCTACAAGCTAGGGAATGCCAAGAATTGCCAGCATCCACCAGAAGCTAAGAAGAGGCATAAAAGTATCCTAGCCTAGAGCCTTTAAGAAAACATTTTGCACTTCTAGCATCCAGAACTATTTTCCAGATAAAATAAATGTATGTTGTTTAAGAAAAAAAAATAATAAAGAAGAAAGAAAGAAAAGAGGTCCAACATCTCCCAAGGAGAGCATGGCTTCTCCTTAACCTGAAGTCTCTCTCCTCAGCTAGATACATCCACATAGATATGTAGAAAGAATCTGTCACTGATTAGCTTAAGCCTAGACAAATCCAACTGTAAGCTTGTCAAACCTATGGAACTGTGGGTATTTGGAATGTGGGGTCCCAATGGTCAGGACTGCAGGAAGAGACTGCTGTATGGGTTCTCTTATAGGGTGCACATAAGTGATACAAAGCTGTCCAGGATAGATGTAACCAAATTCTGATAGGTTGAGTTGTCACTTTGAAGAGGCAAGATTTTCTACTATGCTACTGGGAGACCAAAGGGTTCTTTGGGTCAACATGAGGTTTTGGGATGAAGGTGGGTGGAGAGGGAGAGGACAGTGGCAGCAGCAGCCTAGAGGTAGCCTTCCACTCTTACTTCAACTCAAGAAGCTCCAGGGTTTTTTTTTTTTTTCTGTTTTCTATAACTTTCACTTTAGATTTCATTTGAATAAAGTGTTCCATTTTTTAAAAAATATTTTATTTTTAAGTAATTTCTACACCCAACATGGAGCTCAAATTCACAACACTGAGGTCAAGAGTTGCACATTCTATCCACTGAACCATCCAGGCACCCAAAAAGTGCTCTAATTTGCAACCAATTTGAAAACGACTGGACTAGATATATAAGTCAAATCCAGATGCATGGGAAAGACATAGAACCCTAAATACTAATAAGAAACAGAATATTCAAGGCAGTTGATTGGAATCCAAACCTGAATTAATTCCCTGAAACATCACAGTCTCAGATGTAGGAGGATAAGCTAGTGCAGACACTACTAAATTCTAGAGAGGGACTTCAGAAATTATCTACTTCCTTAGGCATACCCCTCCTTGTATTCTCCAGAGGTTCTCCCAACTTTGAGTCAATAAATACCAAAGTGAAACAGTTTCTGAGAATAATTCGCTGGTCTCTGGATCTATTGAGAATATGTATCACTTAGATTTGTACTATTTCAGAGGAGTTATTTCTTTAGATATAAAAACTTTCTAAGCCCCAGTGAATTTGTTGGCCCTTCCTTCTTCCCTTTCTTCCTCCCTCCCTCCCTCCCTTCCTTCCTTTCTTCTTTCCTTCATCCCTACCTCCCTTCATCCCTCTCCTTCCCTGTGTCCTTCTTTCCTTGCTTCCATCCTTTAAAATTTCCCAAGTATTTACCATGGTCCAGACATTGGGAATCTAAGATATGTGCAGATCCCCAAGGTGCTTACGGATCTGTGTGAGAGATAGGTGAGTATACAAATAACACAGCCCAGTACCTGTTAGGGTAGAGATGAGCACAGGGCCTATAGGAGAAGATATTGATTGCATCTAAACTCCTAAGAAATTGAGATCAATATTTGTATGACTCTACAAGAACTGGTTGTAGTATTTTATTTTTTTTTAAGGATTTTATTTATTTATTTGACAGAGAGAGAGAGATCACAAGTAGGTAGAGAGGCAGGCGGAGAGAGAGAGGGAAGCAGGCTCCCTGCTGAGCAGAAAGCCCAATATGGGACTTGATCCCAGGACCCTGAGATCATGACCTGAGCTGAAGGCTTTAACCCACTGAGCCACCCAGGCTCCCCTGGTTGTAGTATTTTAGACATAAACTGTGATGTTGGGGAAGCTTCAGATTACTTTGATAGACATGGTTCCTATGAGATTATTAACATGTAAGATGGATCATTGTGAAGCAGGTGTTAGAGAAGAAGTATAAAATGTAAGTTGTATGCAAAAGCAGTATGTGTATGAATTACCAGACAGTGGGCTGATAAGAGTCCAGATACCCTCAAGGAATGTGGCACTCATCACCATACTTAACACATAATTATCACATTATGATTTAGGTTATTGGGTTAAAATAAATATGAAAACACTCAGATTCTTAGAATTGGAAGGAGTCTGGAAGAGCAGGCCACTGAAGAACCCACCACTGCACACAATGGCTGTTTCCTTAGCACAGGCTGGCTGTGGCCAGGTCCCCTTGCCATATACTTGAACATTAGCACTACCACTGCAGCTCAGCTCCTCTCAGTACCAAATATGCTACTGCTACAGAGCTATTATTCATATTTAAGTGATAAAAACCCAAACAATAATAGTCAGGAAACCATATTTGGAAATAAGCAATGGTCAGAGCCAAAAGGAGAGAATAAATGAAGCAGGAAAACCAGCATTAGCTGTAGAGGTTCTTGTATCAACTGATTCAATTCTGTATCAGTCTAATAGGCCAAGCCTTTTTCTTCTATTCTGGCTTAGATGATTTTATAATCTTATTTCACATTATGTATTATGAAATTCCATGAAGGTAATTAAGAAGAAAAGGAATTATAAGAAGTGGTAGGAATTGAAGAGAGAATGGAAAAGGATTCTACGTTATTAAAGTTTTGATGATCCAATTACATAATAGACTTGTGGCTCTTTTATTTTCCAACCTGGCATTATAGTTTTTCATCACACACACACACACACACACACACACACTAATTTTGCACCTATACTCAGGATTTTCCATATGGACCCAGATATTATAATAATAGAGCATTTTTAAAAATTCAAATAATGAAATTTATATAGTACATATAGTATATAAATGGTAACATAATATATAGGAGATATATATATATATACAGATAGTAATACAGGTATGCTATATTACTGTATTAATATAGCATTTTTTAAAAATTTAAATAATAAAAGAATTGATATAGATCCTTAGAAAACAATAATGATCAACTAAGAAACAATCTAATCATATTTTTGCATTTTATGAATCCTATGTTTAATTCTAATTTTCAATATTTTTTTTCAAGGAAGCTTACAGGTTCGCTATCAGCTAAGCAAAGAAAAAACCCAGGTTTTCAATATTGATGCAGAGCACTTTGCCAACAGAAGGATGCACCAACTGAACATTAACCGGGAGGGAAGAGAGCTTACCATTCAGGTACCTTATTTCATTTCTCATTCAGGCAAATATGCTTTGGCTGTTCAGTAAAATTTTTTGACCTTCTACCCTAAGCCAAGTGTGCAGCCATGTTCTCTAGATAGATATCAAACATAGTCAACTCCAGTTTTGAAGAACTAAACAAATTGAACTACAGTTTGTTCCCCTTTTCCTACCAATATCAACATCACCTGAGACCTTGATAGGAATGCCAATTCTTGGGCCTTACATCAGACCTACTTAAAACTTTTTTGCAAGGAGGGGTAGTAAGTGATTCTGAAGCCTAATCAAGTTTGAGAACCCTGCACTAGAGGATAAGAAGACTCACAACTGAAGAGGAAATCACAAGAGACTAGCAAGGGCTAGAGTTGAAATTGCACAAGTGATATGGGAACATAGATGAGGTCACTGATCTCTTCTGGATAAAGTTAGGAATAAACTGAGTCATTAAGGTGAGTAGGAATTGGCAAACTGGAGAAGAGGGAAAGAAATGCTCAGACAGTGGGTCCACATGAGAATCAGCAATGAGATCTAGAAGAGCATAGTGTGTCACAGGCACTCTGGAATTCCAGGGGTCTTGGTATAAAAGGCAGGAATCAGGTGAAGGCACATGACAGCAGAGAAGTGGCAGAGTCCAGATCATCCTATTCAGAATCATGACCTCAAGTGAGCCCTTCCATCTGTCCAGCAAGCACCTCTTATTTTTTTTAATCCATCACTTTCTTGATCTCCTAGATGGTAATTTTAAACCTCCTTCTTTCACTTTATACCCCAACAATTACAACTCCATCTTCACTTGTACAAGATGACTTTATTTTCTTTCTTGTGATAAATGTAGCATTCAGAAGAGAATGCCTGCACACTCTCACCACCACATTTACCCACCCACATGAACTGGTGTTCAGGCACTCTGTCTCCCTCATGTTGGTGAATATGAGCAGGCAGGGCTTCTATCTAAGACTGAATCCATGACTTGTGGGACTGGTCTCATACCCCACTGAAGAACCTCACTACAGCATCTGCATCTTCCCCTCCCTTTTCAGCATTTCCCAGTTCTGTTGGATGACTTCCCAAAGCATAAACATGCAAGGTTTGCATGTATTACAAACATAATTACAACACAACACAGTACAACGTGACAAAAAACACTCTCTAGGTCAGGGAAGGAAACCTCTCTCTTGTCTGACTTCATATACTATCCCATTTTCTCTTTCAGTTTTTTGCCCACATCACTGGAAATGTTTATATATTTGGTCTTCCAAGTTGACCTTCCTTTTTCTTAAGCCAGTAAAGGATTTGTCTCTGTGATGTAGTAAAACTATACTTCTCAAGACACCAATGGTCTTACAGAATCTAACAATTTTTCCTTACTCGTCTTCCCATTGGCATTTGACACAGTAATGCCTCAGCTCTTAAGACACATTCTTGTTTAGCTTGTAGGACATTACTTTGACCTGCTGTTTCTTCTGCATCTGCTAGTTGTTCATTCTCTTTTGTTGCTCTCCCATCATCATCTGAAGTGGAGCATCCCAGGACTCATCTTCGTTTTTTTTTTTTTTTTGTCTGCACTCATTCTGTGTCTAATCTCATTCAGACTCACATCTTTAAGTGCCATGGAATGCTGACTAATTAATCCCAAAGTTACATCTAATTCCAATCCTTTTTCTGAATTCCAGACTTATCTATCGTTGTCTACTTGGCATATCTCCTTGGATGTCTATTGGGCATCTTGAATGTTACATATTTCACACTGAGTTACTGAAAATCTTTCTGTGAACATTCCCTATCTCCATAATCTTCCACACCTCAGTTTATGGCAGCTCTCTTCTTGCAGCTTCTCAGTCTAAACATTATGGTGTCATCTCTGATATCTCTCTTCCTCACCTGCAACATCCTGTTGATCAACAATTTCTACCATGCCCCAGCCACCTTAAATTCTTCCTTGGATTATCACAGTTTACAGTTTCATCTTAATTGACAGACCCCTCCTTCACTTTTTGTTCCTCTACAGTGTGCTCTCAACACAAGAGCCAAAGAGATCCTATTAATACATCAATCAGATGGTAGTGCTCTTCCATCCAAACATTTTAATGGTTTTCTTTCTCATGTAGAGTAACAGCCAAAGATCTTGCAGATGATTAAGGGGATCTCCATGACCCAGCGTCCACAGCTTCATTCCCAAGTTACTTCTCATCTATCAGTATTTTCTTTGACTTTACTCATGCCACTCTGGTCACCTTGCTATTTTCATGGCTCCTGGACATACTTGAATATGCTTTGCTTAGAATGCTATTGTCCGTATATCTATATTCCTTGTGTACTTACACTTCTTTCAGAACTTCACTCAAAAAGCTATTCTCAATGAGGCCATTTTTGATTACCTTAATACAGTGACCTAGCCCTTTGACTTCACCCTACCATACTTAAACACAATCAGACATTCAATATAATTTAATTATTTACCTAATTTTTATCTTCTTTCTTTTCTAGAGGACAGGGTTTTTTTTTTTCTCTGTTTTCATTACCATAGAGCCCCCACTTTATCATGCAGTGCCTAACATACAGCAGGTACTCAATTCGTATTTATGAACACAATGAATGAATTCCACAGGGCTTAATGTATTATGTGGAGGAGATCAAATTAGCCCTGTGGTGAAGTGAAGGGAAACCATTGGGTTATAGGCAGGATAGGTTTGTGGTTAGAATTTCATTCTTAGCGGTGCCTGGGTGGCTCAGTGGGTTAAAGCCTCTGCTTTCAGCTCAGGTCATGATCCCAGGTTCCTGGGATCAAGCCCTGCATCAGGCTCTCTGCTCTGCAGGGCGTCTGCTTCTCCCTCTCTCTCTGCCTGCCTGTCTGCCTACTTGTGATCTCTCTCTCTCTCTGTGTCAAATAAATAAAAAAAATCTTAAAAAAAGACTCATTTTTAGGGGCTCACTGTGATCACTGCATGGAAATACACATTTGGGAGTTATGAGACATAAGACAGGCTAGTCAGAAAGAGATCATGAGAGCTTCAATTAGTGCAATGAGGGAACCATGGAGATGGAGATGTGAAATGTCATAGAAATTACATCAGTAACATGGGGTAACCTTTTGGATGTGGGCTATGGGAGAAGTCAAGGTTGATTATTAGTTTTCTTGATTGAGTGGAGGTTCAAGAATAATTGTCCAATATGTGGTAAAAAACAAAACAAAACAAAACAAAAAACAAAAAAAAAAAACCAAAAAAACAAACAAACAAAAATCCCTGAGTGATTATAATATAATGAGCTTCCCTCTAAAATTTACTCTTTAAATAAAAGGGGACACATCTTTGGAGAAAGTCTGGTTGGTGCAAGATTGGAGGATAAAAAGGATGGGAAAGATGACTTCTCATTTGAATGTTTTGACTGAGCATTGATGGGATATGCAGGATGCATTCTGGTGGGAACATGTACATATGATTCAAGTTTTCCTTCTTTATAGTTCCTGTATTATGTTGCACAAATGAAAGACACAAACAGGTCAGTGAGAGAACAATAGGAGCTATTTCCTTCTCTTTTCCATAAAAAGGATTTCTACCCATCAATTTAATAGTGAATGATAAACACATGTTGGTTGAGAGCATATTATTTCCAAAACACTGAAGGTACAGAAAAAACTAGAACAGAGACTTTTTTAAAAATAATTTTAAATCAGTTTATTGACACAGTAACACAATACATCTGCCTCTCTGATACCACCACCCCTCTTATCCTGTCTAAATCTCTTCTTGCTTTCTGCTTAGAACAAACTGTTCAGTAAAAACAGAAAAAGCTAGGTTCCTACTACATCTTCAATCCTGCCCCTAAGTCCTGTGAAGCAGGGTATAGGCCTTACTTGGAACTGGTTAAAGAGAGAGAGGAGGTGGACATCACTCAATCATCCAGAGGCATCCTGTACCTAAAGACAGATTCCCTCACAACCTCAGGCCTTGTGTTGCTATTCCTCCTCCTACCTTAATGCTAAGAAGGAGGTAATGAGAACTGGGCCTGCAACCAGGGGCAAGTACTCCCAGAGATGATTTGAGAATTGTAATTTGGCTGGTGTTTTTTAAGGTACAGGTGCCCCCCAAAATGCCCTGGTGATGGAGGTGAACTTCAGTGTTCCTATTTAAAATACACGCATTTTAATGCAGATGCAGATTAATGCAGATTAAGCCAGTTTACAAAAATGCCAACTCAACAAGCTATAAAGAAGGAGGTACTAGTCACTTTTCAAACAAATCGATTACTTCCTTTTTCCAGAGATGAAGATCCTGAGGTTAAGAGAGGCATCCACATAGGACCTGAGTGTGAATTTCTGTTCCACTACTTACATTATGTGATCTTAGACCATTACTCACTTTTCTGAGCTTCAGTCTACCTCTTTATTTAAAAAGGGAGGATGGGAATACAAACTGAGCTCAGTCAGTTTTTGTAAAGGTTATATGAAAGAACATAACTAAAAGACAAAGCTTGGTGCCTGGCATGTAGGACTTACTCAAAAAAAGTTTATTCCATTATCTTCTTTTTCCATCCCATTTAACAACTTGACATCCTAGACCAGACCTAGACATGCTCAGACCACTGGGCATCCTAGATTCTGAGATCAACAAAGATTTTCTAGGCCAGATATCAAACTTTAGACATTTAACAGTTATAAAGAACTATAGACAAGACTTCACCCCTTACTACCACACCAATTATAATTAAAAACAAAACCAATGTAAACCATAAAAACAAATAAAGGGAAATCTGAAAAAATAATTTATTTCCCAAGGAATACCTCAGTGATTACAATAGCCCCTATTATAAATGTTGAAATCTAAAAATAAATCTCTTTGGCACACCCCTCTTTTTTGTTTGTTATTGTCCTATAAATTTGCTAAGTTTTTCAAATTGGTAACCCAGCACCTGAGCCAGTCTTAATGCTTAGGTGCCCATATTCCATGTCAGGGCTGGAACCCATCCCCCAACTATGCATAGTCCAGCAGTAGCCTCAAGTATCCTTTGAGTCATCTTTCCTTCCTCTCTTAAGTGTTTACAAATACGCATCTTTTTTTCTAAAAACTCCCTTAAATGGGCGTCATTTACCACCTTCTCTCCTTCATTAGTCATCTGGTTTAAGTGCAAAGGACTAGGTAAGTTCCCAAAACAGAATAGCAGGATAGAATGAGTCATCTACTTGAACAGTGAGCTCTCCCATGTGTGACATTTGAGCATGGACATGTAAAGATTCAGGACAACTGAACAGTTGCACAGGAAGACAACTTGTACAGGAAGCTGATCCTGTGGACCCTGGGGAGCAGGTGAGGGGCAGAAGCTAGGGGAATCCCAGCTCAACCTTCTACTATTTTCACCTCCACAGGAAATTCCCACTCATTTCAGCCTCCTCTCCAACCTGGGCAAGAGTGCATGAGGAAAGGTCCCTCTGGAAGGCCCTTGCCCCTACTCAGTTTTAGGGAATAGAAGACACAGGAGAGAGCTCTGAAGTAGAGCAGAAAGAAAAACCCCTCATGGCAAGGACTGAGTTTGAATCCATGAGCATTAAATAAATTATGGATGGGCACCATGGATTCAAAAACCCTATGTTATACCTAAAGGTGCAGGTGCTAACAGGCTGTGAGAAGCATCCTGGTGGTGTGACTGACTCTGTACCTGTACCCCCAAGATAGAAAGGGAATCAATACAGGAGATTTATTCATTCACTCAACAAACCCATGTTAGGAATTACTTTGCCAGTTTCTGTAGAAGGTTCTAAAGAAAACATATATCGCTAAGATGTCTGCATTCTCAGAGGCAATAGTTTAGTGAGGGTGGGAGGAAGAGAGGGAGAGGGAAAGACAGAAGCAGATCATTATAATGCAGCACTTTAAATTCAAAGTTAGGGGCAGAAAAAAAGCCACCCTGAGCACAGAGAAGAGTGTCAGCTGATCTAACCAAGACATCAAGGAAAGCTTCCTGAATGAGGTGGACTCCTGGAGTACTTAGAACAGTGTTTGACACGAGTAGATTCTCAGATGTTTGTTGGTAAATTTTGTTGAAAGCCAGAAGTAAAAACATACAGTGACTGTCCATAAGTTGCTCAGATATCTAGAAGGGTGTGGACAAGTAAAGCAAACACCGTAAGGAGTGATGGGTGGACTACATGAGAATGGGACACTGCTTTATGACACTGTCTAGCCCTGGCCAAGTTATTGATCTCTAAGTTCCTCAGCCTGTAAAACAGGGGTAATAATGCCTATTTGACAGTATTATAAGAAGGCATATATTTTGAAAGATGTTTCAATATGATGTCTCATACATAACAAGTGTTCAATAAATAGCAAATATTATTCCAGTTTAATTTCATAAGTGAAATAGTAATAAAGTATGTAATCATGCATCACAAGTCAGCTGCTGACTTTTCTCACAGCACAAACCACTGCAGAACCCAGAGGATCCTACAGGATGCTTAATATGAGCAGAAGTAGGTGTGAAGGGACCGTGAGATCTGGGAAATTGAGTATCAGCCCTGGGTTAGCTGCTTTCAGAGTGGAGAGTGAGGCTGGGTATACAGTTTTAAGGATTCTTAATTTCCTTTTTTTCCTAGTCAAACTGTAAGATGATGAGGATCCTTTCTAAGGATAACATCATGTGAATGTCCAGTGTACAGCCTAGAAGAAATTACAGATTTGACTAGATCAAAAAGGTTGGGAATGGATGGGTAACAATGACTTGGAATGAGGAGGAGGGGAGGGAGGGGTTAGAGCTGGTTAGCAGCAGCCAGAAGAGGAGGGTGTCCTAAAGGATTTTCCTGGAAATAAAAAATCCCAGTGGATTTTATCTTTAGGATAAAATCCTTAAGAATCCCAGTGGTGGCTTTTGCTCACCCCTGTGAGGGAAAGCTTATCAGATATTCATGTTGGCGGCAACTGTTCATCTAGCCTCTTCTCCCTAGAGTCCAACTTTTTGTTAAATTGAAATACTTGCTCAGCAAAATTCCCCCATCCATACCTGAATGGGACCAGGTCACAATTATTGTAGCAAAGGAGGCAGCAAGGGCCAAATGAGGATAAGGGGGAAATGGGGAATGAATGTGTGTGCTTTCCATTCAATGTCAATCCTGCACAGTGTGGTTCCAGGAAGGCTTCATTTGTTTGCTTGTTTGCGGCAAAGAACTTGGTGAGAAAATCTCAGTGGGGAGATAAATACCTGTCAAAAGCTGTACAAAATTTCCCAGGGAAAAGACTTGTATGAAAGCCTTTATTTAACCAAGAGGGAAGAAAGGAGTATTTTATGTGCATTGTGGGAGAATTAGTGAAACATTTCTCATCTCTCTTGAGAGAAAGTCCCAAAGAGGGGTCTGCTCTGTGTGTGTTCCCAAGCTCTTTCCAGATGGGAGGATTTTATGCCCTTTACTTACAGATCTCTACTGATTCACCTTTGTTTTCTGTTTTCCTGCAGGTGGATGGACAACTGAGACTCAGTTACAATTTCTCCTCGGAAGTTGAATTCAGGGCCATACGGTCACTCACCTTGGGCAAAGTTAGAGGTTTGTTGTTCTTGTCCATCCCTTTCCAGTGGGCTTTGTTGAAATCAATGAAGAAATAAATAATTTCCATTGGGCTATTTAGTGACTCAAATCTGGAGGCTCTTACTCCTTTAACATGCAAGATCTAAAACTAAGGGTTCTAGTATAGGACTTGTTAAGACATATGTGGCAAGGTTGGGAGTTGGCATTTATATCTACCTTATAGAAGCCTGAGTAAGGAACATTAACATAGAAAGTTGAGAAAAATAGTTAATGTTTTCTTACTTTATAATTAATTAATTATAGACATTTATTTTTTTAACTTAAATTTTCTTAATTTTTACATAAAGCAACTAAGGATTTGGGCCATTCAATTATTGGATTGCTCAAATGATTAATCTCTTTATTAATTAATCACCAATTGAAAGGTTTGAAATCTATAATAGTGGATTTTGTTTTTTTCTCCTGGAAGTTCTTGAATTTTCATCTTATATACAATGAGGGTCTTTATAAGATGTATGCAAGATTGAAATTTGTATATCTTGATAAACTGAACATTTTTTTCACATTAAAGTGGTCTTTTTAACTAATTTTTCCTTAGGATTAAATCTGTTTTGTCTATTATTAATAAATCTGATTCATTTGTGTTTTAGTTAGTATTTGTGTGATCTTTTTTTCCATATATTTCTTTTCATTTTTTCTTTTTCTTCCCTTAGTTCTTATTTTTTTAATTTAAGCGTAATGAAGATACAGTGTTATGTCCTTTTCAAATGCACAATGTAATGATTCAGCAATTCTATACATTGCCCAGTGGTCATCACAATAAGTGTACTTAATAAAAAGTTTATTTATTTGAAAAACAGAGAGCACAAGTGGGGGTAGGGGCAGAGGGAGATAAACTCAGGCAGACTCCCTACTGAGCATGGAGATCTATGAGCTGAAGTCAACAATTCAATGCTTACTGACTGAGCCACGCAAGTATTCCATGATTAGTGTATTCTTGACCTTTCTTTTTCTTTAAGCCTGTGTGTGATCTTTTGAAGAACATTTGGCAAAATTTTGTACTTCATCCAATCTGACCATCTTTGGGTTATAAATTGGCAAATGTAAGCCTTTCTACACTTTGGGGTTGCTTATATGGTTGGATTTATCTCTGCTTCCTTATTTTCTATTCATTCAATTACCTATGCATTTTGAGCAAGAATGCATTTAACACTGGGAATGAGTTGCTTGCAAAATTGCAGAACCCCTTCCAGTATTGGTAGGTTTTTGTTGCAGTCTTTTGGAATGACTCTTCAGCAGTTCTGAAGGGATTTATGGGGGCCTATTAGCTCTGAGGCCATCACTGATGAGAATCCAGAGTCCAGAAGTCACTGAGGCCCCAGTCCTGCAGTATACCACCCCAGGAGGCAGGAAAAGTTCTCTGAAAGTGACGGCAGGAGACATTTCATGTTACCATGATTTTCCTTGCCAGTAGAAACAGCTGAAAAGGCATAAAAATGAATCCTATCTCATTGTACCCTTCCAGATCCATAAAATTAATTTCCAGAATATAATTCATGTCCAGAAACCTAGCTGTAGTTGGATCTGGAAAATGTGTATTTTAGCTTCCAAAACAGAAGTTGAATGAGCCAATCACCACCGGCCAACCTCTAGATTGAATTTTGTGTGCTTATTTTCTTATCTCCATCTCCCCTCTCATTAATAATAATTATTTTATGTAGATACCATTATTATTGTTGCTATTTATTTATTTATTTATTTATTTGCTGTCCAAGTGGGGGTAGGGAGGGCAGGGGGAGAGGGAGAGAGAGAATCCCAGGCACACTCCAAGCTGAGCTCAGACACTGACACGGGGCTCAATCTCACAACTCCAGTATCATGACCTGAGTAGAAATCAAGGGTTGCACACTTAAGGACTGAGCCACCCAGGTGCCCTGACACTATTCTTTTGATTTACCCATGCAGTCACTAATTTACTCCTTCTTAGTCTTTCATATAATTCATAACTTTCTACTTACTGCAAGGTTTCGTTTTCTTCTTTCTGAAGTAAATCTTTATGAATTTCTGTTGAGTAAATGTCCCTTCATCTGATAAAGGACTTTATTTCACTTTTTTTAATGGAAGATAATTTTGCTATATGTACAGTTCAAAAATAAAAGATATTTTCCCTCTGATATTGAGAGAATTATTCAGGTATGTGATGGAGCTAGCTCATACTAGCACTAAGAACCTGTTATACGCATCTGTGCCCAATTCTGCATTCCCTGATGTTGAGGTGCCAGTTTTAAACCCTCATCAGCACATCACTCTAGTCCTCTGTCTTTTGCTAAAAAGTTGGCTGAAAAGTTGGCTGTCAGTCTTTCTTGACTCTGAAAGTGCTCTGACCACTCCCACCCCCAAATTCCACAAGCTACTTTTAAGGTCCTCCTTTTTATTTAGAAGTTTTGCTGTTTTTAGCCTTGTGTCTGATAGTATATTTCTTTTAAAGTATCTTATTTGATGTGTGTGTTTCCTGTTTGTATCTATTTATTAGCTCTTACGTATCTGTGTATCTATATAATATGTACTATTCACATGTGTCCGTGTATTAATTCTCAAAAACTCTCAACATGTCAAATCAGGCTTCTTTTTTTTTTTAAGATTTTATTTATTTATTTAACAGATAGAAACATCACAAGTAGGCAGAGAGGCAGGCAGAGGGGGAGGGGGAAGCAGGCTCCCTGCTGAGTAGAGAGCCAGATGCAGGGCTCCATCCCAGGCCCCTGAGATCATGACCTGAGCCTAAGGCGGAGGCTTTAACCCACTGAGCCACCCAGGCGCCCCTCAGGCTTCTTTCTTATTCTCTCTATTCAATTATTTTAGATCCACACTAGGTAAATCTTACATTTTCTAATTTTATCTCTTTGTTTCTTACTGTACTTTTATAATAAGGATGATGATGATGATGATGATGATGATGATTTTGTCTATCTTGCTTTCTGGACAATGTATTGGTTTTTCCCATCTTCAAATTTCATAATTCTCTCTTTAGCTCTCCCTTATATTTCATTAAACCCAGTCAATGAGATAGTTTTCATTGATTATCATTTTATTTCTAAAAGTTTTTATTTGTTCCTTTTCAAACATATCTATTTAGTCTGTTGTTCTCACTCATTTTCTGTTTCTATATTTTATTCTTTAATTATTATGTTAATAGCTATTGAACATTTTGCCTCTAACAATCCTAATATCTGAAGTTTGTAGGGATCTAAATCTGTAATTTTTGGTTTTCTACTCCTTTCCTATGGTTCCTTGTTCTCATGTGTCTCTGTAGGGGTGTTAGGGGTGTGTGTGTGTGTGTGTGTGTGTGTGTGTGTATGTGAAAACATAGTTTTTTGAAATTAATTTGTAGAAACATTGATGATCAAAAATTGGCAAGCTTTCCTCCAGGCAAAGCTTGCATTTAATTTTGCCAGGTACCAGGAGGTGCTGCCAGTTTAGAATTATTTCAAGTTCTTATTTTGGTTTGTTCTTTTTTTTTTCCTTAAAATATTTATTTTAAAATAAGATTTCTTTTTCTAAAATTTTTTATTCTTTTTTTAATTTTTATTAACATATAATGTATTATTTGCCCCAGTGTACATGTCTGTGAATCATCAGGCTTACACATTTCACAGCATTTGCCATAGCAGATACCCTCCCCCATGTCCATATCTCTATCCCCCCACCTCCCAGCAACCTTATTGCTATTTTTGTTTTTTTCTGAAAAGAGAGTGAGTATAAGTTTGAGCTGCAGGCCTGAATGAGAGAAAACCTATGACTGAAGTTTCAGCAGAAATTTTACTATTAATATCATAATATGTCATGTTATTTCTTTTGTTATTTATTTATTTATTTATTTATTTATTTATTTATTTATTTATTTTACAGTTCAAAGCTGCATCAGAAATGGACAGGTTTTATGTTCATTTGTTTGCTGTTAGGTGATATTCTTTTCTAGTCTGCTTTTTACTAAAGCTTCATGTGAGAGTCTCGGGTTCAACATCTTCATTTGGCAAGGGCTCAAGTCTTGGATTTTTCTTCTTCTCCAAGATGGTACAAGTATTTCTCCATGATACTTAATATTGTTTTGTGGATCACTGCCTTGATTTTGTCTTCCCATCCCTCCAAAAAGTCCTCCTAAAACTTATAACTCTTTGTTCATGAAGATCAGTGAAACAGTAAAAGTATGTTTATTGATTTTATTGAAGCAGAATTACATTTTAGGATATCTAGTCTATTATATGTTCTATACTATATATATATATATATTTATACACACACATGTGTATATATGTATATATAGTGATTCCTGTCATCCTTACTTCAGCCAAATCAGAAGAATTTTGGTAGGAAATATAATTAGGGCTACATGAACACAAAACTTAGTTGTTCTTCATAGCACCTTCTTTGTGCAATGGAAGCTTTAGAAACATCCACTTATTTAAACAGTGTCCCTCCATTATTAGTCTTGTCACTGTGTAGGATATTCCTGTGGTCTTCCCATCTTTTGAATTAAACTCATAATACATAAGACTGAAAAGGCAAAATTTTAATTAAAGATACTAAATCACTGAAGGATACCTTGTCATTTTGTTTTGGGTACTTTGTGAGGAAATATTGGAAAGAACTTGGTTCAGGTTGAGGAATAATATTCAGTAAAATCTCTTCCTCATGGTCACGTTTGGGGACTCCCAATTGCTGGCCTCTCTCCCCATCCAACTGCTGTTACAGATAGGACCCTCAATTAACCTCACTATTTCTGGTCTATGAGAGGTCTATAGCTGGAGGTGAAGAAGGTGATATGAATACCAGCTTCATTATTAAGGAGGGATGCTAATCCTGGGAACTTGATGGGATTAAGCCTCATGCATCAGAAAGAAAAAAAGAATGGTACAGAAATAGGTGAGTGGCATTGATGGCAAATGAAACCCTACTCCACAGTTTTAGAAGAGCTCAGCACTCTGTTGGATATTTTCAACTCTAAAACAACTATGTGCAAGCATTTTTCATTATAGATACCTAGGATAAACAAGTGCAATAAATCTATTGCCTCAGTTTTCTTCAGTATCATTAATAGCATTCCATAATGATACAAGAATAGGTTGTTTTTGTTTTGTTTTGTTTTCATTTCATATGTATAATGATGAGTAAAACACTTTCTTTCCTGAGAATTCCTGTGATGCAGGGACTAGTACATGAAAATAACATATAATCATTGACATTAAACACCACATTGCAGATGCTCACCTGTGGTAAGTCATGGGATATTGTGAGGTTTCTTCCTTGGTTTACTGACACTGTGACTTTTAGGGGAGATTATTTTTTAGATTGGTTCTATTGCATTGGTGGATTTTCAGAGAAATTAACATCAAAAAGAAAAAAAAATGGGAGAGTATGTATTTAGGCAAGCCACACTTTTGGACAAGATCATCTGTTTCTGGAAAATAACAGTTCTTTAGAAAACACCGAAATGCATTCTTAAGATTCAAATAGTGTGACTTATCTCTGTTTTCTAAGTATTTGTCAGACTTGGCCTGGACAAGAGAGAATGGACATTAGACAGATTTAAGAATTCAAAAATCTTTAAACTTCTAAGAGGAACTGCCTATTTTGGTTTTGGTTTTGTTTTAATGTATTTTTTATCTGGCCCTGGATTTCCCTAATTTACTGTGCCAGAATATATCATTAAATTTGTCTGTAACATTAAAAAAAACCCACTCTTTGTGGTATAATTAATGATTAAGGAATTATTATTATTATTATCATCTTCCCAGAGTAGCCTTCTTAACTGTGCTACAGATTTAGGAAGTAGCGACTTTTTAAAATATGTAAACGTCTTAAAGTTTAAGTGGAAAGAAATCATAGCACTGCCTTTATGCCATAGCCACCAGATGCTGAATAGACACTAACATGAGATTTGCGCTCAGGGCATGCTTACAAGGTTGTTTGTTTATGAAGCCAACATTGACTAATTCCCTGCCTACTTGCCAATTTGAAAGGCCAAAGCTCACACCTGGCATTAACATTATTCTTGTGCTCTGATGGCTGTTTGCCATCAAGACTTTGGCTTGTTAGCTTCAAAGTTCAGTTAGTCTTCAGAAGCCATACAGAAATTGAAAGAATTACTTCTCAACCTGCATAAAGCGCAGCTAATCTGGAAATTGCAGAGCTAGGCGTAAGCGCTTGCAGATGCTTTTTGGTCTATTACAACGATGTGAATTTTGACTGTGTCTACAGAGCAGGGTTCTTGAATTCTTCCAAATCCCTCGGTTTTGAATGTCAAGCCTACTATGTGTCTTCAGCAACATCAGAGCATTGTTGAATGAATGCCCTGACTATTGTTATTTTAAATTATTTCTCCACCATCTTGTAAAGGTGAGTTATCGTTGTCATTTTTAGAAAGTGCAGCACAATTTATGCATATAAATGAAAGTTGGGTACTTCAAATACACATTTTGAAAGGCTGCGTACACCCTCATTTCTTTTGACTTTTAATAGAGTTGGATTCCCCTTATGATTCAAGCCTGGTAAAGTAGATATAAGCTGAGAAGCAAAGTTAAAAAGTGAGAGATGCTCAGCTTTTCAGGGACAAGGTGGCACATGTTTGGTTCTCTGTGCTGTAATTGCTGTCATGTGACCAGGGGGAAGTTGTCCAATGTGTCTGTAGTTCCTCATCAGTAAAATCGGGATGATGGCACTTGATTCATTTAATTCATAGAGCTGTGTAAGGATTACATGAGACACTATATACAAAGCATTTGGTATTTAACACACACTCAGTAAATGTTAGTTTACTCAGTTTAAGATTATAGGAATATAGAGAGCTGATGTTTTGTTTTAAAACTCTGGAAAGGCAGCTGTAAAAGTAACTTCCAAGGAGGGATGCAAATGTACTCTAAATGGGTAGTTATGAACTATGGTAGGTCTTGAAGACATGCATGTGACTTGCCATCAGTAGAGCTGTTTCAAGGGTATATCAAGCTCACCCCAGCTTAACCAGGGGTGATAGCAGAGAATTTAATAGTTGGTGAAAATGGAAGTTTCAGAGTGTAAGCTTTATTTCAGGCACAAATGTGACCATGATTTAGTCTTTGTTAATCTCTCTGTTTCTTGCTCTACTTTTAACTCTACTTTTTTTAACTCTGTGCGGCTTCATTCTCAGGAAGAATTTCAAGATTAACAAAGGTGGAATCAGTAACTCTGAGCTTAAATATGAGCATTTCAGCTTCCCTGATAGAAAGAAAGCCTTTGATTTCTAAAATTTCCAAAGTCCTGGATTGACTCTCAAAGGACCAATTTGTGTCAGGTGACAATATCAAATGATTACAATGTCAAAGTCATTGGAATACACTGAATGACCATTCCTGCACCCAGCTATGGCCCTAGAGGGGGTAAAAGGGTCAGTCCAGTATTAACCACATATGCTAAGAACAGGGAAACTGAGGTGCTCTTCCAAGAAAGTGAGATGGAATGTGAGAAGGGAAAATCAGCAATAGTCCAATAATATCACTGCTTTTTCTCAGTTGTCATCTTCTTCCTTTTCCTCCTCTTTTCTTCTTCTTCTTCTTCTTCTTCTTCTTCTTCTTCTTCTTCTTCTTCTTTTATGATGGTGATGATGATGATGATGATGATGATGATGATGAGAGACATAGAGAGAGTTCTCGAGAAGGAGTAAGGGGCAGAGGGAGATGGAGAGAGAAAATCTCAAGCAGATTCCATGAGACCGACATGGGACTGGATTACCCTGAGATTATGACCTGAGCTGAAATCAAGATTCAGATGCCTAACTGACTGAGCCACCCAGGTGCTCCCATATTCTGCTTCTTTTAAGCAGGAGAGAGGTGGATGCAGTTACAGAGGACAAACTAGAAGTTGTGCATAATTTGGGGACTACATTGTGCTTGTGGACATCAACAGTCCAAATTTAGTTACAATAGAAAAGACGGAAGTTGAGAGATGATCTTTTAAGAAATGCATGATACCTTCCTTGGGACAAGTTTATAGCTTCCCAAGAGACTGTACTGAGAAAGTTTTCACTTTAAAGAAAGTATTCATTTCATTCATTCATTCTGAAAGCATAGGTTTCTTAAAAAATCTTATTTAGTTTCTGTTCATTCCCAGTTCTTCAGTAAATAAAAAGATTGCCAAACTGGGACCTTTTCTGACTTCTGATAAGGTGTGTAATTGTCTCATACTATGTCCGGAAATTTCTTTTGTGACACTGTCTCTCTGGATAATAAGATATTTCAGATTTATTAATCTAATCTGATCTTCTCATGAAGTGAATCATGTGTTTTCAAGCATCCCGAAATATCAGATTGCAATAATCATGCCAATTTCTTAAATACACAAGCCTTATCCTTTGTATTTTGAAGATAGCCAATGCTGAATTGTAATTTGGTTATACAGGATTTTCTACTGTTTCTTTTAAAAAACAACAAATTGCCTTTGTTCCCCATAGAGAATTTCAATAGATGATTTAGTTTCACCTCATGCGGAAGGAATGTGTGTTATCTTCTGATTTAAAATGTGATTTAATTTTGTGTTTGAAATGAATCACTTCATGATAGGAGCCTAGACCTACTCCCTGCTCTGTGCTACTCTTCAAAATTCTTTTTTGTAAAAGCAAAAGCATATTTTGAACAGCATGCCCCTTAGTTACTCATTCAATATAAACGCTTGTTTGCTCTATCTAAACTAGAGAGTAATAAATGAATGAAGGAAAGGTATCTAAGATATGATATTTCCAAATGTAGACTACCCTCAGCTGTGAAGATATGTTTCTAATCTATTTGAGAGAGGGATGGCCCTTCCAAGAAAGTGTCAAACTTGGCACATCTTTGCCTGGCTCTGTTAACAGAGGATATTTACTGTGGTCTACTAGAAGTGCCATGACATGACTGTTATTGACAGAAGTTGAATCAATTTTTATCATATTCAAGAGTCCTTAAGAGAAAAAAAAAAAGAAAGAAAGTGTACATTGTCTGGAATGTCTGTCATTCCTTAAAAACCAAACTATGACATGACTGATTGGGAGTGTGGAATCCAGACTCACAGGGTCTGACTTTATTTCATTTATTTTTTATTAATATGTTACATTAGTCACCATACAGTACCTCATTAGTTTTAAAACATGAAGTCTACCACTTGTTTAGTCTGTGATATTGGGCAAGTCACTTAACCTCTGTGACTTAGTCTCCTCACCTATAAAATAGCCATATAACAGCACTGACCTTCCTGAACTGTTGTGAGAAAAATAAAAGAAAAAAAAAAGGAGTTAACATAAGAACTTAGACCTAACACAGAGCAGTATATTATTAAATAATACTACAAATAATTTCCAGTTATTATACTTTTAATATCAATATGCTATATTATATAAGTATTATTAGTATTTAATTAATGAAGAAAACCTAGCACTTAACCATAGCCTGAAAGAGATACTCCAAAGCCTTGAAAAACGTTAATATATCCAAGCTCACCCTGATGACTTTCCTTTGAAAGAGGAATAATTATAAAGTAATAAGCATCTTTAGAACAAGGACAATTTGTTGGTTCATTTGATTGTTTGGGGTATCTAAGTGGCCTAGTAAACTGTATGATCCATAATAATGCTCAATAGATCTTCCATGATAAAACCTTGACTCTAACTGATGCTTGGCAAATAACCAATTCATAGTTTCTGATGAATGCATCTTAAAAGAGTTAAACCAGGCCACACTTACCTGATATAATTTACATATACATTCTCAGCTGCTCCTGATGGATTTTAACAATGTGATAATTGGTGGATCAACTAAGCTTAAAAGCGTGGGATCCAGTGGGATTTTTAGAAGTGTCAACCGCCACCTCTATCCCTCTCTCATTCACAATATGGAGGAATCGAGGAGTTCCCAAAGCAGGACCTGAGTCTTATGTATGGCTTTACCTCCTTGCTACTATATCAGGAAGCACATATTAAGTGCCCCTTTGCATTTCTTGAAGAAAAAAAAAATAGTGGATAATGTGTAAATATTAGAATTATAAGAATTGAAAGGTCATTCTATTACACATTAATGGACTCAAGGCCATACAGCTCGGTTAACTGTAGCTTGATCTTTGGTGAGGATCTCCAGGCTCCCTATACAGTGTGTTTTTCCTTACAATGGTACCTGGCAGTGGAGTGGAAAATTAATGGGCTTGGAATCAGACAATAGGGAGCTTAAATCCTATAACAGTCACCTACTAGCTATGTCATTACTAACTTCACTTCTTTGGGCCCGGTATCCTCATCTGTAAAATAGTGATATTTGCTGTATTCACCAGTGATGAAGATAAGAGGTAATGTGTGTAAAGTGTCTGGCACACAGTGGTATTTGAAAACAGCAGCTATTGTTAATAAGATCATACAGCCATCCTGCCTATTGATTTTCTTCAGCTGGTATCCTTTTTCCTTGCCAATGGCCCTGCTATTGATTTGTTTACCCTTGGCCTGGGGGATCTGGGACAATGTTGTAAATGTCAGCGTTGACAAGGTAATGAAGTGAAGGGGATCCTAGCTGAGTAATGAACTCTATAGCAGCCCTTCAGTTACCTCTCCCCAGCTCAGTGGGAATGGACGCACTGACCCAGTCAGAAGGTGAAAGGGATATTGGAACAAACACACATTAGAATTCTAGATGTTTTCCTATGGAGTGGAGAAAAAATCCAGGTACAAAGATGGTCATGTGACCACTAGTTACTCATTTAGCTTACCAGGGTTTTATTTTTGGAAGATGCCCTTAACAATAATAAAGTGAGTATTAAAACAGGTTAACAAGGCATGAAGTTCATTTCCACTTTGAGTCATTATGGGATATCCACTTCTAGGAGAGATTTGATCTGAATCCCTGCATATTTTCTATTTCACTTCCACAGGGATTTTGCCAAGTGATCAGTGTCAGAACTTGACACCTGTAGCTAATATGCTAATCTTCTCTACCTTTGGCTTGAGAAAAAATCACATTGCTTGCTTTCCGATGGGAAGAATAAATAAGTAAATCTTTCTACTTAAAAAATTTCTGGCTTAAGTTGATCACTTAAAATGAATCACAAATTTTTCTAATCTACCAAAGACTTGGATATGTGCTTTAGCTTCCCCATCTATTTCCTTGCTTTTTCCAAAATACTTCTATAGAATATAAGCTTTGCATAGGCCATTCCACTCTTAAAAGATTAATGTTATATAAATGTTTGGAATTAGGAAGATTACACCCGAACATTCTTTGTGGATAATTAATTCAATGCAGCTTTTGAGTACCTAATATGTACAAGACAAGATTTTAAATGAAACTGAGAATATTTTAAAGAGATACATCTTAGGGATGATTGCTCCCAAGATGATAAAACACAAATCTATGCAGGTAGGATCCTTATTTAATGATTATAATATGAGTAATTTTGCTAAGTGTTTCTAGGATTCTTGAGAGAGAGAAACTATTTCTAGCTGAGATGATTCAGAGTAGTGTCATGGAAGAGATCACCTTGGTCCTAGTCTTAAGCACAGAGATGGTCTCAATAGAGACCATCCCTCTCTCATTCACAATATGAGATGGAGTAGATGGAGTGCATTTTTGGGAAGGACTGGTGTAAGCCAAGTAAGACAGTCAGAAGGGAAAGACAGAGTGCTAGCAACAATATATAGGCCACCTTTACATGTTCCTCTTTATGCCAGGGAGTAGAGAGCAAAAAGGGAAACAGGAAGGTCCAGGTGGGAGCAAATTACAGAGGACATCCTGTGCTCTGCCAAGATGTTCAGACTTCATTATATAAAGGGCAGAAACCACTGAGGGGAACCCTCATGGTCAGAACTGCTGGTGTAACTCTCTTTTATGGGTAACTGGTAAGGTGGAGAAGAGAGACTAGTGGGGATAGCAATAAGACTTGAAAACAGGTGCAGGGTAAGTTTATGAAGTAGACATTAGAACATCTGGGTAATTCACTGGGTAGGTGGATAGAAGAAGAAGGTGGACTGGAAAGGAACACAAGAGAATGGGAACTGAGTTGTAGCTTTAGTCAGTCATTGTAGAGGGAAATCAGTCAGTTTTGGTCAGGCCTAAGGTCATGTTTATTAATTTGAGGCAGACCTTACAGTGGATTATCAAGCTGATACATTACACACTCCCTTTAAGCCAGCACTCCAGGCTTCATCAGCTGCTTCTGGATTTTTGAAATGTCTATCATCAATGACAGGACAAAGAGGCACAGGCCAGATTGTGTTGGGAAAGTCCAGTTTGGAACCCTTCACAGTGTGGCGATTTCTGCATTAGTCCACTTCTTCATGGGACATCTCTCTCCATCCTGAATTAGCTCACTATTCTTTGGCTTATATTTCTTATCTGTGTATGTAGATGTTTCCCTGGGGAAGAATGTAGGGACTTTTTGTTATCCATATTCTTATCACTCCCATGTCACAGCACTTGCCTTTGTGCTGTGACTGTTGTCCATATGCATTTTACAATACAGTTCTTGTGACTAGTGTATTACAGATAGAGTACCTGTTCTCTGTGCAGGGGGAGAATGCCCGTGTTCATATTCCTGACTTTATAATCCAATGCTAGGGTGAACAGGCATTCTTCTCTGTGGGAGACTGGGAGATTTCTAGAGACAAAGAATTTTCAGTGCTAAAACTAAAACAATCCTGGACAACCCTGGGCAATTAGTCGCTCCATGCCATACTTAATTGAGGAGTTTTGAGTAGTTTGGAGAAACTAGACTCAGGGCTTTGGATACCAGCTGAGCAATCAGGTCTCCTGTTATTCACAGTCACAGCAGAGCCTGGCAGGTATTAACTCAGCAGGCTGACCCAAGTGAGGCTGGAGAGGGAGTGAGAACAAACCAATCAGCTTACTGACTAGCACCTCCCAAGCCCCTGCCGTGGTGCTGATCATGGCAGCTATGTGTGCAGAAATGATTGCAAAAGAGTGTGAGGTTGCTTCTGCTCTTGCAAATCCAGTAGGCTCAATGGAGACATGAAAGTGCATGCAAGCAGTAATCACAACAATTAATCTCAAACTCATAGAAATTGGATATTTTAAATTTAATTTTTTTCAGTGCTCCAAGATTCATTGTTTATGCACCACACCCAGTGCTCCATGCAATATGTGCCCTCCTTAATACCCACCACCAGGCTCACCCATCCCCACACTTCCCTCCCCTCCAAAACCCTCAGTTTGTTGCTCAGAGTCCACAGTCTCTCATGCTTCATCTCCCCCTCCGATTTCCCCCAATTCACTTTTCTAGAACTAATTTTCTAGAACTAATGTTCTAATATCCTCCATGTTTTTCCTTATGCTTCACATGTAAGTGAAGCCATATGATAATTGACTCTCTCTGCTTGACTTATTTCACTCAGCATAAGGAATTAAGAGCCTTTAAGGAGGAATCAAAACCAAACCAAACCATCTGTAGCCAGGATAGTGTTCAATTACTGATTCTGGGTGGGGAAGGTCAGGCCTTTGTTTGTGAACGTATCATTTCTAGCCATGCCAAGCAGTGGAGTCTTTCCATTAGAGGCCTCCTGCAAACATAGGTGTCAAATGCACATAGCATGAGCTGCTCTCCATCTCTAAACAGGAGAGCTCACATGCATCTTCCATTCCAGCAAGGGCTCACATTATCCAGCAAGTGGGGGCCTTGGTTATTGGCACAGTGATTCTCCTGAGGTCTGAGTGGAATTTTTTTATACAGGGGAAGTTTAGCTCTTACAGATTAATATGGGGTTTCAAAATGGAGTTATTATCACTCCGAGTATATTGGTGTGTGTGTGTGTGTGTGTGTGTGTGTCCCTCTGTTCTGATTATTTCTGCACAGCTTCTTTGTCCCAAGTTGGTTTTTTTCCCTCTGTTATGTCATTTGATCTCCCTCATTTTGATTAGAGGATTTTCTCAGAGTTCTAATAATCCTAGGCTTTTTGCCTATATTTGAGAATGGGTTGGTGATCATGTGTTGAATGGGAGCTATACTGAAGGATATGGCTGGGCCTTTAATTAGAGAACCTCTAATTGCATCTTCATGCCATTCTTTTGGGATAACCATATTTCCCAGGAAAGACCTTTGCAGTCTCCTGCTTGGAAGGATAACGGTTCTTAAAGTCATGATGGGAAGAACCCTGGTGGGGCATGTTATCTGCTGCAGAAAGATCCTTGTATTTCCTCTGTTTTCTGTGGCCTGAGTTGTGGCATTTCCCTCACCTACCTGTCATAATCCCACAGTATCATAGCTCTTACTTATTAATTTCTCCAAGAAGTATGGACAGTTGAAATTCTAAAGCACACTGTTTGGAGCTATTTTCTCTTTCTCTGGATTTCTGTCTTTGTGAGGGGATCACTGCAGAGTTGGCTGTAATAGGGCAAAAGACTTTTGGATGCCAAATGTTCCAAATTTAGAACCTACTCATATCAGTCAGGGCTCAGCCAGTGAAGCCTAACTGTAGGAGATACTATATTGAGACTTATTGCAAAGAGCAGGTTCACATGATCATGAAGGCTAGGCATTAGCTCTGAAGTCCTCAGGGTGGGCTCCTGGGAAGTGTCATTTGGAACTCTCAGGCATCAGCTGTGCACAGTGGGATTTCTTCTTCAGCAAAGCTTAGAGAGCCACTTTGCTCTTAAATCCTTGCAACCCATTGAGTCAGACTTACACAGATTATCTAAGGTGACCAGTCAACTGATTATGGATTTCACTCACAGCTATATGATACCTTCTTGGCAATAGTTGGTTGGTGTTTGAATAACAGAAGACTTGCCTGGTTAAGGAAACATATGAATAGACCATTGTAGGACTTTCGCTTTATTTGTATTATTTTATCAAAGTAAAATTCTCATAACATAAAATTATCATTTTAAAGTGTAAAATTCAGTAATATTTATTACATTCACAATGTTGTACACGCATTACTTATATATAGTTCACAAACACCAACATAAAGGGGACCCTCAACCACCTAGCAATCACTCCCCATTCCCCCTTCCTCCCTGCTCTAGGCAAGCACTAATCTACTTTATCTATTGGTTTACCTATTCAGGATATTTCATATAATAAAATCATACAGTTGGTGACCTTTGGTGTCTCGTTTTATTTTTGTTTTTGTTTTTTCACTTAGCATAGAATTTGAGGCTCAGCAACATTGTAGCATGTATCAGTACTTTGTTCCTTTTTATGATTAATAGTATTCCATTAAATAGCATATTTTATGATATACCCAAGGTTTTGTTGTCTGTTTATCTGCTGCTGAATTTTGGGTATGTTTTTACCTTTTGGCTGCTGTAAATATTTAGCCAAACAGACAATTTAGGAAATTGTAATCTGTTTCCCCATGCCTCCCTGTCAATCCAAAGACATCTTTAAAGAGGACTTCTGCTTATTCTCTTGAAGACCCTACCTATGTGTATCCTGGAGGAGGCAAATGTACTACCATGTCTTATCCTCCTAAGCCTTAAATATCAAACAATTAGAGTAAGAACATGTGTCTTCCTTTGGGCTCTGCCTTTGGAAACTTTAGAATTCTATGAGTAATATCCAAGTGATTAGCAATTGCAGTTTGCCTTTCAACATGTTGATAACATCAAAAAGCCCTGAATTCAAATTTTCAACATTTTTCCTTGGGTGGCTTACAGACATATACTTTCCATGGTCATAAGAACTCTTTCTATCCAGTGCTTCCATAAGCATTGAGGTATGGGTTTATCTTATTTTTTTATTTTAAATTTAAATCTTGTTTTATTTATTTAATTAATTTAATTTAATTTTAAATTTACATTTTATTTTCATTATTTTTATTTATTTGTTTTATTTTTATTTTTTAGAGAAAGAGAAAGCAGGGGGAGCTCAAGCAGGTTCCATATTCATACTCAGGCTAGAGCCCAATCCAGGGCTTGATCCCATGACCTTGAGAAATGACCTGAGCTGAAATCAGGAGTCAGACACTCTAATGACTGAGCCAATCGCTCACCCTTATCTTTTTTTTTTGTTTGCTTTTATCTTAATGGTCCCACCTCCCCAAATAGTGTTGGTAGGTCTGTACCTCTCATTCAGTAGTGACCTATTTATTAATCAGCTAGAGACTCATCTGAGTAGCTGAGTGCATGCAGTGAAGCTTGCACACTTTGGACAGGCAGAAAAGTACAAGAGCGTATGCGCTCTGTCATCAAGCAGATCAAGCCTGGCTCAAGCTTGGCTCAAGCTTGGCTCAAGCTTGGCTCAAACACTGGTTACTTGAGACCTTGACAATTTCCTTACCTTATTTATCCCTCAGTTTTCCTATGTGTAAAGCAAGAATAATCACTACTTACCTATCAAAATTGTTTTGATACCTAAATAATTGTGTGTAAGAGCATGTATACGTTATCTATTTGCACACATAGGGCTTAGCACACAATGACTAACTGATATTTCAATGCTAAATGGAAGCACAGTTGTAGAAGGGAAATCTGAAAATAGAAATGGTAGAAAGAATTCCTATGAAATTCATTCCAGAAAGAGAACTAGGCAGATGAGAAATTCCATGCTTTCTACTCTTTCTTTTATAATATCTTCACATTTAGGTGGCTCTGTCAGTCGAACCCTCTGACTCTTGAGTTCAGGTCAGGTCATGGTCTCAGGGTTATGAGATCAAGCGCTGCACTGGGATCTGGGTTCCGCTTGAGGTTCTCTCCCTCCCTCTCCCTCTGCCCCTCATCTCTCTCTAATATCTTTACTCTCTGACGTGAAGTATGCCCTTAGAAAAGTATAGTTCTTCATAGCCAGAAGGCAGTGGAGATAGGATGGAATGAATAGGCAGGTCCAGATCCTGAAATGTCAGGACTGTTTGTTTGATTTTCTGTAATATGATAGAAAGGCATAGATGCTTTTAATCAGGAAGGGATAAAATTCTTATATACACCATTTTGTCTTCTTTACCCAGAGAGCTTTTTTCTAAGCTGTGGTATTATATTTGTTATCACAGTGTGAGCTGTTTTTGCAGTCATATACTCAAGTGCCCCTATATGATATGGCTGATATTTATTGATCAAATTAAAATGCAAATACTCTTATATGTTACTACTAATGCCAAAAATTGCTAAGATAAAAATGGCAGCAAGTGCGGTTCCAATTATAATTATGTCACACAAGTTTTTTTTTTCCATTTGCTCAGTATATTCATTTTTCTTTTATTAAAATATTTGAATGGTTTAAACTAATGGTTTAAACAGTAGTATCTCTACTGTTACATCTGCTGTTTCAAGGATGCCTGGAGTAAATATTTTGAAGAGAGCTATTTATTGTTATTTTCTTTAAAAAAAAGATTTTATTTATTTATTTGACAGCAAGAGAGAGATCACAAGTAGGCAGAGAGGCAGGCAGAGAGAGAGGGGGAAGCAGGCTCCCTGCTGAGCAGAGAGCCCGATGTGGGGCTCGATCCCAGGACCCTGAGATCATGACCTGAGCCGAAGGCAGAGGCTTCAACTCACTGAGCCACCCAGGTGCACCTATTCTTATTTTCAATAGAATGAGTTCCAGTCAGCTATCATCTACTGATCTCAGCTATTTCCCCAACTTTATTCTATGATATCTGTGAATTCCACAAGGACAGGATTTTGGGAGTATTGTAACAGTCCCAAAGTATAACTATTTGGGTTACTTATTTTTATCCTATTTTGAGAGATGGGGAAATTAAGGTTCAGTAACCTGCCTTGTCTGTTTTAATGCCAGCTCATTTCCAGTTTCCAGCACCTGAAATCATTTTGCTGAGGGCTTTTTCTGGATACTAAAGCATGCCTTGCCTGTTTACTTGGCAGGCCAGGCATGTCAGGGATTTACTGTCTGCTGGGAAAAACCCTCAGTCAACGATAACATGATCTAGTGTATAAATACCCCAGCTCCTTGCCACCAGTCGAGATAAATATGAGGTGCGTGTGTGTGTGTGTGTTTTCCCCATTTTCTTGTAGTGTCTTCCCAGCTGGCCTCTGTTTGGTATGATAATGCATACATCACTAGTTTCCTTCCCATTTTTATTTTCTCCCCCACCCTGCCAATGTTTTCCTTCACTTCCCAAATAAAATACTGACTCTCTGGTGCTTGTCTTAGAGTCTGCTTTTGGGAGAATTTAAACTATAGTGCTCAACCACCTATTATTAATTGGCTGAAGTGATATGTAAACCAGATTTGCCTGTCTCCAGAGACCATATTATCCCACTATGCCGTATAGTTTTTTTTATGATTTTTATTATTTATTTATTTATTTGATAGAGAGAGAGACAACAAGTAGGCACAGAGTCAGACAGAGAGAGAGGGAAGCACGCTCCCCGTCGAGCAGAGAACCCAATGCAGGGCTAGATTCCAGGACCCCAAGATCATGACCTGAGCCGAAGGCAGAGGCTTTAACACACTGAGCCACTCAGGTTCCCCTGTCATACAGTTTTTAATAAAAAGTATGTAAAATATAACCCCACTTCACAAAATTTGATATCTTATTAAAAATTAGCACTTGAAAAGATAAGGAGTGATAGAGCTGAATCAAAGTAACATGTCATTTAAAGGCTGATTAGAAAACAGTTCTGAGATGGTAAGTGCACAATAGAGATCTGATTGGATGGATGGGTCATCTTCTTCCATAGGCAGCTGTATAGGATCTTAGAGGACAATATAAAAACTAAACATTGTCAAGTTTTTACTGTGTGCCAGGCCATAAGTGAGGAGATCTACCTTCATTTTACATTTGATTCTTACACGAAGCATGAGGTAGAATCTTAAGTATCTTTTGCTGGAGGTCAAACTATCCCATAATTTAACAGTTTAATCCAACATATATTTAAAAATACTTCATGATTTTGTGGGTCAGGAATTGGGGCAGAGCTTCCTGATTGGCCTTTTAGCTCCTTGCAAAGTTAAGTAGAGATTCTTGATCATATCTGGCTAATAGCTGGCCCAGTCTGGGGGATCTAAGACATATTTATTCACAAGCATGCTACCTTGGAAGGGAATCTAGAAAGCTGAGCTCAGGAGAGCACTTTTCTATCTCCATTTAGTCTCAAGGTCTGTCCACATGATTTCTCTATCAGGGCAATAGGTCTTCTTACATGGTAGCTTGGGGCCCCAAGCCACCAAGGCAAAAGGAACCAGCACTCCTGAAGGTTAGTCCTGGAAATGGCAGAGTATCATTTGCAGTGTGTTCCATTGATCAAAGCAGCCATAAGTCAACTCACATTCAGTGGGACAGGAGATACAGCCTGTGTCTCAATGGAAGGAATGTCAACTATTATGGCCCCTTGTAATCTATCACATGCAGGCACTCTACTCATTCCCATTTTATAATGATTAAACAGTCCAAGAGATATCATGTGAGTATACTAAGGACACAATGTTAATAAGTGAGAGAGTTGAATGTTGAACCCAGGGAGCATTCTGACTCATCGGTAATGAAAACTTATGTCTAGAGGGGAAGCTGCACAATTGTTTAATAGAGTGAATCAGTAAAGAGGAAAGTTTATCTGAAGGGTATTGAATCAGAGACTATAAAAAGTTCAAATAGTATTCAATATTTATTCTCTTCTTAATAGAACATAGTAGTGTTTTCTGGTTTTGTTTGTTTGTTTGTTTGAGGGAAGTGTTCCCAATTGTTCAGTATATTCCCAGCCTTCTTTTTGAGTTAAAACTGGCCATGCAACATTGTTCTGGACAATGGGTTTGAAGCAAAAGTCACTAGGGTTTTCCAAAAGGCATGACTTAGCAAGTATGCACAATTTTGCCCTTTACTCTCCCTATTTTCTTCTGCCTGGAATTTAGACATGGTAACTGAAGCTCCTCAACTTATGTTATGAGGAGGAGGATAAAATCTATGGAGCAGGAAACGTAAATCTAGAAAAAGTTTTGGTGATATATGAAGCCAAGATACTAACAGTAGAATGGTTGACATCAGATTTCTTAAGAACTGAGAAAAAAACGAACTATTTTTGAGCTCGTTTTTTCTTTCCTTTTTTTTCCAATGTATGCATTCAAATGTAAATAACTAATATGGATAATTTGTGATTTTGTCAGATCTAGAAAGAGAAAAGAACATGCCACTCTTTTAGTCAAACCCAAAAATTCTGATAGAAGAATAATGATATAAATTACCAAGAACCGATGACTGAGGGCTGAGACAATCTCTTATGGGTTCCTTGCCTTACAGAGAAGTCAGTGGATGAAATCTTTGTTCAACTCTGGGTCATGGAACCAGTTTGATCTCAATTATTCTTGAGGCCATCTTGTGTGAATTCTGTAGTTTGTGGAGGAAGGACAGGAGACAGCCTGTAGGAGGAGTCTTCTGGGCTGGGACCATTGCCCGCTGGTGGATGCTGCACTATAATTGTGATATGCTTGCTTTAAAAGCTAAGCAGGCTCAGCCTATGTTGTGTACAGTTTGTCCTCAATTACTATTTACTGAATTAAATTTGTGGTATGATCTGAAGCATGCTACAGAACACACTAATTCCAGGACACCTCTTATAATGAAATCTCAGAAATATGCTTCTTCTTTTCATGAAATCTTTGAAGATGCATTTTAAATTATAAATATGCCCTTGAAGAAGAGCATAGTAACTAACCACCAAACATTATTACTTCATTAGGTTGTCAGTCAATTAACATCTCCTTTCATCAGAACGAGTTTAGTTCTCTGGGATGAGTACACTTTGCTGAAGAAGGTTAAATTCATGAAAAAAATACCATGTTCTGAGGGAAAAAAAAAACACATATAGAATAAAATTTAAAGGTCTAATCACTGAACATATTTGTTGAGTTTCTACATTTCCACACCTGGGGCTCTTTGTCTGGAATCAAGCTTCATTAGACTTTGGAAACTTGGACAAAGAGCTTTACCTCTCTAAGCCTGAGTTTCTTTATTCTGTAGCATGGAGAATAGCATACTTTCTGTTCTACAAGATTGTTGTGATATGATCATCACAACAGAGATACTCATTTAGCTTGAGGAGCACAAAGCCTGATACATCCCTGAAGCCCTATGAGTGTTAGCAGTGTGAGAGAGGAAGGCAGTATCGTGCCCTGCAGTCTGGGACTAAGTTTACACAGATTGGGTTCAAATATCAGCTCTGTCACTTTAGGCATATTGTTTAACTTTTTTTGTATGTTTGTTTTTGTTTTTGTTTTTGTCTCTGTTTCTTAACCTTTAAAATGGGAGTAATATCACAAATGATGTTTGATTGTCATAAGGCGCTTGAAATAGCATTTGGTACATATTAAGTCATCTTTTCATTTTTTCTTCTTTTTTTAAGATTTTTTTATTTATTTGAGAGAGAGCTCTCTGTCTCTCAGAGACAGTAACAGAGATAGTGAGAGAGAGAGCATGGGTGGGGAGGAAAGGGAGAAAGGAGACTGATGTGGGGCTGGATCCCAGGACCCTGGGCTGAAGACAGATGCTTAATCTACTTAGTCGCCCAGGTGCCCCTAAGTCATATTTTCATGATGAATATGATATAAGCAGTCCATGCTTCCCACAGTACTGTAGAACAGTAAAAGTGACCACACATGCTGCACCTGGGATAAAGTTCTTAATAATTCATGAGAAAAAATTTTGAAAGTTCTATGACCTTTAATTTTTTTCCATAGCATTAAAAGCTCTCTTAGGGAAATGAAAAAATAGAAAAACTAATATTTGTTTAGTACACTGTCACCTAAAATATTAGAAACATTGAGAATTAGTGTGTTTGTAAAAAAAATGTATGAAGAGTAGTTTTCACAGCGCTTGCTTCTTGTTATACGGCAAACAGGGAAGAAATATCTTTTCAATGCCATGCCGAACTGTCTTACCCCTACATTTGGATCAGCTTCTAACATTTGATCCTTTGTTCTTTCAATGACATGAAATGTCTTGGAGAGTTCTTTTAATGTGAAGATTTCTGCTAGTACCACTTCCCCCGGGACATTGTCATCCTTTTTTCACAAACCCACTTCTTCATTTGTATCGATTTATATCACCTTCGCTAATTTCCTGTGGCTGCAGATCTAGAGTCTGTCAAACAGTGTGTGTCAGCATTTCCATGATCAGCTATTCTCTTGTATAAAACCCTTTATATTTGAATTTAACTTTCAGTGTTTTGTTTTGTTTTTTTTTAATTTCTTGTCTGTACATTCATCTTTGTTGACCAATTCCCCCTTTTGGTTATATATTTTTAGAAAATGTCAAATGGGCTTATCATTGAGAGATGAAGAAGTGACACAACTCTGTGCTTTGCTGTCTGGGTGGGAACCAAATAATAGACAGCCCAGTGACCAATCACCTGTAGATTTTGAAAGAAATGATGTGATTGGTCCCTAATTATGCTGACCATCTGTAATTTATATATTTATTTTTTGACTGAAGTGTTAGCGGGAGAATTTGTACTTTATACAATTATTCCTAGTTAGTCCACTATGGCCACTGAAACTTGAACTATGTTGCTTAAGGACTGGTGTTACTTAGATTGTGATCATTGAAATTTGTGCATACTGGAGACATACAAAGTGGACACTTTGCAATTTAAATGATAAAATTACCATTGTTATATAGCCACTACAATATTAGTATCTAAGTATGTTTTAAAAGTAGAAACAGAACCACTTTAACATTCACAAAGAATGTCTCTATGTTCATTACTTTCCTCTTGCTGTTGTTGCAAATTATCACTAACCTGGTGACTTACAACAACAACATAAATTTGTCATATACTTTTGGAGGTCAGAAGTGTTAAATAAGCCTTATGAGGGTAAAATTAAACAGGGCTGTGTTCCTTTTGGGGGCTCCAGGGGCGAATCTCTTTCCTTTTCCTTTTCCTTTTCCTTATAGTATCACTTGCATTCTTTAACTTACAGAACTTTCCTCAAATTGTTGAAACTTCTTGCTTCTTTTATCATATCTCCTGCTACTGCCTTTGACCTTCTTGCCTCACTCTTATATGGACCTTTGTGATTACAGTGGGTTTACCTGGATAACCCAGAATAATCTTTGCCTTTCAAGACCTTTAACTTAATCAAATCAGCAAAGTCCACATGAAGTGGCGTATTCAAGGTTCTGAGGGTTAGGACATGGACATCTTCGGGGGAATATTATTCTCTACTACACTGTAAGTCTTGAAAACCAAACCTCCAAAATATGTATTCTGATCAGATCAATTTCACCTATCAGGAAACTGAGGCCTAAAGAAATGAAGTGTATTCTTCATGGTTAACTTTTCACAAATGTTATTTTAATGTGTCCTACTTATTTAATATAAAAAATCATCAATTGCATATCGGGTGATACTCTAGAGATACAAAGACAAGTATGTCATCCCTCCCCCACAAGATCCTAAGAGCAGCAGAGATGGTGTTAATTTTCAGAAAGTTCAGGTCCAGGCCCTTGGACCATGCCAATCCAGTCACTCCTAAAGACACACAGCCACAGGACACAGACTTCAGGCCTGCACTGGCCTCTGACCCTAAGGTGCAGCTTTCCTGCAGCTTTCCCCAGCCCCAAACTCAGGCCATGGCCCAGAAGACCTGAAAATGGCTCCTCCTTAGAGAGGTTTTCTGTAGCCTCACTAGACCACAATATATCTATAGTATACTAATTCATTGTCTAAAATTATAAGATAAACCATTTTGTAAGCTAAGCAAGCTATGCTGGGGACTTAGTTATTAAGCTCTGGTGTGTGGGTTCAAAGGGATAGTATGATACATAAGAGGGAAAATGTAATGGAAGAATCAGGAATTCTAGTTACAACGACTTTGAATCCCTATGAATTTATTTTCCTTATTACAGAAAAGGTATAATTTTATACTACTCTGTCTTTTCCAACTCTTAAAGCTAATGTGTGCCACTTGTCTGTGTGAATCTTTACCACTTAATCTGATAGATGCTCAATGACTAGTGCCCCTAGTATTACTATGGAGCAGTATTTCAAAGGTCATCCTGAATGACATAAGCATATAACAGTGTCTGGTGTGATGAGGTATGTGATATAGATTCGCACCAGAATAGAAGATAATTACCACCAAAAAAAAAGGCAACATCAAATATAATCATCATCAATGGTGCAACTTTGCCTATGGTTCATCTTCATTCAGTCCCTAAAGAATAGCTCTATTATTCCTTATTTAGAGCAGCCAAATTTAGATCATTCAACCTAGACATCAAGATATTTACAAAAGGTCAATACATAGCTGATCAAAAATAACTGCCTTTTAAACTGAATGGTGGTGGGAGGTAGGATTTTTATTTATTTTTATTTTTTTAAGATTTTATTTATTTATTTGACAGAGTGAGAGAGGAGACATCACAAGCAGGCAGAGAGGCAGGCAGAGAGAGGGGGAAACAGGCTCCTTGCTGAGCAGAGAGCCCTATGCAGGGCTTGATCCCAGGACCCTGAGATCATGACCTGAGCTGAAGGCAGAGGCTTTAATCCACTGAGCCACCCAGGCGCCACTGGGAGGTAGGATTTTTAAAAGGTAGAACTTTTGTCTGCTGAAATGAGTTTGTTATTTAATGTTTTTAGATGGGTTCTTATGTATGTATATATGTATATGGATGTATGTGTGTGTAACTATGTCCCTTGGTTGGTTTCCGGAGATTGGTTTGTTTGTATGCAACTCACAGTATTGGTGATGTACGCATCATCCATTTTGACTTAATTCCCCCTTCCTTACAAAATTCTGGTATATGATCTCACTGATCACTGAGGAATTTGAGAAACAAGAGAGAGAGGATCATAGGGGAAGGGAGGAAAAAATGAAATAAGATGAAACCAGAGAGGGTGATAAACCATAAGAAACTCATAATCTCAGGAAACAAACTGAGGTTTGCTGGAGAGGAGAAAGGTGGGAGGCATGGGTTGTCTGGGGATGGACATTGAGGAGGGTATGTGCTATGGTGAGTGCTGTGAACTGTGTGAGGCTGAATCACAGACTTGTACCCCTGAAACAAATAAATACATTATATGTTAATAAAAAATAAAAAAATAAAACCACCATATGATTGAGAAAAAAAATTCCTGTTTTATTCAAGTATTCATGCTCCTCCATGAAATCATGTGTTCTTGGAAAGTTTTCCTTGATCTACAGTCCTGGAGGATGCCTCCTAATTGGTCTGAAGCAGTGGTTTTCAAAGTTTGGTCCAGGGGTGATTGGGGATGGGGTTTGGGGGGATCCTGGGACCCTTTCAGAGAATTCACAACATTAAAACCATCTTCATTTTCATACTAGAGATTATGTGTTTTTGTTATGTTCTCTCACACACGTAGAATGGTGTTTTTCAGGGGCTACAAGATGTATGATGGTATCTCTACTCAGACAGTTAATGGAATGTGTGCTCTGGGTTCTTGTTTTCACATTTCCTCTGCTTTCATTTCTAATACAGGGGTTATTGATAGATACAAAAGGCATATGGATATCCAAAAACCTCTTTGGAATTTTTAAGAGTAGAAATGGGTCTTGAGACCAAAAACAGATCTTAAGAACTTCTGCTCTGAGCAAATGACTATGGTCCATTTTCACTGCCAGAGATTAGAGTAGGCATGAGCATGTGACACAATCTGGCCAATTAGGGGAAGTCTGAAAGGTAGCAGAGTAGACATGATTCTGAGAAAGGTTTCTTTGTTCCTTTATTTTTTTAATTAAGATGTATTTACTTATTTTATATAGAGGGAGAACATGTACGGGGGGGTGAGGACCAGAGAAGGAGAGAGAAACATAAGCAGACTCTGCACTGAGCATGGAGCTCCTCATGGGGCTTGATGTCACCCCTCTGAGATCATAGCCTGAGCTGAAACCAAGAGTGTTTTACTTAAGGGACTTCGACACCCAGATGCCCCAAGATTTTTCAATCTTAAAAAGAAATATAGGATGAGGGATGAGGCAGTTTTTATTTCCCACCCACTCCCCTAACCCTTGGACTTTGCTGGATCTGGATGTGGGTGATGGTATGATGCCTAGAACTGCAGAGCCACCTTGCTCCAGCCTGAGGTTGACGCAGTGACAGAGAAGGAGCCCTCACCTTCCATGCCCAGAGCACCCTTTGCCTCATTTAAATCTGTAAACAAACAAAACGAGAGAGAGAGAGAGAGAGAGAGAGAGAGAGAGAGATAACATCAAAGCACTAAGGGTCTCAGGATGGCTTTTACTTGTCTTGGTACTTTTAATTCCAAACTAGCAGTTCCATTTCTCTAGGTTATTTTGGGACTCTGTTAAAAGATTTTCTGTTAGAACCTGCAGGACCCCCGTTTTGCTCATTTCCTTTAACAGAACTAACAACACAGATATAAATTAATACATGTGAGTTTGGTTTTGACCCCACATCAAATGATTAGTACTCCAGGAGGAATTATTTTTGTTTCTTTGAATCCCAAATAATGGACTTTTACATCAGATTACAAATCCCAGTCTTAAAGTCATAAAAGTGATTTTTCTATGGAAAACAAGCAGAATTGGCATTGGCATTGGGGTTATCATATCTAGAATTTTTAGATTTAGATATTGTTGCTAAGATTTTACTGATTCAGTAGTCACTATCCTACATCCATAGAGGTGCCTTTGCATCAGGCACATAATTAAGCAACCCAATTTAAAAGTGAAAAATATAGTTCAGCTACTGAGTTGTCCAGTTCAAATAATGATTTTTAAATGGTAGAACTTCTGTTTACTGAACTTGTCTGGTTATTTTTCAGTCTTCATGTATCATTACCACATGTATGTATGTATGTATGTTTATATGTATGTATTTTTACTCAAAAAGTTATGGAAGACCTATAATGGGCAGATGCTATGCCATACAGACTCTTGTCAATTATCCAAGAGATTTATTTAACAACCTCTATGTCTGAAATACTATGTTAGAAAATTGGTAGTTAGTGGAAGGCAAATAAGCACACTGTCTTCATAAAAATTGTTGTCTATTGTGGTGCATAAAAGCTAAACCAATAAACACACACACACACACACAATTACAAAGTTTGAGGAAATGAATTAGAAAGGAAGTCATCTGGTTTCAATGGTAGAGACTAAGAGGAAGAGAAGGGGGCATGTGCTTCTTGGCAAGGTGTCTAAAGAAGTGCTCACTGACGAAGGGAATTTCAGAAAAGGAGATTGTCATACAGTGTTTGGGAGATGCTTCCTCGGCCACATGAAGAACAAATGCACACACCCTGACTCTTAAAGTCTATGGGGTCGTTATGAAGAGGAAGGACACTAGGATACATAGCAACCAACCACACATGGCCACTCAGACTCCATATGAATAGTACATTTAGCTCTAGGTAACAAGGTGCTGAAATAATGAGGAGGATATTCCACATGTGCTCTTGGCAGAGCTGTACAAAATATTAATGGTCTTGGCTGGTCTCATCAAAGAGAGTTCCACACAACATGTCCTGAGTGTGTATATGAAAGTAACTATATGCTGATTAATGGCCAGATTGAAGAAGTTTAAAATGTATGTAAATACCTCTGATTAGGCTGTGTTACTGCTCATATTAGGAAACATTTATTTTTTCATTCATTAATTCGTTCTAGTGTTTACCAAACACACAGTCTGTGTGTTGGGCACTGTGTCCTAGTTAATGAAGGTGGAACTCTGAAAAACATAGGGCTCCTGAAAGCAGGAAGCTTCCAATCTTGTCAGGGGACAGACTCATAAACAATATTGTGAAATAAATAAGGTCATAGAAATAAGCAAAATGGCTCTTCCTGGCTCCTGCCTGTCTTTCTAACATCATCTTTTGCTTTAATCTAAGGCAGAACTAACTTGATTTTTCAGTGTTTTAAATGTGCCAAACTTTCTCATTGTAGAACTTACACAGGCTTTACTGGAACACTCTGCCCACCCACTCATGCATGATTGTTGTCTACTTAAGCATTTATTTAAATACATTTATTCCAAGCCATCTTTCCTAAATCAGTGTTTCTTGCTGAGGTCTATGAAATACCTATATCATATTTGACTAACAATGTGTTTTAAAAATACAAATTCTTGGGTACCTCCACAACAGGCCAACCTACTGAATGATTAGAGATCCAAAAAAAGAGTCATTTTCAGATATTTTGCTGGAAATTCTTTTGCACACTCAGTTTGATCTCCACTGTCCTAGACTGTGTTCAGGGTCTTTTCTGTGCTCCCATAGCCACAGTGATCTGCCCCTACCATAAGACTTACTGCCTGAAACTGTCGGGGGTCTATTAAATTAATCCTCCAAAATAACTGAAAACTCACGGAGATAGGGAAATGTCTGCTTGCTAATGATTGGTAAGTCCACTGGCTCTGAAAGGGAGGGTGCCATGGGTGGCCAATAAACAGATGTAAATTTTACAATGAAGGGACAGATATTATCCAGGTATTTAAGGGACAGAAAGGCCTTCTAGGAAGAGTGTGTGCCTGTTCAGGCAAGACAAGGTAGTTCAGGTTGTATGAGTGCAAATGGGGTAGATGGGTGGAGGCAAGAAAGCCTGTGAATGGCTGTAAGTCACGCTACAGAGGTAAGATTTCTTTTCACGTTATCAACAATAAATACCTACAGAAAGGTGTTAAGAGGGCCCCTGGGTGGCGCAGTTCGTTGAGCGACTGCCTTCGGCTCAGGTCATGATCCCGGAGTCCTGGGATTGAGTCCCACATCGGACTCCCAGCTCCATGGGGAGTCCGCTTCTCACTCTGACCTTCTCTCTCTCACTCTCTCTCTTTCCTAATAAATAAATAAATAAAATCTTTAAAAAAAAAAAAAAGGAAGGTGTTAAGTATGTAATAAGGGAAAAAAAAAAAAAAGATAAGATCCAAGAGACCTAGGTCCCAAGCCTGGGTTGGCCATGGACTGGTTAAATTTGCTGTAGACAATTTCTTGATCTTATGTCTTAGTTTTAATAACTGGTAGTCAGATATAACTATTGTTATATCCTTTTGTCAGTTCGCAAGGATGAATATTTACGTAAGATATACAAAATGAACATACCATGAAAAGCATAAAGCATTAAGTAAATGCCAAGCATTTTTTTAAATACTGTTTAACATTCCCCTTTAAAGATTAAAAGCTTTATCTTCAGGTTACCGTTCTTAGCCTTTGGATACTCCTGGTAGTTACATTTTCAAACTACTTCTGTCTTACCTGAAAGCCACAATGAACTCTTGAGGGAAAAACTCTTTACTTGTATATACAGTTCATACATTCCCTTAATATCAGCTTTCTTTATTTATATTTTAAGTTGGTACAACATTTTACTCTTATAAGCTCAGGTTGAATGGGTCTGCATGGCTTGTATTTTGACATTTTAGCATTCAAAAGTCATAAATGGATTTTGACATATAGCAAATGTCATGTTATATCCTAGAGCTATGTCTATTTTTGGTAAATTGGTGATCTTTTCTCCTTTTTTTTTTAAATCCAGAATAAACTTTCTGCCTAAAATTAGTCTGAGTTGGCTCAACTAAACTCTTAATGTCAAATACTTTTTACCATGCGAAGAGTTGTACATTCTGTGGCTAAAAGAATCCACTTCCTTTAATATAGTGGCATAATATTTTTAAAAAAGATGAGTATTTCCCAGTTAATGTAACAAGTCGAGTTTTTTTTTTTGAAGCAGTATTAACCATAGCAACCCAGATATCCATGGACAGATGAATGGATAAAAAGATATGTTGTACATACACACATACACACACACACACACACACACACACACTAGAATATTACTCAGCCATAAAAAAAATGAGAGCTTGCTATGTGCAGCAAGATGGGTGGACCTAGAGGGTAATATGCTAAGTGAAATAACTCATACGGAAAGACAAATAACATATGACTTTATTTACATATGGAATATAAAAAACAAAGCAAATGAATAAACAAACAAAAAAACTGAATCAGACCCGTAGATATAGAAAACAAACTGGTGGCTGCCAGAGTAATGGGAAGTGGGGAAGATGGGTAAAAAAGGTGAAGGGGGTTAAAAGGTACAAAAATCTAATTAGAAAATAAAGAAGTCACAGGGCTGAAAAGTGCAGCATAAAGAATATATTCAATAATATTGTATTAACATGTGACAGATGATAACTACACTTATGGTATTTTCTAATATATATAATTGTCGATTCACTATGTTATGTACCTGAAACTACTGTACTATTGTATGTCAACTCAATTTCAGATACAAATAAAATGAATTAGGGGTGTCTGGGTGGCTCAGGCAGTTAAGCCTCCAACTCTTGGTTTTGGCTCAGGTCGTGATCTCAGGGTCATGAGATCAAGCCCAGCATAGGGCTCTGCACTCAGAAGGGAGTCTGCTTCTCTCTCTCCCTCTCCCTCTGCCCCTACACCCACTTGAGCTCTCTTTCTCTCACTCTCTCTCTGTAAAATAAATAAACAAATCTTAAAGAAAAAAAAATAAAAGGGATTGACAACAACAAGAAGTTAACATTGCTATCTCCAATCGCTTCTGAGCTTTTTGGCTAAGATTAAGTGTAGCATTGCTATCTCCATTTTCTGGCTGTAGAAACTAAATCCCAGAAAGGTTTATTTAGTCAATAATCCACAGGAAGTGGTGGAGATAGAATTCAAACCAGGTGTCTTCAGCAGAGGGAGGTTCACTGAACAGGAAGAGTTAAAAAAAAATGTTCAACGTTTCAAGTTATAACCTGAACTGTAGTTGAGCCTCAACTTCACCACACTGTCTTTTTTAAATCTTTTAACTTTTCTGAGTGTCAGTGTCTTCCTTTGTAAATTTTGGATAATAGTAACAAATATCTGGAAGAGCTTTTTTTTTTTTTAATTTTTTTATTAACATATAATGTATTATTTACCCCAGGGTACAGGTCTGTGAATCATCAGGCTTACACATTTCACAGCATTTGCCAAAGCACATACCCTCCCCAATGTCCATATCCCTATCTCCCCCCCACCTCCCAGCAACCCTCAGCCTGCTTCGTGAGTTTAGGAGTCTCTTATGGTTTGTCTCTGGAAGAGCCTTTGAGGGGAAAAGAAAAATACTTTGAAAGCAGTTATTTCATAGTTATATAATAGGTACTTAATAGATGGGGACTATTGAGTATTTCAGCTTTTAAATTTCTTTTAGCAAATAATTACTCTTTACTGCGTATTAGTTAACAAGGTTATAAGGAGAAAAAAATATTTGGAGTCATCCTAATTTATTTATTTATTTACTTACTTATTTACTTATTTGCATCTCCACATATGTAAAGATCTGAGAGCATCATTATATCAGGCCCGATACTGAGAGAATTTTCTCCTATCAGGGGTTTTTGTCCTCTTCATTTCTTTCAGAAACATCTCCAGGTTTCCATCTTTATTATACCTCTAGAATAAATTCACTTTCTTAGACATAAGACTTTATTCAAAACATCTCTTTCTTTAAGAAGGGAATGCCATTTTCTGTCATTTTCCCCAATTTATTCATGTGTTTTTTCTTGTTCCTGGAGATTGTATTCCTAGCAGTCACTAGAGAGATATCCTCCAAGGACCATGGCCCTGATATAGGCTTCTTTGTAACTGGGTTCTGGGAATGATATCTGGCACTTTTGACTTAGACCCTTAAGGCATAGTGACAATGATATGTCACTTTCCACCACTTTGAAATCCTACAACACAAAAACTTTATGCCAGTTTCTGCTTTTCTTTTCCTGTCTTCTGTCTCTCCTTCTAAATGCTCTAATCTCTAGCTTTACCCCTTGAGAACTACAAATCAGTAGTGAATGTGCATTTGGAATTATAGCAGGGTACAGTAAGTTGTACTGCCATTTGGCAAAAGTACCCAATCCTCATTAAAGAAAGTTTTTTGGTCTGGGAAACTATTGCATAACAATATTCAAAAGTTATCTTATGAGAGAGTCTTTTGAAAGCCATATTGATAAATAAACATAAACATATGTGTGATCTTTTAATGAGTAACAAATACATATCACCACTGTAGGATATTTATTGGAATATTTGGAAATCAGTGGAACCTCCCCCAACTCCAATGTTCTTTTACTTTTGAAGAAGTGTCACTTTACATCTCTTTTAAATTTTCATTATCATTACCTGAAAAATCCTCATGGAATTTCAGACATGCAGTGGTAGGAAGAATAATGACCCAAAGATATACCCGAGTCCTATCCTCAGAATCTGTGAATATGTTAGGTTAAGTGGCGAAGAGGAGTAAAGTTGTGGATGAAATTAATATTGCTAATCGGCTCACTTTAAAATAGGGAAATTATCCTGGAACTTTTGAGTGAGCCCACTGTATTCACCGGAGTCTTTAAAGTGAAAAAGGGAGACAACAGGAGAGAATTAGAAGCAGGTGTGACTGTGGAGGAACGACACAAAGACATGCAACAGAACTGGCTTTGAAGATGGAGGAGGGAGCAACAAGCCAAAGAATGTAGGTAGCTCACGGGAGCTAGAAAAGGCAAAGAAATGGATTATCCCCTAAAACCTCTAGAAGAAATGCAGACTTAACAGCAGCTTGATTTTAGCCTAGGGAGACCTATGTCAGACTTCTACAGAATTATAAGACAATAAGCTTCTGTTGTGTTACATTGTTTAATTTAAATTGTTTACATTTACAGTAATTTGCTATAATGGCTGCATAAAATTAATACACATAGTTTCTTTCCTTCTCCAGTAAGAAGATGTAGGATGAAAACTAGTGAGATTTACATGGGTGTTGAAGACAAAGAATAGAAGAACAAAACTAGAGAAGGCATTATAAAGGGATGGTAATCTCTCCCTTTCTCCCATATTCTTATCACATCTCTTTCTCTGTGCTACCAAAATCATTCTCACTTGGAGATACATGGAGGCACTTTGACCACTTATGGATTTGAAATAAATTATAATCTCTGCTGGGTGGAAAGGGAAATCCTTGTCCTCTTCCAGAAAATAAACAGATTATGATAACAAAATAACTCTTTGAACCATCTAGGTAGGTTGAAACTGTTACACCTTAAGGAAAAAAGAACCAATTCATGTGTTTTGCAGTTTTATGTAATTGCATCCTAGCAATTTGTTCAAATCGTCTTCGCTAAAAGAGAGAAAGGGGCTACTGAGTAATCTTAATACAAATCTTGAAGAAAATAAGACATTAGATCTTGCTGTGAATCATAAATGATTGCCTCTTCACCTTTTACAAAGACTCATAGATACTTTGGAAGACTGCTCTCAGAAAATCAGTGGTCCCCAATCAATACCATGAACAAAACTAAGCAGGTGAAAATCTTGAATAGATGGTCAGTTTATACAATCCACTTACAACACTGAACACAAGAAACTTCTGGAAGGGCCACTTTGACTTCTGTTCTCTTTACCTCTTTTAATTTCTTTTCCTTGTGATATTTTTGAGTGCAATGTAATGAGCACTGTAGTGTGATTGAACTAATCCCCAGCATCCATAGATAAATGGTGATGGGGATAGTGAAATAAATTTTATAGAACATCTAGCGTATAGAACAGATTTATTAAGTATTTGTTACAGTTAATAAAATACATGAATGAGAATTTAGAAGTTTGAAATGTTATCTCAAAGCAGAGATAGCCCAAACAGGTCTCTATGATATGTGGTAGATAAATTAATGCTTATATTGTGGGGTAAGGTTTGGGAAGAAAAGACGAAGAGAGACAGGGGATGATTTCCCTTACTCAAAGAAATATAAGGTAAGTTCTGTAATTTTAAACATTATTTAAAGAGGATAGAGAGCATAGTTTGAAAAACAAACAAACAACAGACAAACAAACACAAAACACAGGAGTGTCTTTCATGTTGCAGAGCATCTTGGATTGCATTCTGAAGTTGCCAAAGCCAACACCCTGGGTTTTGTTGGGTGCCTGTCTTCAGTCCAGTATAATCAGGTAGCACCCCTGAAGGCAGCCCTGCGTCACACCACCGTTGCCCCTGTGACTGTCCATGGGACCCTGACGGAATCCAGCTGTGGCTCCATGATGGATATGGATGTGAATGCAGTGACAACAGTTCACTCTTCATCAGGTACCCAGAGAATACTCAGGGGAACTGCCTTCTTCTGGTAGCACTACTTTCAATATCTTCAAGAAGTTTCTAGGTTGAAGGATAGTATTACATAAGTGATTATTTTATATGATTACAGGCAGTTAAGAATTATGACTGGTTTCTCGTGGTTGAATTTTATATGTACTGAATATAATCCTACTTTTAATAGATGAGTAGTTGGAACTCAATAGTTAGTAGTTAGAACTCAATGCTTATATATATATATATATAATCCATATATAGATTATAATATAATATATAATAATAATCTATAATATAATATATACATAATACAAATATATATGTGTATATATACATATATATGTAGATATATTTGGGGAACGGTATATATATATATATATATATATTATTCACCTCAATTTAAATTACTACTGCTCTGAGGGTTGAAGATTTGAGGGTCAGAGAGAGGCAGGCTGGTTGTTGAACTAATGTAATTCATGTAATTAAAATCAGCCTTCCGTAATAATAGGAAAGCCCCACAGCATTATCATCCATACATCTTCTCTTATTTTACTACTTCCTAAAACACCTTTTCTGTCTTTCCTTAGTCACTGTCATCATGGGTGTCTTGAAATGTCCCTGGGATTTGCCTTAATCAAATGTGGTAATCAACTTCCAAAGAAGTTATTAATCATGAACAAAGAAAGGGGACTGAGTTTTGCTGCTGCCTACTCATCACCAAGCTTGGTGTTTTCCTGGCAGCAGTGAGGTATAATAGAAGAAAACAGAATGTGACAGTTAACTAGCCTTGATTTGAATTCTGATTCTGCCATGGATAAGTCTTAGAACTCCAGACAAGTTACTAAATAACTTTGATATAATTTCCTTATCTGTGAAGCGGGAAAAACAATTCTCATGCAGTAGGCATTTCCTGAGGATACAGGGATATTGATGGCAGCTGCTATAGGTCCTAAAAATTCCATGTGTGTTATATGCATACATACGGGTATCATTATCCCTCCTTTTGTGTGTGTGTGTTTCAAGGGAAATTGGCTAATTAATGAATTTAGGTCAAATGACTGATAATCAGAGAATGCAGATGCATATGGTTCTTTTTTTCTTTTTTTACTTTAATCTTAATTTTATTTATTTTTTTCAGTGTTCCAAAAGTCATTGTTTATGCACCACATCCAGTGCTCCATGCAATATGTGCCTTCCTTAATACCCACCACCAGGCTCACCCATCCTCTACACCCCTCCCCTCCAAAACCCTCAGTTTGTTTCTCAGAGTCCATAGTCTTTCATGCTTCGTCTCCCCTTCTGATTTACCACAATTCATTACTCCCTTTTAGTACATTTGCAGATTTGTTATCTAAAAATGTATCTAGCTCTCTGTCACCAGGCCAAGAAGTGGCAGAGCAAGATTCAAATCCAGGTCTCTGTGCCTTCAAATTTGATGTTCTTTTTTTCTACTACTATATAGTTAATGTACACATAGTGAAATCCCTCTCTGTCAGTGAGGGTTTCTTAGGGGTGTTAATCCTCTAGCACTTATGCCTTTCCCTGCCAATGGACTCCAAATCCTTGTGCAGCTAAAGAAACCTCTGAAGCAGAAATCGTATGCATGCTTGAGGTAAGAGGCCATTGTCACGAAGAGGCACGGTCCAACAAAGCAGAGAGGGACCTCTAGGTTAGGCTGAGAGGTAAACTGTAGGCAAAAGCCTATATAGGTGGGTTCTACCATAATCACTTTCAGTCTGTTATCTTACAGCTGACATAGAAGCTAATAGTCATGGAACTATGGGGTGGAAATTGTGTACCTCAGAGGTGTATTTGTTTGGCTTCCTAAAAAATTGCAAGTTCACAACTCTTTGAGAGCACTTGGTCTAATCCACAGATGGGTCATCTCAAATCCATATTGTACACCTTCCTATATGCGGAGTGAGGAGTGAAGTGCCATGTCTTTTACTCCTTGCAGATCCCTTCGGGAAGACAGATGAGCGAGAACCGCTCACTAATGCTGTTCGAAGTGACTCGGCTGTCATTGGAGGTAAATCATCCCTTGTTACTGAAAGGAGAGGGGACATAAAGGATTCTGTATTTGGGAGAAATTTAATTCCTTCCTTAATTATAGCCATCTAGCATCCAGAACCCTGCATGATCTGCCAGACCATAAGCCTTTCCATGAAAAGTCATGGGTCTGTGTGATCAAAGGCACCCTCTCCCCCATCTTTCCCATCACCATGGATCCATCCTGCCCCTGTTCCATCAGACAGCTGACTACAGAGTCAACAGCTGGAATGTTTACTTAGTGACAGGCAGTGTGCACTCCGTTCATCTCATCCAGTTGTCAGTTTTCCTAAAGCACAAACAAAGCACACCAATAAAACATATGGGAAGAAGCCATGTTGGGGCAGATAGATGGGTGAAGCCCCAGTCCTGTCGGTTTTCTTCACCAAGTCATTTGGTTTGGATCTAATGAGCAGGGCGAAGCCCACAGGAATGGAGTTTCCAATCCAGCAGCACATATGGTTATGGACACAGATCTTATCTGCTCTGCTGTAAGCTCAGCTCTCCCTCCTACTTCCCCTGTCTTTCCATTTTCTCACTGCTTGTTGGTCTCACCCCTTTTTTATCCTGCCTCAGCCTGGCTGCTGCCTCCAGTAACTTGGTTTTGTTTTTTTGTATTTTGTTTTTTGTTTCCCCTTCTGGACCTTGCAACACAGAATGATTCCCAAACCTTGTTTAATGTAAGATGCCTGTGAGAGACTGAATTCATTGCTATCCAAGAACCATAGGCCTAGCAGATGCCCCCATTGCTGCCTCTGGCAGGCTAGGTTAACGGATCCATACCAGATGGAGTTCTTTTAAAAGTTGGCAGTATCCATTCATTTAACTTCTATTTAATGAGTCTCAGCAATGGGTCAGGCCCTGTGCTGAGCATAGGAATACATGGGCGAAAGCCAGAGATGCTGCCCACAAAGAACCCACAGCAACAACAGAACTAGTAAATGGTATTTTGAAGGAGGGAGTGCAAATGTTTGTGGGAGGACAGGGGTGCACTATTATAATGCAGTTGTGAGGACCGAAAACCATGACCTTTCCTTAAGGAAGTTCTTAAAAATGTCTGACTTGAATTTCTGCTTCAGGAAAGAGAGTCCAACTTGATTTTTGTGTGGCACCAAGAAACACAGGAAAGAATGTCGTGCCTGTTTCTCTTCCTACAATTTCACATTTGACAAGGGGAGAAAAGACTTGTGACTGCTGACATTTTCCCACCCAGTTATATGTTTCTGTGAGTCTCTAAGAGCAGGAAAGGCATCCCAATCCCTTGGGAAAACTCCTCTAACTCTGAACAGTCTGTGTACTAAAGGAGTAGAAACTGATTCTATATTTTATCTCCTAAAGCTGCACCCCAATCATGGGAGTTAACGCACTACCACCCAGTTTATTGATGTTTGTTAACTTAGCTGGTTTTATTCTGCCTTGTTCTAAAATAGTCAGGGAAAATGCTGCATAGTGGTTTCTGAATATTAAAAAAAAAAAAAGCATGCAGTCTTAATCATGGTTCCAGCTCTGATACAAATTGGTAAAAAATGTGCAGTCAATATATTTAACTCTCAAATGCCTGTACTTATGTAAATCAGGATGCAGGATGCCCAAAACTATCTTTCTAAAAGAAACGTATTTCATCACTATCCATTCTACTTAGAAGGAAAAACAAAAACAGCAGAATTTATGCTTTCTTGGGAATAAACTTGTATTTGAATATCATAAATACTTCTCATATTTTAATGTTGAAAATCCTACATTCATGTAAATAAGCATTCTCTTTTTAAAAGTCACCAGTTTCTACATTGCCACCCTATTTTTGCTGACTTTGCTCTTTGCATCCTGAGAGGCTTCTTGGCAGAGGTAGGGATAAGACCTTCTAGTCAGCGAGGGCAACTTGCTGAGTAGATGCAGTAAAATTACATGCAGTCAAAGCGGACGGAAATCTGACCTAACTGGAAGAAGTCTGCCATTTAGGTTGTCTCTGAATCTCTGAACGACAAAGGCAAACTGTCTCTAACTGTCCCATGCCTAGCAGAGTGCACAGCAGTGTAGGAAAGCCCTACATGTGTGGGAAGTATTTCATTATTAACAAAACATGCTTAGCAAAGCAAACATATACCCTAAATGAATCTATATCAGGAGAGGATGTTTTGAGGTCTGAGACACTTCATGGTGGTTTTCTAGGGTGCTAAAGTAGTTGGGAAATACTCAGTTGCAAGAAATGGGAAATGATTGAACGTGACAAATATGCTAATTAAATGATCTGTCTCATTCTTTAAATCAAGTCTTGAAGAAATAGCTAAGAAATCCTTGGCCAGTCTGAGTCCATATTTACATGATGGCATTTTCTGATTTAGGCTGGTTTTCTTTCTGGCCAGTCTGAAAGAGGAGGTTTTTTTTAGTAACTGAAGACTGAACGCATTTCAGCTGGTCTTCAGTTCTGGGCATGTGGCAGAGTTTGTTGCTGTTTGGTTTGTTTCGTTTCTTTCTCCTAAGTGCCTTCCCTGTCTAGACCTAATCATCTCCTTTGAGTGCACGATCTTTGACGATTTCCTTCTCTCTTTCTTTCCTCTTTATTGACAGGAGTAATAGCAGTGGTGATATTCATCATCTTCTCTATCATCGGCATCATGACCCGGTTCCTTTACCAACATAAGCAGTCACACCGTACTAACCAGATGAAGGAGAAGGAATATCCAGAAAATTTGGACAGTTCCTTTAGAAATGACATTGACTTGCAAAACACAGTGAGCGAGTGTAAGCGGGAATATTTCATCTGAAAAACTGCAGGGTCACCTAATATTCTCTTTTGGGTTGTTGTTAAATTTTTCTCCTTTCTCCTATCTTTTAATTTTGGTCATTCTCCTTTTCCTATCTGTTTGCCAATTATTTTTGGCACATACCCGTATCAACCACAGCACCTATCCCCTTGATCCAGCCCAGAAAACCAGGCAGCTATGGCCACTGCCTTCCTTTCTGACAAACTTATTGTGGTGATAAGGATCACTTAAGAGAATGACTTTACTCCTCTAGACAAAGAAGAGACACATGTGTGCACATGTGCATATTTAGTTCTATATTTCCAGTTTCTAAGTAGGATGCACTCTTTAGTTCCACAGCTATTTCGTCTCACATTCAACCTCAGGCTTACTTTGAACCTGAGATCTGTGATTTAGGTATATGACACTCATCCTTGACATCCTCCCCCATCTCAAGTTCATTTCTACCAGGGAACTCAGGGTAAAGAAAGAAGATGTTAAAGACCTGGTTCGCTTCAGTGGCACTTTCAAAGGAATAAGAGAGGTTTGTTTTGTGTTGATTATCCTTACCACAGGATGTCCATTGCCCTAACTCAACACCCCTTTTCACTTTGACTCTTATCACCTGAGTATTTCAAATATAGGATTCCTGATAGTAGTGAGCTATTCCTTTGCTCCTTTCTTACCACTCTCTTCTGGGGCTGACACTTTAGAACAGCACACAATAGCATAAACCTAGGGGAAGCATGGAAAATAGTAGCTTGAAACCAGAAGGTAAAAAAAAAAGCTGCTAGGAAGTAGATGTTCTATAACTTCAAAAATGCCTCTTCTAATTTTGTAAGAAATGTTAGCTAGGTTATTCCTGGAATTGTTATACTGGTGTATATATATATATATATATATATATATATATATATATATATATGCTGCATCATAAAGAAATTCTAATAAAAGTCTAAAATAGTACCTAGTTTCATGAAAGAGCTTAAACCATCTTAACTGAGCTTTAAAAACAAAATGAAACAAAAATAAAAACAAAAACAAGATAATAATTAAAAAAAAAAAAAACTGCATGAAAGAGGAGAAATACCAAGCAGGATTCTTCCCTTCCATCCACTCACCAAAGATCTAGTGAATAAAGTGAATGCAGGTTTCATGTGTTAGGGCAGACACAATGAAACCATTTCTGTCCATGGAGCCATTCTCTGGGAGGCTCCGGGTGTACTGATTGATGGGGCATTGTGGTTTGTCCAGGAAAGCCTCACTGCTTAGTTTCAGAGAAGCCCATAGGTTCTACAGTACATCACATTTTCAAGTCATCTACACCCTATGCATATAATGCCCCGCCCCACATCTTTTTTCAGGCAGACTCCAAGATGAGATGATGGTAAGTTTCAGGGTCTTTGCCCCTCTTAATAACATAGCTTTGAAGAAACACAGTCATTCCTTCAGGAAGGCATCTCAAACTCATCCACGAGGTGGTAGTAAGAATCGTGATGATTTTTGCAATGGCAATAGGTCTAACTCTTTGCCTTTGAGCCACCTTGGAGAAAAAGAGAGGGGAAAGCAATATCAATCCTCTGGAATGCAGGGAATGCCAATATAATGATCCACAGATGTGGAAAGTACTTGACGATTCTCTTTACAAGACAGATTCGGTTTGGGAAACAATTACCACATCTCAGTTTGCCAGCCTTGACAGTTAGCAGAAATTCCATCTTGTTCTTAGAGTGTCTATTGCCTCTGATTATTTAACACTCCCCTGCATGGTCAGGCTCCCAATAAGGAACTCATTAGCTCCATCTCATTTCAAATCCAAATCATTTCAGGCTTTTCTTTCAGTGTCTGAGCACACGTAAGGGTTCAGCTTATAATCATATTTCTCAACTTTAAGATGTTGTTCTAAATATACATTCTCTTCTTAAAACATTCTGTGGATTCTTAATAACTCCATTATATCATTTTTCTAGTCAATTTATTTAAAGTGATTCCAACATGGGCATCTTATTTTTTTCCTTCTAGTTTTTTTAATTAGATGAATGATCCATTAATAAGAGGAACAATCTTTAAATATTGTTTGCTCCTGCCCTGTCCACCCCTATTTCCAGTTTTTGCTTTTGAACTTTCTATTTCCATAAAAAGACTGTATAAATCAACCTTTTGCTTGGGTACCTAGTCCTTTGTCCTCTGAAATAAAAGTCACCATGAAGTGCAGTGGGTTTAGCCTGAAGCACTCCAGTAATGAAGTGGAAAGGCAAAGGAAGGTGTGAGTAATAAAACTGGAACCCCTCATTATTCAAGTCTCTGAAAAGTGAGGACTATATTTTGAAGACCTAGTGCTGATAGAAGAAATGGAGAACTAGCAAAAGCTAATTCAGAGTATTTGCTTTCCTCATCTACTTGTAAATGCTCTTAGGTAGCTCTGTAGGGTGAAGAATCTGTGAAGCACTATCCTTGCCACATCTGCACTGCCGCATCCACCAGCACGCCTCCCTGCACATGTAGACGATGTATACATACCCATGACAATGTATCGCAGACCCAGAAACCAATGCCAAGACTGTGCAATCAGCACATCTCTCTTACAAGTAGAGTCTCAGGGCTAAACCAGAATTACTTTTACAGGGTTGGATTATTTCATAACCCCAGAGAACACTAACCTTCACTAGTTGTATATGGAAACAAGCAATCTGCTCCCTGCAAAGCAAAACACAATGTTCACTCAGAAATAAGTGCTAACTCTGCCTGTCTTTCCTCAGTGGTACTAAATCCATGTAGTTTTGTGCAGTTGTCCAATTGTGTGAGTGTTCGGATCTTTGAGTGGTTATAATCTAAAACAAATAGTCATTGAAAGCATTCTGACCCCTCCTTAACCACTGTTTTATGCTTGGGTAATCAAGGTTCCTGACACGCTCTGCCAGCTGGACCACCATAACCCTCCACTGTAACCCTCAGTCCTTGGTAACTGCTGATTACAAAAAGATTTTACGGAGCGTGGTCACTTTCCAGCAGAACCAAAAGCACCTGTTCAATTTCCCATTCTAAGGGGGATATTTTATTGACATAATTCCCACCAAACAAGTCTATTTATGCAAGCAACAGGACATTTGCTTACCCTAAATTATATTTAACATCCACCGCATCACTCATTGTGCATATAGGTTGAACTGCCATGGTCTCTAGGAGAATTCATCTAGAGAATTAGACATTTGTCAGTTCTCTAGATATACATTTATGGGTAGCTTAACCTCTTCTATTCATTCTCAACTTGATATGGGAGATTTATTTTAAGGGTCCTGGGACTGATTCTATAAAACAGTTTCTGTTCTCTTTAGTAATAACAGAGGTGGTACTAACCTGACTTCTACCCTCTGTTAGCCCCATGCCCACCGCAAGGTAGCAGGAGTAGGATCAGAACAAAAGAAATAGATTGTTTCCTTTCTTAATTCATTATGACTTATTATTGAATGCCCAGTACTCCAAGGGTTGCACTAGACATGGGCTGCACATATATAAATTATACTTTGTTCTTGCCCTTGGAGGAGCTCAAAGTTTATCAGGGAAAGTACATATTATTCTATAGAATGTAGAGCAAAGGTTCTGCACAATCATTTTTGCAAACCCTTGGCTAGAGACATAAGTGGATACATTTCTGGAAAATATTCATAATTTTTTCTTGTATGTTCTACCTTCAATAAGCTGCTTTGTTTCTCTTCCTCAAAGTAAATTTCTATCTAACCAGATATATTTCTGTAGAGGGAGATGGATTAAATCTTTAGGAACAGCAGGAAATGACGGTCCTTGTCTGTAAAGTACCTTGGAGGAAGCCCAATTCTCCATTCTTTCTTTACTTCAGGTTGGGGGATTCTGAAAATCCTCCTCACATCACAGTCAGACCTGACAGTGATGGCCTGGGGACTCTCCATGGGATAGGGACAGCAATCTCCACTTCCATTCCTCTCCTCCTTTTTTTTTTTTTTTCTGTTCTTTTCAAGCCATGTGTTTATGACCTCTTGTATCTTATTTGCTCTTATGAATGCCCCTTAAAGTGTCTGCTGTCCTTCCACCCCTCCTAAAACCCTTTGTCCCCACAAACCATTTGACTCTACTTAGAATGATATCTGAGAGCTAGATGAAGTATCTTCAAGTAAATAACTGACTAAAAGTTGTTGTCCATATAAGTGAGGTCTCACCTCTGTGCTCTGGGTGAATTTTTCCAATCCCAAAAGTCACACCTGTTTCTTCTCTGCAGGAAGCTCACTCACTTAGAGGACCCACACTGGGAAGCTAAAAACAGAGTGTCTTCTCCAAGATATTCAGGGAAATAGAAATCAGGCTGTTGAAATCTTTCTTATAAAAAGCCTTGACAGTTTGTCCACCAATGCTCTGGCTTCTGTTGAATTCCCCCATAGCTAATCCATCAAATCCACATTGTAGCACCAGCCTGCCAAGGGGAATTTGAGACAGTGTGTAGCTCTGCTACTCATTTTTCTTTAACTGAAAGGTTTTGACATACTTAGGCTTCAATTGTCCTACAGGTCACAAGTGGATCAAGTAAATAAAGAGGTTTCCTTGTTCCTGCAGATGTGAAAGTGGTTAATGGAAGAATGTGTAAGCAAACCCCAAACTTTCAGAATACATGGAGGATAACTGAGTGCTATTTCATGTCTCTCATGCAGTTTGAAAATGTTTTCTTTAAAAAACACATAGTGCAATTGAATTTCTTCCACATACTGTTCTTGTTTCTTTCTAAACCTGTCCTCTTTTCCCCTCATCAACCTGCTTACTTGGTGAGCATCTAGTTTGTAGATTTGGATGTCCCCAGTTTTCATCTCTGCTCCCACAAATCCTGAATAGTTGAACCTCTTAAAGGGAAAAACAGTGTAAACAGACACATACATAAAGACTTTGTAAAATAGGGCTGTTAGTGAAGTTTTCTCCAGGACATCCTATATACACATCTGTTTAGTAGGGATAGATTTCTTCTTGAGTTAGCAATTATTTGAAACCTTCATATAAGGTTTTAATATTGAACTCTTGCTATGTTTGAGTGATTTTTCTCTTATTTTGCACTAAGGTACTCTGAGGAAGAACAGAAAAGCACATTTTTTTTTAGTGAAATATTGTACTTTGTAAGCTAGTTGTTTGTCTTTTGTAATGTTTATAGACTACAAAGTGGCTGAGCAGACATGAGCAAGGATGAAAGCAAAAGTTGGGGCTGGTGTTTTGACAACACCTGCTGAGAACATGTTGAGGAGGAAGAGGGAATCTGTGGCAACAGTTGGTGGCCGTCTCAGGTGTGGAGGGTCATTGCTCCCACCATGGATCAGTGACAGCAGCTCTTCCCACTTTCTTGGCTCCTAATTCAGGAGTCCCTTCAGTGCATTCAGATCATTTTCTTACACATTAGGGAAAGAGGCAATATCATGGGGTATGCATGAAGAATTCATTACCTACCTTTGCATGGCATTTTTTGACCCTTCCCAGCCCTACTCCAACCACATCTTTTTCTTTTTCAGTATTTTTATTTCACCAAGACTTTCCCAGGATACTTTAGTACTATTGCCACAATGATATACCCTGCCATTGTTGAATACCCAGATACAATTTTAAGGAAAATAAACTCAAAAAACTCTTTAGATCCACTATCCCGAATCAAAACTCACATGTGTGGAAGGCTCAAGGTCCTGAAATCAATCTAGTGCTCATTCTTTCCTCTTCATTGGTCCTCCCATATGCATGACACATTATAAAAGGATATAATACTCTCTATCCCTAACAATGAATACCTCCAAGAACCCACCATCTAACACTATTTGGGAACACTGGCTTTCTCAATCATTCCCAGTGACACAGGGAAAATTTTATAAAATACCAGGATAAAATTGGGAGCGTAGTACTATACCATGACCAAAGGTGAATCTAATTGTTTCATAATTAAATCCTGGTCTTAATTTCATTTGTGTCATGTTCTTTCATGATTCAGATGCCAGTAGTAGTCTCAGATGATATGAACAAGTTTCTGGGCATGCAAGAGGAGCTAGGTATTGCCCAACAGACTCATTGGAAGGCCCATAAGTAGAAACTTTCAGTGAAACTTTGAGGGATAATTTTAACAGGCATCTGCCTCATCATATTTTTCCATTATAGTCAACCCCATCCTAAAGGCTTTACATGAAATATTAACATAGTCTCTTCTATTTGAACGGCAGTGTCAACTTATGTAACCTTGCCCTGCCTTAAATACTCATGCAAAAAATACCAAACCTTGCTTTAAAGCAGCATAGTTATAGTGTAAGAGGGACTTTCCATTTAGGGAGGTCCAACACTAAGACTTTTCTCCTTCTGAAGCTGGTAGTTGACAGGTCTTCTGATATCTTGTACTGTCTTAGGCTGTCACTCCCCTCAGTCAACAGGAAGAGGCAAAAAGTGTGCAGGGTTTTCATTGGGAATACAAGTGCAGGCTAAAGGGGAATCAAGAGTCTCCCTCCAGGATTTAATAGGTAAGGAGTCAGCAAATGTTTTCTGGTAAAAGGCTGGATGGTCTATACTTTAGGCTTTACAAACCGATAGCCTTGGTTGCAAATACTCACTTCTACTTTTGTAGCAGCAAGTGGGCCATACATAGACAAAGAAGCATGGCTGTGTTCCAATAAAACTTTACAAAAAACAAGCAATAGGTCACATTTGGCCCATGTACTGCAGTTTGCTGATCTCTACATCAGAGCGTTACCATGCCCATTTCAGATGTGAGATCTGTCTCTCTGGCATGCAGTGGTCCTCTTTTTTTGAGGAATTAGAAGGAGGGAGAAGATTATTTTTTAAACAATAAAATGCAAAATAACTTTTCCCCTCAAAAGCTATATGTCAGATTTTTTGTTATAGCAAAAGCACAAAACAGGTCACCTCCTTTTGTAGATCTGCCAGAGTCTAGCCTTTCCTTTGGACCCTCTCATTTTTATTCTTAAAACAGAATCCCAAGTGATGTTGCCTCGTTCCAAGTCAGTTTTGTAGACCACGTAACATGTCTTAATACACTGTATGGGGAAAAATAAAAGTTAGCCTTAGATTTCCTTGTTTTCTATGGTTACTGTTGTACAGAAGAAAGACTTAAACTGTATATAATGTATATTTAATAAAGAGAGAATTTTGTATGATTTTGTGTGGAAGCCAAATGTGTCTTGCTGTGTTTTCTTGGGTTAATGAAGAGTCAAACAATTAATCCCTGGGCTGCCATTCTCATCCTTTAGACCATTAACTCCCAGATAACATGACCTGTGGTGTTGCTGGAGAAACATGAAACTCCCACTCCCTGGGTTTATTGATTTCAATAGGCCTGAAAGTGCTGTCATGGGCTGTCTCATCACTCAGCTGAATTATCCTCGCCTGCATGCCTGGCTCAAATATGTACAAGAGCAAGCTCATTGACTTGGTCAAAAGTCATGTTCAGAGCTCTGGATCCATCCTGGTTTCAGCTGCCCACATGGCATCCTGGGCCTCTGTTATGTCTTTATCAGGGCCCATTTCCAGCAGCCACATTTCTTATCTCGCCTTACCTTCCCTTTCTTCTCAAAACCCTAAGCCCAACTGGACTCTATGTGTTTGAGATATTAAACATCCATTTTCATGAAATAAAACTCACTTCATACATTGCTTATTAACACTTCTGTGTATGGGGTAGTCGGTCAACAACTAGAAATTAAAACCTGGCAAAGTCTTTTAGATAGGAAAGTGACACTGTCAGTTTTACCTTTTAAAAAACCACATCTAACTTCTCAATGAAGAACAGGGCATGGGGAAAGAAGAGGGGAGGAGGAAAGAACAGTTAAGACTCATCACTCTGATGGAGGACAATGGTGGTTTGGACTAGGGCTGTTGTAGAAGAGACTGCAATAATAGCTGGTCCAGACAGAACCCAGAGGTCTTGGTGATGGACTCAAAGGAGACTGTGAAGGGAAGAAAGGAATCAAGAAAAATTAGAATTTTAGGCTTAAGCAACTGAATGGACAGAAGCAAATAGCTTTTTTTTGGAGAATGGTGGCTGGGAAGTAGGAAGGGATCATGAATTTAATTTGGGATTTTGTTGAGTTTGAGATTCTGACTAGACAATAAGTGGAGGTGTCAAGCAGGTGTCTGGGTTCTGGGTATATGTCTGCAGTTGAGGAGTGTGGTCTGGTCTGGAGAGACACATGGGAGACCTATTTACACCTACGTGCATGTAGAGGTGTACACATGTATGAATGTGAGTGAGAGAGAGTCTCGTTGAGAACATCCAGAGCATGAGTATAACTAGAAAGTAGAGCCTGGTTTGTTAGAGGAGAAGGAGTCAGGCACTGAGGAAGGAGCAAGAGCAGGTGAGTAAGCTGGATCCCAGAAAAACCAAGTGTTTAACCAGGAGTAAGTGCACAGTCCTTAAATGATACTGAGAAACTATGTCAGAGAAGAATAGATAAACACAAGGCTTCAGGAAGATTAGAGCATTGAAGACCCTTCTCAGAGCCACTTAATGAAGAAATGGGAAGTAAATACAATTTGGAGTCTGTTGAATGGATACAGAAGCTAGAGGGAAGCATGGGATAAGGCTCAAAGCCATGATTATATGCACCTATGTAAAGATGCATAGACATGAGAGTCAGGCAAACCCTCAGGGCTCAGCTCCCATAAAATCTCATTCTCTAGTTTTATGACTTGAAATGGATTAACCTCTATAATACTTAGGTTTTGAAGATGCAAACTGGAAAATTATTAACAAAACATTTAGAGACCCTGAGTATCAAATGAAGTAATACATGCAAACCATTTAGCTGTGTACAGGGCAGTGGAACTCTCCATAAATGCTATCTGTCATTATTTATCTCTTTATTCTTTCCTAGTGTTTTGAAAACAAATTACCACATATTACACAGAATTTAATACAGCCAGGTATAGAAAAGGGAGCCATGCTTTATTCTTCAAGGAAGCTCAGTAGTAGTTTGCAAGCAGATTGGACTAGGAAGAGGTCTTGAGTCCTAGTTCTGGCTCTGCTATAAATGAACTTTTGAGATGTCCTTTCCCCATAAAAGTGGGTACATAATTGTAGATAATGAAACAGCTCAATTATCTTAAATGTTTTCAATAATTTTTCATATCAGAGAACTTGACCTTACAGACTTTTAGCCAGAAAGTCAGAGTTCAAATTCCAACTCTACTAATTAGTAGCTGAAGGACAGCAAATAAATAAGTCCTTTCTCATCTCTGAGGTTCAGTGCCTCATCATTCAATGGATTTTAAAATAATACTCAGGGGGGCACCTGTGTGTCTTAGTGGGTTAAGGCCTTTGCCTTCGGCTCAGGTCATGATCTCAGGGTCCTGGGATTGAGCCCCATGCTGTGCTCTCTGCTCAGAGGGGGCCTGCTTCCACCTCTCTCTCTCTGCCTGCCTCTCTGCCTACTTGTGATCTCTCTCTATGTCAAATAAGTAAATAAAATCTTAAAAAAATAATAAAACTCAGGTCCTAAAAATGTATTAGTTTCCCTACCCTCTTACTCATGAGCTACTTTCTAATCACATGATATAATCAGAGAGTAACATGCAAATTTAATGAAGAACTGTGTTAATCTTATCCACCTTATCTGTATTTGGTTTAAGCCTTTAATGTAAAAGAGAAAAAAAGTCTCTGAGTCCAAACAGACATATAATATGGGGCAGGGGGACAGGGAAGGGATAACTTCATGTTATTTTTAATATAATTTTTAAACTGTGTGTGAATTGATTTCATTGTTCATGACTGTTCAAAAAGAACAAATTTCCAAGGGCCAACATTTGATCAGGTAGGCGAGCTCACAGCATCTGCACATCTGAGACAGCTTGTACAGTCTCTGACACCAGTGTGCCGGCCTTTGAAAGCCCAGTCTGGAATGTGAAATCCATCCATAGGGAAGAAGCACCATTGCTAACTAATGACAGCGCTGACTAGCCGAAAAGGCAAATCTACTTCAGCCTCACCCTCTGAGGAGCTCCAACTGTTCAAATAAGCCTTAGAGAATTAAAGCCTGTCTTAGAGCATATCTTTCACTGAACAGAGGAGAAATGCCATCAAGGGAGAGCACAGGGGGACAGTCTTGGAGAAAGGGCAGGTGGTAGCTCTCAAGTCCCTGACACTTTGGTTTGGGGAGTGTGACAACTTGTCCTTGTCTCCCATGGCCTTTTGTTGTGTGCAAAGCTCTCATTTAAGAGATACTGACTTTATGAAGATAACTGGGATGAGTCAAATATTCTCATACAATAGTAATGTAATAATAAAATAATTACCAATTGTTGTGAACTTAGTCATATCAAGTACTTATACACACTATCTTTTTTTGTCACAATGAAACCATTGACAGGTATTGTTTTTCTTTTTTTGCAGATAAATATATCTAACATGAGAAAATTAATTTGCTAAAAGAACTGCAGTCTTTGATTATACAGACACTTGGATTCAATGTCTACTCTGTTATCTGTGTAGTTTTAGACAGGAGTCTTACCCTGTTTGTGACTCAGCTTCTCATCTGGAAAATAGGAATGTTAACACTCATTTCCCAAATTGATATAAGTAGTTAGTGGAAGAGTAAAGATTTAACAATTTCAGCCTTAAAACCACATCTAGCCATACCCAACCACAGCTAAAACAAATTCAAATAGTGTATTTTGACCTGGTACAACTGCTCCGTCCCTAGATTCTATAGCTCAATGAAAATAGAGGAAAATCTCCAACTAAAAAGATAAACAAAAAGGCCATAAGTAGAAAATTGAGAGGTTCTCAATGTATAACCATTTACACTGAACCAACACTTAAACTGAAATGTCAATAGAGTATGTAGGAATCATTTTGTGTCTGTACGACACTCTCTGTGATGTACCTAGTCACCCACCCAATCCCCTGTGAATGGAAAATGTAGTTGATTTTACTTGCTTGAAGTCTTAAGAGGCAGAGTCTCTTCTGGAAAAGAATGGCATTATTCAATGTTTAAAGCCTGGGCCCATAGAAAACATTTTGAGCACAGGAACTTCAAACAAATAAAACCAAATGCTCCTTTCCAATAAATAGGTGAGATTTTCCATCAGCCATGGCACCATCTTGGAATTCTGGTGGGATGTTCATGTTGTAGTGTAGTTCAATGCCTGTGGATCTTCCCTTTGGGTGTCTATTAAGGAGCTGGTGAGTTTTTAAGAAGACTTTATGCTGTGACATTAATTGAGAGCTTGCAGTGTGCTAGATACTGAACTTTCCATTTATGTATTATTATTTAAATTATAAGGAAAGGCAAAGTTAAAAATAAAACTGTCAGAAATCAAATAAAAAGGGATCGATATCATGTGATGTGTATATATGTTCTTTAGCATTTTATCTTATTAAAAAAGACATCTTATTTTGTCATCCTTTAGATTGTGTAAGATAACTTTAAAGTATTAATATTATAGTGTATAATATGAACTTTACTTCTGAGAATAACCATTAATTTCCTCTCTAATTAATTCATCAACAAATATTACTCAGCAATTTTGATGTGGATTTTGATTAAGATGATGGGAAAAATCACATAATCTTAGGAAGTCCAGCATATAAACTACAAGCATATATAGCACATGCTATAGAGAATGATCACATCCCAATTAGCACGCATAAGCAGGCAGCAGAAATTTGACCAAAAAAGGTATGGCTCCAGTTGACCAGAAGTTAAGTTGAAAGTGGCATGTAGGAGAATGGAAATAGCATTTGAAAAAAAGCACCAAGGCAAGAGTGAGTGTGCCAATTCAGGAAATTGTACGTAGCTCAGTATGGTTTAGAATAAGGTTAGGAAGTTATTTTTCAAAATCGACTAGGCAAATCAGCAAAGATGTGACAATGACCTTTTATATCAAAGTTTCCTCACTGGAATAAGGAAAGCAAAGATGACAAATAGGGGACATGCAAAAGTGAAATGGAGTTATATTTCAGTTATATCATATTCAAGCAAGCATTAGGTGGGATTTGATTTCAGAAGATTTCCATTCAGTCCCAACCCTCTCTTTTCAGCTGTGTAGATCAGGAGCAGTTAAACCACACTATTTTGAGCTATATTTATATTTATTTAATTTACAATATGAGTTGTTATGAGTAATTAATAAAAGAAATATGAAAGCATCTTTTAAAACTATACAGGGAAATACAAATACCAGTTATTATTATTGTATCTTCAAACCCAGAGTGGGAGAAAATATCCATCAAATACAGCAGGGCCAGATAGTAAATTTTATGGGCTTTCAGGGTCAGTGTCTATTGTAAGCACTCAAGTCTGCTGTTTTAGTGTGAAAGCAGCCATGGAATGAACATGGCTGAGTTCCAATTGAACTTTATATATGGAAACTGAAATTTAAATTCCCTGTAACTTTCACATGTCATGAAATTTTATTCTTCTTTTGATTTTGTTAAACCATTTATAAATACATAAAAAATTATGCTTAGCTCACAGGCTATGCAAAAACAGACAATTGGCCAGATTTGACCTTCAGGTCATACTTCACAAATCCCTTAATTCGACATACATTCATTGAATTTGAAGTCCATCCTCTCTAGCGAAAAAGGTGGAAATATAAAATATATGCTTGTTTTCTTTTGGAGACCAATACCATGAAAATGTACGCACAGTGTAGAAAATAAGGCTGAGAATGTGGAGAGGTCTCTAAGAGGTGTGAGATTCAAGAGATCAAGACTGCCCTTGAATTGACTGAATAGGGAAGGGCATAAAGCAGATGCGTGGGTTCTTTGGGCCACAGCTTTGACAGGTATTTGCTGGATGACCTCAGATTCCTGCTTACCTCAAACTGTTGCCATGGAAATAAGAAACAAAAGAGACTATGGATATGAAAACACCTGTTATCCATAAAACATATATAGATGTGAGTTACAGTAGAGACTCTTAGTTATAATCTTATTTGTTCAGCTTGAGAGACCCAAAAAAAGTTAACAACTTTTGCAGAATCCACAGGATATGACCACACTACACATTTAATTGTGTGATCAAGTTAATTGGGTTGAGCAACTATAAAGGGAAACAAGCATTATTGTGGAGAAAAGCAGTTTTGTTTGCTTAGCATAGATGATGTTAATGTATAAGAAGATTCATCAGACAATTTTAAGCTTCTAAAACTTTACACTGTTCATGGACAATAGGTATATAGTAAGATGTTGATTCCTTAATCTCTTGGTGAGGAATCCCTGTTGGACATTGGGTGGCTGGGACACTCTAGCTGGTGACCTTGACCAAAGTTCCTAAAATGATGTCTTGTTTAAGATGGCATTGTAGGGTGGGTGAATCAAATTCTATAATTCCAAATCTCCATTGTTGTGTTTGGATAAACAATACAGACAAAATAGCTAAGCAAAAAGAATAAAGAAAAGCTATTTAAAGATTAAATTTAAGAAGACTACAGCTAGCAAGACAATGCCAAGCAAAGAAGTAGAGGGGAAAAAAAAGATGAAAATTTACATAAGACAACTGGTCAAAAAGTTTTGAGCTCATCTAGAAAAGAAGAGCTCTTAACAGAAAGTCATAAAAATCCTGAGGGTTTGTATGACTTTTTCACTTCTCACTTTTAACAAAACAGAATGTGAATTTTTGGGTTGAATAATTGTCAGTTTGTTGCAAGGTCAAATCTGAATGTTGAAAGATAAAGAAGAACTGGGAACAGTGTCATATTTAAATCAGAAGAATTGAATGCCATGCCCTTCAGCCTTTCAATGGGCTTGGCCATGATCCCTGGCATTGACCCTAAATACCTGTTCTAAAGAAGGAAACATTCAGAAAAGTCAGAAAAAAATTTTTAAAAAAAAAAGGAGGGAAAGAAAGAAAGAACAAAGAAAGAAGGAAGGAAGGAAGGAGCAAGAAAGAGGAAGGAAGGAAGGAAGGAAGGAAGGAAGGAAGGAAGGAAGGAAGGAAAGAAGGAAGGAAAGAAGGAAGGAAGGAAGGAAGGAAGGAAGGAAGGAAGGAAGAAAGAAAGAAAGAAAGAAAGAAAGAAAGAAAGGAAGGAAATCCTAGTAAACCATTAAATAATTCATCTGGGGTAACCTAAAATGGCATGAGATATTATGGTATTAGAACACAAGATTCTGAAAGTAAGCAAATCTTTTTAGGCCAATTTAATTTATTTCAGCAAAAAGGTATAAGAATATAAGAAAAAGATGGAAATAATAACAGCCATCTCTTTTCTTTTCAAGAAGGCTTTGATCAATTCTATTGCAAAAGACTTCTCAAAAAGTGATGACGATACAGACCTAAGTATACTATGTTGGTATAAAAATAACAGACTTTAAGAGTGATTATTTATAACTCAATCTCAGTTAGGGCCATAAATGTTACTTAACAGTAATTAGTCCTAGAATATATGTTAAGACTTGTGATAACTCTTCTTAAGAAATTGAGAGTACCAAATATGTAGATAAACCTCACTAGGCAGAATTATTAATATAAAAGAAATAAATATATTTCAGGATGATATTATACACTAACCAAAGTGAACTATTGAAAAAAAAAAGGAAAGGTGATGCAAATTTGTTGAACCTGAGAGAATATAACAAATACACTTATATCCTCAGAGGGGACGGATTTGTACAGGGGAAAATACACAAGCTCAGGAAAGACCATACTTTAATGTAAATAGAAGTCAAAATAAAGGACGCGTTCTCCCGTGTACATTATTCATAGATGCCATAGATTATGGCCCCTCAGCTTTTCTCCTATTGCAACATAGTTATGCCTCTGTTATTAGGACTTTGCTTACCGATTATCTGTTTCCATGTTTGCCTGTCAGTCTCTCAGCATTCTGAGTGCAATGGCAAGCCTTAATAGCTTCCCTTATGCACATAAGGGAAAAGAGAAAATATAAAAGGCTTTGGGACACTCCATTCATATTGTTGGATGGATCAATTGTTAAATGTCAGACTAAAATACCATAACTCTATGGAGAAATGTGACACAGAGAGGTTTGTGGTGAGTGCTCAGAAAATAATATAAGGTATTTTAAAATACTCCCAAAAATATTTAGATTTGTGATGAAAACAAAAATGAAGTAGAACATAAATTCCTAAAACCTCGAAGAAAAGAGAAAATTTAACTATTATCCTTACGATCTTGTCATCAAACCTTTATAGAATTTCCTTACATTGAATTTCATAACTGTCCTTTAACTGTAACTTCATGTTAAGGAAAACATTTAAAAAGTTTCAGCTGATTATTAATAACTGATGAAGAGAAAAATCTTCCACTCAATTTTTTTAAAATACATTCCAGTAGCAGCATGCTAGGCTATCATAGAAACATCAGTTACTGGGCTATTCATTGGTATCATTTTTGTTTGATGATGATAAAAATAGGCACTAATATTAAAAACTCAGATAATATTAAAAACTCACATATATCCAGGTCTTCCATAGACTTGGAGATATGGGATGACTGATACTGGTCCTGGTTTGAGGGCATTAAGATTAGGTTGAGAGGTGCCTGGCTAAGTGTCTGCCTTCAGCTCAGGTCATGATCCTAGGGTCTTGGGATCGAGTCCGCATCGGGCTTTCCACTCAGCAAAGAACTTCTTTCTCCCTTTCCCTCTGCTGCAACCCCTACTTGTGCTTCCTCTCTCTCTCTGTCAAATAAATAAATAAATAAATAAAATTTAAAAAAATTAGGCTGGGGGCTCCTGGGTGGCTCAGTGGGTTAAAGCCTTTGCCTTTGGCTCAGGTCATGATCTTAGAGTCCTGAGATCAAGTCTCACATTGGGCTCCCTACTCAGCAGGGAGCCTGCTTCCCTCCCTCTCTCTGCCTGTCTCTCTGCCTACTTGTGATCTCTCTCTATATATATCAAATAAATAAATTAAAAATCTTTAAAAATTAGGCTGAGTTAAGTTTATGGGTGGTTAATGTGGCACCATCTAAAATGTGGTTTGCAAAAGACTCCAGTAGGTGTGCATATTAATTTTTGTGGAATACTGAAATACTAAAAAATAAAAAGGATTCCATGAGTAAGGGCACCTGGATGGCTCAATTGGTTAAGTGGCTGCCTTCCGCTCAGGTCATGATCCTAGGGTCCTGAGATCGAGCCCCGCATTGGGCTCCCTGCTCAGCGAAAAACCTGCTTTTCCCTCTCCTTCAGCCTGCTTCTCTGCCTACTTGTGCTCTCTCTCTATCTCTCTCAAATAAATAAAATCTTTAAAGAAAGGATTAAATGAATAATCTTTGAGGAGCAATGTATGCAGACAAATTGTAAGAATCTCTGTGGTAAAGAAATACAATGAACTTTGTTTATCCCATATATGCTGATGTTTTTGAGCATGGAACATTTTCTCCCAAACCCCACTAATTAACTTCTATTTGTGAAAGTGGACAGTATACTGCCCTAGGAGCCAACATGTCAGCAGGATCCTACCATTAAATCTATTCCTGACACGTTATTTGGCCTTGAACAAGACACTTCTACTCCACTAATGTAAAGTGAAGAGAGCTCGTCCACATTTATCTCAGTCTTCCCACTTCTCCAGCTTGATGACACAAAGGTCTTAACAGAAAGGACGCTCCTTCCTTCATACTGATTTTTCACCATGAGCTTAAGTCAACAATGAGAACATGTAACAATAATTTTAATGAAGAATGAAAGTAAAGACTGACAAAATTAGCTGTCTTTATTAAACAAATGGCATAGATTAAAAACAATAAGAATTTTAAAATTGTGTCCTGAATGTGATAAAGAATTTGAACCCGGCTGATTCTGAAGGGATGAATGGGAAAATAGAAGAGTGATATATAGAGGAGAATGCAAGGATCAGGCACATCAGCCTCAGAATTGTAACATTTTGGCAGAAGACACCAAGAAATGTTTTGTGCAAGACATGACATCATCCACAAAGTGAAATACACCTTCTCCCATCCCTATCCACTGGTATCACTATTGATAATCTCCCAGGAACATATTATCTGTGGATCAGTCAACTCTTCTTCAATTTACATCTGAAAGAGGACTTCACCTCCCTCCATTTTGACCTCAAGGTTTCTAATTGATTAAGTCCTTCTCTCTAGTTTCTCTTATCTCCAGCAAAAGACAATGTAGTCAAAGAATTCCCTGATGGAAAGGAGACTACCCCCTCAAGCCATGAGGACTGCTCTGAGCCAGCAAGACCCTACCCATGATTGACTCCAAGACAGTAATCAATTTAACCTTCACTGACCACCTGCAGGTAGCCACCACCTTTGCCTCAATTTTTTCTTATATAAACCTGGAAGTATTTTTGGTATCTTGGAGACAGTCTTTGAAAAGCTAGTCTACTGCCTTCCCAGTGCTGGCCTCACTGAAATCAGTTCCTTTCTTGTTTCTCCATCACTCATTTCTCTGCCTTTATATTTTGTCAGTGACAAGTGGCCGAAGCTGATCTGTTTAGGACCCTCAGAGTCAGATGGTCTTGTACCCCTGCATCCAGACTATACAACTTTATTAGGTTAATAAAACTTATCTGATTAGTTAATTTCATAAGTTTGAGTCCCATGGCAATTCAAACTACTTTTGTTTGTTTTACTTAACTACTAGCCTAAAAAATTAAGGAAATATCATTTTCCCCAATATTTTGGGATAAATACTATTTTCCCTGATTTCCTATCAACAGCAGCGGTAGCTTCTGCCTACCATATGTTGAGTGACTATTTCAGATTTTTACAGAATAATGTAGAAACATTCTAATCCCCATTTTCCACATACAGAAAATGAAGATAATCAAGATTAAGGCAAAAGTCCAAGTTTATACTGTGAAAGGGTCAGAATTTGAGGCCAGGTGAGTCTGAAGGAATGAGAGGGAAATCTGAGAGAGAGGAATGTGTGGAGAAGGTGAAGTATGGACACCTCACCAAGCTCTGCCTTCCCTCCCCAAACTCTGCCTTCCTTCTTTATAACACCTCCAGACAAGAAATGGTCTTAGTTACAAAATGTCTGTAGGAGCCATGGAATAACATTGCCTCCTTTATGTTTCTTTCCATGGTCACAAATGTAGGCTAAAGACACCTAATTGTCACAGCCTGTCCTCACATCCTTTTGTCAGGAAGAACTTTCCCATTGAGTCCATTCAAATGAATAAAATGCCCTTATACCCTAGGAACCTCCTTCTAGCAAGAGAAAGACAGGATACTGAGGAGATAATGAGCCAGGGAAATGGACCCAAAAAGAGAAATTAGGAGAATTAGCAGCATTCAGATGAAAATTGAGAAGGGCTCTTTCCCACTTTCAAAAATTTGAATATTCAAAATTTGTCAATCTGAGGAGACTGTTAGTTTTAAGTGATGCTTTTCTGGGTAGCTCTGTGGAAATTGGAACAAGCTTCCAGATAAGATCACTGCTCCTGTAGCTTAGTTTGAAACAGATCAGAGACATTAGCTGGGAAGATGAGGGTGCATTTCTGGACAGAGAAGATGCTTTCTTGAGGTTAGAGAATGAAGTGCAAAACAAAAGGATGACAGGGCTGTGATTTAATTGTCAAAGTTTTGGGGCACCTGGGTGGCTCAGTCAGTTAATCTGCTGCCTTCAGCTCAGGTCTTGAGCCTGGAGTCCTGGTATTAAGTCCGACTTGGGCTCCCTGCTCAGCGGGGAGCCTGTTTCTCCTTCTCCCTCTGTGCTCTCTCTCTCTCTCTCTCTCAAATAAGTAGGTAAAATCTTAAAAAAAATTGTCAGAGTTTACTTTGCACATTGCAGTAATCTCAAAATCTTAAGAATGTTACAAAGCAGAATATGGTATTAAACCTCATCAAAGAACAGACAATGAACATTGCTCCATAAAGACAGGAAGCCCCTCAGACTGGGCAGAATTCTCTTCAGGAATTGTGTGGGTCTAGGCCACGCTTCTGCAATTCTGGGTCTCAGTTTCTTCCCCTCAAAATGAAGGGAGTAAACAAGATGTGCCCTGGGGTTCTTCCCCCTCAATTTATGAGTCTGTTCTGAGAAAAGTGAAGTATACTGAGAGTTCAGAAACATTTTCTGAAGATTTGGGGAAGAATCACCAGATACAGATAGCATCACCTCCCCATTAAAAAAAAATGAAAATAAATTTTAGTTTCTCTTGTGATCAAATTCTAAAGTGAAAATAATGATCAGTTAATATGTTCTTTTAGCTAGTAGCCATTGTTAGGGTCCGTGGTCAAAGGAACTAGACTGATACAAAGCGAAGACCAAGCAAAGCTTTATTTCGCGCCAAACATCGAGAATCACACTGGCTGGTCAGGGTCGTCTCTCTATGCTGAGAGCGACCCCGACTAGTCTTACAGGTGGCAAAAGATAGTCTTTTGCCTGTCTTTTATAGGGCAAAACTGCAAACTGACTGTGAGCTTATCCTTATTGGTCAGAAGCAGTAGGGTCAGGGGAGGTTACATATGTGTTCTTTGCTGATTGGACGTCTCCACCTGGCCTGACTCGACCTTGTTCTTCTGGGGACTGTCATCAGAAACCAGCAAACTACATTCCACTGGTGTCCTGGACTTATCTTTCTAAGTAAGTTCCTCCAGGCTGACTTTGTTCCTTTAAGGCAAGGTCAGCTTGTGTTCACAACAAAATGGGTGCTTAGACAAGATGGAATCACTTAGGCTAAGCAGGTCCTAACAGCCATAACAGTGACAACTTTTAGTGAGCTTGTGTTCTACAGACTGTATGTCACGCATTATCACTAATCCTTACAATATCTCTCCAAAGTAAATCCCTGCATTCCCAATTTGCTGATGAGAAAATCTAGTCTTCAAAAGGTAACATAACTGCTCCAATTTCTGTTCTTTTAGCCATTTGGAAGAGAGATAAATCCAATGCAAGGTGATATGATTCAAATGTTTTTCAGAGTAATCAACACCACTATATTCACCTCTTTGTCCCATCTTAAAAGGAGTGTTCCAAGGGTAGAAAAAAGACAAAATGGAGAGATGTAAGTTTGGGAGTTGGTAGAAAGTAGCTGGTTAACATGAACTTGGTGGCTAATTCTGAGGTTAGCACACTCTGGAGTGATTCTCACATAAGCCGTGAGTTGATTTGGGTTAGGATGGAAAGATGTATTAATAAATTCTCTGAAAAGGTTTAAAAAAATTAAAACCAAACCAAATAAAAAAATATTGGGCATTAATTGAAATCTTAAAATGTTAAGTATTGTGCTAAAACCTTTATGCTTGTTGTCCCCCCTAATCCATCTGCTCCGTGGAATAGGCATTATTATTTTCTTTCCTATTTTTTAGATAAGGAAGCAGAGTCTTAGAGGATTTAAGTACCAAGGTCTTAAACCAAGGACTCTTGGACAGGTCTTGAATCCAAATCCCATGACCTCAGTCACTGCATTTTACTCCATTTGGCAGCCAGGACAAAAATATATGCAGTGAGAAAGCACAGATTGAGTCTGGTAATATCAGGTTTAACTCTTAATACTGTGTAAGTACATGCAGACTCAAGTACCTTCAGTGTTTGAGGTGCATGCACGAGAAGCTGGTCATTCATGAAGAGTAAATGCTTCACTCTGGGTCAAGCTTCCAGCCAAAATACCCAACTCAGAATCTAAGTTAAAAATCCTTGAATCTGTAAACTGGGCTGTTTTCTAAACATAGAAGTCACTGACCTAGAAGCCAAGCAATAGCCACCTTTCAACTGATGGAGAGGACCTGTGGTCACAAGAGCAAAATAGCTAGTGCATTATTGACTTTTTGAACATTGGGGGCTTATCCACCATCTACTTTTTTTTTTTTTTTTTTGTACTTTAGCCAAATGGGTACTTTTACTCAAATTGTAAAAACAAGACATAAATATGCTGTGTGCTTGCTGCTCTGCCTATCCCATCCCCAATCAAGCCTCAAGGAAAGTCATAATTCAGATATCATAGAATTGAAGAATCTGGGTTTCACATAGTTTAATTTGTTTATTTTTAGATGAGAAAATAGAACTATTATGCAACCTGCTCATTCACCCCAAAATTGTTATTTACAATTTATGTGGTTTGGGGAAGGCACTCAATTTGTCTAGATCCTCAGGTGTTCATTTTGTAAAAGAGGGATAATAATAATCAGGCCTACTGCATGGGGTTGAATCAACAATTAAATGAACAAAGAGAAATCATCAGGGACTGTACTAGGACAGAGTTCAGTAAATGTTGAACAAATTTTAGTTCCCATCAAATATCTGTTTCCAAGGTTTGTGGAAATTTCATCTCCTCCATGAAGCTCCCCATGACTACTTAAATCCACACAGGATTGCCTTCTTTGGCTACATATTACTCCAGAAAACTTACCACTTAATTTTACATTTGTAAGTAGTTTATTTATATATAAGCCTTCGGTTTTTAATTCCAGATTCTATGCAGAATATATACTGAAATATCTCCAGTGTTCCCTATGTTCCCCATAGTGCCAACTTCAATGCCTAAGTCATAGTAGGTATCCACAGCTAACTTTTAATTGACTAATTAACTTTTACAATCCTCTAACCAACTTAAAAGTCACAGCCATCTTAAAAAAGTAATTTGATAAGTCTTATAATTAAACTAATCTTTCTCAGACCCACCCACCTCTTTACCTGATTTTAACACCCCCAAAGAGAAGGCATGAGTCTATTTCAGTTGTTTCTTCTGGCACCATCCTCTATTTTTCTAAGTAACATGTTTCTGCTGCTAAATTTGACTTTTTAGTTGAAGATAGCACCATGACTTTCCTATTATAGAAAATAAGGGGTTAGCTCCTCTTTATAAACTCTCTACCACCCACCCAGAAGAATTAATGCAAAGTTGTCGTTACATCAATATTCAGTGCTTATATCATTGTGACTACATAAATATTAGTGAACCTAAGGCAATTATTATGTAATAATTGCCTTTATTCTATAAATCTCATTTCCTTATGTTTTCACTTGCTTGATTGGCCTATCAAAAGTTTATCATTAAACTGCCTGAAGAGTGAATCTCCTTTCAATATGCTAAAGCACATCAGGTATGCGGGTTCATTTCATCCTTCCCTTCTGAAGCCTTTGATCTGCCTGCTCTAGTCAAGACTTCTGCTCTCAGGCTTGTTGCTCAGTTATTCTCCTGGGGGTTCCCTTCATTATCATGTAGGAAATACAGTGTATTGTGCTTTATTTTGCAATGTATTCCCTTTGCCTGAATTCTATGATGACCCTGCCTTTTTCTCCCTCATGTGGACAGAATGTATACTGAGAAAAAATACAAGAATGAAAAAAAAAAAAATTAGACCTTGCTTTATAACCATAACGCGCTCTCTCTCTCTCTCTCTCTCTCTCTCAGATTTTATTTATTTGACAAAGAGAAAGAGACAGTGAGAGAGAATACAAGCAGGGAGAATGGGAGAGGGAGAAACAGGCTTCCCACCAAGCAGGAAGCCTGATGTGGGGCTCAATCCCAGAACCCCAGGATCATGACCTGAGCCAAGGGCAGATGCTTAAGGACTGAACCACCAGGCACCTGCCCTAACTCTTTTCTTATACTTGATAACTAGCTAGGTGAGGGACAGAATTTTTAGTTTGAAAATTTTTTTCCCTTAGAATTTTGAAGACATTTCTCTACAGTCATTTTAGCCTCTGATAATATAGGGACTAAAGCCTTATACCATGTGCATTCCTCATTTATTATAGAATATCTACTTGTTTATACTTTCAAAACCTTTCAGGATTTTCCCTTTGTTGCTTTTCTGAAATTCCATGATGATATCGCTTGGTATAAGTGCTTTTCCACTTTCGTGCTTTGCCCACAGCAAGCCCCTCTAGGCTGCAGATTGAAAAGCTCAAGCATTCTTTCATAAAATTCCTCCTTTCTGATTTCTGTCTTTGTGGAACAAAATGATTTGGGGCATCTGAGTCTGATTCTCAACCTCTTTCTTTTCTTTTTCTTTCTTTCTTTTTTTTTTTTGGTCTATTTTTCCATCATTTCATTCTTCATTCTGAGTTTTTTCGTTTGTTATTCATCTTGTTTTTGAGCTTTGAATTTCTACTATCATAACTTTGCTTTCCTAGAATCTTTTTATATTTTCTTAATGTTTCCTTATTATAGAATCCTGTTATTTTTTAGTTCATTTTTCTATCTTCACTCATCAAAGTTAACTATATTATAAATATGAGTTTCAATAAATCTACAAGTTTGAGTAAATGTAAAAACTGCTCAATTTGGCATTGAAATACGGTTTGGAGAAAAACTCATGAGTGAAACTTGGTTTCAGACATGCTCTATTTAAACTAGATTTGCTTAAACATACAAACGTGCATATAAACAATGTAGGTTCCTCTCCAAAGATATTAGTGAGAAAATAGAAGGGCTGTGAGGAGAGTGGGCTAACCAGCCCCTTCTCTTCCTGGGTCTGTCTCACTGCCCTGCCTCCCAAGGAGCTGTTAACCATACTTCACCTCATCTCATCAGCTGACACGTTGCTGTCACATACATCAATATAGCACTCAAGAGTACTTACCAATTGTCTTTATCAGAATTGTTTTCTGGACTGAATTTTGAATTTTGTCACCCCTTCCACAATTTTCCCCCCAAATATGTTTACTTTATTTTTTCAGTGTTCCAAGATTGATTGTTCATGCACCACACCCAGTGCTCCATGCACTATGTGCACGTCTCAAGACCCACCACCAGGCTCGCCCACCCCCCATACTCCCTCTCTTCCAAAACCCTCAGTTTGTTGCTCAGAGTCCACAGTCTTTCCTGGTTCATCGCCCCCTCCGATTTCCCCTTACATGGATGGGACTAGAAGAGATTATGTGGAGTGAAATAAGTCAAGCAGAGTCAATTTTCTTATGGTCTCACCCCCTCCACAAATTTTTATGTTAAAGCATCCTTCAGTGAGACTCTATCAGGACTTAGGGCCTTTCCAGAGGCAATTAAGGTTAAATTAGGTGATAACTGTAGGTCCCCGATTTGTTAGGACTGATTTTTTATAAGAAAAGGAAGAGACACCAGAGAGCTCTCTCTCACTCTTCCTATAAACAGAAGAGGTGATGTGCCCCAGTCATTCATGAACCAAGAGGAAAGTTCCCATCAGACACTTGCCCTGATGACACCTCCATTTTGGACTTGCAGCCTTTAAGACCTATGAGACAATAGATATCTGTCTTTTAAGTTATTCAGTCTGTGGTATTTTTTATGGCAACCCTAGCACAAAAACACAGTCATTTAATCAAATCAAAATTTCACAATCTACTTTATGGATTTGGGAGGTGGAAGTGAATCCAACCACTAATGTTTAGGAATTACCAGCTTAGAAAGAAAAGGAGAACATCCATTCTGTACTTCTGGTGCAAAACATTGTCTCTATGACTTTCTAATAATCTTAGATAATTGAAATTCTGGAGTTACTTTAGATCCCAAACAGAGTTTCATTCCAGCAATTTAAATTCTTCAGAACCATTATTAGTTATTAATCAAAACTTTACTAGATTTAAACTTAAAGTTCCTCTTCTTTCCGAGCAAGTGTTGCTTATTTGAGGGTGTGATGGTGGCAATTTTTTTTTTTTATGGCCAAATACTCCAGCCTTTGCAGCACCCACAAGCTGGTGTTCCTCACTCCAGTATTGGAAAGCAGAAGAGGTAAGTGGCCAAATGGATCCCAAATGGACTAATTACACACATTCACTTGAAGAGTAAGTTAGGAATGGGTTGGAATTGTTCATGGCACCTCTCGGTGCTGTGTCTTTAATGCTTGTGGTGCCACATAAGATCTTGTAGAAAATAAATAATGATCCAATAGTAATGAAAACATAAAGGGATAGAACTTCAGTCATTTCAATGTGATCAACTAGAATTCTTTTTAGGTTAAAATTTTCTTCAGCTTTATTAAAATAAAATTGAAAAAATTATATATATTTAGAGTATACAACATGTTAATTTAATATACATATTTTTAAAATGATTATCATAATCAGATTAACTAAAATATCCATAAAAAATGGGAACTATATTCCATAAGTACAAAGTTAATTCATACATGAAATGTTATTCATATACAAATATACCTTTAAACAAGAAATTCATCCCTATAATTTGTTGACCTTTTCTTTTATACTGCAACATTTACTTTATATCACCTTTATTTATTTTTGTGTCTTACTGGCATGATTGCAAAGATGAAATTTATTAAAAGAACATTTTTGGGGCACTGGGTGGCACAGTTGGGTACGGGTTGGCTGGGGTCATAATCTCAGGGTGGTGGGATCGATCCCCATATGGGGCTCCATGTTTAGCATGGGGTCTTCCTGGGACTTTTTTTCCCTCTGCCCTTCCCCCATTTTCCCTCTCTCTCTCTCTCTCTCTCTCGCTCGCTCTTTCTCAGATAAGTAAATAAATCTTTAAAGAAAATAACAGTTTCATTGTCTATATTCCCTTTTCTGTCCTGATATTATTTTTGTTGAATTATCAATATGGAAAATAATTGTGTCTAATAAAGGAGAGGATTGATTTTAAAAAAAAAAAAAGGGACTTGCTGCAGTTATAAACTAAGCTGGTTGTGCCACTGGGGAAAACAGAGCATTATCCCTGACAGCAGAAGACCCTGCGATGTCTACACCAGAGGTGCATACTGTCCTCTGCTTGCTTCAAGCATGAGCTTTGCTCCTCCTCTGCTGAAGCCTTCACCAGCAGCTTGTTCTAGCCATGGCATTTCCTCCAGAGCAGTTCCTCCACATCAACATATCATTGCTCATGCAGTTTCTTCCAACTCGAGTTTCTATTCCTAGTGCGCATCCCTTGTGAATCCTTACAAGGCATTAAAGATTAGAGGCAGTTTTATCTTCTTCATGAAATCTTTCTTGTCATTGCTCTGAGAATATTGTTCAGCCCCTTATCTGAGCCCCACTGTACTCCATAAATAATTCTCTACTGACTCCTATATAATTTTCTCCTTTTTTGTGAAATACTTCAAATATACCCTGAGACCACATTAGTTATATCCTTTTTGTGAAATATTTCCAATACAGATAAAAGTACAGAAAAAAATATCAAATTCTCATGTACCAACCAACCAGATTTAACAAATGGTAACACTTTGTTATTTGGGGATCAGATATTTTAGCTATTATTATTTAATAATAGTATTATTATTTAAAACATAAATATAATATAAACTATTGAAGTTCATTCTTCTTCTCATTTCCATTTCTGTCCATCCATTGATAAAGGTAAACAATATTCTAAAATTGATACATATTTTTATGAATGATATTCTATACATTTATTATACATGTGTGTGGCCATAAAATGTCTCATTTTATGCCTATATCAATGTGTGTACATATATATATATTAAATAAATTATAATATTTATATACATTGTTAATTTCTTTTTTCTTTCTTTAACTTTTAAATTTTAATTAAAATACATGGTATCATAATGATTATAACTTTCTATTATTTGTTAACTTCCAGTCACCATTAAGTTTTTAAGTTTATCTATTTCAATCAGATTTATTACTGAGAGCTATTGTATAAAATACTGTTATATATACACCACAATTTACCTATTTCTGTTGTGATGGAAATCTCTAAAACCAATCTATTCTTACATCTTCAAAATATGAGAGGGCCTGCTTCCCTACATTTGTGCCAACTTTTAGAAATTGTGTTCTTTTAAACACCTGCGACTTGATGAATATGAAATGAAATCTTGGTATTTTAATTTGATTTGATTTTCAAATTCTTGGTAAAGTTAATTTATTGCATTGAACATCTGCCATGTGCCCATCACTGTTCTTACCTCCTGGGATTCCTCAGTGAACAAATTAAAGAAGGATGCCTGCTCCAATGAAATTGATATCTGGTGGGGTAAGGGGAGACAAAGGATAGATAATCAGTAATATATAAGTAAATTAGTAAGTACATAAGACCTCAGAAGTACATTACGCCCCTATTATACTCACAAAATGTGAAATATGATAATCAAAAATTAGGGAAAGAAAGACTTAATCGGATACAGTACTTGTTATCTTCTTCCTAGAATGGTTGAGAGAAGTTTCCTCACCTAATCAATTGCTTCTATATTAGGCAAAACCACCTATATAGATGTGAAAAATATTTTTTCATGACTTCACTTGTTCTTGACACTTTGGAATTATAGGCTTAGTTAACTGTGAAGAGCATTGTTTTTACTAGTGGATGTATAATTTTCCCAGCTACCTATTGCTGCATAGCAAACTCCAAAAGAGTATCTTAAACATTAGCAGGAATCCATTTTGCTTACTAATTTGGGGGTTGACTGGACTCAGGTAAGTAGATCTTACTTGGGGTTTTCCCATGCCATTGTAATCAGATGAAAGCTGAGGCTGCAGCCATCTTGACGGATACTTCTCTCACATGCCTGTCTCCTGGGCTGGAGAAATTCATACAGCTGGAGGCTGGAAGACCTGGGGCTGCCTGCGCTTCTCTATCTTCACAAGGGCTCACCACTGTTTTTCCAGATGTCAGTCTCAAAGTAGCCAGACATCTTACACGTTTGTTCAGGGCTCCCGAAGAGAATGTCACAAGAGAAACTAGAATAAGGTACATATCCCTTTTTTAAACTAGCTATGGAAGTCATTCCATGTCATTTTTTTTTCCACTTTCTATTCACTGAAGCGGTTTCAAGGACCCATCTAAGCTCATGGAAACAGAATGAAGACTCTGTCTTTTGCCAACAAAAGTGTCAAATAATTTGCAAATTTTTAAACCACTAGAGTAGTAAATCATGATCACATGTCAAAACAAACATGTTTCTACATAAGCTACTCATTTAAGAAAATACTTAAAAATAAATAAAAGCTCAGCTGATCTGCCAGTTACATATACAATGAGGGGAAATAATTTTGCTGAAACTCTGTTTCTAAGAATGTTCTTAACAAAGAGAATGTGTCCATCCTCAAATAATCACTTATAAAGAGCAATTTTCCCCATCAGAACTTTATCTCAATAGGATGAAAAAGGGAAAGAAATAGCCCAGTGTTACACAGACTGCTACAGACTGCATGGACAGACTTCTATGGACAGGAGCACTTGAAAAAGGTATTGGGAACAAAACTTCAGAAAAGGCAAGAAGTCTATCAAAAAAGTGACAAATATTTTACTAAAAAGGTACTTCTTTCCAGGAATATAGTATCTTTTTCCTGAAAGTTTCCACTGCACAAATCTCCCATAGCAAATGATAGCAATTGTGGATGTAAGATCAAAATTTATTGAATGTTTTTGATCTCCAAGGTATTGTGGTAGATGCTAAGGATACAAAAACAAAATAAAACAAAACAAAAAAATTAAAAGGAAAAACTAAACCAAAAATAAACTCCAAAACCTTGGTACAGGATAGCTGTCCTTAAAATTTTACACATTTGTGAGGTGACAATATGTATTTAAAAAAATTATAGTGGGGCACCTGGGTGGCTCAGTCAGTTAAGTGTCTGACTCAGGCTCATGTCATGGTCTTGGGGTCTTCGGATTGAGCCCCTCATTCGGCTTTGTGCTCAGCAGGGGGAGTCTGCTTGTCCCTCTACCCCTCCCCTACTCATGCTCTCTCTCAAATAAATAATTAAAAATAAATAAATATAAATTTAAAAAAACAATGATAGTAATTATTTTTTTAAGATTTTATTATTATTTATTTATTTGCCAGAAAGACAGAGAATACAAGCAAGGATTTGGCAGGGAGAGGGAGAAGCAGGCTTCCCCTGAGCAGAGAGTCTGATGTGGGACTTGATTCCAGGATTCCAGGATCATGACCTGAGCTGAAGGCAGATGCTTAACTAACTGAGCCACCCAGGCACCATCAGTGATAGTAATTAAATAGTGACAATTGCAGTTACAAATTCTAGGATGTTGACCATATGTGCCGGATTCTACATACACTGCTATGATATCTCTTTATTCCTGATTAGATTTAGGATGTGTTCATTTTATATTAATTTCTAGGCTAAGAAAAATTAAGAGTGAAAGTTGTTATCACAAACTAAATTAATAGAGAATACCTTTAGCCACCATACTAAACTCACAATCACACTCACTGCCAGTATGTATATTATAAGTAGTACACAATGATTGGCAAGGGCCTGAATACTCTCTCAGTTCAGAGATGGGAAGCATGACCTTGGCTTTGTGGTAGCTAGACACAGTATTTGAACTGACCCCTCCAAGACAACCATGTGTGATTCAGATAAGAAGGGGAATAAAAGAAATGGTTTTTACAATAGAAACACTGGAGAAAAACATTAAGGAAGTAATTTTCTATATATTATATCATCTGGATGAAAGATAAATTGGAGAAAAAAGTAGTAAAAACAATTTGTCTACTGTTGTATATGAAGAATGCTTTAGAAAAGAACGATCCATTACATATGTCATTCAAGTAAAAATTTGTAGATTCTTTATGGATTCTTTAAGGATTTTTGAGTTTATTCATTATGGATCAAATGGAAATTGATAGTTTATGTGAAACAAAAACTTGGACATGCAGGTAGGGAAACATCAAAGCTACAAGAATCAGTATGACTTAGAATTATGGCAATAGAGACAGAAAAAAAGAACTTGCTCCTTCTCCACATGATCAGAACCTGGAAATGTGTTCCCTGAAGCCTATAGGCAGCTACCTTGGGACCTCAAGAGAGTCTGACAGTGACTCAAATAAAAAATGTGGAGAACAGGATGATTGAGGGAGAGGAAAGATGGAGAGAAAATAGATTTGTGTTAGTCTCAGAATAGGCACATTTCAAGGCAGGCTTATCACTGAACTTCTCACTAGGTATCTTTATTGAAGGCAATATTTTTTTTTTGTTTATTTAATAACTAAAGATTCCTAGGTGATATACCATCTGGCAATATGTTGTCAGATAATACATAGAATATATAGAATAAAACTCTAAACATAATCAACTTAACCAAAAATACAGTTAAATACGGTGTGATCAATGGTATAATGAATAAAAATATTATGACAAATGTTACTTAGACTTGCAGCATCTAGATCTATTTTAAAAAATGAGGAAAGTTTCAGATGGAAAAAGTTGCTTAAAATGATACTAAAAGCTTGTCTATTATGTATATGATCCTTACTCCCTACTTTACAATATTTGCATCATGGAGAATTAAGTTTTGAGGAGATAATGCTATATTTTTCTTCCTAAGCTCTCTTCAGAACAATAGTGTTTGAACTAACTTCAGTGAAACAGCATGCTTGGAAACCCTTGGTAGAAATAAAACACCAAAACTCCAGGTATCGAGTTCAAGGTATTGATTTAACTGTGGGGAGTGTGATTGTTGCTGAACAGTTTAACAAGGCAGGAATTGGGCCAGCTTCAGTGGAGGTCACCAGAAGGTGCTCTGTGGTCTTGGAATGAGGTTCACATCGTTGACATTTAAATGGAACTCCCTTGGAAAACATATTTCTTTGTATCTCTCAAAGACAAGGGAAAGAGTAATGTGTTTTTTCCAATCAGATCATCTCTGAGCTGAAGTGATCTTTTGAGAGCAAGGTAGGTCTATGGAAAGTCATACTCAGACTATGGCATGACCAGAAGTCATTTAAATCCAGGCAATGAGGACTCTATAACCACACAGACCTGTCCTTGTATCTTGGCTTCTTAAGAACTCAAAGCTTAGAAGTTCAACTAAAACAACAATAACACTTTAGGTGCCTGAAAAATGTATAACCTTTGATTCTTTTATTTATTTTCATTCTCATTTTATTTGTTCCAACATGTTATTATGAAAATTCCCAAATATGCAGAAAAATAGATTGATTTTGCAGTGAACACCCTCTACATTCTACATTATCATTTTACTATGATTGCTTTATCACATCTTTCTATCCACCTCTATCTCCATCTTTTTGATGTGTTTCAAAGTAAGTTAAATAAATTTGCATGATAAATACTCTACCATGTATATTATTAACTAGAATACAGGTTTGTTCATAGAGTTTCCCCTCTGTGAGGTGACATTTACAGTGATGAACTGCATATATCTTATTTCCTTTCCCTAAGTTTTCACAAATACATATACTGAAGTAACCAAACCTCTACCAATAAACTAAATTTACCACCACCTCAGAACATTTCCCCATGATCTCTCCAGTCATTTGTTCCCACCACCATCTCAGGCAATCAAAACACTGTTTTGTTTTTGTTTTTGTTTTTTCCCAACCATAGATTAGATATGTGTATTTTAGAAATTTATATAAATGGAATCCTATAGTGTGGCGTATTTAATGTAGGTTTTTTTTTTTTTTTTTACTCAGCATAATATTTTGGAGATTCACTCATGTTGTGTGTTATTCTTATTGCTAAATAATATATATTTTTGTCTAAATATGCCACAACTTATTTATCTATTCCTGGACATCAGGGTGTTTCCATATTTTGCCTCCTCATGCATAAAATTTTATGAACGTATTGTTTAAGTGCTTTTGTGGATATATATTTTCATTTCTCTTGAGTAAATATGTAGTGTTAGAGTTGCTGGGAATGTGTGTTTTTAGTGCCGTTTTATATTCATACCACCAGTGTAACAGAATTACTATTCCACATACCTGTTAACATTTGTTTTTATTCATCTTTAATTTTGGATTCCTAGTGGGGGATAGGTGTATCTCACTGTATTCTCCATAGTTTTATCTCAGTCGTCTCATAATATTGAGCAATTTTCATGTGCTTATGGGCCATTTTTATACCTTCTTTTATGAGGTGTCTGTGAAAATATTTTGCTCACTTTTATAGGATTGCTTGTCTTTTTATTATTGAAATGTGGGATTTCTTTATAAATCCTGAATAACACTCTTTTACCAAATATAGGTTTTCTTAAAAAAGGAAAAAAGAAAAAAAAAACTTTCACTGTTTCTGTTTTTTCCATTTATTTTAATGAGTGAGAGTTTCTAGTTTGACAAAAGACTAACATTTTCATTTTTTCCATTATTCTGCTTTTTATTATTAATGGTTTCTTATACTCTACTTAGTCTTGAAAGTGCCTTAATCCTTTAGAAGAATAATCAAATTAAAAGGACTTAAAGTGGTGGAAGTATATATTTGCTATGATATTGATGACCCAGTTATTTACTTTTTTTTTTTTCTTTAAGTGAAATTCATTTACCAGTTACCTTGCAGGAATACAGTGGCAAACAAAACAAGAAGATCTCTGTCCTCCTAGAGTACTGGGAAGGGGGCAAATATAGCAAGGAAGGAGGTTAATGAGTAATGAGGAATGCTATTTTAGATAAATGGTCAGGAAATACTTCTCTGATTAATTAATAAAGACTATAGTAATAGTGAAAATGGTACAACACATTATGGAATCTTTAGTATGAGCCACATGTGCAGTTTTGCTTCATATGCTTTACTGATTTGTTCTTCACACTACTTTATTAAACACTCAACATCCTTAGACGTGTACAACAGTGTCATCCTCTTTATAATGAGAAAATGAAGAAAGAAGAAGGAGGAGAAGAAGGGGAAGGAGGAGGAGGGGGGAAATAAGCACAAAGGTGAAATAAACTGTATCTTGGTCTACCCGAATCTAAAGTCTGAGCTCTAAATCACTATGTTTCATAGAGAAAATAATTTCTAGTAATAAATATATATGTAATAAATTATGTGTGTGTGTGTGTGTGTTGTATGTGGGTGTGTTGATTTTACGGGTCAGTTTGACTGAGTATCAGTGTCCAAATATTTAATATTTATTTGGTCAAAACAAATGTTTCTGTGGGTGTTTCTGTGATGGTGTTTCTTAATTTAGGTTAACATTTAAAATTGATAGACCTTAAGTAAAGCAGACTGTCCTCTGTATCGATAGGTCTTGTTCTATTATTTGAAGGCTTTAATAAAACAAAAGCAGACCTCCTTGAGCATGAAAGAATTTGGCCAGCAGGCAGTCTTTGGACTTGAACTACAGTGTTGGCTCTTCCCTGGATCTCTAGTCTGAAACCCCACCCTTCAGATTTTGGATTTACTATCCTCCATAATTTCCTAAGCCAATTCTTTAAAATAAATCCTTTTCTCTCTATAGGACACATATAGATAAGATATACACACATGGATTCTGACTAGCCATGATTAACACAATATGTATATGTACATGTGTATGTGCTAAACTCTTTTATGTATATGAGAAAACCCAATAATTTGCATGCATATTCGTAAGCATGTCTGAAAATGGACAAATCGAATCTCCCCAGGTGACACATTTAGATTATTAACTTTGACTTGAAGAAAGCAGAATTTAAAATAAATGCTCAAACAAAAACTAGTTCTGTGGCTTATGGATAAACATGACCGACCAACCACACCCATCTAACAAGTCCCTTCTGAAAGCTCATTAAACAGTAGTATAGACTTTTTATAGTCGATGTCAAAAAACCTACAAAGAAAAAAGGACAGTAGATAAATACAGTGACAGTATATTGAGACTTGGAAAGCACTAGCAACAGGGGTTATTCACTTAGCCATGAGAAAGCTGTCATTAGTCATATAGGTGGATAGGTTTTTGGGTAGAAACGAAGGGTGTGGACAGAAAAGCAGTATGATTTATGTTGCAGTTTCTCCAAGAGGCTGGTGTTCCTTGAATGAGATGAAATGGGTGTGAAGGTGAGTAAAATAAAAGATGACTGGTTAGAAGTTATTGGGAATTAGATCTCCAGATCTTTTTCCCTACTTTGTTTCCTTGGACTGGTGTCCCCCCCAGCCACCGTGATTCCAGGAGAATACTCAAAGTTTTTCACTGAGGAAGATAAAATATCTCTACACCAGGGGAAGCCAAGGTATCTGAGGGCAGGGATGCCACCCTGGAACCACAGCCACTAAGTGAATGCATACCTACTGTATGAAAGAAGCCTGAACTTCAACTGCATTCAGCTTCCAGAATGTGGGCAGTCAGGCCTTGTTCCTTTGGAGAATAGAAATGATTTACTGGGGACTCTGAGCACCCCAGCTTAATGGATCAATCCAATTCCCATAAGGGGAGTCCATAGTACATATACTTTGTGTTTACAAAGTGTCTTAATCCCCACATTTAAATATGGATAGATAATCGAAGATCATTATCTGAGGAAAGCCTCTAGCATGAGAGATAGAGATCTGACAACAAAAAAAAAAACAAATTTTGAGCAATCTTTTCAAGAACAGCAAGACTCCAAATAAATATCAATAAATACCCTTAAAGGAATAAGAAAAGACTTTGCAATTAAGAAGAAAGAAAAGGAAATTAGAAAGAAAAGGAATATTTATGGGACGAAAGAATATTTAGAGATTACTGATGAAAAAACTCAATAGAAATTTGAAAGCTAGAATTGAAAGACTAGTGGATGCAGACATCTTGCAAAAAATAAGGCAGAATTAAAAATGAAATGGGTTACATGAAATGAAGAGCAAACATAATAGATAAACAATCCAGAAGTTTTAATATATGCCTAAGATTTATTTCACAATAATTGAGACAAGTATTATCTACAAAATTATTGAAATATTCAGACATGCAAGATATGAGTGTCCAAAACAAAAGGCCTCAATTAAAGAGTGTGTTCAATGGATGAAAACACGTCCACGACAAGGTATATCATTAAAAAAATCTGAATATTGGGCATCTGGGTGGTTCAGTTGGTTAAGAGACTGCTTTCAGCTCAGGTCATGATCCCGGAGTCCTGGGATCGAGTCCCATATCGGACTCCCGGCTCTGCGGGAAGTCTGCTTCTCCCTCTGACCTTCTCCCCTCTCATTCTCAGTCTCTCTCTCTCTCTCTAATAAATAAATAAAATCTTTAAAAAAATCTGAATATTGTGAACAAAAAACAAAGAGAAAAAATAAAACCCAGAGATAACTTAAAAAAAAAAATTGGAAGTCAATCAGAATGGTTTGCTACTTCTCCATACCAAAGAAAATAAGATTTTCACTTTTTAAGAAAAAAGATATTTTTAACTTAGAATTCTCTTCTAAGCTAAATTACCAAAGAGCAGCATATAGCAAAGACTTTTTATAAGATATGATTTCTCCAAAATGTACTTACTATGTTCTGTTTTCATCAAGAAGCTATGAGAATATGTGCCACACTAAAAAGAGAGACTAGTCTGAGGAGCAGAAATTTGGAGCCCAGCGATCAGGAGATCCAAAGGAGGGGTGCCTGGATGGCTCAGTCATTAAGCGTCTGCCTTCTGCTCAGGTCATGATTCCAGGGTCTTGGGATCTAGCCCTGCATCTGGCTCCCTGCTCAACTGGGAGACTACTTCTCCCTCCTCCACTGCCCCTGCTTGTGTTCCCTCTCCCTGTGTCTCTCTCTGTCAAATAAATAAATAAAATCTTTTAAAAAAATGGAGATCCAAAGGAAATCGCCACTACAGTGAGAGAAACCTGGATGGCAGCTTTGTACCAGAATAAGAAGTATTCATTTCAGGTTTAAACCAGCTAGAAGAATCATGAAAGATTTCTCTAATGAAATGGTATTGACACAATACCTGATATGTCAGTGTCTAAGATATTTTGGAGTGAAATTTGTAATAAGTATATTAAAAAGTTAACAAATAAAACACAAACAACAATAGCATAATAATTATTCATTCCAGAATAAGCTGTTTGGAAAGCAAAAATAATCAGTTTACTACATGATGACCTGGGAATAGCATTTCAATTGTTCAAACGATGTAGATACTGACTACTCATTAACCCTAATTACAACACTGTTTTGTCAGAAAAGTGACAGCAGAGAAGAGATGTGAAAAGAGGAAGTGGTATGGAATGGAGGAGAGGAATGTGACTCAATGACAGATTGCTGAGGGAAATCAATAGCTAATCCTCAAAAGTGAAAAACAAAAATAACAATAATAGCACATTGTTTAGAGATATTGAGGTAAATAGGAGAAGAGTCTGATAAAGAATTTTAGTGAGTTGACATAGATGAGGGAAGAGGGAGGCCAAAGGAGAGTAAGATGCCACTTTTTGGGAAAAAATAATAAAGAACCACTTGAGTCTTCATTGCATTCAAGTATTGAGCAAAATTAAAATTTTAAATAAACAAATAAACAGACAAAAATTAACCTAGTGTCCATCTGCTTCTCCAAGCAATCTCTCAAAATTTTTAACTCTTTATCTTATGAATGGTCTCTTGAGATCATTTCAGTTGTTCGAGTATCAAAGTTTTCTGTTACCTGTTTATTTATTATTTCTACCAGAGGTACACTGGGATTTCAACTTTTTTGCTTAAACTTTATTTATTTATTTATCTATCTATTTATTTATTTTTGTAATCTCTACCCCCAAGGTGAGGCTCAAACTCACCACTCTAAAATCGGGAGTTGCATGCTCCTCCGACTAAGCCAGCCAAGTGCCCTACTTTGTTTATTTTTTTAATTTTCCTTATATATAAACTCCTACTTTCACTTGCATTTTTGTCCCCCATATGTTTCCTTTGTATTTGAGGGGCCTCAAATACAAACTAAAAACACCCTTTAGTGTACAGAAGGGCATTGCCATTTCCTTTTTCCACAAGGCAGCTATAGCCCTTATGGGCTTTGAGAAGAATGAGATTGTTACTGAATCTTGAACATAAACAGAAACATAAACGATCAAGCTCCAAGAAATACTGTACAGGAACCTGGCAAAACATCTATTTTACTTCTTGAAAAGATTTGGACATTATTTAGTTAGTTAGTTAGTTAGTTGTTTATTTTTAAGTATTTATTTATTTATTTATTTGGGGGAGAGGGGTAAAGGCAGAGGGAAAGGGAGAGAGAATCACGAGCACACTCTCAGCTAAGCCTAGAGGGAGAAAAGGGCACTTCATCACAGACCCTAGATCATGACCTGAGCCAGAACCAAGAGTTGGAAGCTTTACTGACTGAGCCACCCAAGTGCCCCTAGGCACTATTTAATGGTCTGTCCTGAGGTGGAGAAGGATATATTTGACCTTGACACCTCTTTCCCAGAATGGGAAATAACACTTCTTTCACTTTCCAGTCACAGTCAATATCTTCTCCTGGTCCTACGGGGGAGTATAACAGCTTCCACATCTTGATTAGAGCATCGTAATAATCTTGGAGTTCCTGGGTGGCTCGGTGGGGTAAAGCCTCTGCCTTTGGCTCAGGTCATGATCTCAGGGTCCTGGGATCAAAATCTGCTTCATGCTTTCTGCTCAGTGGAGAGCCTGCTTCCCCCCTCCCCTCTTCCTGCCTCTCTGCCTGTTTGTGATCTTATGATCTCTCTCCTCTCTGTCAAATAAATAAATAAAATATTTTTTAAAAAAGGAACATAGTAATAATCTCTTGAGCAGTTTCTTGTTTTCCCCAATTCTTCCAATATTAAATCCAACTTCCGCATTGCCATCAGAAAGACTTCTGAAACACTAATATAATTTTCCTCCCCAGTGTTTAAATTCTTCCTTCAGTGTCTACTCATCAAGCTCAGAAGAGACTCCAAAGTCTACTAACAAGTATATCGTGTATTTTCTGATTTCTTTGTACATCTCAGTCTCACATTTTCTACCCTTCCCACACTTTCTCTTTTATAACTACACCTAATCATTTGCTAGTCTGCAGACCTGCTGAGTTTCTCATTCCTCTGAGTCATTGCACACACAGTATACCTGTCAGAATTCCAGTGTATCTATAGCCAAATGTTAATGAATCATTTTTTCATGCACTCCAAAGAGGAAATATTTTGGGCAGAAATTACATCTTATAATGCAAACATAGCTCAAGAGACAAAGGTATGGATTTAGGGGGTCTAGAATCGTTCTATCTGATCTGGGATATGGCTTTTAGTAGATGCCTAGGTTAATTTGCTCCTTCTCCTTTTCAGGCCGCATGGTCTTTTCATGTTTAAAAAAAAAAAAAAAGCAAGTTAAGATGACTGGAGCAGGAACTTGAGTGAAGGAGATAATTTCATCTTAATCCCAGGAAAGACATTGGAGAATCCAAAAATCTCCTTATTCTCATTAATATTAAGCCCTACTTTTACAGAAAAGTAGATGAAGGGGTATCTGCTCTTTGGATTGAAGTGAAAAGGGAACTGGCATAGAGAGTAGAAAAAAAAGAGTTAGCAGCAATGGAGGAAGTGAAGATGAAGGTTGATCTCTCTCACTTAGGAGCATGGGTTCTAAACTGACTAGAGAACAAGGAAACCACGTGAGCATCTGGCCAAGAAAATAAATGTCCATCCTACTAATAGAGTAAGTGCAATGCAGAGTCCAGTTGTATCAACAGAGTTCTAAACACAGCTACAGCTGAGTTTTTGCTTTCTCTTTCTTCCATTATAACACAGTACATCAAACACAATGTATCCTCAACCATTTTTGAGAGGGGAATGCAGACAAGTGTGAGATAATGACAATGGAATTAAAAATTCCCCTAGAAAAAAAAATAAATAAAAATTCCCCTAGAATCTCTCAAAGTTAAAAGAATCAGAACAATGTTGCTCATAGTAAATTTGACTAAGAAGGAAAGAATAGAACCACAACACAGGTTGACAAATGTAGAAGTCATTATAATAAAAAAAGAAAGAAGGAAATTATAGCATGCAAAAGCCAAAAGTTTCCATTAAAAACAAAGCAAAAAGAAATAGATAGAAAAAATTATTCATTTGTGTTTTATATCCAAAATAATTTATTAGTATTACATTCACAGCACTTAGATAGAAAATCAATAAGGAAGTTCAGGACTTCAACAACACTATTAAGAAACAAAACAAAGATAGACTTAACACATATATAGAAAACTGTACCCACTAACAACAGAAAGCACATTTGTCTTAAGTGCACATAAAACATTTCCTAAACCATGTGTTAGGCCACAAAAGCATTCTCAATTAATTTTTAAAAATATTGATTTTAGACAAAGCATCTTTTCTCACCACAATGGAATGAAGTCTAGAAATCAGCAACAGAAGAAAAACTGGAAAATTCACAAATGTGTGAAAATTAAATAAGATGCTCCTAAACAAGGAGTGGTCATAAAAGAAATCACAAGTAAAATAAAATGCTTAGAAATGAGTGAAAACAAAACTACAATATTCTAATACTTATGAGATGCTAGCTATAAAAGTAGGGTCAAAGTGAAATTTATAGCTGCAACTGCCTATATTAAGAAGAAAGAGAACTCTCAGATTAATAATGTAACTTTACACATTGAGAAACTGGAAAAAGATTAGAGAACTAAGCCCACAGGCAGGGAAAAAAAAATAAGTAGACTAGAGCAGAGCAGAGGTAAATAAAATAGAGACTAGAAAACCAATAGAATCGATGAAACCAAAAATTAATTTTTGAAAAAGATGGACAAAATTGACATACTTTTAGCTAGATTTACAAATAAAAGTAGAGAAAAGACACAAATAACTGAAATTTTAAATAAAAGTGGGGACAGTTCTACTAACCTTACAAAATAAAGATTATAAAAGAATACTTTGAACAATTATACACCAATAAGGTAGGCAGTTAACATAACCTTGAAAAATACAAATTGCCTAAACTGACTCAAAATGAAATAGAAAATCTCAGCAGACCTATAGTAAGTTAAGGGATTGAATCAGTACATAAAACTCCCAAATAAAGAAGAGCCCAGGGCCAGATGGCTTCACTACAAAATTCTATCAAACATAAAAAAAAAAAAAAAAATTAACACCAACCTTTGTTAAGGTCTTCCCTCAAATAGAGGAAGGACTAATACCTGATATATTCTAGAGGCCAGTATTATCCTACTACCAAAGCCAGATAAACACATTATAAGACAATTACAAGCAAATATATCTTATGACTATGAATACTAAAATTCTCAACACAATACTAGCAAACTAAATTCAACAGTATTTTAAAAGTATTGTACCTACACATATGCATGCACACAAAGTATTGTACACAATCTGTCACAACTCGTACAAAAAGAAATTGACGTTCTGGAAAGATCTATATCTATTAAAGAAATTGAGTCGATAATAATAATAACCTTCCAAAACAGAAAACGCCAGGCCCAAATGGGTTCACTGGTGAATTCTACCAACATTTATGGAAGAAATTGTACTTATTCTCTACAATCTCAGAAGATAGAAGCAGAGGAAATATTTCTAATTTATTCTGTGAGGCCAACATTACCTTAATACCAAAACCAAATACTTTACAAAAAAGAAAACTATAGAACAAAATTTTTATGATCATAAAGGCAACAAAATATTACCCAACCAAATCAATCATGCGTGAAAACTATTCTATATTATTCACTTTTTTCAATTATATATTAAAATAAAGGGAATTTATTTTATGCAGGGCCGATTCGAGATTTGAAAATCAATCAGTGTAATCTATCACAACAGGCTAAAGAAAAAAAAAATCACATAGTCACATCAACAGATGTGGAAAAATAATTTGACAGAATCCAACACCTATTTATGATAAAACTTAAACTAGAAATAGAGGGGACCTTTCTGAACTCGGTTAAGAGCATCAGTGGAACAGAAATCCGTAACACACATAATAATGAGAAACTAGAAGCTTCTCCATTAAATTCAGGAACGAGGCAAGGATATGCCCTCTAGCCACTCAGTTCACTCAGTTAAGATCATATTGGAAGTCTCTGCTAATGCAACAAGATGAAAAAATGAAATGATAGTTATACAGGTCAGGAAGAAAAAAATATATAAAACAGTCTATGTAGATGACGCAATTGTCTATGTAGAGAGGTAGAGAGAATCAACACTACCAACAAAATGTCCTGAAACCAATAAGTGATTATAGCAAAGATGCAGAGCACAAGGTTTATATACAAAGATCAATCTTTCCAATATGAAAAAAAAATTTTACATGAGAATTTCCCCAAAATTAAATACTTAGGTTTAAATAAAAAAATAGGTAAAAGATCTATATTAGGAAGACTTTACAAACCTCTAATGAAATAAATTTAAGAACATTAAACAAATGGGTAGATATTTCACATTCACGAATAAAAAAATGAAATATTGTGAAAATGTCAGTTCTTATCAACATGATCTCTAGATTCAAAGTAATCCCCATCAAAATCCTAGCAAGTTATCGTATTGACAAACCAAGTTCAAATTTTATCTGGAGATACAGAAGACCCAGAACAGCCAACACAATATCGAAGAACAGAGTTGGAGAAGTGATACTGCCTGACCTCAATACTAACTATAAAGCTACAGTAATGGAAACAGTGTGGTACTAGAGAAAGAGCAACAACAACAACAACAACAAAATAATAACCAATAACACTTAATAGAAATCTTAGAAATGTACAAATATAGCCAATTGATCTCTGACAAAGGAGCAAAGGCAATACAATAGAGAAGAGATAGTCTTTTCAGCAAATGGTGCTGGGAAAATTGGGTATTCACATACACACAAAAATGAATTTAGACATATACCTTATAGCCTTAACACAAAGCTTAAAATTCCTAGAAGATAATATTGCAGAAAATCTAAATGACCATTGGTTTGATGATGACATTTTGGATACAACATCAAAGGAGTGCTTTATAATTTATATATATATATATATATATATATATATATATATATATATATATATGACTTGGACCTCATTAAATTTAAAATCTTCTGCCCTGCAAAACACACTTTCAAGGGAAAACAAATAAACAACAAACAAAAACTACATTCCATTGGCTGAAAGAAAAAGTTTTCAAAAGACATACCTGATAAAGAACTTCTATCCAAAATACGAAAAGGACTTTTAAAATTCAACGATAAGAAAAGCAACAACCAGAATTTTAAAATAGGTTAAAGATCTGAACAGAAAACTCACAAAAGAAGATAGGCAGATGGCAAATAAACATATGGAAAGATGCTTAGCTAATTAAAAGTTAAAATAACAAAGATATATGTACCACTATACACCTAGTAGAATGGCAAAAATTCCCAATACTGATAACACTTAATGCTGGTGAGGATGTGGAGCAATAGGCAACTTTCATTAATTTCTGGTGCAAATACAAAATGGTAGAACCACTTTGAAAGACCATCTGATAGTTTGTTGAAAAAACTAAATATACTCTTAGTATATTATGCAGCAATCACATCCTTGATATTTACCCAAATGAGTTGAAAATTTATATCGCTACAAAAACCTGCACCTGGATATTTATAGTAGCTTTATTCATAATTGACTACACTTAGAAGCAACCAAGATGAACTTCACTAGGGAATGGACAAATAAAATGTGGTACATTCATACAATAAATATTCTATTTACCACAGAAAGTAGAATCATGAAGTATCTGTCCTTTTTTTTAACTGTCTTATTTCACTTAGCATAATGTCTTCAAGGTTCATCCATGTTGTAGTGTGTGCCAACTTTTTTTCCTTTTAAACTCTTGTGTATTGTTGGTGGAAATGTCAACCGATGCAGCCACTATAGAAAACAGTATGGAGATTCTTCAAAAAATTAAAACAAGAACTACCATAACATCCAGCAATGCCACTTCTGGTTATTTATTCAAATAAAATGAAAACACTAATTTGAAAAGATACATCCATCCCCATGTTTATTACATTATTTATAATAGCCAAAACATGGAAAGAACCTGAATGTCCTCCAATAGATGAATAAATAAATAAAATTTGATATATTTTATAAATATTTTATATATAGTATTCAGTCATAAAGATGTATTAAGTGTTGGCATTTATGGCAAAACAGTTAACTTGAGAACATTATGGCTATGTGAAATAAATCCAACAGAAAAAGATAAATACCATATGATTTCACTTACATATGGAATCTAAAATAATAATAACAAACACTACAATAAAAACTGAGTTCATGGAAATAGAGAATAGCCTGATTTTTGAGTCCCAACTTTCAATTCTTTTTCTTTTATAGATTTTTATTTATTTATTTATCTGACAGAGAGAATGATCACAAGTAGGCAGAGAGGCAGGCAGAAGGCGGGGCGGGGGGCAAACAGGCTTCCTGCTGAGCAGAGAGCCCAATGTGGGGCTCGATCCCAGGATTCTGAGATCATGACCTGAGCTGAAGACAGAGGCTTTACCCACTGAACCACTCAGGCACCCCCCAACTTTCAATTCTTGAGGTATATATGCAGAAGTGGAATTTCTTGATCCTAATGGTAATTCTATTTTCATTTTTTCTTACTAACCTCAAGTCTGTTTTCTATGGTAGCTACACCATTTTATGTTCCCACAATAGTGCATAAGTTTTCCAACTTCTCCACCTCCTTATCAAAGTGTTTTGTTCATTTGTTTGTTTGTTTACTTTTGGCCAAATGATCTTTGCCAAGATAACCACACATATCTTGGTTATGGGAGAAAGAACAGTCTCTTCAACAAATGGTGCTAGGACAACTGAATTTCCACATGGAGAGAAATGAAGTTAACACCTACTTCACATCATATACAAAAATCAACTCAAAATAGATTAACAATCTAAATACAAGAGAGAGAATCATAAAGTTCTGGAAGAAAACATAAGGGTAAATACTTATGATTTTGGTATTGGTAATGGCTTCTTAGACATGACATTGAAAAAACATGAGCAATAACAGAAAAAATATAATAGATAAATTAGACTTCATCCAACTTTAAATCTTGTGTGCATCAAAAGACATCAAAACAGTTAAAAGACTCTATAGAATGAAAGAAAATATTAGAAAATATTTGCAAATTACATATGTCTTAAAGACTTAATATCCATAATGTAGAAAGAAACTCCTGCAATTAATTTTACAAGAATACACGTAACCTAATTTAAAGTGGGCATAGGGCTTGTATAGACATTTCTCCAAAGAAAAGGTACCCATAATGGCAAATAAACACATGGTAAGATGTTCAGCATTAGCCATTGGGGAACTGCAAATGACAACCACAATGAGCTATCCCTGTACATCTATCAAAGTGGTGACAGTGAAAAGTAGGGACAAGAATACAGTACTTTATGATGAGAAATTGGCCTCTCACACACTTTGGGGGAATGTGAAATGGTGCAGCCACTATGGAAAACAAATAGGAAGTCTCATAACAACAAATAAAAACAACCCCCCAAAACAAACAAACAAACAAACAAACAAACAAATAAACTTGCAGCTACCATATGACCCAGTGTTATAGTCCTGGGGTTTTGATCCCAGATAAATGGATTTATGTTCCCTCAAAAACCTGTAAACAAATGTTTTTAGCAGCTTGATTTGTAATGCCCAACGACTGGAAAAATCCAAATGCCCTTCAATGATCGGACAGTTAAGCATACTCTGGTGTATCCATGCCATGGAATATGGTAAGAAGGAATTGGTTACTGATACAAGTGGTAACTTGGGTGAATTTACAGAGAATTATGCTGAGTGAAAAAAAAAAAAAGCCAATCCAAAAGATCGCATGCTGTATGAGTTTATCTCTATAACATTCTTTCAATATCAAAACTGTATTAATGGAGAACAGATTAGTAGTCATCAAAACTTATGGGAGTGGTAAATGTGAAAGGGAAATGAACTTGGCTTTAAAAGGGCAACATGAAGAATCTTCCTGTTGATGAACCATTTAGTGTGGTAACTGTATCAGTATCAACATCCTGGGTATGATATCATGCTATAGTTTTGATGTTAGTATTGGGAGAAACTGGTAAAGGATTTACAGGATCTCTATGTCTTACAACTCTGTGTAGATCTGTAGGTACCTTAAAAAATTAATCATAAGTAAGAGAGTAGCATATCTATGAATGCTTGATAATAAAACACAGGTCATAAAGATAAAATACATGTGTGAAAAAGATAAATGTGTGAAAATGAGGACCTCAGAACTGTGGAAATTATAATAAATGGAGTGATGGAAAACATGAATTCCATCTGACTTTATGGGTCATTATGTTTCAGATGTTTATTTGGTAGGCAACTAACAAACTTAGTAACTAAGTCATATAAAATAGTGTGTTTTACATAGATTGTGGATTTCTATCATTTAAAAGGTAAGTATCTTTATCATTTATTATAAATATTGATAAATTACATTTATTCATTTAAATGTTTTTGTTATATGTGAACTTTATTTTTTTTAAATTATTCTTTCAATCTTTCCAGTAAACTTACCAGGTTTGTTTTATTCCTTTGGTTTCTCTCTTTTCCCTTGGATTTGGAAGCCTTTCTGGTATTTGCATTATTTGTGTATTTTTCCTTAAAATATAACATGTACCCAAAGAAAATTTAGAGTTAAAATCATCTCCTTACCAACAACATGGAAAATATACAGTATTTTATTTGTGCACCTCAAAATTCAGTTCCACCTGCTTTAAAATCCAACATTAGTCATTATTTTTGTTTTTCAGTAGAGACCTAATTAGTTTTCCACTTATGTCTATTTGCTCACAATTACATCTTGTATGTCTTTCTCTCACGTACTGCATGGAGCACTGGGTGTGGTGCATGAACAATCAATCTTGTAACACTGAAAAATTAAAATAAATTTGGGAAAAAAAAAAAAAGAAATAGTACACAAATTAAGATGTGTTAAAAAAAATAAATAATATCCCTTTTTCCTGAATTGGTTTCTGTGAGGATCTGTGAACTGTAAACTCCTTTTGACTGAAATATCTTGAATTCATCATTCTGGAATGACAGTTTGCTGTGCAGGGAATTCCAGATTGACAGTTATTTTCCATCAGCACAGTGAGAATTAAATTATTCCGTTTTTCAGTTTTGTTTTTGTTTTAGCTCTTATCCCAACAAGTAATACTGTATCATTTCACTAAGAACCTCTGAGTATGGCTTTACTTTTATTACTTGACGTACTTATACAATCCAAGACTTCATGTAGTTCATTGAATCTCAAGAATTCTCAACCATTATCCTTTATATTGCATGCTTTCCTTCTCTTCATTTTCTCAATTTACTTCTTTGTCTCCTTCTGGGTATTTGATGGATCCTAGTATTTTATTATCCTGGTATCCTTTCTGGTTATTTATTTATTTACTATTTTCATCTCCATCTCTCATTTCAAAGACTTTTCTCATATTGATCAGCTGAGTCTACTGTGAAATTGATTAAATTTTTAATGGAAATGATTACATTTTCTTTTCTTAGCAGTTCCAGTTAGCACATGTTAAAAGATGCTCTATTTTATTTTTCTAGTATCTTTTTTCTTTTATTTTGCTATTGATTTGCATTCCTACTTTTGGCCCTTAATAATTTCAAAGATATTTATAGTGTCTTTTAAATTGTCTTATTATCTCAGATTCTCTGGACTGTTAATCCTTCTGACTCTTCTGTTCGGTTTTCCCCCCTTGAACTGTGTGGTTTGCAGGTTTTCTTTGCTGGCCCAATAAATTTGAGGATTGCTTTTTCTGAAATATAACTTTATTCTGGGTTTATGTAGGTGTCTTTAGCAAGTTAGGTGTATCACAGTGCTCACAGACAGTTTAGTGTTAAATTCTTAGTTTGGAGATTCATATTACATATATGGCATGTAAATTTTGCCTCGCTATTCACAGGTACTTAGATTTGTGTTTCCCTATTCCACAAGAGGTGTTAACTTTTACTTGGCACTTCCTCAGGCCTGTGGATGATGTGTTTTATTCCCTCTTTCAGTAAAAGGCAACTATTCCAGAGGTTTTTTTTTTTAGGGTCCTTAGTCCCAAAGTTCTTTTGTTAAAGGCCATGTGTCTTGCCCAAAAGTGATATTACAACTCTGTCTCCTGACTCTTAAAGCCCATGTCTTCACTGAATATCATTCTGGCTATAGTGGATGCCTAATCAGCATAGTGTCCTGGAAACCTTAGTCACCTCAAAACATCAGGACTGCACTCAAAGACTGATTAGTCTTGACTCTCATCCAAGGATATTAGTTAATAAAATGTGAGAGACTTTTGGATAATGTGTTCTCACCTGTCAGTGATGCCTTTTGCTTCATCATTAACACAAACGTTATAGGGAATAAGCCATTGAAAAATATTTAATGGAAATTTTTGGCTGATGAACATTGCTTTGTGTCTAGGTATCTTAGAAATTCACATTTGCTGCTTAACATTTTTAAAACTTACATGTACCTAGAATTCCAACAACAGACTTTTTCTCATTTCCGTGCAATTTTATTGTTGTTGTTGTTCTGTATTCATGCTCACCCTAAGCACAATTAGGACTCATTTGCATCTGTGTGTTTTATAAAAGTGAAAATATTTTAGTCAATTTTGAGATCTACTTGTTCCCCCCATGTTTACAAAGTGATATAGTCCTTTATAACTTGGGGGTAAGTAGGATAATATTAACATCAAGGTCATGGGATCAAACTTTTGAGCAACTTTCAACAACTCTGCAATAGGTAATCATGTATGTAGGAAATTGTGCAGATCATATTAGATAAGGCATTGATTTTTTTGTATATTAATTAATATTATTATAAATATATGTTGTGACAAAAATTACAATATGATAATTAGCTGGCAATCATCAATAGCCATAACTGGCATGAAAAATTGAACTATTTTCTATTGGCATTAGATGAAAAGGGTATTTTCTCATCTTTCATTGGGTAAAAAGGAAATAACCACATCACAGTTTTGATGAATAACATTAATCTGAATAGAACATTTCCCTCTAAACCTGCAAGTCATTTTATAATGCTTTGTGCTCAATTCTTAGAAAGAGATTTGGACTCTAAAATCTTCTGGCACTTGTTGCGATGAGCACTGGGTGTTGTATGTAAGAAATGAATCATCAAATTCTACTCCAGAAACTAATATTGCACTACAAGGTTAACTAACAAAATGTAAATAAAAACAAAACAAAACAAAAAAGTGGAAAAAAAAATCTCCTTCTATAACATGTAAGAAGACCACATCCAGAGAAAACACGAGGTTCCCCCAAATCTCACACTGACCAGCAAGACAGATGGGGTGGATGGAAAAGGCATAGAACAAGGTTTTGCAAGAGGACTGCCTATGTAAGGTTATACTTTCAATAGTGTCATTGAAGTAAGAACCAACACCCAACCAGTAAATCATTTTGTGTGATAAATCAGATTTCCAGGTAATAGGTAAGACTTACAAGATCAGAAATAGAAGAGAAACTTCATACTCAAGGCAATGGTGTTTTTAGCATTTGAGTTTGTTTCTATTTCAGAGATCCTCTGATTCACAGAGAATGATAAGACAAAATTAATAGTGAAGTAAGATGGTGTTATGAGTCCTTTAATCCTTCCAGTAACTCCACCACTTCTGTAACATCACTTCTTTATAGGCAGAGCAGCAGAGGCTTACAGTTTAAAGAGCTATCCCAAGATCACAAAGTGAAAAGTGAATACAAATCTATCACAACACTTCTAGAACACTGTTCTATTATCTATCTTGGTCTAAGGACACTAACCAGGTAGGAGATGGTTTTGTCTGAGGTTTTTTTGTTTGTTTGCTTGTTTTTGTTGTTGTTGTTGCTGTTTCTTTTGGGGTTTTGTTTTCTTTTTTGTTTGTTTGTGTGCTTTTAAGTAGGGGTAACATAGGGATTAGAAAATCTATTATGAAAAAAAAAGAAAATCTATTATGGAGAAGCATGGAAATATTTTACATACCGTGATAGAAATAAAACTAACTGAAGCAGAAGTGAGTAATTGAAACTGATTACTTGTTTTATTGCCTCTGGGGAGTAAAACATTTACTTTGGTAATCAGGGGTGATCTATTAAGTCGAAGCACTCATCTTTAACAATGCTAGAAAACTCAGTACATTAAAAAAGATAGTAGATGTTAGGGGCACGTGGGTGGCTCAGTGGGTTAAAGCCTCTGTTTTGGCTCAGGTCATGATCTCAGGGTCTTGGGATCGAGCCCCGCATCAGGCTCTATGCTTGGTAGGGAGCCTGCTTCCCCCTCTCTCTCTGCCTGCCTTTCTGCCTACTTGTGATCTCTCTCTCTCTCTTTCTCTCTCTATCAAATAGGTAGATAAAAGCTTTTTTAAAAAAAGATTTTATTGGCAGTCAATTCATATTTTAAAATAAATTTTGCACAGATGTCATCAATAAACATAGTTTATTTTTAAGTATCAATAAACATGGGAACATCAATAAACATAGAGACATCGTTCTGATACAAATTTTTAGAAAAAGAAACTAATAGGAAGTAATCCCACTTAAGGGTTCTGTGTTATGGTCTTTTTTAAGCCTCTTTTCTTTTTTTTTCTTATACTTACCTGGTTTCACTGTAGGTTCAGAATGGATGGTGACAAATGTCTTCACTCTTGTATTAAGCTTCTTATGATTACTTGATCAATCATTCTTGGTTTTTGTGGAAACTTCTATGGAAAGTTGTTTCTGCCAATAAACTTCAATGTAACTTTGGTTTAGCCCAACATGAGCATCCCTTTTGTGCAATGATGTGTTTTCTGGGTTGTTGTAGCAAAAGAGGGGGGATTTGTATACTCTTCGTGTGCAAGCATTTTCTGCTCCAGTCAATTCTGAAAATAAATCCCCATGTATGGGAGGGCATGTGGAAACCACAACAATTCCATGATTCCTGCATGTTATCATCACACATTCCTATAGCCTCATGCTTTTTAGAGCAACACTGTAAGTGACAGTCCCACTTCAAGATAAGAATCAGTTGCAGTTAAATGATGACTCCAAGTAGAGATCATCAGTTACCACAGTTTTGTTATGGCTTGAAATCAAATACATTAAATGATTAAGGGGATCTCAACAAATATTTAGAAACCACACACTGGGGTTTTACCTTAAGTTCTGGAATGAAAGGAGGAAAGAGCCTCAAGGTTGACTTATGGTCTGAAACAGGGCAGAATCTCTACTTCATACACATAGAGGTTGTATCACCCTGCATGCATGTGCGTGTGTGTATGTGTGATTGACAACCACTCTATAGCAAGAAGGGTTTGATAATAACTCTCAATCAATGAGTAGAGGATCGTTGGGTGGCAGACTTGTACTCTCTCTATCATGATGTCAAGATTCTTATGGAATGTAGTATTAAAGTCTCTATATTTCAACTTTGCCTTTCTTTATTGTAATGTCACTGAGTCAGACTTATAATTGCTCTGGAATTAGGGAGAAATAAACCTCTAAAAACTAGCAATTTATCTCCCATCCCTGGAGTAATCTAAGATGGCTCTTTTGTGTCATCCTAAGTGTAAAATATTGCAGTTTACATTTTATTTATGGAAATATAAGTGTTCTGGCAATTTTCTTTGCATAAAACAGATGTGTTTTGAGGAAAATATATATTTCCCATGTACCCATTTATAGATATACGGTTTCTCTTGGGAGCTGAAAATATTTCTATTTTTTCTCTCAAATCCCCTTAGTGTTAATTATCTGCTTACAGTTCTTATTTTCTTTTATAACAAAAGTGATATAGTCCACTAAATCAATTAAGGCACTTGGCTTCCCAACTTGAATCTCTTGTTACTAATAAGTAAGGTTTCAGACTTAACTTTTTATCTTCTAATGAACCAGTGTCTCAGAGTAAAATTTCAGCTTCTCTCATATTTCAGGATTGAAGCTCTATGTGTCTATTTTTAATCCCATATACATGCAATCATTTATACATTTGCAATAAGATGAACTACATGTGTGTATAAAAATAGAAATGACTTCCTTTCTCCTAATAGTGTTATATCCAAGGTTTTGTTTTCATATATGTGGACTTTATATGGACCTTTGTAACCAATATTAAATTCCTCAAATTCTTTGAGGACATGATGAGTGATGAGTATATAAATCATATATGATACTTGATTTTGGCTTGGGTTTTCATGTTGAGGAACCTGAAGAGGTTTGACTTTCAATCCGGTCAGAACTGATTATGGCATGGAATGAAGAAAGCGAGTGTGTAAACTCAGTGCACTGATTTTTTTCTCCCCTTTGCAATTTTATGCTCTCTTTTATCAGATAGAGTGTTGTGGGCTTTCAGTTAGGAGATGCACCATGTAGCTTCCCACTTCACTCAGCACACAGGGGCCCTCACTTACTTCTGGCAGCTTTTTTGAAAAAAATTCATGCTTGAGATAGGTGTCTACCTGAAGATGAAGTACCTGGGTGCCTTTGGGGTGGGACAAAGAGCTGTCCTTCAGTTACTCAAACCCAGAGCTAATTGTCTTAACTTTTGAACTCAGATTTCTCATGTATAGTGTCGGGTTGCTCCAGTGCTTTGCTCTTTCCTTCCCCCTCACTTTCCTTCACTTTCTCCCTTCTTTCCCTTCTTCCTTTCCTCTCTCTTCCTTCCCAAAATGTGTGTATTGAGTGCTTGATGAATAAAAAATAAGACATGGTACCCATTCCCAGACTCCTTCCGTCTCCCTTCCAAGCACCCATAATAAATGTGTTCAGCCAGTGACTTCATATAAGCAAAGATATGGAACAATCTTAATTGTATGAAACCAACATATTTTCTTCATGATTTTAGAATGCAGTACCTGTTAACCCTTCTGAGAGAGAAGGATCCCTGTGGAGAGAAAAGTTAGATCATGTAAAAGCAAAAGAGTATACTTAGGACCCTGTAGGGAAAATGGGATTGCAGTGCTTTTGTTATTCTGTCCTTTATCTTAAGAAATCTTCATTTTATTCTACAGAAATCTTTAGAATTGACATTGTTAGAAATGTCAGTTTTCCCCAGACTTGAATTACCAAAAAGCCAGGATTCTGTGGACACAGATCCTAAATAATGCACTTCAGGAAATCACTCACCAACCTTAACTTCCGTATAGAACACTCTGCCCTCCTGTCTACACTCCTCCTAGGAAGAAAATAAAAAGCTTCATTTCTTTTTAGTGGTTTGTCTGTGGCAAATTGTATCTTATTGTTTTAAGGAGTGATCCACAGGCAATAAAATGGCATTTAAGTCAGTCCTGGGGAGCTGGATGAGTCTTGCTTTCTATGGACTACATAAGGCAAACTTCACATGGCCTGCAAAATTCAAGAGACCCAGAGGGGGATTACGAATGTTGCCATTACCCTCTGATTCCAGCAGTATGGAACTGTCTCTATTAAATGAGATTGTACATGAATAAAGCCAGTCTATTCTCAGCTTGCCAGATGCAACTCAGCTCAGCTTGTGGGTGAAATGAGGTGCTTATCTGTTCTCTTCTCTCCCTGCAGAAACTCCTTTCATATGAATTCATGTGTATGCATTTCATTGTACAGTTTTAGATTTTTTCTTTCAGCCCCACTCTATCTACATCCAAGGAACCTTCACATACTGAAGAATCTAGGATTGGATGGGAAGGGAAAAGTTCTAGAATTATACATGGATGCAGTACTTTATTTGGGGACAAGCTATCTCCACTGATAATAACAAACTTGACTGAAAGGTAAGCCCTGTCTTGTTCAGTCATTCATCTAAGCAAGAACCCAAATTTCAGTTTAAGTAATATTTCTGCATAGGCAGGTGAAAGGCCTACTTCGGGTAAAATTCCACAGTCACAGCAGTTTGTCTACTTTCGTTTTCCTCTGCAAGCTCCACACATTGGGGCTTTTGAAAACCCCAGAGCCGAGCAATTATATTAGAGTCTCTAAGGATAAGATCTGGGCATAAATATTTTTGAAGCTCCCTTAGTGAGTCTACTGAGCAGGAAAATTTGAGAAATATTGTGTTGAGGAATCTCAAGCATTCGTGGTTACATGTGGATGTATTGTGAGGGACCAGAGAAATTTACTGAAGGAGTTGAACTCAATGTTTCAAAGAGTTTTTAGTTCATTTAGAATAAAACCAGTATCCCTGATTTGACAGGAGCTAGCACTGCTAAATTCTTTATAATTTAGAATCTTGCCATTGTTCTTATATACTGGAAACTAGGCTTCTTGTGTGTCTACAGAAAATAAGATGAGGTGTCAAGTTATTAAAATATCATCTGTGTGTCAGTGTCTCTTTTTATTGATGTATGTGGCTCCTGTGCAGGGATTGGTGAATATGAAATCACACTATAGAGAAGGGGATAGTTTTCTAAGAACTTTCTTTTAAGAGATGGTGGGGATCAATAATCCATTGCTATCATCTCTAAAACAATTTCCTTTATCAGGTCTAAGTTGCTTATGATGGCTCATTTATCTCTAGTTCTTAAGATGCCAGAAATAATATTGCCAGTTTTACCTATAGTAGGCATATCAATTATTGCCTCCTTGTTTATGTAACTTCTTAGGGACTCTTCCTCACAGTCTTTCTAAAGGTATGCCCATAATCCATCACCACAGATTAATGGGTTTAGATGGTGAGCTGACTGGAGAGGAACTAGTCAGACCACAATTTAAGGATCTGGAACGGGTACAATGACTTACGTATAACTGGTAATATAATGATGATCAGTGTGTGTGTGTGTGTGTGTGTGTGTGTGTGTGTGTGTGTGTGTTTTATAAGAGCCAGTGGCCATGGAAGGCAAGAGGCACACCCCACTGAAGTCACTAGGAGCAGGTAAGCAGAGAAAGCTCGTCTTTAGAGAAAAGTGATAGAGTAAACTCACTATCTGGAGAGAAGCAGATACACAATGTAGTGCACTCCCATGAATGATGGAGATGTATATATAGGTCCCTTACTTTCCATTATATAATATTTATATATCATATATAGTTTCCATTATATGATATTTCATTTATGTTGTTGATATTCATGATTGTGTACTGCTACTTTTCAGCCATTTTCTATGTTTTAATGACATTCTGTCCTCTGCAATTAAAAGAATTAACAGAAGAGTTAATGGAATGGGTGGCTTAGTTGGTTAAGAGTCTGACTCTTGATTTCAACTCAGGTCATGTTCTCGGGGTTGTGAGATTGAGCCCCATGTCAAGCTTCATCCTCAGTGGAGTGTCTGCTTGAGATTCTCTCTCTCCTTCTGTCCCTCCCCCTCCCCACTTGTGTATGTTCTCTCTCTCTCTCAAAGTAAAGAAATACAATCTTTAAAAAATGTATTAACAGGAGAGGAGGGGCAAGATGGCAGACAAGTAGGAGACCCTGTTCCAACCGGTCCCCTAAAATGAGCTGGATATCTACCAAAACACACTGAACACCCATGAAAATAGCCTGAGAAGTAAGATTATTCACTTCTGTATCTCTATGGGAGCAGAAGGCAGCAGAGGAAAGGTAAATCAGAGTGGAAGGCTCAGACCTATATCGGAGGATAAACGGAAGGGGGAGGGAGCCCCCAGAAGTGACTCAAGGAAAGCAATACCCCAAGAGAAAGTGCCCTGTGATTGGGGACCAGCATTAATTTAGAGTCTGATTAAAAATACTCAAAAACAGTGAAAGATATTAAAGAGCACCTAGTGGAATTGGGTGGTCATGGGCACAGGCCTAAGTCCACATTCCCAGGAAGGACACCACCACGGGTGACCACCCACATCAAAGAGAGATTGGTGGGGGGTCCAGTCCATGGTCCATGACCCTGTGGCTTTCCTTTGCTCCGCTTTGTGGGCTGATTGCACTCCTGTAAATGCCTTAGAGAGCCTGGTGTGGTCCATGAGCCTGTGGCTTTCCTCTGTGTGCACCATTATGTGGGCTGCCTGCACTCCCCCGAGTGCCTAAGAGAGTCTGGTGTGAGCCCAAGCCGTGGGTCTCTAGGACCTCGGCTGTTCACCTCCTGCCACAGGGTCTGGGTGCTCCCAGCTGGCACTTGAGAGAACATGGCTGATCTCAGGCAGGAATCTGAGCACATTTGGGGTGGGCTGGAGCCCAGAGAGCAGTCCTGGCAATGGTAGCCACCAGAAGTGTTTTCCAGATCGATAATGCTGGTGGTTTTGGTGGCATGGGGTGCAGAGGTGAGCGGCATCCTCTGAGGACCACTGGGACGGTGGCTAGAGGGTGCACCACCTGTGGGAAGCTGCGATGTGCAGCAGAGTTTGCAGAGGGGCAGTCTGTGTGTTCTGAACCACACAGAGGGGAACAGACTGAGGCTTCTCTCAGAGGCAGAGGTCTGGGTACTGGCAGATTCTTTGCTAGGACCCCCCGAAAAGCCTCAAAAAACCACAAAAGAACAAAAACCTCCAGAGAACAAAAGCCTGAAAAGCAAGTTTCCAGAGAGCCCAGCCCCATGATAGCCAGCAGGGCAACTCAACTAAAGCAAGATTGACTGGGAAACAGTGTGGCAGGCCCGTTCTCCCCTGCCCCAGAAGACAAGCCAAAAGCAAGAGAACAATAACCACAGGGTCCCCATAAAACTGTAAAGCCCCAATATCAGGGGAAAAACATATGTTAAGCTCCCAGAAATGCCCTAAAACCTGTATATTCCATAGGTACAGGTTTTTTTTCTTTTTCTCTTTTTTTGATTCATTCTCACGATTCTTGTTCTTTTAATTTCTTTTAAAACTACTTAACATTACAACTAGAGACTTAATAGAACAATACACCCAGGAAGATCAAATAACCTTCCTCACCACATCCAGGAATTATAACCCCCCCCCCCCCACACACACACACACATCTTATTGCTCTGTCAGTGTTTTTCTATATTTGTTTTTGTTCTGGTATTATAGAAATCTTATTCTTGAGGTTCACTCTGGCTGGGTTCTTTTTTTTTCTTCTCATTTACTTTTGTCGGTCTTTATGTTTGTTGGTGTTTGTTTTTATACCTTATAAATCTTATTTTGGGGGCTCATTTTGGCTGGGATTTATTACTTTCTCTTTCTCTCTCTCTCCCTTTTTATCTTTTTCCTTTCTTTCTGGTGGTGAATTCTGATTGCTCCAAAACCTTCCAGGGTGCACCTTGCCTGGATCGTGGGTGATATATTCAGCTATACATTTCCTCAATCACTTCCCATCAAAATGACTAGAAGCACGAACACCCAACAGAGGAAAAACACAGAGACTGCACTCTTTCCCTCAGAACTATTGGATATGGACATAAACTGCATGTTGGAAAGGGAATTCAGGGTAACAATTATCCAGGCAATGGCTAGGATGGAGAAAAACAATGACAACATAGAATCTCTAAGGGCAGAATTGAGACCCAATATGGCTGATGTTAAAAATACTATCAATGAGATCCAATCTAATCTAAATAGTCCAACGGATAGGGTAATGGAGACAGAGGATAGAATTAGTGATCTAGAGGACAAGATGGTAGAGAAGAAAGGTCGGGAGGAGGGCTGAAACAAACTGCTTAGCAACCATGAGAACAGACTTAGGGAAATAAATGACACCATGAAATATTCCAACATCAGAATTATTGGAATCCCTGAGGGGGTGGAGAAATACAGAAGACTAGAAGGTACAGCTGAATAAATTCTGGATGACAATTTCCCCACTCTGGGGAAGGAACAAGTGTTCATGTCCTAGAGGCAGAATGACACTCCCCAAGATCAAGAAGTCTAGAAAGACACCCAGACACATAATTGTGAGATTTGCAAATTATAATTTTAGACAAGAGGTCTTGAGGGCAGCTAGGGGGAAGAGATTCCCCCTAGAAGGGGGGAATTCCCCTACAGAGGAAGACCCATCAGAATAACATCAGACCTGTCCACTGAAACCTGGCAAGCCAGAAAGGGCTGGCATGATATATTTAGGGTACTAAATGAGAATAACATGTAGCCAAGAATATCTTATCCAGCAGGGCTGACATTCAAAATAGATGGAGAGATAAAGAGCTCCCAAGACTGGCAAGGTTTAAAAGAATATGTAATCACAAAGCCGGCACTACAAGAAATATTAAGGGGGGTTCTATAAAATAAGAAAGAACCCATGAGTGACACAAACAGAAACTTACAATCTATAGAAACAAAGACTTCACAGGCAACATGATATCAATAAAAACTTATCTTTCAATAATCACTCTCAATGTGAATGACCTAAATGCTCCCATAAAATGGCAGAGAGTTGCAGACTGGATAAACTGACAGGACCCATTGATATGCTGTCTACAAGAGACACACTTGGAACCTAAAGATACATCCAGACCGAAAGTGAAGGGATCAAGAACCATCTTTCATGCCAACAGGCCTCAAAATAATGCTGGGTAGTGATTCTCATATCAGATAAGTTAGATTTTAAGCTAAAGACTAGTCATAGATACAGAAGGACACTACATCATTCTTAAAGGGTCTATCCTCCAAGAGAAGCTAACAATTGTAAATATTTATACCCCCAATATAGGAGCAGCCAACCATATAAGCCAACTGTTAATCAAAATAAAGAGTTGTATTGATATGAATATTAATTGTAGGGGATCTTAACACACCACTCTCAGTAACAGACAGATCATCTAAACAGAAAATCAATAAAGAAACAAGAGCTTTGAATGACACATTGGACCAGATGGACCTCATAGATATATACAGAACATTCCACCCTAAAACAACAGAATACTCATTCTTCGTGAATGCACACGGAACTTTCTCCAGAATAGACCATATGCTGGGTTACAAATCAGGACTCAACCAATACTAAAAGCCTGAGATGATTCCCTGTATATTCTCAGACCACAATGCTTTGAAATTGGAACTCAACCACAAGAAAAAGTTTGGAAGGAATTCAAACACTTGAAAGCTAAAGACCAACCTGCTCAAAAATGTTTGGACCACCCAGGAAATCAAAGAAGAACTTAAACAATTTTCATAAACCAATAAAAAAAAAGGCTGGAATAAACAATCCTAAAATTTGTATGGAACCAGAAATACCCCTAATTGCTAAGGAAATGTTAAAAGAGAAAAACAAAGCTGGAGGCATCATATTGCCTCATTTCAAGTTTTACTACAAAGCTATGATCACCAAGACAGCATGGTATTGGCACAAAAACAGACACATATATAAGTGGAACAGAGTAGAAAGCCCAGATATGGGCCAACAACTTTATGGTCAAATAATCTTTTACAAAGCAGGAAAAAATATCCAGTGGAAAAAAGAGTCTCTTTAATAAATGGTGCTAGGAAAATTGGACAGCTATGCATAGGAGAATGAAACTTGACCATTCTTTTATACCATACACAAAGATAAACTTGTAATGGATACAGGACCTCAACGTGAGGCAGGAATCTATCAAAATCCTAGAGGAGAACATAAGCAGTAACCTCTTCGACATAAGCCACAGCCACTTCTTTCAGGACAAGTCTCCAAAGGCAAAGGAAACAAAAGCGAAAATGAACTTTTGGGACTTCATCAAGATAAAAAGCTTCTGCACAGCAAAGGGAACAGTCAACAAAACAAATAGGCAACCCAAGGAATGGGAGAAGATATTCACAAATGACACTACAGACAAAGGTCTGATATCTAAGATCTATAAAGAATTCCTCAAAAAATGTATTAACAAATGCATCATCCATCAATGCTTAATTGTCTATATATTTCTTTTGCCATCCCAAAGATGAATATTAGTTTTCTGTGGCTACACTAACAAAGTACCATACATGTTGTGGCTTATGAGCACAGTAGTTTATTCTTTCACAATTCTGGAGCCTGAAAGTCTGAATCATAATATTCATAGAGCTGTGCTCCCTTTATAGGCTCTTGGAAAAGAATCCTTACTTGCCTCTTCTATCTCCTCTGGTCATTGCTGTAATCTTTCCCTTTACTTAACTTGTAAACACATTAATCCAATCTCTGTCTCCATCTCCACATAATATAGTCCTCTAAGTTTTGTATGCCTCTGCTTTTCCTACTTGTAAGTCATTGTATTAGGTTCCTTCTAATCTAGTATGACATCATACTGCTGAGACTCCAAATAAGGTTATATTCTGAGGTTCAGAGTGGAAATGGATTTTGGAAAGTACACTTTCCAATCCAGTCTATGAAATTTCTCTTCCTTGAATCTGGGCAGTATTTTTTTTTTTTTACATCTTAATTTAATTTTATTTTTTTAGGTTCCAAGATTCATTGTTTATGCACCATACCCAGTGCTTCATGCAGTATGTGCCCTCCTTAATGCCCACCACCAGGATCACCCAATACCCAACGCTTCCCCTCCAAAAACCTCAGTTTGTTTCTCAGAATCCACAGGGTTTCATCTTTTGTCTCCCCCTCTGATTTCTCCCAATACATTTTTCCTTTCCTTCTCCTAATGTCCTCCATGTTTTTCCTTATGCTCCACAACTAAGTGAAATCATATGATAATTGACTTTCTCTGCTTGACTTATTTCACTCAGCATAATCTCCAATTGATACAAAAGTTGGGTATTCATCCTTTCTGATGACTGTGTAATATTCCATTGTATATGTGGACCATACCTTCTTTATCCATTTGTCTGTTGAAGGGAATCTTGGCTCTTCCAACAGTTTGGTGATTGTGGCCATTGCTGCTATGAACATTGGGGTACATATGACCTTCTTTTCACTCCATCTGTGTGTTTGGGGTAAACACCCAATAGTGCAATTGCAGGGTCATAGGGTAGCTCTATTTTTTTTTTTTTTTCAGTAATCTCCACACTGTTTTCCAAAGTGGATGCACCAACTTGCATTCCCACCAACAGTGGAAGAGAGTTCTCCTTTTTGCACATCCTCTTTAACACGTGTTTCCTGTCCTGTAGATTTTGGCCATTCTAACTGGTGTAAGGTGATATCTCAATGTGGTTTTGATTTGAATTTCCCTGATGGCTAGTGATGATGAACATTTTTTCATGTGTCTATTAACCATTTGTATGTCTTCTTTGGAGAAGTGTCTGTTTATGTCTTCTACCCATTTTTTTGATATGACTATCTGTTTTTTTGGGTGTTGAATTTGAGAAGTTCTTTATAGATCTTGGATATCAGCCTTTTGTCTGTAGTGTCATTTGTGAATATCTTCTCCCATTCCATGGGTTGCCTCTTTGTTTTGTTGACTATTTCCTTTGTTGTGCAAAACCTTTTTCTTTTGAAGGACCTTTACACTGTGTTCCCACATTGAAGATTCAAGTGACTCCCAGACATGTTCATTCATATCACTCTTCTAAGTTAGAAGAAAGGCATTTGGGATGAAAAAATAGCAGTTTCTCCTTGAGGCCAAAAATATAAAATGGAAGTACTAGATCCTGGATATTAAAGATCACAAGAATAAGATTGGGAAGATCTTCTCAGAGGTTTTGTAAAAGTGAACCTTTAGTCTTAAAACATCTAAGAAACTGCAATAAATTTTCTCTGACAGAATAAAATTTAATCATATGATGGTCTACTGGGCAAAAACACCCTCTCTACCTCATTGTTTTTTTTTTTTTTTTCCATATCTAACATTCCTCACTTGGAGGTACTACTGTTCATAGACTGTCCTGGCTACAGAAAGCAGGGGATAAACTTTTACCCTCAAAACTTAATAAGGTTTACTCACTGTTGTAATCTTGGCATATCTAATCCTAGGTGGTCTCCAACCATTTTGGTGTGAATTTTCTGCTATTTCCTATCTATCTACATTTAAAGAATCAGACAGACAGTTATATGAAAATATAAACAGAGCCAGCTTTGTTTCTGGAGACCATTCCTCTGTCTGACTCTTGTACCCTTAACCTATATTGGTATTTGGATCACAATTTGATGACGATTTTTTTCTTTTGTAATAATGATTTTTAGATAGATAGATAGATGATAAATAGATGCCCAACTACACTATTTATCTTTTCATTGTCTTTCAGTATCTTGTCAAGTCCTTAGAACTTACTAAATTTTCATTGACTTTCTGACTGAAAGACAAGGAAAAAAAGGCCCTTAAGTCCAGGAAGAACTTGATCAAGTCATTGAATATTCCCAAATTCTTGCTCTGAGGAATTCCAAAGTTAACATTGAATTAATAGAAATAGCACAAGAAGTGGTTCCAGCTTCTTTTCTATTGGGCCATGTAACCTACAGCAAAACAATTAACAATTTGACTTCTGCTGCTTTTTGAAACACATTTTATAATAGAACACAATGGACCATGATAAAATACAGTAACTTATTGACTAAAGAATGGTGATAGCTACCTAAATCAAGGTTTACTATAGGAGGACCTTGTGTTATACATATGTACACAAAATATATCATTTTATCTTGACATTAATCTTAGGTTAGGTGTTATTATCAAAAATATGAAGATGATAAAACTGGGATTAATATAATTTGGATAGTTTGTCCAAAGTGATCAAGGCAGTAAGTAGCACATCAAGGTTTTAGATGTAGTTTGTTGCCTCTAAAATTTATTTTTCTTTAGTATTCAGTGCTGTCTTTTAAAACTTGAGCTAGGTGATCTCATGAAGTTCTTTCTAGTCATAACATATATAATATTCCAGTGTGATATTAGTACTGTGAAGGGGATTGATTTTTGGCATATGCTAGGTGACAGTTTGCAATGGGCATAGTCTATTTTTATTACCATTGTTTTCTCTAAGAAATCTGACAGCACAGATACAGCATGTCCAGCTTCTCTCCCTTGTCCATTATATTATCTTCCTGCTGCTCCCTATAATATTAAGATTTATTCTCTTTTTCACCCAAATTCCCTTTATCCTTTTCCTTGTTCCCATAGGTATAAAAACAGTACTTCTCACTTAGCTGTTGCTTATGTGTATTGTCTAAAACAAGTCAGGGAAATAATACATTTTATGTAGTAAAGAAAATAATACTCATTAAGTACCAACTCATCAGGTGTTCTGTCAGAATGATTTTGTATATAATGTTACCTAATTTGCAACACCAAAGGCACCAGCTGATTTTGTGATAATGCATCTTCTGAATTCAGCAGCAATCTATAACCCTGTAGATACACAGAAACCAGAAGAGAAGAGCAGTCACAAACATTACTCTGGTGAATCTGTTCCCATCCACAGGGGGATCCAGCTCCCCCCAAGGCAAGTGCTCATTTACCAGATGGAAGGACTGAAGTCCAGAGAATTTAAATATTCTACTCAAGATTAAACAGCTATTCTGTGAGTCTGGATTCAAACTGAGGTTTTTCTGGCCCCCAACTGAACACACTGCCTCTACCCTTCCCAACCACCTACTCTGGTTCACTCTTGGAAGGTATTTACTCAGCATCAGCCCTGTCCTAGGTGCTAGAAATAGGGCTGAGAAGACTTCCCTGTTTCTACTCTCAGTGACCTGATATTTGAGTGGAAAGTAAATGACTATCAACAAGGAAACTAATACATAATGAAAGGTAACTTTGTGTAGCACTATTATGAGGAGTATAACTCCAGGGTGTCTATTAGGAAGTCTCGAGGCTTGGAGTAAGCAATTTAGATTAGGTGGAAGAGAAGTCATTTACAAGGAGGTCCCTGTGCTAGAAAGCAGCAGACAGAATACAACCTGGAGTACACTATTCTGGGAGAGGAAGAGCTGACATAAAAGCCCTGGGACAAAAAAAAAAAAAAAAAAGGCCCTGGTACACAGGAGGGAGCTGGCATGTTCAAGGCACACTCTCAGAGTGTGGCAATCCTTCTTCTCTTGTCCATTTGTCCAATGGGAGCTGCTGTGGCTTAGCCAAGAAGGAAGAAAGTGCCCTGGACCAGCAGAAGGACAGAATCCCATCTCAAAGCCACAATGGCATTGATCACTTCTGAGAGGGGACTCTCTTCTCTTTGCTGGGCAAAGGTTAGTTCTGCATGTCCAGACCAGTTCAGGCTCTCTGTCCCAGAAGGATTGTTGTAATCCTCAAAGCAATTTGGCTATGTTTTTAAATCATAGACGTGAACTTTCATTGCACAGGTTCTAAGCAAAAGTCATGAAACTGCACAAGGAATTTCCACAGCGACTTGCAGAAAGTTCCAAAGGGGAAAGGAAATAAACAAAAGGGCTGGAGGAAAAGAACAAGGCATTTCAGTTGATGTTAAGCTGACTTTTCTTCATTTCCCATAAGGTCACATTTAAAACTTTCTCTGCATTTGGATGGCTTATAGTGGTTGAGTGTTTATTATAGAGAAATGATCACCTTTTCTGCTACTCCGCCAGTCAAGTACATGCAGTTGATGACAAGAAGGAAGAACAAGGCAAAACCATCTGAGAACTTGCTCCCTGGTAAATCACAGGGTCTAGTAAATCACATTAAAAAGAAAGCATAGAGTTTTTAAATTCTGATGAGATGATCTGCTCCCTCATTCTCCCCTAATCTCTACTATCCCTGCTTTTGCAGGAAGGTGATGACTAAAAAAATATATGATGGTGGATCATAGGGGAAAAGAATGCAGAATATTTCAGGTAACACTTACCCCTGGGGACTCATACTTTTCCAGGCCTGAAAAAACTGATCAGGTCCAGAGGGAGAGTTTATGGTGTTGCAGTTGACAGTGGTGTTTTGTTTTTGCTATTTCAACATACTTTTCCTATTCAGAAGGCTATGCACACAATAAGATTAGAAATGCCTCACCAAAAAGAAGGAGAAGAAAGAAGAAAAGAAAAAGAAGAAGAAGAAGAAGAAGAAGAAGAAGAAGAAGAAGAAGAAGAAGAAGAAGAAGGAGGAGGAGGAGGAGGAGGAGGAGGAGGAGAAAGGAGAAGGAGAAGAAGGAGGAGGAGGGAGAGAGTGAGAGGGGAGAGGAGGAGGGGGGGAGAGGGAGGGGGAGAGGGGGCAGAGGGGGAAGGGGGAGAGTAGGAGGGGGAGAAGAAGAGAGTAATGCCTCACCATCCATCCATCCAAGGGACTGGGTAGCTCAGAAACCAGTAACAGCGACACATTAACTGAGCACTTGGTAAAACAATATGCTTCTTGAAAGCACATTCACTCTTACCCTAATATTATGGATTGCTAGAGTCTGGAGCAGTATATATGTACAGGAAAGTGAATATAGTATTTCAACTTATCCGTGATGAAGAATGATCTCTCCAAGGCAAAGTTAAATCCAGCCAAGATGGTGGAGGGTAAGGAAAGGAATCATAATGAACCATTCGGTTCACATGGTTATCATATTTGCTATGAAAAATTCCATGGTTTTGACATTTTGAGTGTACACAACCAATTAAATGTTTTCCAGTTTCACTTCCCAAACCATCTTCTGTCCCCACATGCCTTCAGACTGCTCTCTCTGCCTTAATTCAGGGCTTGGACTGCAAAGGTAACCAGGACCTCATTTCTGACATTAGGGGTCATTAAGGAACTGAATGTGTATTCATGAAGCATAGAGCATGTGGTTTGCTCCAGCTTCATGATCATCGAGCTTCCCAGAGCAGATAGTGATCAGGAGTCAAAGCAAATGTGACCTGCACAAGTATCTAAGTTAGGACAGTCACCTTCTGTTACATACTAGAAAGGATGATAAGAGGGAAATGGATGAAAACGTCTGATAGCGTGGACAGTCTGGGGATATGAGAGGAAGTGCAAGACTGGAAGAAAAGGGAGCATGTTCATTGTGATTTCAGAACTGACACACAAGAGCTGAGAAGGAGGAGGCAGACATGCTCACGGGATGCCTAAGCAGATGCTGCTGCATAGTTGAATCACCATCAGCAACTTAGTTGCTCCTGGTACTCAGGCTGCACCTAGATCAATTAAATCAGAATCTCGGGCCTGGTACCCCAGCATGCTGGTCAATCTCAGTGACTACAATGAGCAGCCAAGGCTGAGAGCCTCTGGGGTTAAAAGTTGGAAATGGTGTACAGGCCCTACACAGGGTACTGCCCAGCATCTAGCCCCCTTTTCCTCTGCTCTAGCCCTCAATCCCAGGGATTTGGACCACATTTCCTCTCTTTCAGGAAGTGCTTCTGCTCACTCTAACTTGGGAATTCCTAATCTCTTCCAAACCTGAATTCTTCTTTGGTTCTCCTAAATACAAGTCCATCAATTCTTTTTAATGGAACAGACATAGATAACAAACAGTAACTTCCAATGGCAAGTTAACAAGTGTGTGTATGCTACAAGACTTTAAGATCAGGAAACCTGGTTCTAGGTACTGTACAAAATGCATGCATGCATGATCTCACTGGCTCCTTACAACCATTATATAAAAAAACAAAACAGTCGGTTCCTATTTACAGATGGGAAAACAGATCCTTAGAAAAGTTAAGTAACTTGCCAAAGATCCTTTTGCATGTCTGTGATCAAGACTGGGCATGAGCCCAGGTCTGTGTGATTGAAGCCCCTGACCATAACTACAGAATTCTGTAGTTGTATTGCAATATCATAGAATGTGATACTGGCCATTGCTGCTCACTATTCTTCTTTGGATGTTGAGATGAAAGCCCTAATTTACCATGAACTTCTGACACCAACTCTAGGAAGGCCCATGGTCTTCTCTATCGCAGCCACACATTCCACCTGGATTTTGTCTCTGGTCTGAGGCTTGAATCCAGGCAGCAGAGGACTGGCATAAAGAAGTGTAGGTTTGGGACTCAGAGTCATCCAATTTAAATTTGTTTGATCTTGTGAGTTACTTTTTTATCTCTTTGAGATTTAGTGCTCATCTGTATGAGATTTTTTTTTAAAGAAAAGCATTGATAATAAGGACCGAAGGAGAAAGCATATAAAATGCCTATTAAAATGCAAATGCATAACATATTCCTAATAAATGGTGGTGGATGGTGGAGTATTTCTGAGATTCCATATACCCAAGACACTTCAGACACAAAAGTGCTTGCCTGATGCTTTTGAGTATTTCTTTCCATGGGGCCACAATGGAAGCATGCATAAACCTCAATCCTAGTACAAAGAAGGGGCTAGTATCCACAGCCCTTGCTCTAACCAGTGAGGCCAGCCCAGCCCTGTGTCATTCCCCACATTTGCCATTATGGCTGCTCTGGCCTGGCTTCCTCCTACTTCCTCTACCTGTGCCACCTTCGCTACTTCCTAACTCACTCTTAAAACTAAGTTGCTAGGTCTGTAGTAATTGCTTTTTAAGAATAATTGATCCTGAGTAAACCCTCCAGTGATTCACATCCAGGGTCAAGAGCAGAGCTTCAATGCAGAATCTCTGTAGCTGTCATTTTGATACTTCAAAGTCTTGTATGCTGTGGAAGGGTGGAAGAGGCCACGGTACTTCATCAACTGAGGACGAGTTATCCTGGGACACCTAACTGTCCATGTGCCTTGAAAAGTATAAAGCAACAGGGAAACATGGCCTGTCTTCATATCTTTGTATTTTAATAGGAAATTGATACTGTGATTCTTTTTTTTTCTTTTTTTTAATGTGTCTATTATTAAGTTACTAATACTGTTAAGATTTTATTTATTTATTTATTTTGGGGGCAGAGGGAGGGGGAGAGAAAAACTCTCAAACAGACTCATGACGAGTGCAGAGCTCATCATGGGATGAATGTGGAACTCATGGGGCTCAATCTCATGACCTTGAGATCATGACCTGATCTGAAAGCAAGAGTTGGCTGCTTAACTGACTGAGCCACCCAGGTGCCCCCGATTCTTATTTAAAATAAACTTATGCATACACCTATATCCCCCTACATATACATACACAAATACACACAGAGAATTTCATTAATATTTAAAATAAAGTGATATTTCCAATATATTTCCCATCTGGAGCATGTTGTTTATGATTAAGACCCCATGGTTAACTTCAGATTATTTCCCATTGACTCAGACTTTCAGGGTGCCTAGCTGGGAAACTCTGAGAAGCTTGGGAGAGAGAGAGGTGGAGGCCTCATGGATGTGGAAAGAGAGCATGTGTCACGTTAGTTCAAATTCCAGCTTTGCTACCAAAGAGCTACATGATTTGCACAAGTCATTTTGAACTTGAGCTGCCTACATGTGACAAGGAATGCTGTGCTGATGATTCTGTCCCCCCAACTCCCACCCATGTTCACGCCTTCTCTGCCCTTCTTGAGGTTCAGGAAGGCTGGCCCTGTGGACTGACTGCTGGAGAAGCCATGGCAGGGCAGCTCAGAGGAGAAGAGAGACATTATAAGATGGAATGCACTCCCTTTCTTTCCTGTGGTGTTTTAGCAGTGACTGTATTTCTCTATAGCCTTAGCTCCTGCCTGAGAGTCCCCTTACCAGTTGTAAGCCCTTGCTGAGTCACAGAAAGACTCTTTCCTCTTTGCCAGGGATGAGGGCTTTTCCCCCACAGCCAGTCCCGGACCCTGCTTGCTTTACCCTCACTCATGGATTCCCTTAACCTCACCCACACTATCTGCATCGCTGTTCACAAAGCTCTAGTAAGTTCCACAAGTCCTAAGCCATTACTCTCCTGCCCCACCCTGACTAATACAGCCTCAAAACCTGAAACTGCTGGAGTGCTGAGGCCATGGGCACATATGCATTGCGTGTACCTGATAAGGACTGAATAGGTGGTGGCTACTGTTATACTTTTGTTTCCTTCTGTGTATGGGAAAGGCTACAAGGAGATCTCATGTTAGAAGTCATGGGTGTTAGAATGCTCACATTGTTCCTAGAGGTTTATCGCCCCAAGTTGCTGCTCCTGTCTGCAGCCCTGCGGCCACATGTGTGATGCCATGCATATTCTCTTTGGGTTTTCCCATACTTGAACTTCTTCACCTCAGGATTTGTGGGTCATCATTATAGAACCAGACATATTATCTTCCTAAGCCCTATACCCCTAAGTCCCAATTATTGAGTCAGTGGCTGGCAAGCATCATGCTGTGTCATGAACAAATGTCAGAAGAGGGAAAGACATGTGACAGAGGTTTGTGAAGACCCAGGACAAAGAATCAAAGGACCACATACCACAAAGGCATGTATAGAGAGAACTAACCAACCCAATGACCTGTGCCTCCCTGAAACTCTGTTAATGATGGAATGCTAATTAGGCTTCCATGATCTTTTTTTTTGCTGGTTAAAGATGTATATATTTCATGAATTTCATGTTTTAATTAATGATTTTATGTTCTATATATTACCTTGGCTTATAAATTCAAATGGGCTCTTGGAGGTTCTTCAAGTAGGAAATGCATTCCATAAATGTAAGATTGTTATTAATCTTGATTATTAATATTTAATTTAAAAATGAATAATTAACCTCATTTTAATTCCACCTTCTTATGGTGTTCCTGGAACTCTTACTTTCTTTCATGTCCAACCCAGAGCACCTCACAATTCTGGGCCTGTCATTGGCTTTAAAATGTCAAGATCTATGTCATCTTTGTATTCAGGCTTTGTCTTAGTGAGGGTTCCTATTGGTAAGACACACATTAGAACTGGTAATGAGCAAAAGAGGGAGTTAGTGAATGGATGTCAGGCAGAATACTAAAGGAGAAAATTCTGGTTTATAAATGTGTGAGAACCAGGATGGGCCACAGCTCAGACTACCACCCACATCCTAGCACTGGGGGAGTGAGAGACGCCACTGCCCTCATCATTGATTTCAGGCCATCACCAAAGGCATGGCCTAGACTTTTGCACTGGATATGGAGTCAGTCCTCACTGATGACCTGGACACCAGACAGTCACCGGACAGGCTCCTAAAAAGTAGTTGCCCCTCTGTGTCACCAGCTCCTGGTTGGATGCAATGGCACATGCATCTGTCTCATTGAGCTTTGAATACTTACTTCCATGTGCTCTGATGCAAGAAAGGCTAGGGAAAAAACAAAAACAAAAACAAGAAAACTTCTGGAGCACTCACATCTCCATCAGAACTGCATCCAAATAGAAATTTTAGCTTGCTTCATAGATTACAGGGCTTAGTGCAAATGAAAATGAGGGGACCCTTGTTCAACAATTACTAAGAATTTCAAGATGGCAACAACAGAACATTAAAGTAAGTTTATGGCCTTCTGAAGCATGTGTCTTATGCAACTGCAGAAGTCATGCATCCATGAAGAGGCTTTGCTGTGCAGTATTTTTAAGTCACTGCTATAGAAAAGGTGAAGAAATGAAGAGGGCATTTAAAAAACAAAGCTAGGGGCATCACATTGCCTGATTTTGAACTTTACTACAAAGCTGTGATCACCAGACAGCATGGTACTGGCACAAAAACAGACACATAGACCAGTGGAACAGAATAGAGAGCCCAGAGATGGACCCACAACTCTATGGTCAAATCATCTTTGACAAAACAGGCAAAAATATCCAGTGGAAAAAAGATGGTCTCTTCAATAAATGATGCTGGAAAAATTGGACAGCTATATGTAGAAGAATGAAACTTGACCATTCTCTTACACCATACATGAAGATAAACTCGAAATGGATAAGAGACCTCAACGTGAGGCAGAAATCTATCAAAACCCTAGAGGAGAACATAGGCAGTGACCTTGACGACATTAGCCACAGCAACTTCTTTCAGGACATGTCTCTAAAGGCAAAGGAAACAAAAGCGAAAATAAACTTTTGGGACTTCATCAAGATAAAAAACTTCTGCACAGCCAAGGGAACAGTCAACAAAACAAACAGGCAACCCACAGAATGGGAGAAGATATTCGCAAATGACACTACAGACAAAGGTCTGATATCTAAGATCTATAAAGAACTCCTCAAACTCAACACTCACAAAACAGATAATCACATCAAAAAATGGGCAGAAGACATGAACAGACACTTCTCCAAAGAAGACATACAAATGGCCAACAGATGCATGAAAAAATGTTCATCATCTTTAGCCATCAGGGAGATTCAAATCAAAACCACACTGAGATACCACCTTACACCAGTTAGAATGACCCAAATCAACAAGACAGTAAACAACAAATGCTGGAGAGGATGTGGAGAAAGGGGAACCTCCTCCACTGTTGGTGGGGATGCAAGTTGGTGCAGCCACTTTGGAAAACAGTATGGAGATTCCTCAAGGAATTAAATATACAGCTACCTTATGACCCTGCAATTGCACTACTCGGTG
>CM052810.1:77686079-77704562 GCA_028533885.1 Nasua narica | reverse complement strand
AAAAAAATGTAGTTTTTTGACATCATAATGACATCTCAGTATTTGATCAGTCAAAATGTCTTATTGAATAGGGCAGATACTGGTTTGGATATTGTCAAACCTAAGTGCTGAGTGGTATGAACTTTGCATTAGTTACCCAGTGTGGTTATTATCCAATTAGAGTTTATTAAAAATTAGAAAAAATGGTTCTTTGTCTATAAGCTTATGGTCGTACTTGACACATACTTGTATGTTTAGTAAATGTTTGCTGTTCTTATCTGTGATTATTTTTTAACAAACACCATTTTATTTATGGGATTTTGGGTGTGTATGTATGTGTAGACATGAGATGTGCTTTACAGAATTTTTTGATTCAACCTTTATATACTCCTATTTCCTTTTTTTTTTTTGAAGATTTTATTTATTTATTTAACAGAGAGAGAGAGCGCACAAGCAGGGGGAGCAGCAGGCGGAGGGAGAGGGAGAAGTAGACTCCCTGTTGATCAGAAAGCCTGACCTCGGGCTTGATCTCAGGGCCCTGGGATCATGACCTGAGCAAAAAGCAGCCACTGTAACTGACTGAGCCACTCAGGAGCCCCAGTTTATACCTGATTCTTTATGATTGTTCACCTCCTCCTCGAAGCCTTAGGTAAGTCCCCTTACCTAACTGGGTTAGTCGCCCCTCATCTGTGTACCTCATTTTTCATGAGTTTCTTTAGTGCTGATACCTTTTACTGTATTTATTTCCTTTTCCTGAGGAACACTTTCTTCTGTTTCTACGAGGTCCTTGAGGTTGAAGACAGCATATTCTAATTATTTTGAACATATGCAAAGTGGCCTATTTGACTCTTCTGGTAACAGAATTAACTTTGACTTCTTCCTGTCGGTCAGAATCACATATTTATCCCAGACTCTGCCCCGTGTGACTCTTTCTTTGGCTAATTTTGATCTGTATCCTTTCACTGTACTAAACAGTAACTGTCAGAGTTATAGCTTTCAGGAAGTTCTGTGGGATTTTTTTTTTAATGAATTATCAAGCATGAGGGTTGTTCTGGTCTTCAGAGCTGCCAAATACCAAGCTTAGACTGTACAGAGCCCCCACCCCCCAAAAAAGATTGTCTCACACTTCTGACAAAAACTGCCCTTGTAAGCAACATGATGCTAAGCAGTTATCTGAATATTACCCACCATGGGGTACTCATAATTGACCAGACTGCCCTCCAAGAATCTTTTATATAAGAATATACAATGTATCAAAGGGAAACCCATGGAAATCATTTATTTATCTTTAACAAAAAGGAATTTTGTTTCCCTTTTCTTTTTGTTTTTGTTTTCTATTCCATGGATCTAAACATTAATATCTAAACATGCAATATGAAGTAAAAAATACATATTTTTAAAAATGGTTATAAAATTGTTTATAACAGGGAATATCTTCAGATAATTTAAATTCCCAATAAGAAAGTGACTATTAAATACATTAAGATATAAATTTATAACAATATAAAATGTAACCATTAGTAATACTATTTAATGAGAATTTTTAGATTCATGTGAAAATACTCATGATATTAATTAGAAAAAAACAGAGTACTAAATTTTATCAGCAATATGATCTTGACGCTGATTTTTACTTTACTGAATTTGCTAAGTTGGAAGTTACTAGTATCTCTATTTTTGTAACAAAAACAAAGAAACTTTATCATCATAGGAGATTTGGCATTAGAAAGTTATCCTGAGCCTGGGGAACAAGAGATGGATCATTTCTGTGACTTTCTAATTTTTCTATGCATTACAATAGAGTCACCTGAAGTAGTCTGAGAAACACTGGAAACACTATAGTAATATTTTCGTCGTATTATATGTGTAAAATAGTCCTTTCATTCAATAATATATTTATGCTTATTTTAATTAAAAAATAAAATTACTTGCCTTCAGGAAAATAATTACAACAGGAAAGACCACAACCTAAATTTTCCAATTATTTATTGTGCATACAAGTTTTCTGCTTACCCAACTCTCACAAAATTCATGAGATTCACCAACATGGAATCTTTATTCAAGGTACATGTGTAGCACCAACTTTTTAAAATAAAAAAATTAAAAACAGTCTTCACTTGGCATCTTGTTCAAATGAAAGCATTACTCTGGAAAGATTACTCATGTTTACCTTGTAGCTTTGAGTGTCCTTTGCCATCGTGGGGTGTGCCCCTGATGTAGGGACACATACCCCCTTTTGAAGAACCTAATCATCATTAAAGTCCACATGTTGAAGGTGACATATGGAAGAGTGAACATATTTTTAATTTTAATTTCTGGAGTTTTTAAAAAATATTTTCCCTGAAAGTAAGCTTGTCAGCTGGTACATAATAACTGTAGGAATATTTTAGATTAGGGTAAGGAGATAAAATAATAAAACTCACCAAAATTTCTCCTTAAAAATTACAGAACTGGACTTCCTGTGCCTGGGATATTTAAACAGGTGGATTATATCTCTGAAGAGGTGTTCAGCACTCGATAGAAGGTGGCTAAGATGACTTCTAAGTCTCCTTCTGAACCTGAAATTATGTAGAGGATGCCCCATAGCCATTGAATGATGCCTGATGTTACCAGGACGTGTGTGCACCACCACATACTTCGTCACATCTACAGCTTCTGCTCCATTACATTTTTCTCCTTCAAATAGTTCCTCTTCCTTGGATGTTACAACTCTTAATACTGTTCAATTTCCCAGTATACCACCCTAAGCTCCCCCATACTCTTTTCACTGACAATTAATTCCGGCACTACCTGGTAGGACTGCTGTTTGTTCTGCTCCAGATATTCATACACAGTGGCTCTCCCTCATACCAGAGTTAAGCTGTACTTGTCTGGTTTCCATCATCCACAGCACCTTGACATGCCCTTTCTAATGTCTTTCTTCCCCCTACCTGCAACTCATTAAGATAATTGACTTTTTAAAATTTTTATTCCGGCTATAGCATAAATTGTACTCCTTTAAAGAATGTGATGACCTGAATGATTTTTAATGATATTAAGGTGATTGTAATGACAAGTGTTCTCACTAGAAGATGATCTGGGGTGAATGGTGGGGAGTAGAAATTTCTAGTTCAGTGAACAAGATAAAATAGACTTGCCTTGAAGGAGTGACTTAGGAAAGACATTCCCAGGTGTTTTCTGTGAGTAACAGGTTGGGACACAGAAGAGAGAAGCAAAGAGAAGTTCCTGGAATACAGTTCCTGGGGAATGAGACAACCCAAGAGCAAAATTCCCAGTAATTCACAAGTAAGTAAAGGAAGCAATAAGGCATTCTGGACCATCAGAACCAGTTTGTGTCCTAGCTCTACACCCCTTTTACTGTGTAACATTGAACAAGGTTATGGACTGAATCTCTGGGTTTGGTAGGGGCAAATGGTAAGGGAGTGGGGGAGGCAAGAGTGCAGGAGATGAGTCTATAGTCTTATGGAAAAACTCTGTGAGTTAAGCTAGGGCTTTGATTTCACTGACGACAAAACAAAAACAAAAACAAAAATGACAAAAAACTTTGTTGGAGGTCCCAGAGAATGCGTAAAACAATAACAACAAAATAAAATGGTAAGGGACAAGTTAAAAGTTCAGCACAACAACCTAGGGGCTTGAATAAGATAATGACAGTGGTAGGAGCCAGGAGACAGATACAACAACTAGTAAGAGAGATCAATTAGATTAGCTGTTTTGGACAAAGTTTACTTCTTGTTTTCTGGTTTAGCAACTGTAAGTGCCAATCACAACACTGGAAGAAGATGAGACTTAATGGAAAAAAATAAGCAATTCTCTTGACGTCATTTTGACTCAAAGAACTTATGTATATCATGCAGGTGGAAATGATTTGCTGATGGTCTTATTAAATTAACAGATTTAAGGTCTTTCTGCTACCTTGATCTTGAGCTGCCTAACCAGAAAAGGAGTAGAAGACTAGATTTAACTACCAGAACATCTAAATACCTGGGATTTGCAAATACTCTTCAATGCTGTGAATTATGGTTCCATTCCTCTATTCCTATTCATACTCTAGGTCTTATAGCTCTTGGATCTCTTGAATATGAGCTCCTCTTCCATTAGAAGATAATTTTATTGTCCTTATCTTATAAATATTGAGTTCCCTACATTGGGCAAAAATGACTCTGGGCCATGGGCAGAACTCTTACAACAGATTTCACCTAGCTTCCTAAGCAAAGGATGGAATAATCTATTGTTTTTTTCCCTTCAAAAAAAAACATACTTTATTCAAAATGTTTTTTATAAACTCTAAACAGATTCTAGTTACAGTAGTGATTGGCTCCTTCACCCAGCAGAGCCAACATGACACAGTATTCCTGTCTTGTGGACAAGAAGTGTAGATGAAAGTTTCCTGACCAAGCCTACTGGCCATTTGATTGAACCAACTCAAGTCAGAAGTGGACTTATTGACTGGTCAACTGTGGTTAGAACGGGCAAGATGACACTGAACAAGCATAATGACCAGGCACTCCATCAATCTAACTAAAAGATGGGAGAGAAGAAATAAATTAGCATTATAAGATTGTATCCTTACTATTTTCCAAAGATTATGAACATTTTTAACCTCAGGAAATTATTCAAATTGAGAAATATTTGTAAGACACCTACCATGTAGTAGGAATTGCATGCAGGATTTACTCTGTGTTAAATCCCTTGGGAAATCATAGTGATGCAAATATCAACAAATCCAGTACTCACCAAAAGCTTACAGGTAGGAATAAAGAAGGGAATGAGGAAGGCCAGAAATAGCTATCATAACCTTTTTCTATTCTACATTTCTACGTTTATTTCAAGGTGTGATTTTTCTGTTGGTGTTGTTAAGTTACTTTCTGGAGAGTAAAAGAGAAACTTTGAGATGGTAGGAATCTATGGTTTAAGGAAAGACAATTCAGGTTAGAAGAATAAAATAATAGACTTATTCAATGTACTTTGAAAAATAAATGTATAGATGATTGGGAATATCCAAGACAGAAAAGTATCCCTGGGAATGAGGAGGAGGAGAAGAACATATGTTGTTGGACAGTCATGACTTTTGTTCTTTATTTCACCTCTCTCTCTCTGACTTCCATATTACACTTTGTTGTATTTCCCATTAGAGCTTCATCTGTATTTCTCTTGGGATGAATTGTGTTATAGTAACTTTGCTTTTAAAATAGTATGACACTGTGCTTTTGGTACTGTTTGAGTTACTATTTGAGTTTTATTAGCCTGTTCTGAAAGTTAACCCTGATTAATATATTCGTTCTATGGGTAAATGTGTTCAGAGTGCCAAATGTAGACCGCGTCTCAATTCGGGGAAGGCTTGGAAAACTTCTGCAAAATCTATACATGTCTAGCCACCATAGGATGATCCCCAGCCTTCACTCGCAGGGGCACCAATTTCTTCTCATTTCTTTCAGGTTTTGTTAGTTCTCTATAAACTACCTTTCTGGGGCACCTGGGTGGTTCAGTTGGTTAGGAATCTGCCTTTAACATGGATCATGAGCCCAGGGTCCTGGGCCCACATTGGGCTCTTGCCCCACATCGGGCTCCCTGATCAGTGGGGAGTCAGCTTCTCTCTCTCCCTTTCCCACTTACCCTGCTTGTGTTCTCTCGCTCTCCCAAATAAACAAATAAAATCTTAAAAAAAATAAACCACCTTTCTATGTGGATATATGCTCAAAGGAAAAAAAATTAAAACTGATGTTGCCCAGATATATTCTAAGAAAAAGGAAACTCCTATTCCATGAGCAATCAATGTTAGAATATATACTATGGGGACAAATGGAGAGTGTTTAAAGCAGGTTGATTGGTGTCCAATTCACAGAGTCATTAAGTTTTGGGCACTGAATCTGCAGGTGATATATATTTTTTTCAATTTGCAGTTTATTAAACTTTCTCATTTTTAAACACTGCAATATTCATTGTCTAGACTCTGAATCTGTCACTCCCCATACAGTGAACTACAGGAATTTGTGCATGAGTCTCTTTTCAATTGGTTATAACCTTTTGGAAGGCAGAACTCAAACTTGGACTATGTTTCCTCACCCGTGGAGCCCAGTTCAGTGTCTGGCACATGTGCTCAGGAAGTGAGTGCAGCATGAATGAATGCATTTGCCAGAAGCTACTACATTTCTGGGATATTTCATTTAGTCTTCCAGCTATTTCAGGAGTAATTTCCAAATTCCACAACTTTTACTAAAATTGCATGCCTGATGCAACTAACCAGTTGGTGAAAATTGCTATTACTGTGAATCAACAAACAGATGGGAAGCTCTTGTAGTTGGGAAGGCATGAGTAAACTAGCTCCACATTAGAAAAGATTTCACCTTGTTTTTTTTTTTTTTTAACTGCCAAGAACTGTGTCATACAGAAATAAATATTTGAAAGACCAATAGGAAAACAGACTTCCAAGGAAGAGTGAGGGAGACATTTTGGGGAGATGTATAAGAGACATATGCAGCTGGGGAGGGGTCAACTTACCGTTTTATTCTTTAAGAGCAAAATGAAGCTGAGATATAAAGGCACCATCATTGGCTTTGGTTACTTGATAAGCAGAATTATTATAGCAGAAGAATTAAAAAATGGGGAGTAGAGATAGCATACTTATTTTCAAGTGGATCCACCCCTTTATGAGGACAAAAATCAGAGCAGCAAAAAGAGGAGGAGGAGACTTTCCACCTTTGTGCCAGCCTCTGCACTATCATGAAGTGTATGTTGTGTTGATTAAACATGTTAGTTTAATCTGTGACACTATGCACAAGATGGTTGCTTCAAATATGATCACCAATTGGATCATAAAACTCACATACTCATATATAGTGGACACTAAAAAAAGCAGTATGAGTCTTTACCAATGGCTTAATACAACTAAGCATAAATGTTTATAAGGATGTGTGATTTTACTTACTCAATACTAGTTATTCTCAACCAGTGAAGAAACCTGCCTCCTCAAGGGAGATCAGCATTCCAGAGGTGGTATGGTAGTGACGTGGTATCAAATACCATAGTCAATATTTTCCTATGACTTCATATTTAGAAAACAAATATTTATTGTTTCATAGTACAAACTGTAAAATTTGGAAAATAAAGGGATAAGAAGAGTCATAAAGAGGGGCGCCTGGGTGGCTCAGTTGTTAAGTGTCTGTCTTCGGCTCAGGTCATGATCCCAGGGTCCTGGAATGGAGCCCCACATAAGGCTCTCTGCTAGACAGGAAGCCTGCTTCCCCCTCTCTCACTGCCCCTGCTTGTGTTCCCTCTCTAACTGTGTCTCTCTTTCTCAAATAAATAAATAAAAATCTTTAAAAAAGAAGAGTTGTAAAGCACTTGGGGTCCTGTGTGGCTCAGTTGGTTAAGTGACTTACTTGAGATTTTGGCTTATGATCTCAAGGTGATGGATGGAGCCCTGTGTTGGGCTCCATGCCAGTGGGGAATCTACTTGAGACTCTCTCCTTCTGCCCATGCCCCCTCAAATAAATAAAATCTTCAAAAACCAAAAAAGAACAATTGAGAAGCACTGAAATAGACTGTGAGTTTCTTACAAGCAGAAGGCATGTTTCCGAGTTATTTTTATCTCTCCTCCTTGTTTTCCTTCTCATGATTCCTGCACAGTAAACTCTCTGTAGAGAGTTGTGATTTATTAAATGTTGTGATTTATTAAATGTAGGCTCTCCCTTGCTTCATTCCCAGGCTCTAGGCAAGACATTGAGGAAACAAAGGTAACTAATGCAGACTCTGGCCTCATGATATTCACAGTCTAGTGAAGAAGACAGTTAAACATACAGGTTGTTGAAACAAAGTAGCAAAGTTTCATCACAGGGTGTTGGGGGGGGGTATAAGAAAACTCAACCTATGATTGAGTTAAACAGAAGCATAAAAAGCTGATAAAATGCCTTTATAGGTATTCAGTAGGACAATTATTTGAGCAAACATATATTGGTAAAGACCACCTACCCTCATATTATCTCACAAAGAGATTAAGTTTATGTGGCTTCTTTTTCTTCCACTGGAAACAAGCGCTTTGTTCTCAATCCATACATTGAGCTTCTATGGAATATATTGTTGGAAATTCGGCAAAATAATTTATGAATAAGATGTTTTCAAGTGTTTAATTGGAAATATCTCTCCTTCTGCCTTCATTACATAGAATATAGGGGCATTATTCAGAACCTTTTCAAAGAAAAAGGTTTCTAAATGAAATTACTTTTTTTTTTTTAAAGATTTTATTTATTTATTTGTTAGGAAAGAGAGAGAGTGAGAGAGAGCATGAGAAGAGAGAAGGTCAGAGTGAGAAGCGGACTCCCCATGGAGCTGGGAGTCCGACATGGGACTCGATCCCGGGACTCCGGGATCATGACCTGAGCCGAAGGCAGTCGCTCAACCAACTGCGCCACCCAGGCGCCCCTAAATGAAATTACTTTAATGCAGTATTTGTGTGCGAGTGTGTGTGTGTGTGTGTGTTTCTGGTGACTTTTTTCCACTTGAATAAATATCTCAGTTGAGATGTAGAAAACCAATTAGGCCTCTGTTTCTCTTTGCTTTGGAACTGGGTACAGACTTCTCAGCATGAGCCTCAGAACCACAGTGAGTGTGTGATGGGGTAATGCCTCACAATAAAGGCATCAGTTTCACTTCCTGTTCCCAGCAGAGCTGCCAATGGTCCCAGGAGTCAGTGAACTGGTTTATGTTGAAAAACAATAGTGTTTCATCAGAAAATGATTTCCAAGAATGAGTCATTTTCTTATTCTTTCTTTGATCAGTTAAGCTCACCAATCAAATAAGACAGCAGGGAATGGTGGCTCTCTGTCCTGTCCTCAGAGGACTTCACTTTTATGAACCTAGGGGCTGTGTGCAAACTACTTAGCTTCTTTGAAATGTCATCCCCACCTCTGTGAGATGTTAGTTAGCCATACTATACCTCAGCCTAAGGTGCAATGACTTATGGCCTTTGAGCAAGAAGCATCAGGTCTCTGTACAGACCAACAGCTATAAGATGAAGGTAATGATAGTACTTATTTGAAAGGAAATGGCAATTGAATGTGTTAATGTATACAAAGAGCTCAGAGCAGTACTAGTAAATCACAAGCATTATATAATATAAGTGTTTTGTTTGTTTTTTATTGTTTACACTATTACATTTATTAAATTTCTTGAATTACAAGTATGAGCCATACACATTACATTGGTTATCTTCATTTAATTTTATTTTCACAATGACCTTATGAAGTATGAGCATTCATTTTACAGATGCCAAAATTGAGACTGAAGCTCAGTGGAAACCAGTTACATAGTATCACTCTGTAAGTGGCTGAGGCAGAATTTACCTGGAGTTGACTGACATATGACTGAGGTTTTGTTACGTTTTGAAGACCAACTGGAATAATTCCAGAAAATTCCATTTCCAGTGGTAGAAATGAATAAAACTCTTAAACATTGCAGAAAATTCATTCCTTTACTTTAAACAAGTCTGATCATGTACTTTTTCACTTAAACATGATATTGCCAACAGAAACCATATGCACAAGTCAGCACTTTGACCAGGTCCTAAGACTGATAGCAAGTCAACAGGAGCATTCCTTACCCAAGAGAGTTGTTGGCTTGAGTATTTTCCCAGAATAATTCACATACTTTAGAGATCCTGGTCCATCTCCTATGTTTAAAATGATCTTTATTTGTGTAGAAACACTTGTGTGTATGTGTGACGAAATGTGCATGGTTTTTGTGTGGTGCCATTTGTAATCAGGACCTTGAGGCTAAGCCATGATGGTTGCATTTAGTGAGTATTGAATAATAAATGAGGAGTGAAATGTTGGAAGGAAAAAAAATGTGTGAATTCATACAGCCCCAATTACATTAAATAGAGTAAGTCTCTCTCAATTTAAGTAAACTCATCCTACAGAATTTAATACTTACCAAATCAACAAAGTAATAATAAAAAGATAAAAGCTACCATATATTGATCTCCTACTGTCAGTCACCTCCCGTATACCTCATAGAACAATCATATGGGACAGATAATTCATTTTGCAGACATCAAATTAGAAAATCACAGTAAGTAATTAAACAAAGCCACAAAGCAAGTAATAGTAACAAAGACTATCATTTTTGAGCTCTTAGCACGTGCCAGGTACTATTCTAAGTGGGTGGGTTTTAGGTATTATTCCATCAGCAATTTATTAAGTAAATATTTATGGCATGCTTATGTACCAGCAACTTTCCTAACCCATAGGGACGTAACAGGATGCAAAACATGAAGCCCTTATAGAGCTCATGTACTCATTGTGCGACTGTAAAAAAATTACTATATTTTATGACACAATATTGTAGTATATAAATGCTATGTAGAGTAGTATATCAGAAAAGTGGGATAAGGAGGGCTGGCAGGTTGGGACTCAAAATAGGATGGAAATGATTCCTGGGAAAGTGAGGAGAACATGCATTCATTTTAGTAGTTCATTCATTTATGCCTAGATGACGCACTGTTGGGTTGCACTTATGTAAAGTGATGCCCATCACTACAGCAGAGACCTAAATGAGGAACTGGGGTCCAGAGCAGGAGAGGAGGTGCACAGTGTCTTCAGAGACACTCCATGGGCTTACACAGAACCAGGCTGCTAACATGCTTTTATTATTCACTGTGACAGCATGGTTATTAGGAACACACACTTTAGGGATAGCCTTCCCTTGTTTGAATAATGTCTTTAGGGGACCCCCCTTAGGTAAGCTACTTAAACTTGTTGTAAGTTTTCTTAAATTGTTTGTTGAAGAACACAATAGATTATGTCACATAAGGTCTTTGTGCGGATAAGTGATTCCCTGATCGCACTCCCTACCACTCTTCCCCACAGACTTCTCCGTGCGCATTGTGCAGTCCCTGAGTCCATCCGATTCTGTCAGCTCTACTTCCAATCTGCTGTTTTGCTCTTCAGATAGTTTTTTACCTTCACTCTTTTTTTTAATCCTTCTCAAAATCCTTTAATTAATTAATTAAGGTGTTTTGTTTGTTTGTTTACCTTTCACTCTTACTCCAAATTTCATTATGGCTTTTTTTTTTGTCATCTTTTTCATGTATTTATTCAAGTATCATCTTCTCATTGAGGCACTTAAGGACCTCACCTGAAGCAAGTACCTTTTGAGATGATTTTATCCTTTTGAAGGCTCTCCTTCAACATCCGTTATCATCTCCAGGCTGATTAGCAGAGTCAAGTCTCAGCACAGTGCAAATTGGGACATACAGTCCAATATCCAGACAGACATAACTCAAAAACCAAACCAAACAAAAACAAACTCTCACGATCTACAGAAGGAGATATTAGCAGACATTTGGGAAGATGAGTCGAAATGGATGCTGAGGGGTTGGAGCAAGAGGTAGAATGAAAAACTGGGCTATAAACATAGATAAGCAAGAATGTATTGACATAAGAGTAGTGAACTCTGCCTGTGTGTTAGCAGGCTGGCAGGGTCAGCTAAAAGTAGCCTTAAGGTGTTTCAATGCTATCCCTAAAACAGCCTCAAAGTGCTGAGCTCCTTGAAGCTCTTAGATCACTATGGTTAGCAGTAAATGCCATGGAGATGGTAGGACTGAAGTGCCAGAAGGTTTAGGGAAGTGGGAATGTTTAATAAATTTCATATGTAAAACCAGAGAAACCACCATTTGACTATTTATTCTGTGCAGGCCAATAGAGCATACCTTTAACTAAGATAAAGAGATGTGCACTGGAGAGGAGACGTGAGCTGGTTCTCCTCTGTAGGCTGGAGCTGACAGCAGGAGATGCCACTATGGAGTTGGGCTCCCCAGTTACAATGTAGATGATGAAGAGATAGTATCAGTGAGAGAACTCTATAATGGCAGAGGCCAGGTAAAGACATTCAATCATCAGAGACAAGATGGAATTACCAAAATATAGAGAGAGGGTAAATTGAGAATATCTTATCCCCTGGGACCTGTGGTGATGACCAATAAATTATGGTATGCAATGAGACACTAGGTTGGCACCCCATTGAGAGGAAGCTGCTTCTCAGAAACACATGACAGCCCTCATGGAAAACTATGGTCCTCAGTGGAAGACAGGCCCAGGAGTTATCTGCTGAAGCAGAGACTGGAAGGAAAGATTTTGCAATACCACCACTAGTGTTCACACTAAATACTACCCAAATTCTTTCTGAAAGCAACATGCAGTAATATAGCTGACCAAAATTGTACTAAAGGAAAAAGGATGCCAAGATTTTTTTTAGAATATTTTATTTATTTATTTATTTATTTATTTATTTATTTATTTATTTATTTGACAGAGAGAGAGAGTGATCACAAGTAGGCAGAGAGGCAGGCAGAGAGAGAGGGGTAAGTAGGCTCCCCACTGAGCAGAAAGCCTGATACAGGGCTGATCCCAGGACCCTGAGATCATGACCTGAGCTGAAGGCAGAGGCTTTAACCCACTGAACCACCCAGGCGCCTCTTTTTGTTTTTTAAGAATTTTTGCTATAGTTTCTGATATATCATTGGTACCAGAGAACCAAATTGCCATCAGGATCCTCCAGCTAGTAAGAGCCCTGTTGAGGCCCCTTATAAATGGAATTCTAGGCCAAGTCAACTCCCAATGGATTCAATCTTTCTTTATCATTTGTTATCATTTTCCTATTCTCCATGTGTATAACTGGGGAAATATATTTAGTAGCTGGCAGAACCTCATTTTGGTTCCATGATAATATAGAATAAGAGCCATGATTATAAAAAGGAGCAAGTCCCTGAAATGGCCCTTTGTGACAGCCGCTTCCTCAGAAATGGCAGTAAATCAGAAGTAATAATATATACTATAGGAATTGTGGAGATTAAAGCTACCATTAAAGATTTAAAGCTTTAAGGGATGCTACAGGAGTGCTGTCCATTATATTCACATTCAATTAGTTTGTATGGTTTCTGCAAACAAAGATCACTCTTGGAAAATGACAGTGATCTACCATAAACTTAGCCAAATGATAGCCACAATTGCAGCTGCATGTATGTGCTATTTCTACTCAAACATATTAACAGAGTCTCCATTATTTAGTGTGTGGCAATTAATCTAGTAAACAGACTCTTCAAAACACATCAGTAAGAAACAAAACAAAACAAAACAAAACAAAAACACATCAGTAAGGAGGAGCTGAAGAAGCTTCCTGCCAGCTTTATTGAGATATAATTGACAAACAACACTGTGTAAGTTTCAGATGTACAATGTGAGGATCTGATACATGTACATATTGCTGAAAATTTGCCACAATAAGGATAATTAGCACATACTTCACCTTACATAATTACCGTCTCTTTGTTGTTGTTATGGTGAGAACATTAAAGCTCTGCTCTTAAAGCAACTTTTGAGTATAAAATACAGCTTTGTTACCTATAGTGACCATGATATAACTTAAATCCTTGGAATTTAAATTCAACTTGTAACTGAAAGTTTATATTTCTTGACCATTATCTCCACATTTTCCACCCCTCAACTTTTAGCAATCACTATTCTATGCTCTATTTCTATGAGTTCAATGTTTTTATATCCTACGTGTAAGTTAGAATATGAAGTATTTTTCTTTGTCTGATTTATTTCATTTAGTGTAATGCCTTCAAGGTCCAGTAATTTGTCACAAATGGCAGGATCCCCTTTTTTTTGTGGCCAAATAATATTCCATAGTGTGTGTGTGTGTGTGCGTGTGTGTGTGCGCCTGTGTGTGTGTGTGTGTGTGTGTGTGTGTGTATACACACACATATATATGATTTTATTTATCCATTCATCCATTGATAAACACTGAGATTGTTTCCATGTCTTGGTTATTGAGAATAATGGGGCAAAAAACATGGGAGTGTAGATATTTCTTTGTGATTATGATTTTATTTTATTTGGATATATATCTATAAGCAAAAGTGCCAGATTGTATCGTAGTTCTATTTTCAATTCTTGAGGAACCTATATACTATTTCCCATAGTGGCCATACTAATTGACAATCCCATAAAGAGAGCACCAAGGATCTCTTTTCTTCACATCTTCACCAATATTTGTTGTATTTTGTCTTTGATGATACTTATTCTAACAGTGTGAGGTGATATTTTACTGTGGTTTTGATACGGGTTTACCTGATGATTAGTGATAGTGAGCACTTTTCCGACAAGCATATTGTTGATTTATGTCTTTTTGAGAAAATTTCTATTTAATTCCTCTGTCCATTTTTGAATAAGATTGTGTTGTTTACTACTGCGTTGTATAAGTTCCTTACATATTTTGGATATTAACCCATCATCAGAATATGGCTTGTATTTTCTGGGAATTTTGTTAAGGGCTTCAAATCATTATCTGATATAATCTTCTCAATTCTCTTATAATTAAAGAAACAAGCTCAAAAAGCTTTAGTAAGTTGCCCAGATCACAGAAATATTAATCAGTAGAGTCAAGATTTGAATCCACAACCATCTGACCTCCAAGTTCATGCTTTTACCTCTATACTACTCTCCACTTCTAACTGCAAAGTTTTCTTTGGGGATTCCAAAATGTAATACACAAAAAATGAATAGGGGCACCTGGGTGGCTCAGTCGGTTAAGTGTCTGCCTTGACTCAAGTCATGATCCCAGGGTCCTGAGATGGAGTCCTGCATCGGGCTTCCTGCTCAGTGAAGAGCCTGCTTCGCCCTCTCCTTCTGCCTGTCGCTCTACCTACTTGTGCTCTCTATCCCTCTGTCAAATAAATAAATAAAATCTTTTAAAAAAATGAATAAGCAAACCAGTCACCAACTTAGCTGAGTGACTGACATAAAACAGGTATCAAACAAATGCTGACCACTAAACTGGCATTCTTCCCATTCTCCATATTAAACTCAGGAATTTGCATGGAGCACACAGTGGTAGAATTACTACTTAGCATGGCAGCAACATAGGAACAGGAATCTGTATGTTCTTTGTGAGCAGGGAATGTATATAACCCATTTTGTGTCCCGACCCCTAGAAGAGTCAAATGACAAACACGATAACTGGGAAAAAATGAATAATCACATTTACACATACTATCTCAAGTTAATAGGCACCATAATGGCATAAAGAAAGACTATTTCTAGGTTTGCTTCAAAACTTCTTGCCTGATGACAAATGACTTTCTATTGTTGAGTCTTAGGTACACCAGATATCTGTCTTCAGAGAACCAGGACTGGCACTTCATAGTGGTTTTTAGGGTTAAAAACCCAACATCTGGGACTAATAAGTACTGGTTTCCTTTCAGCAGGAAAACTAAATAGATAAAAATGATTCATGTTTGACTAAATTATCACTTTATTGTGACCTGATTGAGAAGCTTAATAACAATAAATATTGGGGGGTTTAAGCCAAGTAAATTTTACAAGAAACGTGTGACTTTAAATCATGCCTTTTCATTGACATTTTAAACTTCTGAATTTGTGCTTTTTAAACCATTGAGAATTTATCTTTTAAAGACACCTTTGATTTCAAGGTTGGAAGCTGCAAAGACAGCTAAAACTTTCTTGCTCCAACCATAATTAACTAGTATAATTCAAAATGCCAATCTCATTACTGCTTCTTTGAACAGACTTTGGCCTTTTTAGATCATTTGGAATTTGGATAAGAGCCGTCTTTACCCAGAGAAATTATAGTGTTTATCTCTGGCCCCATTTGTAGCCTGAAACAACAAGGATTTCTTAAGATAATGAAATAATATGTACGACATTGACCCTGGAAATAGGAGACCTGAATGCCAACTACAGCTTTATGAATACTGACAGATAATCTTTTGTTTCTCTCTGGGACAACTCAAGAATGACTTTGTGGGGAAGGAATTCTCCTGAATGAACTCAGGTATTTCAAAAAATTAAGAGTGTGTCTAGAAGGAAAAACAAAACATTATCATAGTGATCTCATATTTTATATCCATCCAGGTGAAGAAGAGCAAAAGCTTATGGCATGTATCAAACACCCCAGGTGTTTATGGTGTCATGGCAGATGTGATGACCAAGATGTGCGACTTTGGTCTCCAAGAACCATTAAGGAATCACCTAGACTCTGAGAGATGTTCATGATTCTGAATCTACTTACTGTCCCTGCCATTTTTATCAGATTCTCCATATTTGGGCCAAATCACATCTTAAACATCACAACTGACAACTGACTGACAACTATTACTATTCTCTAAATCTTTCCAAGCAAACTATTCTAATTTTCAATTAAAAATTTGTAGTTGCATTTTTTTTTCTTCTTTGGATACACTGAAAGAGTTCTATAAGTTTGAAGATGCAGATCTAGATGTGAGCACTACCCAGTTACCAGGTGTCTGATTTTAGGCAAGCCAACACTTAAGCATCAGTTGATTAAAATCATCCCCCTTTTTCTTCTCTTCTCTCCTTACCGCCTTTTCTTCTTCACTTCTTCCTCTTCCACTTCTTCTTATTCTTTCTTTCTCCACCTGTGTCCAAAATCAAATGTAAGGATCATTATACATACCTTATCTGATTAGAAAACAAGGATCAAATTAAATATTGTTAATAAAATGGAATGGGGAAGTATCTCAGACTCTTTGGGCTTCTTAAACAAGATCTTATAGATTGGCCAGCTTAAACAACAGAAATTTATTTCTGGTAAGAATCCTCTCCCTGACTTGCAGATGATCATCTTATTGTGTCCTTACATGGCAGTAATAGAGAAGGATTGAAAGATTTTGCTGTTCTTCTTTGGGCACAAATTCCATCACAAAGACTCCACTCTCAAGGTATTCCAAAGTCTCCACCTCCAAATAGCATCACATTAGGGATTAAGGATTCAACATTTGAGGTTTTGGGGGGACACAATTATTCAGTCCATAGCAGGCAATGGGAACTTCCATCATGAAAACAGCAAAAACAATAAGCCAAAAAAATTAAAAAGTCAAAATCAAGTCATCGAGGACATTAATCAAGCAATCAATTAATTAAAGGCTTGCAACAATATGAAGATTATTTATTCACAAAAAAAGACTGAATCTTGGTAAGAACAGGAAGCTTTGTGTCTTCCTTTCCTCAGCTCTGCAGTCTCCTTGAAAACCAGCAGCCTAGCAGATACTGGAGGAATAGGAGTTTGGGAGGCTGGATTTAGTTCCATTCTGTTCCTTTATGAAACATTTCCTATGTGCACTTACCTTCTAAGATATGGCAAGGAGCAAATGATTTTAGTAGTTGAAATCATATATCTAATGCCCTAGCGAGACATAGGCTGAGCAGTGGACTACTTCTATGTAAAAAAAAAAAAAATACCTATTAAGAATGCCTCTCTGCTCTAAGGAGTTTAAAAATGTTCTCAGACAATTCAGAAGTGGATATGTGCACATTCTGAAAATAGGAATGATGAAAAGATTTCTCAAGAAGTGAGAGTCCTCAATAATGCTGGCAAAGACAGTATAAGCAAAGACACAGAACAGAGACATGGAGAGAGAATGTTTACAGACTAATACATAGCCCGATTGGGTTCATGATCTCCTCATGGATTTTTCTTTCTAAATTTTATACTTTTAAGTTTCACCACATTTTGGTGCTAAAAGCGGATTCCATTAACTATATTGCAATTATCACCTCTCTATGCACTTTCGAGCAATTTCTCAGTCAATATGGGTATTTGTCACACTTTTGGAAATGCAAGTTTAATTACTCATATTTGTTCTCTTTGCTATGCTATGGAGATTTTAGATTTTTCCTACAATAAGCCTTCTTTCTTTCTGTTTTTTTCTCCCCAAATATGTTTATTTTAATTTTTCAGTGTTACAAGATTGATTGTTCATGCACTGCAACCAGTGCTCCATGCAGTACGTGCCCTTCTCAATACCCACCACCAGGCTCACCCACGCCCCCACCCCCTCCCCTCCAAAACCCTCAGTTTGTTGCTCAGAGTCCACAGTCTCTCCTGGTTCATCACCCCCTCCGATTTCCCCCCATTCACCCTTCCCTTCCTTCTCACGATGCCCTCCATGATTTTCTTTATACTCCACACATAAGTGAGACCATAAGATAATTGACTCTCTCCACTTGACTTATTTCACTCCGCATAATCTCTTCTAGTCCTGTCCATGTTGATACAAAAGTTCGATATTCATCCTTTCTGTTGGAGGCATAATATTCCATTGTATAGATGTACCACATCTTCCATATCCATTCATCTGTTGAAGGGCATTTTGGTTCTTTCCACAGTTTGGCGATTGTGGCCATTGCGGCTATGAACATTAGGGTACATGTGGCCCTTCTTTGCACTGCATCTGCTTCTTTGGGGCAAACACTACGTAGTGCAATTGCAGGGTCATAGGGTAGCTGTATATTTAATTTCCTGAGGAATCTCCGTACTGCTTCCAAAGTGGCTGCACCAACTTGCATCCCCACCAACAGTGGAGGAGGGTTCCCCTTTCTCCACATCCTCTCCAGCATTTGTTGTTTACTGTCTTGTTGATTTGGGCCATTCTAACTGGTGTAAGGTGGTATCTCAGTGTGGTTT
>CM052810.1:77627935-77685979 GCA_028533885.1 Nasua narica | reverse complement strand
TTGCTTTTGTTTCCTTTGCCTTTAGAGACATGTCCTGAAAGAAGTTGCTGTGGCTAATGTCATAGAGATTACTACCTATGTTCTCCTCTAAGGTAAGCCTTCTTTCTTTATTATGCAATGTAGTGGAACTTATTGCTTGCTCGTATAACTTAGTTTTCTTTGATGATTCTGTCTAGCATAAGAATTTAACTCAGTCCTTCCTTAGAAATTCTGACCCATCCAGTGGGGATAGGCTTTGCAGGAAACTCACGTTGTTGATTCCCCATAACTAATGGGGCCTCTCAATCTGCTACTCAATACCAACTGCGTTTAACCTTCCCCGTATGTAATCCTTTTATGTCATGATATTCCATTCACCCTTGAATCTTCATTTTTTTTCTGAGTCTGCACTCTGGACACCCCTCCAGATTCAACACCCGATCCCACATTTTTTTCTACTCTTATGTACACACAGGTAGGTTCAGCTATGAGTTGGGTGTCACCTTTTCCCCACTGCTATTCTTGTCCTTTACCTCCATGCATGTTTACATAAGAACTAGTATCTACTTCTTTAAACCAATAAAAAACATAGTCAAAAGCACTTTGTTTACTTAATTTTGTCCTTTACCTCATTTTACTGGAACAAAGTCAGACACAAAAGTTCTCTCACAGAAGACAGACCATTTTTCCCCAATAGCTGTCTCATTCCAAAGTACCGTTTGCTTTCTCACCTTTTATTAGTAAAGACCCAATATGCCCATATATTTCCCAACATTACTGATATTATCAGTTTTCTCCCACTCTCATTGGTTTGCTGATGGCACTTGATCTGATTGACTTTGCCATGATCTTTGTCATTACTATCACTAATCACATTCATTGTGCTTTGTTGTTGTTGTTGTTACCATTATACTTCTAATTGGGCCAGGTCATACTTCACAGAGGCAGAAACTCTTGCTAATATTGTTGCCTTTCTCTAAAAGAAGTTGACTAGTAAGTATTACATTCCATTTATGAGAATCATAGTTTAAATGGAAATGGTTAAAAAACTGGGGAGACAAAACATGAGACACTGTGGACTCTGAAACAAACTGAGGGTTTTGGAGGGGATGGAGGTGGAGGGTTGGATGAGCCTGATGGTGGCTATTGAGAAGGGCACGTATTGCATGGAGCACTGGGTGTGGTGCATGAACAATGAATCTTGGAAAACTGAAAAAATTAAATAAAAAAAAAAACCCCACCTGTGGTTCAAAGTACAGAGGGAGGCAGTGTGAAAAGGTATTTCTTGTGAGTTCCCTCTGATTTCTCACCTCCATTGCCTTTGTACAGACCTCTTTGCCAAAGAGCATTACCAAAGTCATCTACATGGTCTCCCCATGTCTTATCTAATCCATTATGATCTATCTTCCCAGTTATGGCAAAATAGTACGTAAAGTATTTCTTCTGATTGTATTTTCTTTCAGGATAAGTAACTGATGAATTTTCTAATTCTATTCCATGTGGGAGAGCATACTTTGTATGATTCCCATATTTTTTAATTTACAGCCACTTGTGTGCTTGGGTGACTCAGTGGGTTAAAGCCTCTGCCTTCGGCTCAGGTCATGATCTCAGGGTACTGGGACTGAGCCCCACATCAGGCTCCCTGCTTCATCCTCTCTCTCTGCCTGCCTCTCTGCCTACTTGTGAGCTCTCTCTCTCTCTCTATCAAATAAATAAATAAAACATTTTAAAAAATAATAATTTACAGCTGCTTATTTTATGGCCTAGGACATGACTTAGCCTCAAAAATGTTCCTTGAGAGGTATGTATTTTCTGTTGTTTTGGGTGAGATATTGTATAGATATCTGTTAGGACTAGGAAGCTCATAATCTTTTTAAGTTTTATACTTTCTTATTAATCTTCTATGTAGTTGTTCTAGTCACTTTAAAGATAAGGTATCAAATGTTCTAATTATTATTGTCGAATTGTCTATTTCTGCCTTCATTATGTTAGTTTTACTTTGTGTGTTTTGGTGCTCTGTCTTAGGTGCATATATGTTTATAAATAGCATTTCTTCCTAATGTATTTGACCTTTCTTTGTCATTATAAGAGGTCTCTTTTTTTATAATATTTTAACCAAAATCTGTTTTAAATTTTATTTTTATTTATTTATTTTTTCTTTTTTAAAGATCTATTTGACAGAGAGGGTGAGAACGAGCACAGGCAGGGGAAGCAGGAGAGGGATAGGAAGAAGCAGGCTCTCCACTGAGCAAGGAGCTAGATGTCAGACTTGGGGCTTGATCCCAGGACCCTGGGATCATGACTTGAACCAAACATAGACACTTAACTGACTGAGCCACTCAGATCCCCTCTTAACAAAACTTTGTCTTAAAAATGTCTTTCTTCATTTGCTATTGTCCTGAAGACCATTTCTAGAGGCTCTATTTTTTTATTTGTTTGATTTTTGTTTTTAAATGATTTTAAATAATTTCCCTTGGAGTGAGCCACCAGAGTTCCCCATGTTCTCATGCCTGAAGCTGATCTCCTGATGAATTTCAACACCCTTAATATATGTGTAATCCTTCTCTATCCCCAACCTCTCTACATACATATACAGGCAGGTATACACGCTCATATACAGAGTAACTGTTTTTCTATATCTGAACTAGATTTCCATCTGCATATTTTATTAGAGAGCAGGGAACACGATCTAGCCAGTTCTAATGAACTCAATTACTTCAGAGTTTTTCAGTTATTTTAACTCAAAAGGTCTATTCAAAATGTTACTTTATTTTCCTTCTTTCCTTCACCTTGGGATTACTTTAACTTCCCAGGAAACTGTATTTTCAGGTGTGGAAGACAAGTAGGAAAAAAGGCATAGTTCACAGACATCTTGTGGAATACTCTGAGGTATTTAGTTTTGTCTGATCTGAAGTATAGCAAATCTCCCTGCCCAGAATTCTGATGTTACTCTGTCCACTTTTTATCCTTCCAGTATCCCAGTGTTCTGATGTTGTCATAGGAGTGTTCAATATTCTCCCTCGGAAATAATTAGAATTCTACTAACAGACGAGGAAACACAACCTTTCCCCCATCCTTTTCTGGGGCAATAGAAGACACGGAACACTACTTTGGGCCCTTTCTTCCCCAGCAAGTATCTTGATTTTTCTGTTTCTAAACCACGGTGGGGAAAAAAACCTCCTAAATGTTGATATGTATCAGAGTTATAGCCCAAAGCTGAGTATATAAGTGACTACTGGTCTCAGATCTCCAAACATCCCCTTGGAACGGAACTCTCCCTAGGGAGAAGTCCCCAAATCTAAGTCTCTATAAAACTCTTCCTTGGAGATCCCATGAATTGCTCTGTTTTGCCTTCTTTTTAGCTTTTCTTCAATCTGTGGCCTAATGATTCCATATCTTTTCTGAGGTATGAAGATCGCATCTGGAGGCATTTCTCTTTTTTTTAAGATTTTATTTATTTATTTGACAGAGAGAGGGAGATCACAAGTAGGCAGAGAGGCAGGCAGAGAGAGAGGGGGAAGCAGGTTCCCTGCTGAGCAGAGAGCCTGATTTGGGGCTCAATCCCAGGATCCTGAGACCATGACCTGAGCAGAAGGCAGAGGCTTTGACCTACTGAGCCTCCCAGGAGCCCCTGGGAGGTATTTCTTTTTCAAAATCAAGTGTTAGGAATGTATGTATGTATGTATGTATATGAAAGCTGAGTGTTTGAGGTTTCTGTCCCCTGATTCCTTAGTGATAATACTATTTGGTTTTAGCATCCTGGATTGTGACACAAAAAGGTAAAAAGGGAGTATTATTTCAAGAATGAGTATGCCCATTAGCTAAGCTTTTGAAAAACCATTTTAATATGTGTACATGTTATTTCTTCCTCCTGGATTGCATTCCCTAAACTACTCGCAAAGTCCTAATGATCCTACAGGATTCCAAACCTTGTAAAACTTTTATTGCCTACCACAGAAAATCAAATTACTTCCTTCATGTCCCCTCACGTATGTTTATATCCATTTTATATTTCGTATCATTTTTGTTTTCTTTTGACCTATCTGCCTTCCATTTTAGGCTATGCATATTCTGAGTGCTAGCTTTGAGGTTTCCTTATTATGTAATAAATGTTTTATGAGTGAGTCAGAAAGAAGATATGAAGAAAGGACATACTAAGAAAATAAAATTCAAGAGAGAGATGTTGGAGATAGGTGTGAAATAGGGATCAAGGACACAGAGTGTAGTAAGATTCTCCCATAGTGAAGAACATTCCAGAACCCCTGATTTCTGCTAGACAAAAATGCTTTCAGAGAAGCTTAGTACTATTCTTGGTAACAATCGTTTGTTCAGGTCATTAGAGAAGAGTAGATTTAAGTGTGTTGGAAGTCAGGAGACAAGATTCTGGTTCTCATCTTGCCAATATGCTTCATACACAGACTTCAGGTTCTCAGCCATTAAAGAGACAAATAGGAAGGCTTTGTTTCCTAATTAAAGTTGCCATTAGCTTAAGATATTCAGTGACACAAATCTTACACTTTCAGTTATCAGAAGTGTACTTTGAGGCATGATTCTCCAGCATATTACCTTGTATCCTACTTAATTCATGAAGAGAAGGAGGCAATTTTGTCCTTCTCACCTATTTATTAAGGACTTCAAAGCAAGTGATTCACATTGAAGGGTTGGTTCTACAGATCCTTTGCAGTAGTAGTCAACATTTATTTCTTTCTAGTCAACTTTATTTTTATCCTTAGAAGAATGCTTTATTTGTGCATACAAAGAATATGAGAAGTCAAGAGGAATTATAGATGATTGTCATAAACCAAGCTAAATAGTCTGGATGATTTTCATGATGGCTGTTTATGCACATCTCTTGTCAACACAGTGCCTAGTGATATCATTTTGGTAGTGCGAATGTTCTTGGTGAACACATTTATGAACCCTTACGTCACAGAAATCAACAAACCTACAAATCTGTTGTTTCCTCCACCCTTAATTTTACTATACCCCTTAATTATTTTATACTACTCTTTGGGACAAAGAGAATTTGGGTATCTATGATAAAGAAACGGAAGTATTTTTTAGTTGTAATTGAATGATACTTTTTATCTTGAGATATTAAGAAGTATTCTGGCCTAGGTTTTAGGACCCAATTTCTTACTCTGGTTCTGCTGTATCTGTTACGTAACATAAGCCATTATATTTCCTTTGGACTCTCTATCACCAGTTTTAAAATGAAATGCTTGGACTAAATGGTGTCCTGGAAGCTTTCAGTTCTATTGATCATGACTTTAGGCTTAGAAGAAATATATTCTGGAGTCTACTTGTATTATAATACATATATAATTATTTAATAGAAAAGTGGCTGGTTAATGTCACTTAAGAGAACAGATATTGGCCTATGTTGATATAAGCATACTCCTTTTAAGCAGACCAAGCTATCTACACAAAGAGTTCCGCCCACAGTTGGCTTTTTAATCCCTTGAATATTTGTTTCAAATTCAACATTTCACCAGCATCTTATATGTTTATCTTGATGCCTTTGAAAACATTTTGATAGTCATACTATTCCTTCTGCAGATAACCTGAATCAATTCTCATCTGCATTGCAATTAGGAGAATAAATCATCAGTTATTCTCAAATGTTCATTATCTCTATACTTATTAACATTTTATTAACAGTTAACATTTTATTTTAATAAATAAAATAAGCATTTTTATTATTTTTATTTATTTATTAAAAATAAATAAAATTAACATTTTATTAACTATTTTTCCTTCCCCACGTTTGCATTTGTATAAAGACTTTGTAGAAAATTATAGTCAAAAAAAAAGAAAATTATAGTCAATTTATTCACATTTTTTTAACTATTGATTCTAAGCAATTTCTTCCTTGGTTTGTATGGGCAGGAAGATTAGCCCTAGGTAGAGTTACAGAGTAGATGAAACTGGTCTTCTTAATTTTCTCCCTCTCTTTCTTTTATTTCTGTTAATAATGTTAATGAAAATAATAGAAAAAATAGTCATCATTTGTTGAATTCTTACTATGTGCAAGGCACTGTCTTGTAGTGTTATGATATTATCCCCATTTCTTACTCCAGGAGGCAGCATATTCTATCCCGATCTTAATCTCCACCATTCTAGCCCCTTGTACTTACCTGACTCAGGGAATGACCAGATTTCTGCCCTTTGCTACTGATTTCAGGTCTTCCTTGTTTCACAGCTTCCTAGTCCCTCAAACCACCCCCTCTCTTGTCTCAGCCCTTCCATGCCAGAATCTCAGATGCCTTTCACTTAAAAAAAAAAAAATCACCTGCCATAGTAATGGAAAAAAAATGCTGTGAAAGACAGTTTAAATTATTATAAGAGGCTTTTCTATCCACTAAGGAAGATTGAATAAAACCAAACACAAAAACAATGTAATAAAATAGATATTTTCCAATGGGACATCACATAGCTAGAAGGCAGCCCAACCATCCACATCTTTGCTATAGTGTGGGCTTTCCAGAAGCATACACTGGATGGAGTTTGAAGTATAAAGTGTTCATAGGGATCAATACCTGTGAAAGGAAAAGTCAAATTGTAGTGCAGACTCGCAAAGCTTTAGCCAAACTTGTGGGAGCTCTGGAGAGAAAATTGACTAATGGAGTTGTTTCACATTGGATCAAAAAGTAGGGCTTTGGTATCCCTATGTTGCTCAATTATCACATGTGGGCTATCCTAGGTAAAGCAGGTCCTCAGATGAGGCTACTCTCTGCAGCTGAAGCATACCCCAGAATGGTGGATAGTTGGCTGTCCCCTGATGGCACCTCTGTAGCTGAGCAGAAACCCTTCCTTGAACAGGGATCAGGCAGCATATTTCCATGTTCATCACACCTCATTCACATCTTTTATTGATAATTTCCTTGGTTAGATTACAGAAAAATAAAAATTGTATACATTGTGATCCTATCCATCTCCAGAAGAGTGAAACATCTAAAAGTTTATAAATATCCCCAAATGCTTCCATTTTACATCTCTGAGGTTTTAGAATATCTGTTCTCCCTTTCTGGAATTTCTGAAATGCCCCTACCCCACCTCTTTCAAAACTAATAGAACACTGGGGGTCTCATGATACCTACTTAAGGTTGTTGATTCCTTCCACTGTGCAACTGAAAATGAGCTTCCTCCTAATTTGGCTTTTCTGAGACATTTAGTTGTTTGTCTATCAGTGTTATCACTAGGCTGTGAGCCTCCCAAGACTGAGACCATGCCTAAAATGTAGGTATTCCATGGTTATCTACAGGATGGAATGGATAGCAATTGATGGAACTACAATACAACACAAACCTGAAGTCACTAAAGAAAGAAAAGAAATATTAAATCCTTTGTTTATCAATTCTCAGTAATATTTTCACATTTTCCAATTTTCTGCAGATGTATGGTATTGACATCGCCTCCTGAGTCCTAGGGCTTCATGGATTTCTACAGAGCATAACAGTTGGTGGCTTCAGGGTGTGCCAGGTGGTGCTGGGACAGCCATCACACCCTGAAGAAAGTCACACCAGGAGATCCAGGGCACCAACTGTGCAGCAAATTGTCCCGATATATGAGCTACTGGCATGCAGCAAGCCATGTGGAGTGAAGCACATGGTTTCTCCTCTAGCAATACTTTTTTTTTTTTTTTACTGTTGCCAATAAAATAAATTGGGGTGCTGGTGGGGGTGGTGTACAGAGATACATTGGCACAGGCATGAGAAAATATTGTTGACAGCAGTCTGATGAAAAACAATCACAGCACCTTGCGTTTGGTAGACAAATTTGAACTGTTCAAACAACACTAACTTTGAGTCCCAGTAATAGCATAAGCCTATATGAAGTCACATAGGGTAGTTAGCATGTATTTGACAGAAGAGGGAGTTGGAAGCCTGGAATACTTCAGTATTTAGTCCATGTCATTGTCCTTTATATTACTTTGCCCACCCTTAGCACAGGTAGAAGATCTCCTTTCTACTCATTGTAAAGAAAGTTCTTGGATGGTCAAGCAGGTCTTATGCTGGAATATTTTTTTTTTTTTTGCTTTTATTTTAAGGCGTGTTTCTTTTTTTTAAGATTTTGCTTATTTATTAGAGATAAGTAGAGATGGTGCGAAGGAACACAAGCAGGGGAAGTGGAAAAGGGAGAAGTAGGCTTCCCACTGAGCAGGGAGCCTGATATGGGGTCCTATCCCAAGACCCTGGGATTGTGACCTAAGCCAAAGACAGAAGCTTAACAACTGGTCCACCCAGACACCTCAAGGCCTCTTTCTTCTTCTCCTTCTTCTCCTTCTTTCTTCTTTCTTTTTCTTCTTCTTTTAAAGATTTTATTTATTTATTTGACAGAGAGAGAGATGACAAATAAGCCAAGAGGCAGGCAGAGAGACAGGGGGAAGCAGGCCCCCTGCTGAGCAGAGAGCCCAATGCGGGCTTCGATCCCAGGACCTTTAAATTATGACCTGAGCCCAAGGCAGAGGCTTTAACCCACTGAGCCACCCAGGCGCCCCAAGGCCTATTTCTCCTTAAGGCCTGTTTCTTTTTAAGGCCAAATCTCTAATCTGAAACTCATCCCCTCTTGTCCATTTAATTACTTTGTTCCCATAATTATCCTCTTCTTTTAATTATGGTCTTCTTTTTTCTTTAGGACTTTATAATCACCTTCTAAACAAGTTGAAGATCTTCTACTTTAAAACAAAAATCTATATTTCTAAATTATTATTTATTTTAAAATTCCTCAAAGTCACAAAAGATAGCCCCTTCTTCCTCATCTCTTATCTTCTTTAAGTCACTCCAATTAGACTATGTCTCTGCCTTTCCCACAGAACTGCTTCTGCCTTTGTTGTGATCACTAAAGGTTTACAGTTTTCCAAGTTCAGTGGCCAGTCCTTAGTTTTTATGTTATTTCTATTTCCTTAGTTTTTAGTTATGAGCTTTCAGCAACAATTAACCCAATTGATTATTTCCATCTTTCTGTAAATATTCTCTGATATCTAAGATACCACTTTCTTCCATTTTCCTTTCAATTCCATTGATGACTTTTTTCTTTTTTTTTCTTTTTTGTTTTTTTGTTTGTTTGTTTGTTTGTTTGTTTGTTTGTTTCCTTTGCTTAGTCCACTCTGTCTTTATGACTTCTAAATGTTGGCATGTTATGGGGCTAATATTTAACTGTACTGTTTTCTTATACATATTATGCTATGGTGCATCACCTCCAGTCCTATGGGTTAAAGTGATACTTGTAGACTGAAGAGGCTCAATTATTTCTGGTAACAATCAGAAAAGCATTTACGTAGTAAAAGGACTAACATTGCATAGCAACTAAGTGAAATCCTAACAATACTAAAAGCTATAACTGTTTGCCCATGATCAGACAATGACAACCTTATCACAATCACTACCTGACTACCAGTGACTAAAAAGAATATGGATTATGTAAAAACATTTCTATTTTACAAGGTTGTTAAAGTGTGAAAGAAGAATGAGCATTGGAATCAATGAAATACGACCTACTACTGTACCTATTCTACATCCTCACTTGCATGACTAAAAGATGATTCAGATTTATCATGCCCAAAATAGAATTCTTTTTCTTTTTAAAAATTGTATGTATTCTCATGAGAGAAAGAGAGAGAGAGAGCATGACAGGAGGGAGGGTCAGAAGGGGAGCTCCCTGCTGAGTAGGGAGTCCAATGTGGGACTAAGCCAAAACATCCCTATGTTTTGGTCTTCCTGATGGAATCTGCAGAGGGGTTAGAAGAATTTCCATTCCTCTGATGCCCTTGGAGAACCATGGTTGTTGTTCTTTTAGCCTTTGTACACTGCTCCCCACCTTCCTTACCCAAATCATGCAGTACACCTCATGTTCTGGAAAGAACAAGAAAGAAGCGAGCTTTTTTGGCAGCCCAAGGGGAAAGCCACATGCTCACTTACACACTGTGCAATCACGGGCTGAGAAGGTATCTTGGCTCTGAGCTGAGCTATCTTGAAGGGAGAATGCCACTGGTACAGTAAAACTGTTCTTATACTCCTTTTTTGTTTTTTTAAAGACTTATTTATTTTAGGGGAGGATGAGGGACAGAAGAGTCTCACGCAGCCTCCATGCTCATTGCAGAGCCTGACAGGGGATTCATTCTAATGACCCTGAGTTCATGACCTGAGTAGAACCAAGAGTCTGACCTTAACCAACTGAACCACACAGGCGTCCCCTTTCTTATACTCTTGAGTACATCCAATTTGGATTCTTCTCCTCCAGTGGTGTTCTGGAACTTCTCTACTGGGCTCACTGACTTCCATAAAGACACTCTGGTCCATGGGTGATTGTTAAAATTGGTTATATTTGAGTGATTGTCAAAATTGGTGGTATTTCTGGGGCACCTGGGTGGCTCAGTGGGTTAAATCCTCTGCCTTCAGCTCAGGTTATGATCTCAGAGTCCTGGGATTGAGCCCTGCATCAGGCTTTCTGCTCAGCAGGGAGCCTGCTCCCCCCCTCTCTCTGCCTTCCTCTATGCCTAGTTGTAATCTCTCTCTCTGTTAAATAAATAAAATCTTAAAAAAAATTGGTGGTATTTCTGAACACAGAAACTCCTATTCTGCCATGTTTCTGATGTCACTTTCCCTGCATGTCCGTATATCTAATTTCTAAATTAGTGCCCGGCACATAATAATTACTGAGTAGATATTAATTTAATGAATAAATAAACACTGTGCCAGTATAAAAGGAACTTGGGTCTAAGTGTTGGCAGGTTGCTTTCAATTTTATAATTTTTTTTAACTTTGTTTCTCCATCTGTAAAATGGAAAGAAATACCTAATTCACAGAGTTTAGATGAGTTAAAAATGATTATTGATGTTAAGTACACATAGGTAGTACAGAATAACACATATTATTTTTTATCCTTATTTATTTAACTGTAAGTGATGGCCTTCTTGTTATTGCCCTGTTAGGCAAGATGAAGAATATCATGCAAAATTAGCCAAGTTTTCTCTGGTTCATTTTACATAATTTTCAGTTTGGCCTGCTTCTGCAGCTGGTTGACCTAGGCCTCCACATTGTCTGTGGTATCCTCCGTAGTGAGGCCGTTCACTCACTATCACTGTTTCTCTGCCACAGCAGGCTTCAAAAACCAGGTGAGCCTCCTCCAACAGTGGCACGGGCCTGAGCCCCACTGTGTGTTGCAAGTAGGGAAGGAGGTGTCTCCACCTGGGGTTCTCTGCCTCCTGTGGCTTGGTGAGCAGGTGCATTAAGCAACAATGAAGTCACAAAGCCCTCAGGAAACCCTAGCCCAGGCTTGGGCTCAGTAACCACTGTATGCTACTGCCCCCAGTTATTTATTTATTTAGTAAAGAATTATTTATTGTGCCCTATAAACATACCTTTGCCTTCAGGTTTATTTATCTTTAACTCTTTATAATATGGAAGTTGTAAACTCATTCTCTTTACTGTAATACAAGTTGAAAATATGACCAAGTAAAATAATGAGAGACATTTGGATACTAGTGTATGAAATATAAGGCCTTTCCCCACCACACATACATACAGGAAAGGTAAATGAAGACTGGATAGAATTATCTTTCATTCTTTTGACAAGCTGTCCTTTCTTCAAACAATCAAAGAAAATCAGAACTTTACCTTGTTATTGGTTCCCACCCCCCTCTTTAACTAGGTGATTATAAAGGACACATTTCAAGTAGTACGATGTTACAAATCATTTTCTATTAAAGCCAGAAAAATAGGCAGTCAGAGTGTATAATTGAGGACACTGTCATATCTTATTCTGTTTCCCCATTGCTTGGCCTTTAAAAATAAAGAGACTAAGGAAATAGTGGGAGTTAAAGCACATGGATTAAGATTAAGAAATGTGTGGCTTTTCCTGATGTTGCCAGACAAGATTCCAGCCCTCAAATCTTTCTCCATTAACATCCTTGGTTGACTAAACTCTATTATTAACAATGGATCCACTTGGGGTACCTGTGTGGCTCAGTGGGTTAAAGCCTCTGACTTTGGTTCGGGTCATGATTTCAGGGTTCTAGGATCAAGCCCAGCGTTGGGCTCTCCTCAGCAGGGATCCTGCTTCCCCTTCTCTCTCTGCCTGCCTCTCTACCTACTTGTGATCTTGTAATCTCTCTCCTCTCTGTCAAATAAATAAATAAAATATTAAAAAATAATAAAAAATGGATCCCCTTTAGAGTTTGATACATTTTTAGGTTTAATATTGCAATTAAAATATACCTTTTTTTCTCCAAAGTGAATAATTCCATATTTATTTGTTCACACCCAAATACCACAAGAGTAACCTTTATTGCTTGGAATGGGAGAAGTGAATATTAAAACTTCTGTTTATATTTATTTTTATCTTTTTTTTCATTTTACTTATATTTTATGAGTTTTAAATAATTTTATAATATTTTAAAAAAACATAAATATACTGCTAAACCAGTATCTTAATAGAAACTGTATTTTATAATTAGTAATTATGTAAGTATATATACAGATGGTACGTGGTGAAAATATTTTTATCAGAAGAATACAATCTGAACTCCTTCCTGTTTTATAGAATGGGATACTCAACAGATTCTTTCCTCCTTCTGCAACACCATCACCCATATTTTATTCTACTTTATACTTAAATAATACAAAACTCTTGAGTTCTTGAACACTTGAAGTGGTCTCCTATCACTCTGCATTTGTCCCTTACGTCTTTTTCCTGGAACCCCATTTTCTTTTCCAGCTCCCAAATTCTTATCTCAGAACTGTATCAGATCTCAGCTTCTCTGTGTAATGGTTCTTATCTTTTTAAACATCTTTATTAAAATATAATTTAAACATCATAAAATCTACATATATAAAGTGCATAATTCAATGATTTTAATACATTCACAGAGTTGTGCCCTCATTGCTAATATATAATTCAAGAACATTTTCATCACTCTGAAAAGAAATCCTGCACCTATTAGAAGTCACTGCTCACTATTGATTTGAAAACATATACAGCTGAAGTAATCAAAACAATGTGTTACTAAAGTTAATTGAAGTTCAGAAATAAACCCTTGTGTATATAGTCAACTGATTTTCAACAAGGGTGACAAGAAAATTAAATCGGAAAGAATAGTACTTTCAACAAATAATGCTGGTGTTAACTGAATATCCATGCATAAAAGAATGAAGTTGGATCCCAACATCATATCTTACACAGGAACTAATTAAACAGATTACAGACATAAATGTAAGAGCTAAAATTGTACATATTTTAGAAGACAACATGAGTGAATAGTCATGAACTTGGATTGGGTAATAATCTCTTAGGTAGGACATCAAAAGCACAAACAACAAAAATTTTTTAAAAAGTAAATCATTTGGACTTACTCAAAAATTAAATTTTTGTTTTGCAGTATCACCAAGAAAGTGAAAAGATAACTTCCAGAATAGAAGAAAATATTTGAAATTCATGTATGTAGTAAGAAACCAGTGTCTAGGATACAAAAAGAACTGTTTAATGAAAAAGTAAAGATAAATAACTCAAAGTGTACAAAGGATTTGAGTAGATAATGTGCAAAGAAGATATAGAAATGGTCACTAAGCACAGGAAAAGATACTCAAAGCCATTAGCCATTAAGGAAATGCAAGTCATAACTGAGATGCCACTTTATATCCACTAATATACCTATAATCAAGAACACAAATAATGAGTATTAAAGAATATGTGGAGAACCCTGGGGACCTTTTACATTACTGATGGGAATATAAATGGTAGAATCATTTGGGAAACTGTCTGGGCCTCAAAGGTTCAAGTAATGTAGTTACCATATAACCCAATGATTCCATTTCTAAGCATACACCCAAGATAAATGAAAACATGTCCTTCTCTAACTTTTAAGTGCATATTTTTTAAAAAAATCAACTCATTTAATATGTTCTTCATCTTAACTGGTGTCTACCACAGTAGGTCACAAACTTCTTGAGGGTAAAAACTGTTTATTACACATTTCTGCATAAGTAATATGCAAATATAAATAGAAAGTAGTATTAAGTAGGCAAACTTATACTTTAAAGTATAAAGGTACAAAGAGGTTTCTGGTGTAAGGTCGGCATCAAAAATATCTTCAACTAGGAGAGTACCATAAAGTCCTGTGCATTAAAACTTTAATGAGGATCAGTTGATGGTCATCTGAGACTTCCATGGGTGAACATTGGGTTGAACAGACAGTTTTAGGAAGATTAGTAAAGAGATAAGTCAAGAAAGTTTTTAGCTTTTCAATTTTCTTGTAGAAAATTGTCATGGTAAGTTTTATATCAGAGTGTCAAGCTAAAGGTTTTTAGCTTCTCAATTTTCTTGGAGAAAATCCCCATGGTAAATTTTATATCAGAGTGTCATCATGCACTTGTTCCAACTTCCATGTGAGATTGTTTGAAATTTATGCATTTTTTTAAATGAGTATCCTCAAGTATCTCCGGATCTATGAAAAAAAAATCCAATTTCTAGTTTTCTCTTCATAACCCTGGCACCTAAAGCATGAAAGTATGCAATTTTATAAAAAGCATATGCATGTGATCTAATAGAATTGGTTGAATTAGAAGAAGCTAGAAGGATGAAAGATAATGGAAGACAAAAATTCAGGAAAAGAAGAGAAGCAAGTAGAGGGATGCTGCAACTCATACTTTTAACACTGATATTTTGAGCTGAGTTTCTCATGAGATGATGCACCATGAAAGAAGTGTCAATCAAGAAGTCAGGCCAACTCTGCTCACAATCAACAAGTGATGTGAAGAGGCATGATGGCTCCAGAAGGTCATAGAAGGGCCATGCAAAAAAGTGATATATTCTATTTTTTTTTTAATTTTCACATACACAACTATTGGGTGGAGACCTAAGCCCTGATTATCTTCTCATTTAAATATTTGACTTTCAATTGGAGTGAGAAATTCTCTTTGTTCTTTTGAGTGTAGTGGTGCCAGGACAGTGCTCAAGGTTTGACTATGATACCTCTGATACCACGAATACAATTCAACAGATATGTTTGTGGTTTATAAGACTATTGGTCAGTCACTCTTCCACTGCAAATATCAACTGCATCTGAGTAAGAGCAAGGTAACAACCTTTATCACTATGATCCCATGATGCAGGTATCGAATATATCTTTAGCCATATTCAGGCTTTGTCGAATCTCAGTGACTTATTGAATATCAATTATAAATACTCTATCATATCTCTACAAAATGTCTTATTCTGTGAGTTAACAGTATGTCCTACCAAAGAGTAGCTGGTGACCACTGACATATACAAAAAGCTTTGAATTCACTTGAAAAACAAAATTGTGGTAAGGACTTGATCTTCAGGTTCCTATTTTAAGCAGGTTTAGTAACATCTTACTTAATTTATCTTTAAAAACTTCTCATTGTGTTCCTCCATATTGTTGGACAATTTCAAGATCCTCATAGGTACCAAGAGGAAATTCTCAAATGTTTTTCAATGTAGCTTTTCAGAATAAGGAGAGAAGGAAGCTCTGCTTTTGTGACCTTTCAGTCTCGAGTACCATTCCTGAATTAGCTAGGTTTCTCTGGCTTCTCTTCTAACACGGCCTTTCCAAAGAGCCGTACATTTCATTCTCTGAAGTCCAGTAGTACTATCAGTGAAACTAAGTATAAAAGTCAAACAAAACTTTAATGAAATTAAAAAAAACGCTTCACATGACTCTGTTTTCCATGTTTTGAGTCTGATTTGTCTTTTATAATTCAAAGTCTTCTGGTCAAAATATAAGCTTTTTTTGGAGTGCTGCCATTCTTTCTAATAAAGTCAAATCATCCTGGGGAAATCTTTTTTTTTTTCTTTTTACTAAAAACTAGAAAAAAAGATCTTCAACCTTGAATGTACAATAGCTATGCTTACAATTTAGTGTTTCTACACACATACAATGGCTCCTAACATCTAGTTCAGGGCCATTTCCTACTGTGAAACAATAGTGGAGTGTTCTCAATCCTTCCTATAACTGACTCTCTCAATGGCATTCCTTCTTCATCTGCCATCATTTTGTTCTCTCTTCTTTTTCTTTGACTTGAATCCATTATAAGAACATTTGGTTAATAGTCACTTAGAGTGATTAACTTAGGTCATTGTGCTCATTCTCCAAGGGGCTGGGGTTTGTAATTGCCTCTGAAAAACAGAGTCTCAGGGCCCTTGGTGTCTCAGTTAGTTAAGTGGCTGCCTTTGCCTCAGGTCATGAATCCAGGGTCCTGGGATCAAGTCCACATAGGAGTCATTAAGAGAGGAGCCTGCTTCTCTCTCTGCCCCCCAACCCCCGCCTACTTATGCAAGCACGAGGGCACACTCTTTCTCTCTCTCTTGCAAAAATGAATAAAATCTTTAACCCCCCCAAAACAAAAACAGAACAAAACAAAAACAGAGTCTCAGAATTATCAAAATAATGGCAGAAAAATTAGAGGGCCAATGCTTCTGAATGTCTATCCTGAGGACCATATTTTTAGATATTCCTGCTTAATCATAGTGGTGGCCTACACCCTTCTCACAAGATTTCTCACAAGGATATCTTCAAATATCTAACATATTAGAGCTCTCCTACATTTAGCTGACAAAATTAAATCAACAAAAAGTTTCTGAAAGAAAGGTAGAAGTGCTTGGTTTATTTGAGACATTATGCTTGATTTCCAGTAAGCACATATAACTTAAGAAATTCTAAATCTGTGGTATGCGGAATACAATTTGTTCTTCTGTTTGGAGTGTATATGTGGGTTTTCAGACTGAATCTTGGTTGAATTTGCTCCACTGTCAAAATCCTAACCTAGCCAGGTGTAAACTGGCATGAACACTGGCCAGTTACAAAACCAAACAAGTAAAACAATAGCAAAACACTTTTGAACTAACATGCTTTCTTCTCTTTTGGCTTATTACAATCAATTTTCTCAGAAGTCTGATATCAAAATCTGGTTAAGGCAAATTCACCTATTTAGGTTGAAAGCAGTATGGTTCTAATTCTTGGAATTGTGCTCACGGGAAGAAATTCCTTAAGAGAAATATCTCCTTTACATTTATCTCCAGTTGTCTGTACTCGGCAGTGAGCATGCCTGGTGATTGTCAGCTCCAAAACGCCGCACACTGTCAGAATGATGTATGGACTTTCCGTGTCAGCATAGTACCATCTGCAGCAAACACCTGATCTGCCCCCATTTACTGTGGCTCTGACACAGACATCTCTTTCTTTTCACTTGACTCTTTCCTTTGTATAGACTTGTTTGTTTTAGATAAGCCCTGTATCAATAAGAGCCCAAACACTTTGAAAAAGGAAAACAAAACAAAATAGCAGTGGATTTATTGAAAATGAAAGCTGACCTCTTAAAGAAAAGATAATCCACTTAAAAGGCATAAATATTCAGTATTGATATGGGAATCAATTGAAGCAATGAATAAAGTTATTAGGTCTGATACTGCTTATGGAGAACATAATAATAGCTTCCATTTATAAAACCAGTAATGGGAGTTAAACTTGGTAATAGTATCTTTACATGTAATATAAATCACCCCTGTTATTGGTACTGTGTATGAAGAGCCTCCTATGCATGTGCTCCTGACCTAGATGCCACTGGCCTCCTCTATTTGTGGAAGAACAGTTTTTACTTCTATCATGCTGTGTATTCTATCACTTATTCTGTCTCCCTTATATATATATGCTGTTCCATCTGATGGACTGCACTGAATACAAAGAATGTTCTGCACTCTTTTTAAAATAGTATCTATGTACAGGCATTACATTAAATATTTATGCATATTGGTGATGAGAATATCAGCCACTATATGACAAATGCCATTTGTTTGCTAAACAAGCTACCAGTTTCACTCAAACAGGTACAATGAATGTGTTAAAAATCTGACAGGTATGGAAAGTGAGGTTGAAAGACATTAAATGTATCATTCAAGGTCACACAGCTGGTAAATTCAGGGGCTTTTAACTGAATCTTGGTTAGTCTGATCCTGTAGCGTGGGCTTGTTCCAATCTTCCCTAGTTTGTGTATGTGTGTGTGTGTTTGTGTGTGTGTGTGTTCATGAACACAATCAAGTTGTGCATTTTATGCTAACATACATGTCTGAAACAAAGGCTCTTGACAAAAGATTCATAACTCATAGCTAACCTGTTTAACAGCCTTTTAAGAACTAAAATTTTACATTATTTATAGCAAAAAGTCCTTAAAAACTAATTCTAATTTATCAAACCATGATTAAGGTGATAGATTTGATTTGCACCCAAAAAGTATATTTTAAAAATTCTCATTCAAGGAAAGACTATTTTTCTTACCTATTTCATGTATGGGAAACATAAAGCAGCAGCCAGGAAGATAGTAAACATGTCTGTCTACTTATAAGTTAAAAAAAATACCCACAATGAAACAAAGAAGCCGAACTAAATTTATTTAAATATGGTAAGTAAACAAGAACCACCATTATCTACAGTCAGAAATAAAACAAAGCAAAACAAAAGACCACACACAGTTGCAGCTGCTTTAGGCATTGATGCACTAATCACTACCCTTCTGTTTTATGGGCTCAGCTCTAACCAATAACTCCATTATTTATGGTTAACATGCTTGCAATAATTATGGTGGAGGCATTTAGCTCAGCCATGCATATTATTACATTCCCAGTATTTCTAGGTCATGAAAAAAATTCTTAATGAAAAGATATAAGTAATTGAACTACCACATTGCTTTGATCATGGCCAACATCAGGTACACTTAAGAGTATTTGTTTTGTTGTTTTCTATCTGTCTGTACCCTTGGAGAATTCCACTTCCCATACCCAGAGACCATTGACCATTGGCAATGCAAGCTTAATATCACTGTTCTGAATCCTTCGTTTCATATTAACTACTACATCCTGGCTCATTCCTTGATCCCCATGACTCTCATCTGATTGTCTTATTCTAGCCAATGCTTTGCCCTGAATCTTGTGCCCTGACTCTTATTATTATTATTCTGGTAAAATTTTAAAAGTTTTTTTTTTTCAAAAATGAGTCTTTCTACCCCATTGGGACAGCTTTCTTTGGTTACCTTTGGAATGCCCGTCCCATGCCAGTTAGCTACGGATCTGGTCTGCAGTGGTACATAAATATTTCAGAGGTTTTTTTTCGGTCTTTCCCAATAGAACAAAACAGTCTATTTTCCCCATTATCATCCATCTTACTTGCTCTGTAACTCTTTCATTTACCAGGTACACAGAAGCATCTCTCCTGAGCTGAACTTCTCTGGGTGATCAGCGAGTCACCTCTGCCCTATCTAACTTCTTAAACTTTCTTCTACACTTCCTGGTGATTCAGCTCTCACAGATAAAAGAGATTTGAAATATTACTCACAAGGGATCAAGACAAAATGGCAGTGAGGTGGAAGGGATGCTTTAAGGCAAAACTAATTTCCCCTCAAATTACAAATCATGGCTTTCATCTACTCCTAGGATAAGGTTTAAATTAAGAGCAATCAGAATTATTATAGATATATCTGTAGATTTAAAATTTTTTCATGAATCATATTTTAGGTATCAGGAAGAAGAAGTTACAATGCATAAATTTAGAGATCCATTGTCATAAATTGTGCTAATCAACTTAGTACAATGTTTATTTAATCATTTGAAGTAAATGTTAGAATTATCTTGATTTTATAGAGGTGGGAATTAGTATTAGAAAAATTGTGTGATTGCTTAAGTTCACATAACAAGTAGATGAATTAGTATGGATTCATGGCCAGGTTAACTTGTCTTCAAGGATGACATTTCTGTCTCATTATGTATTTCTTAGGAAAATGACTTTAGGAAAAATGTAAGTTAACAAAGTTATTTTTTTTAAATTACAGATGTACATTCTCCTAGCCCCCTTTTCTTTTCTATACAGAGTTACCCTTTATTAGGTTCTTCATTCACCCATTAATAATCTAATAATGACTATCTATTCAATTGATTTTAAATCATCATATGCCCTCCACTAAGAGAACGTGGGTTGAGAAATTACAGGGGTTTTTTGTTTTATTTTGTTTTGTTTGCTTGCTTGTTTTTTTCTTAAATATTACTGAGGCACCAGTGATCTCCCAATCAGAAAAAAGATTTGAGAGGAAGAGGGCTGAATATCCCATGTAAGCAACCATATTAGACAGTAGAGATTCTAGAAGAGCTGTTGTGTATTTGGCCATAGAACAAATTCAGTATTCAGCACCTAATGGTAATGGTACCACTCTGCTTCATGATAACTGAGGGACAGTTTGGAGTAGTGACAGATTAAATCATGGATAAAACTTTTTAATATGACTAAAATAAACTGGATATTCAGAGTAATCAGAGGTCAAGAAACTGATAGTTATCAAACTGAGGATATATCAGGAGAAAAGTTGAGAAAAAAATAACAAAATGTTGGTATTTAGCCTGTGACAAAGACTTTGGTTGACACTATTGCTGTCTTCAAATACTTGCTGGCTTGTGTTAATAAGAAATTGTTGGGTCTCTTTTTATTTTGTAGCCACAGAATGAAAAACTAAGATCTCAAGTGGAAATTATTAGGAGCTAGATATGGGCTTAATGGAAGAAAAGACTTTCAAATAATTTAACTTGTCCTGAAATGGAATGAACTGCCTGGTGAGGCAGTGAATTCCCCAGCACTGGAAGTATGCAATAAGAGAATACATGACCACTTATTTGGAATTTATGCATCTAGTTAGAGGGTTAATACAGATGACCTAATCTCATTTTCCATTCTGGGAGCCCATGATTCGATACTTGGCTGTGTCTGTTCCACAAATGTTTTAATGTGATTACTATAGCCTGAGCCAGCACAATTTGGTGTATCTATGACCAACTCAGCAGCCTCTTGATTTTTTTTTTTGTATTTTGTTATTTGTTATATACCTTTTTGAAGTCTATTACAGTTTGAGTCAATAAATTGGCTCTCTTATGTTGATTGGTGGCTCTAGTCCCAGCTTAGCTCCTTCTTCCCACAGAAAGAGAAAGAGAGCAATAGGCCATAATGTGTATTGAGGTGAGGGCCAATCACTATTCTCAAGAATCTTTTTTTTTTTAAAGATTTTATTTATTTATTTGAGAGAGAGAGAGAGAGAGAGCATGAGCGGGAAGAAGGTCAAAGTGAGAAGAAGACTCCCAGTGGAGCTGGGAGCCCGATGCGGGACTCGATCCTGGGACTCCGGGATCATGACCTGAGCCGAAGGCAGTTGCCTAACTAACGGAGCCACCCAGGCGCCCAAGAATCTTTTTTTTCCTGTACATAGTCCTGACTTTTTTTTTCTGTTTCCTCATTTACTATTCAAAATGTATCATGAAAATTGTTGCATAGACCAAACAGGTGAAAGATAATCAGAATCACAAAGAAGGCAATTCTGAAATGGGTCTATAGCATTGTAAGGTTTTGAGCTTGTGGGAAATGACCATGGATGCATACAATAAATCCTAATTTATTTAGTCACAAATACAGAACTAAACAGAAATAAGACTCTACAGAGCAAGAGCATATGGTATATTTCAGTAGGCATTTTACTCACCCCTCATGTCCACAAGAGGCACAATACTACCACATTTACCATACTGGTAGGGTCCTGAAATTAAAAGCCAAAAAGAAGCTGAATTTTTGTTAAGTCTCTGTCCTTTTTACTTTGGTCCATATCATATTTCCAGAAAAACATACCCTATGATCTACATATTTCCATTTATGTAGGTCTTTACAATAAACATTAATACAGTAACTTGACATTATAACTGTAATTAATTAAAACAAAGGAGAAGTAAATATAGTATTAAGAGATCACTTGATGCTTGAAAATATTAAAACCACATGTATGATATACTCTAAGCCAGTCAAAGCTTAACTATTTTAATTAGTTTCTTTTAAAATTTATTTTTATTTGTCCTAAATTTCAGTATTTTATTTGCTTTGATGTGCATTTTATTATTTTTTGGCTTAAACAATGTTTTGTTATCTCTTAGGTGATTATGGATTTCCAACTTGCTTTGGGCCCCATCACTGTATTGCATTGACATGCAACTCTGTCCAATCTTCTATTGCTTGTTCATTTAATTTACCTGCTGTTTATCCTCTGTTCCATATCATTAATAATAATGACAAATAAAATGCAACCAACTCTCATCCCCATGGCACCTCGCAGGGAAGCCTTCTGGCTGAATAAGCTTCTATTTATCATTTAACCTTAGATCTAGATTGTTGGCCATTCTTCAATCCATTAGACAGTACTTCATATATAAACCAGGCTGAATTCATGATTTCCAGTTACCTATTAGAATCCAGAAATTTTGGATCTTTTTGTTCATTGTTAATGTTAATCATAAGAAATCAGGGATGAAGCAGTTTATTAGTAGCAGTTTGTATTTTCTTCATCATAAATGTATTATGTTCTTGGAGCAAATAAATTTGATTTCATCCATTTCTGGTAATAGGTCCAATGGTGGATATTAAATATTATGGATGACGAGTATCAGATATTGTTTCTACAATTTGAAAGCAAGTGCCCAATAGACTTCTCATGCCATTTTTTTATTGCTTTTAAATTAGAGACATTTCTGATGCAAATAACAGAGATGTGAGGCAGGCATCAGTCACATTCTTTCAAGATAGTTTCCTGTTCCTTGTCTACCTCATAGGGAAGATTTACCTGCAATTTATTAATGTAGTTGGTCAGAGAATCTTAATTATTTATAAACTGTCCAACGCTTAAAAGGAAAAAGTGTTCTTTTGCAAAATATTGGGATATCTCCCTACAAGATTATTTTTTATTTTCACTTCAGTTTGATAAATCAAAATGATAACATTCCATGACTGATTTTCTTATTTTGAAAAACTTTCAACACTTCACCAATCTGCTTAGAAAATTATCTTTTTTCCTCAAATATTAACCCCACTTATTTCCAGATTTTACATTTGTAGAGGATTCATTTTCAGTACATTTCAGCTCCACTTGAATTTTTAAAATATATTTTATCAAAACAAAATAAATAATCTTCAAAAATTAAAAAAAGAAAAGTATCTTTCAAATTGCTATATTTTCATTCTCAGACAAAATTATTATTGACTTGGGGCATTGTCTTGTTTGATTGTTTCCTTGATTATATTATCAAAATTATAATCATAATATTAAGTAACTTATAATACAGAACTTTGTAGAAGCTTCCAGATGCCCAGAACATGTAAAAAATTTAATAAATTCAGTGTCTTTACTTCATAACTTAAGCACTCAACTGGGCATTAAAGGGGAACCTTGTCTGAATTTTACAAAATATTGGAATAAATTTCATGATAGTTAAACGATGTTGACAATGTATGTAAACCACATTGTTGATATCTATACCTATATACTATATATGTCTCATAAAACTGACCAGAAAATCAGATCATAACATCTATAAATTTCTCAATGATCTATGATTTTATGATTCTCAATGATTCAATGATTCTATGATTATGTGGACTGGTCTTATCAGTTGTGTCTGATTTGAAAAAAAAAGGTAACTTGCTTATTCTCATAGAATAACAGAAGAATGTACCTTTGCACTCTATCCCTCAAAAAAATATATCCTATTTTCTACAGAAAAATAAGTAAATTGTCCAATTCCATCTAACACTATCAATAACTTCCATATTATTTGGAACCCTGGAGTGCAAAGAGGATTATTCTGGGCAGCTAAGGTTTCCATATAAAAAAAAACTTTAAAAAATAATGATAATTCTTAGTTAGTTTCTTACAAATTCCTATGCTTATATTTCTCTGAAATGTTACATGATACTGAAAACTGCTCAGTAATAACATAACTTATATACTAAATATAGTAAATTTAAGAGGTCAAAGTTGAAAAGGTTTCATGTATATCAGAACAAGTGACAAAAAAAACACACGGTACAAAAGTATATGTTTAAATAAGCAGTTTTATTTTATGGCACATTCAAAAGACTACTTGAGAACATGCATTTTATATGTTAATGAAAGATGATATCAGTTATGTTAAACAAGTTTACTTATTGATAGTAAGGCTGAGATGTGGAGATTGTTATAATAGGAAATAGGGAAACCTAGATGACTTTTGATGAGAGATCTGGAAAAAAAATAATTTAAAATAATAAATCAGCCTGCGAGAATTTAGGTGTGAGTGTGTATGAATGGCCGTAGGGATGTCTTTTTAACAGTTTTTAAATTTTATAGGGTGAGCTTGATGATTTCCACTGATACTTAGGTGAAATAGAAATAATTCAGGACTTCATCAAATATATGAAGGCTAGAATGCCAGACAAAAAGAGAGAAGGATAAAGTGATATTAATACAAAAAATTGCCACATTTGGATGAAAGGAAATTGGTAGTTCAAAGATAATTTTAAATTTGGGCCTAAATGAGTTAAATAATTTTAGGACATAATCAAGAGTGAAGACATTCAAAGGTAGTGTTACTTTAGATTTTGGCCAGAAGTTCAATCTTACATATGTGGAAATTATTATAATGAGGAAGCACATATGATATGTAAGCAATTATAATAGAAAATAATTATAACCAACATTAATGTTTCTATTACAGCTACTATTCTAACATCTTTATTTTCATTAATTCATTCAATCTCTTCATTAGACCTAAAAGATACATAATACCACTATCCCCATCAATAGATGACAGTACTAAAGTACTTAGAATAATCTCCATGACACAGCTTGTTAATGGCAAAATTTAAATTCAAACCAGGAAGTCCAACTTGTAAGTCTGTTCATTTTATCACTGGATTACAGATGCAAGGCTAGTAGGATTTTAACAGGAAAATATATCTAGAGAGACATTAAGGGCCAAGACTCAGGGCAAGTGTGGGTCCTGTGGCCCAAATTTAGGGAAACATGTGCAAGATCCTGAGAGAAAGTCTCTTTAAAATTTAATCCTTAGGAGACTTGCTCCCAAAGAATTGTGGTCCTAAGACAAAGACTTGAAAATACTTAACAGGGACACATACTTTACAAGGTGAACAGTGTACAGGTGAAAGGAAGGATCTAGGAAGTAAATCTTGGGGATCAACATAGGGTCAAGAAAAAGATCCAGAGCAGGAGGGAGTTGCAACCCTAAAAGAGTTAGGGGTGAAAGTGAGACAATTTTCAGAAGCAAAGATTGGTAAAGAGTTTGTTCCAGTTACAAGTTCTGTGTCACAAATTGCCTCAAAATTTAGTGACACAAAGAATTTATTGATTTTATAAAATTTTTGTGTCAGAAGAATTGATAGAAGGCCTGGTGGGTTTAGAACATCTTTGTTGCATGATGTTTGCAGCCTCCTCTGGGAAGAAGCAAAAGCTGGAGGAACTTAGAAGCTAGAACCTGGAATCACCTGAAGTTTATTCACTCACATCTGGTAGTGGAGCCTGACTGTCAGCTGGGACATTAGCTGGGCTTCTAGTCTGGCATGCCAGACACAGCCGTGAATTGTGGGCTCTTTACGGTATGGTGGCAGGGCTCGAAGGGAAAGTATGCCAACACAGAATGCCAGGAAGAAACTACATTCCTTTTATGACCTAGCTTTGGAGGTCACATAGCATCATTTTTGTCATATTCTATTGGTCAGTGTAGTCATAGTACTGCCCAAAGGAAGGGAAATAGACACCACTTGATGGTGAGAGAAATGCTCTCAAAGAGCATGGAGGAATAGAAATGAGATTTTTGGAAAATACAGAACCTGTATAATCATCTACAAAGGATGTCATGAAACATGCTCAAAAGAATGGTCAAGCTGGGGCGCCTGGGTGGCTCAGTTGGTTGAGCAACTGCCTCTGGCTCAGGTCATGATCCCGGAGATCCAAGATCGAGTCCCACATCGGGCTCCCAGCTTCGCAGGGAGTCCGCTTCTCACTCTGACCTTCTCCCTTCTCATGCTCTCTCTCTCACTCTCTCTCTTTCTCTAATAAATAAATAAATAAAATCTTTAAAAAAAAAAGAATGATCAAGCTGGTTCATTTGGCCTTGGATTTGAATTAATTTATTTCATGATCATGGTGGATAGTGGGCTCAAGCTTAAGAAAATTCACTGACAAGTAATGTACATTGGTCACTCATTTGAGAATTCTGATGGCTAGAGGAAGAAAGAAACAGAATAGCAGTTGGAAAGAAGAGCAAGATTGGGTGTTTCTCCAAAATGATCAGAAGTACTCAAATATTCAGTTAAAAACAAACTTTGTGATACAAATGTTAGAAAGAAGAGGTCAAGTTTTCTGGAGGAAGAAAAAAATATTTTTGTATACCTACAATAGACTGTGATAGGTGTTTCAGGTGTAATCTCATTGAATACCTACAACATGGTAACTACATTTTTTTTCTTTTTTTCCAAGTCTTTATTTAAACTCCAGTTAACAGTTTAACAGTAGTTTCAGATATACAATATAGTGATTCAACACTTCTGTACATCACCCAGTGCTCATCACAACTGCCCTCCTTAATCCCCATCACCTATTTAACCCATCTTCCTGCCCACCTCCCCTCTCATACATATTTTAAAACTTCTATATATAGAAAATGGAAACTATCAAATTCTGATAACTTTACTAATTTATAGATTAAGTAATAGAGTTGGATTTGTGGTGAGCATGATTCTGAAGTTTGTATTCTTCAACTGATGTGTGAGGTGCCTGAAGAGAACTGCAATCAGATTGGATGACTGTGACAATGGCTTTCCTAAAATTATTTTGCAATAAAGTTTTCAGTCCAGTATCTCTGCTTCTTTATGCTTCTGGTTCAGATTATATCTCCTTTTATTTTTCTGCTGTGATTACTTAGTCAGAGAATAAATTGAAAGAAAATAGCAGACCAGTGAGCTCTTCTCATGAATATTTAGAATTGGGTGAGAAGGTAGTATGCATTTATTTACAGGAGTAAACACTTAGAGTAAGGGAAGGAAAGAAGAACCGTTGAGAGGCAAAATACCTAGTGATTTCCTTCAATTTCCAGACATTGTGCTCAAAGATGCTGCTGAGCACAATGCTGCTGCTATGCCCTCCTCAGGTTTCTGATGTCTGAGGTATAAAAAGGCAAGGTGTATTGTCCAAAGTGACTCATCTACGTGTAGCAGAACCACAGTTAAATTCACAATTTTCAAACTCCAAAGCTCTTTTCATGCTGCCTTCTTTGAGAAATAAAATGATGACTTTACATTAAGACAGATGTTTAAATAAAATTTTAGAACAATCTTTGTCAAGTTGGTACTGATGTCTTACATCTCAAATTACAGAAATCAACTTATAACAATTGGCCATGGGTGTCACATCTCTACACCTCTTTCAAGAAACAGCACTTGTAAATTTTCTGTGCATCTGCCCCTTTTCAAGGATACTTGTATAGTGATCAACACAGAAGATGGAGACTCGCCTCCCTCCCAAGAAGAGGAAAGGGAAGGATTGCTTACTGTCCATTAGAAAAAGGATCATGTCTCCCACCAGGGTAAATATTGGGCAAGTTTGCTTGTAGCTCAGTAAAAAAAGATTCAGATACCCTAAACTCAGGGTCCCTTAGCTATAACATGAATTCACTGCATGGACAGCATCGGGGTCTCTCTACTTTGCCTCTGTGGAATTACGGTGGGAGCAACAAGGAAAACCAAAAGGAATATGAAGTCCATGGTGTATACTTATGCCTTGAACAAATATCTTTGTTTCTGATCCAGACTTGTGTCTTCTTTCAGGTCAGTGAAACTGTGGCAAGTAAGTTTGTTGGCTTCCAACTATGTAAAATCTTTGACTCTTCACAAATATTTTACAATAGATCTAATGAAGGTTTTCCATTTGGAAAGAAATATTTCTCTACCTTTTTTTTTTTTTTCCTTTTATAGGTACCTATTTTTTTAACAGAAGTTTGAAGGGTATTTGGAAATTCTCAGGTAAGGGAGGAAATGGGTCCAGAAGATAAGAAAGAATAAACGTGAGGTAGGAAAAAAATAAAAGCCATAGGTGATTATGAGAAAATATTTCACAACTAAATCTAACTTCTATACATCCACATCTATGCAAAATTCTATCCATATTTATGAAAATGGCAAGATTTCATTCTTTTTGATGGCCGGTATTATTCTATTGCATGCATATATTACATCTTTATCCACTCATCTGTTGATAGACATCTGGGAGTTTTCCATATTTTGGCAATTGTGGACACTTCCTTTTATAAACATTGGGGTGCAGGTGCCCCTCCGAATCATTATGTTTGTATTTCTTGGATAAATACCTAGTAGCACAATTTCTGGGTCACAGGGTAGTTCTATTTGTAACTTTTTGAGGAAACTCCATTCTGTTTTCCAGAACAGCTGCACCAGTTCGAATTTCCACAAACAACATAAGAGGGTTTCCCTTTCTCAGCAGCCTTGCCAACATCTGTTCTTTCCTGACTTGTTAACTTTAGTCATTCTGACTGGTGTAAGGTGATATCTAATTGTGGTTTTGATTTGTATTTCCTTAATGCTGAGTGATGTCGAACATTTTTTCATATGTCTGTTAGCCATTTGTATGTCTTCTTTGGAGAAATGTCTATTCATGTCTTCTGCCTGTTTCTTAACTGGATATTTTGTTTTTTGGGGGGTGTTGAATCTATACATCCATTATTCTTGCAAATAATATGCAGTTTGTGTCAGATAGTGAAGGAAAGAGTGATTTAGGGAACAACTTCACCCAACTGACCAAATTAAAAATTTCCAGGGGCTTTCTTTTTTCTTTTGTTCTCATGTTTAGAAAATGAATACTCAGTAACTCTTTAACTTAAAACTAATAACTGAATTCCATAATATGCACATATCACTGGAAAAGGATGGATATCTAAGAAAACCTCTCTGATTGACAAGTATGGGTTCTCAAATTAGTTTGCACAAGAGAGGAAACAGAAGCCTCCTCACATCAGTGTTTAAACATAACCATTTCCAAGAGTTAAACAGTTTGGAAAAGAACATGTTTAATTTATACAGTCTCTTCAGGTCAGAGTAAAAAACAGTCCTGTGAGTACTGGAAAAAATGCATTATGATTTCATTATGTTTTTATATTTCTATTAGAGAAAGTCAGTTGGAGTGCAAATTCATGAAAAAGGTATTCATATGAAGAAAAGAGGCATGTCAGTAGAACATATTCTTGATTCATACAGAAGAGAAAAGCTAGAGTGTACTGGCCTGTGTGAACATTCTTAAATGCTTACAGCAGTTAATAATTGAAATTCCTATGTGCCATGCATCAGGAATATGACTGATCAGAAAGTCACCTACTGAGGACACTAAACAGATGTATAGCAACAGCTACTATCTATGGATAAGGCTCTCATCACTTCACCAAGGCCACTTCACCAAGGTGAAATGGACTTTTCACGATCTCTATTCAATGTGCTGCCCATGAGCCAGTAGCCTATCTTCTGACTACTACAAATGTTATAAATCTAGAAACTCACAGGCTCCCCTCAGAGCCACTGAATCAGAATGTTAACAAGATCCTCAGGTGATTCACATACACAATAAATTTTGAGAAAACACTGGGTAAATAGAATGGCTTGATTCTGTCTCTCTCCTCCCTTTCTCAGTTGTCCACTGTAAAGAGATATCTTTCAAAATTGCAAATCTTATCACAGATCTTCAAATGGCACTACATTATCAGATAAAACCTAGACTCTGTGGTATTCTGTATAAGATCATCTAGATTTTGCTCTTCCCTTTCTCCAACTTCATGCCCCTCTACCAGTTAAATTATCCCACAACCTAGGTGATAACATCTTCTTAGCATCCCCAGACTAAACACACATGTATACATGCCTGTGAACACATGTGCCCCATCATTCCAAAACACACAGAGTATGGTAAATATGACTTGCCATTGTGTGCCCACTTGTCTTCATACAACATAATCCTGCTGGGTGAAATGACATTTTCTGTTTTGTCTCTCTATTGGACCTTAGCTCAGCTATCAATCTCTTTCATCTCTTCCTCCTCTTAAAAACCCTTTTGATCCTCTTAAGTCCTGAGTCCCATTTCCTTCCAGCCACTTACAGTCCATCTCTTCTCAGGCACAGTTGGTCCGATTATTGAATTTAACCCCATTCTGCCTTCTCTTAATTTCTTCTGCTACTCTCACTCATAAATCCAAACAAGCAATTCTTCAACAGGGTGTAGATTATTTTTTTACCTCTTTCACATTCTACAACTGTTTCCTGTTTGTATGCTTTGTTTTTTTTTTTTTTTTAGTTGGTATCATCTTCTTATCATCTCTAGTCCAAACCAGATTAATTCCAACTTCATTATATTGATCAGTTTGTTCCCCATAGTTGAAAGTGCACTTTTCTTCCTTCTGGGAAATTAAGTATTACTTGTTCTTAAAGACACAATAAAAATTCCACTTTTTCCATAAAACAAGTGTTTTTTGAATATATTAGCCTTATAAAAATGGTAACATTTATAAAATGTGGCAGGGTATTGATTGCAAAACAACTCTGATGTAATAATATACTCTCTCAGCTTTTTCCTTATTTTTGTGTGCATATAATATATAGGTACACACACACACATACACTCACATGGAAGCAAATGCACACACACACACACACACACATACTTTTTCTTTTCCTGCTTTTAGATTGAAAGTCATTTGAGGCTAGGGTTTGAGGAACTCACACTCAGGATTATACTTCCCTGCATCCTCTTAACTGATCTTCCATGTTTTCTCTTGAATACATGAGTTAATTTTGTTTATCTTGATCCCATTGCCTTGGAACTATCTTTGCTTCTTTCCTGTATTATTAAAATCAACTTCTTTTTAAATTTATTAATTTAATTTAATTTTTTTCTTTCAATATTTTATTTAAATTCAAATTAGTTAACATGTAGAGTACTAGTAGTTTCAGGAGTAGAATTTACTGATTCAACACTTACACATAACACCCAGTGCTCATCACAACATGTGTCCTACTTAATGCCCATAATGCCATTTAGCTAATCCCTCCATACCCTCCCCTCCAGCAACCTTCAGTTTCTTCTCTATAGTTAAGTCTCTTATGGTTTGCCTCCCTCTCTATTTTTCTCTTATAAAATGAACTTCTAATTTGCTATGTTTCTTCCAACCTCCAAACTCCTATTCAAGTCTGTTCTTGTTACTTCCTTGCCCTAAATCTTTCTGTGTTGCCTGTTATTTCCAGAATTTAGCACCAACTACTTAGCAAGAAACATGAAGCCCTGCATGATGTGACTCATGTTGTAGGTCTTTTTTTTTCTTCATTTCTATGTATGTAAGAACCATCTCAACTGCAATGACTTTGAGTTCTCAAATTAAGTCAAACCATTTTCCCGTTTTTTTTTTTTTTTTTTTTCCTGAGAGCATATGTTCTTTTGTTTTGTTTTTGGTTGTTTTGAAATAATCATCCTCTCTTTATCCTCCTCCTGAGCTTTTATTTTTATTTTTTTCTTCCTTCAAGATGTAGCTTAATCTCTTGGAAATATTTTTGTGCCCTGCAAGCCATTATATACCTTTTTTCCATTCTCCGATGACATGATGTATTACAATTTTTTTTACACTTGCCACGATGTTGCAACCATTAATTTCTAGGCTGAGTCTTTGACAGCCAGAAACATGTGTTTCATTATTTTTTTAATTAATCAATTTATTTTAGAGGGTGGGGCACAAGGAGAGGGAGAAAGAGAATCTTATGCAGACTCCACATTCAGTGCAGAGCTACGGGGCTCAATCTCACAACCCTGAGATCACAACCCGAGCTGAAACCAAAAGTCCCCCATTAACCAAATGTGTCACCCAAGATCCCTGGTTTTTCTCTTTCTTTCTTTCTTTCTTTCTTTCTTTCTTTCTTTCTTTCTTTCTTTCTTTCTTTCTTTTTTTCTTTCAGATTTTATTTATTTATTTGACACAGAAAGAGATACCACAAGTAGGCAGAGAGGCAGGCAGAGAGAGAGAAGGAAGCAGGTTCCCTGCTGAGCAGAGAGCCTGATGCGGGGCTCTATCTCAGGACCCTGAGATCATGACCTGAGCTGAAGGCAGAGTCTTTAACCCACTGAGCCACCAAGGCGTTCCCCCTGTTTCGTTCTTAATACTACAGAAGATCGAACTAAATGTTTTCTGAATAAGTGAATGAATAATATTCATGATATTCCTTTCTTACATTCTGAGAAATTCCCCCTCAGGTAAAACATTCAGCACTGTTAAGTTTTGTCTGATGGGTTCCACTATGAACATGTGGGTAAGGAATATTTATTGTTATCTTCTTTGTATCAGTTGGTTCAGCTGATTAAGTTTACAAGCAGGGTTTAACTGCCTCATAATGCATGATTCAGCTTCTCTGAATACTATTATTTATACTATATTGTCTCAAATATAGTATTTTCTCCTCTACCACCCGCTCTTTCTCTCTCTCATCCACTTTCTGTTGTCTTTCTGCAATGGCAAGATTGCACTGAATTTCTCGTTTGACTCAGAAAATTCTTTTCTCATTTTGCTTCATCTGTCTACTTTCTGAACATCACATCTGAATTGTTCTCATCTTGTCATTCCTCTGAATCAATGAATCTTAAAATGTAAAAGATAAAAGTAATGTCAGCAATAATTGAGTCTTAATTTTTCATTTGGGAGATGAGGAAACAAACATATTGAAGGTAGAAAAAGATGGAAACATAACCTAAAATTGCAGCCTGATCCACTGTGGTTGCTCTGTGTCATTTGTTGTGGTGGCTAACATCTGAAACCCTGCCTGTGTTAGAGATCCCCCACTTAAAAGGCAGAGTTTGGAATTTGTCTCATACTCCATAACTGAAAATGTCACAGGTTTTTAAAGTCTTCCTGGATGCTAGGAAGTTTAAGGCTGTAGCATCAGATGCACCACCTTAGACTTTAAGTTGGAAACTAGCAATATTATTAAAGTGGGGCTCCTAGTTTCTCTGAGAGAAGAGGCAACACCACTGACTGTCCCAAAGTCACAATCACAGTCATTTCTGGCATAAGTATTTCTGTCTTGTAAGCATTTATTTTTTAGTAATAAATTAATAAATAAAATACTTTTTCTCCTAGTCCTATATATATGTGTATTTTTTCTTTTCCCTACAATATCTCCCCCCCCCCCTTTGGATATATGCATGTTATTTCTTTATTTTTTCGTTTATTTGTTGCTGTTGTTACATTTGTTTTCTCAAGTGTGTGTGGAATTTCTAGATATTCATTTGTAGTTATGAATTAAAAGCAATACTCAGTTAAGAAATTGCCATGAACTTCCTCTGTACCTGAAAAGGACATAGCTGAAGGCACCATGCTTCCTGATATCAAACTTTATTACAATGTTACCATAATCAAAGCAATATGGTATTGACATAAACACACACATACATGAATGGAACAGAATAGAGAGCCCAGAAATAAACCCATTCATATATATTTAGTTATCTATTACAATGAAGTCAAAATATAGAATGAGAAAAGGATAATCTTTTCCACAAATGGTTATGGGAAAAATTGATATTTACATGCATAGCAATAAAACTAGACTCTTATTTTACACCATACCCAAAAATAAATTCAAAATGGATTAAAGACTTCAACATGAAACCTGAAACTTCAAAATTCTTAAAAGAAAACAAAGGAGGTGAACTACTTAATATCAGTCTTGACAATGATTTTTTTTCAATGACACCAAAATCAAATGCTACAAATCATGTGTAAAAATCAGCAAGTGAGACTATATCAAACTAAAAAGCTTCTGCATAGCAAAATAAATCTTCAACTAAATGGATGGAATCAGAGAAAATACTGGAAACAATATAACTGATAAGAGATTAATATGTAACATATATATGTAATATATATAACAAACTCCTACAACTCATCAGCAGAAAAATCCTACACATCTAATAAATGGGCAGAGAAACTGAATATAATTTTTCTAAAGAAAACATGGAAATAGCCACCTAGGTGCTCACATCATTAATCATATAGGAAATGCAAACCCAAATTATAATTAGATATCACTTCACACCTATTAGGATGTCTCTTATCAAAAAGACAGGAGATAACAAATATTGGCAAGGATGTTGAGTAAACGGAACCCTTATACATTCTTTATGGGCATGTAAAATGGTACAGTTACTATGGAAAACAGTATGAAAATTTCTTAAGAATTTAAATAACAGAACTACCGTATGACTCAGCAAGCTCACATCTAGGTGTATATCCAAAGGAAAGGAAGGCTGGATATCAAAAAGATAGTTGCATTCCCAGGTTTAACTCACTGCTCATCGATGGCTGAGTGGATAAAGACAATGTGGTATAAGCATACAATGGAATATTCTTCAACCATGAGAAAAAAGGAAATCTTGCCTTTTGAAACAACATGGTTAGAACTTGAGAGCATTAAACTAAGTGAAATGAGCCAAATAAAGACAAATGCTTTATGAACTCATTTATTTGTTCACTCTTAAATAAAAAAAAAAAAAGAAAAAAGAAAAATAAATGCAAACTCATAGAAACAAAGTTGAAAAACAGATGATAAGATGACAAGGACTGGGAGGTGGGTAAAATAAGGAGAAGTTGGGAAAGAGGTACAAACTTTTAGCTATAAGGTGAATATGTTCTGAAGACCCAATGTAAAACATGGTGACTCGAGTTGATAACTTTGTATTGTATAATTGAAATGTGCTAAGGAGGGAGAACTTAAATGTTCTCACATACACACAAAGGATAAATATGTGAGGTGATTGATGTATTAATTAACTAAAAGTGGGGAAATCTATCATAGTGCATAGATTTATCAAGTCACCATGACTTACACTTTAAATATCTTGCTATTTTAAATGTCAATTATGACTCAATAATGTTGAAATTTAAAACTTAATAAAATAAGAGAAATAAAATGACACTATATAATTTCTGGGATTCTTTTTAGTTGTTCCTCTCATAAAGTAAATAAAAAGAATTGTTTTCGTAAATTGGAAGTCTTTTGCAACTCATGACACTTGCATCAGTTAATTCAAAGAGTAATTGTCCCTGCCAAGATGGATTGTAATAATTTCACCTTGAATATCAAAATCCAACAGGAAGTTAAATGTCTTGGAATCAAAAGACCCAAAGACATTTAGTGTCACTGCAGCAAACATCAAATGCAACCCCAGGAAAATATTTGATCATGAGTCATAAAGATCTGTTCTGAGCCATGAATTATATTTAGAGGGAGACAGTAAACACAATTTGCTTTCAAGTTTTATATCTTCAGCACACTCATTTTCTCAGGTGTTAATATGAAGAGATGTAAATAGCCCAGGAACTACTTTTCGAAACACGAGCTATAAAATTAATGATCTCTGCCAAAGATTTTCACATTTCTCATCACGATAAACAAATTGGACATAAAACAGCCTGGCTGGATGTGCCTTTGTTGGTAGAGGAGTATGTGTGGGGGAAGTATTGGGTCGTAGGTAGTGATATAACCTTTTTAAGAAAGGGGGAAAGGAGAGGAAAATAAATAGGGCTTTAAATTATATTGGTTTAAAAATGACAGGTGCTCATTCGAATATCTATAAGGCACTAGCCAAGACAATCAAACTCATGGCTTCATGACTGGATGTGTAAAGGTTCAGTTTCAAAAACACACCATTGATGAGATAATAGGAAGACAAATGTAAGAGATATGAGGCTGTGGACCTGACAGAGTTGACTGCTCACTGAGGTGGGGGCCTCTGCCATTGTAGACTCACTTATAATTTATTTCTCTCCTTTGCAATCTGCCAATTGTTCACAATGACAGAAAGTGGTAGGACTGCCTAGAGTTCACTAGAGGCAAAAGTTAGGGGCCGAAGTCCTTTATAAGAAGAGGCTACAAAGAAAACATACCCTAAACACATTAGGGACATCTGGGTGGCCCATTCAATTAAGCATCTGACTCTTGATCTTGACTCAGGTCATGATCTCAGGATTGTGAGATCTAGCCCTGAGTCCAGCTCCCTGCTCAGTGGGGGTCTGCTTCTTTCCCTCTCCTTCTGTTCCTTCTTTCCCCTGTTCTCTCTGTCTCTCTCTCAAGTAAATAAATAAATCTTAAAAAATATTATAAATTTATTTCTTTTCATTTTCTGCAAAAAATAAAAGACATAGAAAAAAATTAACATGATTTCAGGGTCATGAGATCAAGCCCTGGTCAGGCTTCATGCTCAGCACAGAGTCTGCTTCTTTCTCTCTCTCTCTGCCCACCCCCTCTCTTTCTCTCTCTCCCTCTCAAATAAATAAATAATAAAATCTTAAAAAAAACACACACACACTCAAATTTCCTAACATTTTTTTCTTTATATTAGGAAGGAGTGCACACAAAGATAGTATATATGCAAAAGTACTTTTTAAAATACATACAGATTCACAGTGATAGTTAAGAGTTCTATTTTCCCATGGGATTCGATTTGAATGTGTCCATTTTTATACAGATATCTACTATTTATTGTAGGAAAGCCATCTATAACATAGGTAAGGCCTATTGGAAGTATTTTGGGCCTGAATCTACATAACTATAGGTGTATTTGAATATTTCTGTGCTGATAAATATGATGGAAAATAATCTCTAAAAATGAATAAATGAATGAATTAATGAATAAATGAATGGCAGAAAATTCTCCTAGTAAGGAACCACTTCTGCATGAATATTAATTTACTTGATAGTAAATCTAAAAGCTTATCTATACATCCAGAGGGTAACAAATCTAACCTCTATTTAGTGCTTAACATGCAAGACTTGGTTCCAAGGATCTTACATAAATTAACATCTCAGAAATAAGTTCTATTATATTGTAGGTGGTACAACTGTGAAAGTAAGAGGTTACATAAGCTTCCCAAATTCCCTTAGTTACCAAGAGGTAGAGTCAAGATTTGAACTAAAGCAGTCTGGGTCTCTGGTCTTGAGCTCTGGAAGGAGGGCACAGTGAATGCTCAAGGAATGGTGATTATATAGAGAAGAGTGCAGAGCAAATTGGAGCTAACCATGTAAATGATGCTTCCTCCCCTACAGTTCACCCTCGATATCCTCCATGCTTAAAATATTAAATAACTCTCATGTGATCACTAAGGAACAAACATGGTAAAAGAGAGATGTACAGATAAACAGGACTTCTCTCTTTGACAGAGATTTAATCTTGAAAAAGAGACTTAAGGTGGATTTTATCCAAAACATGAGCTTCTCATAGATAGAGATTAAATTCAGAATATTCCAAGAAATTTAATTATGGAAAGAAAACAATAGGTATCAAGCATCTACCTGGTCCCAGGTGGGAGCATTAACCTTGTGAAGGCCTAAATGATTGTTACCGCTATCTCGATTTAACAGAGAAGGCCATTTCATTCCTGAAAGTTTAAATAACTTGAATAAGATTGTGAATATCAAAAAAAGAGTGAAAATTGCATCAGAATACATATAACTTCAGAATTCTACTGTCTTCCATTAGGGAAAATACTATTATTACCTATGAGCTGTCTAGTGAATAGAACCAACCTGTGTGGAACAGAGCCTGCATTTACCATCAGGTATATTAATTTTTGTGCCAATGTGGTTCAGGACTGGGAGAATTTTCTGCCATTCATTCGTTCATTCATTCATTGTCCTACTTGGTGTGGTTTGAGCCAAGATCAGGGTGTAAGCGTGTCATTCTTATCAGGCTGTCTAATATTATACACAGATGAGACTCCCACCTAGTAGGCTGGATACTTGTGCTTGTGTGGGGAGACTGGGAGTGATAGGGAGGAGGATGTACCCTACCTTGTGCTGCTTCTCTCTCCCTTTTCTATTGGATGCCACAGGGAAGATAAGAACATGGAAAATCTCATCTGATTTCTGTGGTTGTTTGGGGCACCTCTGCCGCAGTCACATTCTTCAACCTTCTCGTCTGCTCTGAAATTCAGGGCAGCTGGAGCCTGTTCACTGTATATCCAGCGAGGATTTGACTTCTGGCAGGGCTTGATCAATGGAAGGCAATGAAATAAGATTTAGACCAAGAGAATGGGATAAACCATTTTGTTTCTTTCCCTTCTTTTTGGCTCAGGAGACATTTCTTTGGGGCCCCATCTCCTGTTTAACAAGCCCACTAAGGTTCCAGCCTCTGCTTGGTGACCAAGAATCTTGGGCTGAAATTCCCCACCTCCTTTCACTGCCCTTGGCAGTGTCAATGACTTCCAGCTATTGTTAACCACTGAGCTCTTTACTGTGGCCTACACAGCTTCTCAGATCTCTAGTTCTCTTTTGGCCTCTGTTTACTGTTTGGTTCCTGGCAATAGAATTGGAACAGATACTATCTGCTGTGCGGACTGGTTTATGAATGAGGATGCTTTGCTTCGTGGCTGGAGGGTGTGGCTTTGCTACCTCTTTTCTGAGGTCTACCATTGTAAACCCTAAACATCCACACCTAAAAGACTTCCGTCGTCAGACAGACAATTTCTGCAGAGGTTAACAATCAAGAAAAATTCTTTTCAAAATGGAAGTTTTCTTCAAAATGACCCAGTCAAGCTTCCATCTGTGGTATCCAAAAACCAGCCCATTGTCAAATATTTACTTTTGCCCAAAATAGTTAGAAGTGTTGCTTCCTCCCTGTCAACCCCCTTCAGACTCTTAAGCCATCTTCTCAAAAATAAACTTCCTCAGAGATCAAAATGAGATTACTTCACAATCCACATTTCAAGGGGCAAATGTGAAGCTCTGTGAGGCTTTTCTTGAAACTCTCCACCTGTGTACTGAGGTGAAGAGAATCCGCCTCTCCTGTTCCTTGGGAGGGGTTGAGGAAGATGAGAAGCTATAATATACCAATATACCAACAATTCTGGAAAAACTCTAACATAGAAAAAAAAAAAAAGCTAACACCTCATATCTACCAGTCTTCTGGAAACAAAACAAAACAAAACAAAACACAAAGTCAAAGACAAATGAATAATTGGGAAAATCTTCACAATAAAGTATAGCTAAATAGTAACATCTTTAATTAATAGCTGTATAAATATCACTTCATCAGTGCTCTAGCACATTGCTTTGGCATGTTGGAATATTTGGAAACTTGTTTTCCTCTTAACCTTTAATTATCATCAAAAACAAGGAACTAAGAGTCCCATTCTGTCATCCATGCTTCATATTTTTAAGCAATACATGTACATATTATAAAATTGATACAAATTAGATACATAGTGAAAATTATCCTTCCTTGCATCTGCCTCCATCTTCCCCTCCCACCAAAGTAATACTACCTATTGGTTTCTTGCATCCATCCAGGGATATGCTATGCATTGAATATAAATTTATTTTTGTGTTTTTTAACCAATGCAGAATATTATACAAGTTGTTGCATCCCTTATTTTTAGTTTTCATTGTATACCTTAGAGTTGTTTTTTGTTTTTGTTTTGTTTTGTTTTGTTTTGTTTTTATGAGAGAGAGCCCTTTGGAAAGTGGGAGGGGAGAGAGGCAGAGGATGAAGGACAGAGAGAATCTCAAGCAGACTATACGCCCAGTGCCGAGGCCAATGCAGGGTTCGATCCCAGGACCCTGAGATCACCACCTGAGCCTAAATTAAAAGTAGGACACTTAACAAACAGACTGAGCCACCCAGGCACACGCCTACCTTACGATTCTGCCACATCAGTACAGAGATGCCTCATTTTTTCCCACAGGAGTATGATCTTCAGTTACATGTATTTACCATACAAACTTTAACCAGTACTCTACTGATGAACATTTTGATGGTTATTTTTTGTAATAGACACACATACTCAACATGCAACCTGTACTTTTGTCAATTACATATATTTGCAGAAAACATTCACAGAAATAAGTTGTGCCAAAGTTTATGTGCATTTTAAAGGTTGATAAAGATTGCTAAATTGTCCCAAGTTAGTGCTTTATACTTCACCCAGGAAAATAAGATAATTTGTTTATCAGAACATGAGTTGTATTATGAACTTGTTCGTAACTTACTACTCTTAAGTGATGAATCCCATTATCATTTTCATATAAACATTTATTTTCAGTGAAATTTTGCATATTTTCAGCTACCTAAAACCATTTGTATTTCGTTCTCTGAGCCATTGGTTCACATCCTTTGTCATTTTCCTAAGGGACTCATTAAATTGCTCTAATAATTCTTATGGCTGTTTACTTATTAAAAATGTTATCTACTTATCTGCACTGTGAATTAGAAAGGTGTTCCTCAACTTTTAAGTTGTCTTTTGACTTTATGTTTTTTAAATACATGGAATTTATTTTCTATTTTTCTATTTTCTATATGCCTCTTGTGTTTTTGGTTCTTATGTCTTTTATTTACTGTCTTCTGTTAAATGCATGTATTTTAGAATAGAACACTGTTGATTTTTAACTTTTTTTTGCATTGTTTTCTTAGTTATTTGTCTAGGAATTACAATCAGCCTCTAACTTATCACAATTTTTTTCCAAATTAATTCTGATATAATCCTATTAAATTACAGAAAAGATCTACCTCCTGTTTCCACCTATCTCCGCAGAGTTGTAATAGATATAAATATTTAAATATATTTTCTATAATGAAGATTTTTAGATAGACAATCATAAGCTTATTCACCAAGCAGCTAAAAGACTTAAAAAATAGATATATTTTCTATCAGATATATCACTACCCATTACTATCTAAAATAGTATTATAATTATTGTTTTGTGTAATTTTTAGTGTTTAAGAGAAAAATGAAATACATCTTTGTAGTCTTTCATATTAATACACATATGCACCATTTTTTATTTCTTTCTCTTTCTTTCCCTCTTTCTTTCTTCTTTGCTTCCTTCCTACCTGCTTGCCTTTTTACATTTGTGCTTCTACGAGGGTCCATTTTCTTTCAGCCTGAAAAACATGCCTTTATTATTATTATTTTTTAAGGTTTTATTTATTTTTTTGACAGAGATAAACACAGCAAGAGAGGGAACACAAGCAGGGAGAGTGGGAGAGGGAGAAGCAGGCTTCCCATCAATCAGGGAGCTGGATCTAGGGTTCCATCCGAGGACCCCGGGATCATGACCTGAGCCGAAGGCAGATGCTTAACAACTGATCGACCCAGGTGCCCCACCTTTATTATTTTTTATATGATAGGTCTGCTAGCAATAACTTCACAACTGTTTATTTGGGGGGGGGGGAGTCTATTTCACCTTCATTTTTGATAAATGGTTTTCCCGCAAATAGAATTATTGGTTGACAGCCAATCCCACCCCAATGTTCTGCATATGTCTTTCTACTGCCTTCTGTTCTCCATTGTTAAAAATGAGAAGTCAGTTGTTAACTGCATTGGTACTTTCTTGTGTATGATGAGTGATTTTTCTCCAGTTGCTTTCGGGCTTTTCTCTTTGTCATTGGCTTTTCAATTTGACTCAGTGTACCTATTTGTGAATCTCTTTGTATTTATACTATGTAAGATTTGTTGACCTTCTTTATGGTGAGCAAGAAGAATTGATGCAAAATATTGATCTTATGTTGTCTCCGATGCAGAATTTTATATTCTGTCAATAGCCAGAAAACCATGGCAGACCAATTTGTTAGCTTCTGAGAAGTGTAAAAATCTCAGAGAATTCCCATTTCTTCACAATACCTTATTAACCATTTTATTTGTGCTATAATACATATGTATATACACATATATATGTATATGTGTGTATGTATGTGTGTGTATATATATGTGTGTGTGTGTGTGTGTGTGTGTGTATACATATATATACATATTTCCTGAGCAGATCTACCTAGTGCCGAAAGTGATGAGTTTATGTTTACTCATTCTATAGGAATATTGTATCTTTTTATTTCTCTAATTTTAACCAATATTGGGTAGTATATTATTTGGGAGGGATATCTATAACTATTAAATGTTAATTATTTATTGAATATTTTTTCTTTTTGCAAAGTTTTTTTTCTTTTTGTCTTAAATCCAAACCCACGTTATATTAATATAATACTTTGCTCTATTTTTGTTTAAAGTAGTATGCTTCTGTCCTTCCCTTTATTATCAACATTTATTTTTAGAAAACACACTTTTTATAGTTTCTCTTATACACAATGTGTAGCTGCATTTCATTTTGTGAACCAGTCTTTTAAATTAAGGGTTAGGAAATTGTGGTCTCTAGGTCATATCTGGTTGCACCCTCTCATTTATGTATTATTTATGGTTTTATTATACTAAGATGGCAGACTTATATAGTTGTATTTGAGGTCATATGATTTCAACACTTAAAATTCTTATTATCTGGCCCTTCATAGAAAAAATTTGATAACTCCTCTACTTAATAATATTTTATGCTGGGCTTTTATATTTTATTCCTTTGTTTCTTTTTGTTTAGGATACATTTTATGTTTCCTTGTTACATATGTTTTTTTCTTCATAATTTAAAATTATTTTTAAGCTTTTCTAGCCATGATGGTTTTAGCCATAGCTTTCTGTAGTAGATCGGGTTCTCTTTTACTTTAGACCCTTGTCCTTCTAATAATGACTTCTTAATCTGATTATTGCGTATATGGGTATCTTTTATAGTTTCTACATCGCCTATCACCCTTCCACCTCACCCTCACTATGAATTTTTATAGATTATATTATTTTTTAGTTCTTCATATTTTACCTTAGTATGACTAATCTTGGATTTATATTCTTTAAATTATATTATGATATCCTTGATATTAAACTAGAGAACGTTATTGCACTTTATAATACTCCCAGTATTCCTTTTTCCTTCCTTTTTCTTCCTTTTTGATCTGTATTAGTCATATTATTTCTACATTCCTATAGTAATATATGCATTCTGTTCCTCAACTCTAAATCACCCAAAATTTTTCAGACTTAGTCATAAATTTAAGTTAATCTATTGCTGAGAGATATTTCATTGTTAATTAGGCACCTAGTGTTTCTGCTAATTAAATTATCTTCTATAGTAGTGTTTTAGTAAAAGTTTTATTCAAAATTTATGAGTCCTCATATATTCATTAATATTCATATTTTGCATTTGAGTGGCAGTTTGAATTATTATAAAATTCCTCAACCACTTTGGTCTCTAGAACTTTGGAGGTATTGTACAAATGTCCCCTAAATTTTAGTATTGCTGTAGAAGTCTAAGGTTTGCCTTAGCTGCTTTATTTTTTTAAGCTTAGATATAGCTTTGTATCTTCTTTGCCTTAAATCCCTTGGTATTAGTTTTCTAGGGTTGCCAGAACAAAATACCACAGACTGGGGTGCTTGAGTGGCTTAGTTGGTTAAGCAGCTCTTGATTTTAACTCCGGTTATGATCTCAGGGTAATGGAATTTAACCCCACATCAGTCTGTGTACTCAGGAGGTGGGAGGAGTCTGCTTGAGATTCTTTCCCTTTCTCTTTGGCCCTTCCCCTGCTTGTGTGCTCTCTCTCTCTCTAAAATAAATAATACATCTTAAGAAATTAAACAAACAAAACACAATGAAATAAAATCCCACAAACTGAGTGGCTTAAATAATAGATTTTTTTTTTTCCTCTTAGTTCTGGAGACTGGAAGTCCAAGGTGTCAATAGGGTTGATTTTGATTTTTTTTCTTTCTTTTTTTTTTTTTTTTTTTGAGAGAGAGAGAGAAAGGAGAGAGAGAGAGAGAAAGAGAAAGAGAAAGAGAAAGAGAAAGAGAAAGAGAAAGTACAAGTGAGGGGGAGGGGCAGACAGAGAGGGAAAGAGAGACCCTTAAGCCTGCAGCAAGGATACATCTTTCAACCCTGAGATCCTGACCTGAATAGAAACCAAGAGTCAGTTGCTTAACTGACTCAGCCACCCAGGTGCCCCAGGGTTGATTTCTTCTGAAGCCTTTCCTTTACTTGCAAATGGTCACCCTCTTGTTGCCGCTTTCCATGATTGTCCCTCTGTGAGTGGGCATCCTTTTAATAATGCGTATCCAAAAAGATCAAATTCTGAGTTACTGGGGCTTCAGGCTTCAACAGTCTCCAAAGTCAGTAGTTTTAATTTTTTTTAAAGATTTTGTTTTTATTTATTTGAGAGAGAGAGAGCGCGCATGAGAGGAGAGAAGGTCAGAGAGAGAAGCAGACTTCCCATGGAGCTGGAAGCCTGTTGTGGGACTTGATCCCGGACTCGGGGATCATGACCTGAGCCAAAGGCAGTCGCTTAACCAACTGAGCCACTCAGGTGCCCCAAAGTCAGTAATTTTAAGTAGCCATTGATAATTCAAAAATAATGTTAATGATCATTTTTCAACCTTCATTTTTTTTCTTTAGGGAAAAAGTGTTTCCTTCAATCCCTAGGTTTAAGTCCTTTTTTTTCTAAGATTTTATTTATTTATTTGACAGGGAGAGAGAAAGAGCAAGCACACAAATAAGGGGAGCAGCAGAGGGAGAGAGACAGAAGTAGGCTTTCCACTGATCAGGGAGCCTGATGTGGGGCTTGCTCCCAGGACCCTGGGATCATGACCTGAGCCAAAAGCAGACACTTAATCAAATGAGCCACCCAGGCACCCCTAAGTCTTTTTTTTTTCTAATTTTGAAAAGTTTTCTTGAATTGTACCTTAGAATTTTTTAATTTTATTTTTTTATTTCAAAATATAAAGTAATTATACACATGTGGCACCTCTTTTGTCTTTCCTAATATTTATTTCTAATTTCTCTTAATGTATTATTTGCTTCCCCTAAATTTTCCTTCTTTTTCTATATTCTGTTGTATGTCCCTAATGCTTTTAGAAGCGTATGCTCTTTCTTTACGTTATATCTTTATTGGAATTTGTTTCTGTCATGGTTTTATTTTTCTCTTCCACTTTTTTAAACTGAGACATCAGGTCATGAATCATTTCCTGCTGTTATTTTTCACTATTTTACCAAACTTTGGATACCTCTGATTTTATCTCATTGTCTTACCAAATTTTTTGAATTTATGTGTGGTTACTGTTTTCCTCTGGTGGTGATTTTTTTTTCCCTGATGAATGTTCTCTGCTATTCCTTATAATGTCCCTAACCTCCTATTTCATTTTACTATTACCAATAGTATCTTTGAACATTATGTTGTTGACTATTTAGTATTACTCATCTCTCAATAAAGTGTATTTTTTTTGCATTAAAAAATTACAGGAGATTCATAGAACAAAACAAAACAAAAAACAAAACAACACAAAACATAAAACAAGGAAGTATCCTAAACTGGAAGAAATTCTTTCTAGATCACAGTGAATTTTCATAAAACAAATAGTTGTCTTGCCCACATTGCTTTGACATTAAGTTCTTTCCAGTTAATAGAAATCAGTGACTGTATTGTAGTAACTTAAAATGAAAATTTCTCTTTTATAGCCTGCTTCACAGATACACCGCTTCCTGCTAAAATGGCTTGTCTGTGTACTCCCTCAGTCAGGTTGGACCTCTCCACTTCCTTATCCTGTGAAATGTGTTAAAGAAACTTGGTTTTACCATTGGAGCAGAGATCACATTGTCATTGTTTTAAAAATAATATTAATGTGACTCTTCCAGACAAGCTAGAAAACTGCTCAGGCTCCATGTGTGAATGAGCTCCTCAGGTTTATTGTTGTATCATGTGACCATTACTCTTCTTTCTTATTTATTTATTTATTTCTTCTTTCTTTTTTAAATTGAAGTATAGTTGACACACAATTTACATTAGTTTCAAGTGTAAAAAGTAGTGATTTGACAACTCTATACATTATGCTGTGCTTACCACAAGCGTACTTACCCTCTGCCACCATACAATGCCTTTAAAATACCAGGACTATATCCCCTATGCTGTGCCTTTTATCCCTGTGACTTATCCAGTCCTGTACCTCTCTCTTTTCTTGACCCCTTTTTGTCATATCCCCCACCCCACTCCCTCTTTTATGCAATTGTTGGTTCAATGGCAGGGCCTTCTTGAAAATTATGAAGACCTTATGTGTAATTTCTAGTTTCATTGAAGTTTCAACTTGACTTTGTTTTTTATGAGCAAAGGATAGAACAAATGCCTTTATACACTTTCTTAAACATGAAATGGTAATTAATGTATAACATTTAATGTACTTAACTATGTTCTGGATATTGTTTCAAATGTGCCTTCTCTATAACTCATTTAAGGAAGGCCCAGAGTACCTATATTTGTGTATATTCACATTTCTACATTTTCATGGTGAGATGAGCACTGGAGACTTTTATCAGACTTCCAAATGGATACATAATTCCAAAATGATTTAAAATAATGATTCTAAAAGTAATCTGATAAGCAAATTAAAAGCATGAATGTATTCCTGCTAGATACTTAGGTTCTAAAATTCAAGGGACTAAAACAATATTGAAATCAATCTATAAATACAGATGTGCACCAAACATGATTTGCAGACTGCTTAGTATTTCATATGCTCATTAACTATTGTTTCCTTGTTTTAATTTTATGCAGATTCATCTTGGGTAAACAAAATACAAATGTATACTGTCTTTATGCTATTGCATGTTTTCTCAGTCAATAGTAGTGGTTAATATATATTGAGCATTTAAAATAAGTTAGCAACATTTAGGTCTGTTTCTATTTTTATTTTTGTTTTTTATTTTTATTTTTTTAAAGATTTTATTTATTTATTTGACAGAGAGGGATAGATCACAAGTAGGTGGAGAGGCAGGCAGATAAAGAGGGGGAAGCAAGCTCCCTGCTGAGCAGAGAGCCCAATGTGGGACTCAGTCCCAGGACCCTGAGATCATGACCTGAGCCAAAGGCAGAGGCTTTAACAAACTGAGCCACTCAGGCTCGCCTAGGTCTGTTTTTATCATGTTTCGTTTATTCATTTATTTTTTATTTTTATTTTTATTTTAGGAGAGGGGAGAGCGGTGGTGAAGGGGCAGAACAAGGAGAGAGAATCTTAATTTTTTTAAAGATTTTATTTATTTATTTATTTATTTATTTATTTATTTATTTGAGAGTGAATAAGAGAGTGAAAGCACACAAGCTGAGGGAGGGGAGAGGGAGAAGCAGACTCTGCAGAGCAGGGATCCCCATGTAGGGCCCCATCTCAGGACCCTGGGATCATGACCCAAGCCGAGGGCAGACACTTAACCACCTGAGCCACTCAGGAGCTCCAAGGGAGAGAGATAATCTTAAGTAGGCTCTGTGCCAAGCACAGAGCCTGACACAGGGTTTGATCTCACATCCCTGAGATTCAACCCTGAGTTGAAATGAAGAGTCAGATGCTTAACGGACTAAGCCACCCAGTCAGATGCTTAACGGACTAAGCCACCCAGCTTAACAGACTAACTACCAGTGTGTCATTTGAATTCTTGAAACAACACTAAGATATAAGTTCTGGAGCCCCTGGGGGTCTCAGTCGTTGGACATCTACCTTGGGCTCAGGTCATGATCCCAGTGTCCTGGGATTGAGTCCCATATTTTGCTCTCTGCTCAGTGGGAAGCCTGCTTCTCCTTTTCCAGCAACCCCATGCTTGTGTTCCCTCTCTTGATATCTCTCTCTGTCATAAATAAGTAAAATATTAAAAAAAATAAGTTCCATTTTCATTACCATATTTTAGAGATTAAAGCATTGAAATATAGCTGATTTAGAAACTTATCAATGGATATATAGCCAGTGAATCATGGAATGAGATGTGAACCCAGGACATCATGTTTGTTTGTTTAAAATATTGAAAGAGGATCTTCATTACCTAAAAATCTTTAGAAATTCTATGCGAGATAGAGTTTAAACTTTTTCTGATAGTCATCCCTATCAGAAAGTCATATTATAAACAATATATAACATAGGGCGCCTGGGTGGCTCAGTGGATTAAGCCTCTGCCTTTGGCTCAGGTCATGATCTCAGGGTCGTGGGTCAAGCCCCGCATCGGTCTCTCTGCTCAGCAGGGAGTTTGCTTCCTCCTCTCTCTCTGCCTGCCTCTCTGACTTCTTGTGATCTCTCTGTCAAATAAATAAAATCTTTAAAAAAATAATAAATAAATAATATATAACATATATTATTTAATATATATTATAGTAAAGCAGTGTTTGTAAATTAACCTGATGGTTTGTAATGAAGAAAAGCTAGCAAGAAAAATTTAGTAGCACCTCTGCTAAAGTGAGACTGATCTAAATGGGTAGAACCAGAAATAAAATTTTAAGAATTTATGAGAAGATATGGCACCTGGCGGCTCTGTTAGTTAAGTGCCCAATTCTTGATTTTGGCTCAGGTAATGATCTAAGTGTTGTGAGAAGAGCTCTGCATCATGCTCCTTGTTGGGCACGGAGCCTGCTTAGGATTCTCTCTCTTCCTCTCCCCTCACCCCTCCCCAACTCTCTCTTTCTCAAAAAAAAAAAAAAAAAAGATTCTGAATAGAAAAATCAATGCAATATCTTTTAGATCTTGTTCATTAAACAATGGGGAAATGTGAGGTAAATTGTGGTTCTGCTTTGTGTCAGAAAATCAGGACTATGCAAGGCAGGCTCTGAGGGTATGTGATCCTTGTCTTGAATTTTGCTGCTAGTTATCTGTGTCTTTATTGTGTTTCTGCCCACTTTGTTTCAACCTCCACTTCTTCTCTTTGACTACTTGTCTGATCAGCACTGCCTGTTGGCCCTTCCAAGGGATCAAGAGTTTCTTCATTGTTCTAGTGCATTTTTCAATCATACTAAGTGTTTTTTTGTTGTTATTGTTTTGTTTTGTTTTTGTTTTAAAGGTTTTATTCACTTATTTTAGAGAAAGAGAGAGCATGAGCATGGAGAGGGGCAGAGGGAGACGGAGAAGCAGACTCACCACTGAGCATGGGGCCCAATCTGGGACTCGATCCCAGGATCTAGGGATCATGACCTGAGCCAAAGTCAGATGCTTAACCAACTGAACCACCCTGGCACCTCCATGTTCTATTTTTCGAATGTGTACTTGTTTTGGCTGTCCACTGCAGAAAAGCCTCAACAGGCTGGCTTACAGTAGCATAGCTTTGCATCTCTGCCCTGTCTTTCTCCCCATTCTGCTACCTGAAACAGAGAACTAGAAATTAATGAATACACTTAATATTAAACATGCTGAGAAGGAATCAGCATTGAAATTTTATCCAAACAGGATTATAGGTTGATTTAAAGGTTCCATAGTTATTTAAAAAATTCCTAGACTCACCAAAGTTATTTTTCTTTCATAATTGGTCTAAGTTCTGTCTGTACATCATAATATAAATGATTAATAGCAGAGAACAAACAGTTTTATGAAGTACTGAGATTAGAAAATACAAGCAAATTACAATTCAATATGTAGTTCAGTTGTGAAAGAGAAGATTAAGTGTTACAATCTATTATATATTTTATTCTGTTTTGACATTATCTGGTTCTGTTTCTACTATTTCTTATCCTTAAGAAGTTTATCACAATTGTTCAATTTATTTTTATGGAGTTTGTAGATGATGGATACTTTTCCAGGAAAATATCTTTTCTAATCTTCATAACAACTGTGCAAGGTAGATACTATTATCTCTACTTTAAAGATGAGAAAATTAGGGCTTAGAAAACGAATGAAGGATTTCTTGGTTAAATTGGTAGATTAAACATGCATATTCAACCCACAAATCACGTGAGAATTATATCAAAAGGAAGGAAGGAAGTAAGGAAGAAAAGAAAAGAAATTAAAAATGAGAAAAAGAAAAAAAGAAAAGAAAAGAAAAGAAAAGAAAAGAAAAGAAAAATCTAAAATGTCCATAATCTAGTGTAGCAGGTACTCATAATAGTAGGGAGGATTAGGCAGGCTTAAGAACAGTATAATTTCTTGTAAGTAAAGACATTAATCTCTCTGTTGCTCTTCTATGTCAGACAACTGCTTCCTAGGAAAAAGGAAATATTTATCCCCTAGAGAAGACAAAAAAGAGGGTTTCTGGCCTTGGAAACACCAGGCATAGGTAAAGGTAGTGAGGCTAAAAGGAGAAATTTAAATGAATACTTAAAAATAGAAAATCGAACTAAACACACACACACACACACACACACACACACAACGGAGTCTCATGTAAAAAGTCAGAAAATTGAAAGGAATCTCATATTTTCCATAGCAGTTCTTAATGCTAAAAGATAAAGAAGCTAAATTTTAAGCTTAGTACAAATGACATCCAATTTGGCATTCCTAACTAACCAGCTTATTGATTTATTTTGAAGGCACAACAAGCATGTGAAAGATTATAAAATTTCACTTTGATGTACCTTTTCTTAGAAATATACTAGAAGATATTCTCTATTTGCCAAAATATGAGAGAAAACAAAATAAGGGTTGGAAGGAGAAAAAGAGAGAGAGAGAAAGAGAGAGAGAGAGAGAAAAGTGAAATCTCCACATTTATGTTGAAGGGATTTTTAACATGCCACATATAGCTATTGAGCACGTGAAATGTCATTAGGCCAAAATGAGATGTGCCTGAAAACAGGGGTTAGCAAACTTTTTCTATAAAGATTCAGATAGTAAACATTTTAGGCTTTGCAGGCCAGACAATTCAACTGTAGTAGCAAGAAGCAGCCACTGATGATAACAACAAATGGTGGAGACTTTGTTCTAATAAAATTTTATTTGCAAAATCAAGTGGTGGACTGGATTTGGCTAACAGCCTTGTTGACCCATTATCTAAGTATAAAATACACTGTGGATTTCAAATTTAAGTACATATTAAAATGGAATATATAATGTCTCAATTTATATATTGATTATATACTGAAATGATAATTTTGAATATATTAGTTTACATAGGATATATTTTAAAATTAAATTTGCCAGCTTTATATTTATTTTTTATATGTGGCTACCAGACCTTTAAACTTAGGTATATACCTTCCATTCCATTTCTGTTGGAAAGTGCTATCTAGAATGATAACTCTGCCTTTTGCATAGAGCTTCCAGTCTAGACTGAAATCCATTGGATGATTCAGGAGTCATTCACTCAAAAAATTAAAAGCAGCATAACATCAAATATGATCAAACAAATGATAGGAGAATTACATGAGAGAGATGATTTCAGATTGAACTACTAATAAATTAAAAAAAAATCTAGGCAAATGGAAAATAGAAAGCAACAGCAATAATCCTTAAATCCAGGAAACTGAAAAAACTATACTAGAAAGGACAAGTAAACATGCTATAATGTGTGCCTCAACTATAAATATATGCCTTGACTTATGCCATATTATCATAGAAATGCAAACACTGGATATTGTTTTAATAGTTTGAGAGGTAGAATTTAGTGATTCATCAGGTGCATATAACACCCAGTGCTCATTACATCAAGTGTCCTCCTAATGCCCGTCACCTAATTAACCCATACCCTCACCCACCTCTCCTCCAGCAACCCTCAGTTTCTTTCCTAAAGTTTAGCATCTCTTCTGGTTTGCCTCCCTCTCAATTATTTTATTTTTACTTCCCTTCCCCTATGTTCATATGTTTTGTGTCTTAAATTCCACATATGAGTGAAACCATATATTTGTCTTTCTCTGAGGACTTATTTTGCTTAGCATAATACCTTCTAATTCCATATTTTGGCTATTGTGGACATTGCTCTTATAAACAGTAGAGTCCAGATGCCCCTTCAGACCACTCATTTGTATCTTTGGAGTAAATACCCAGTAGTGCAATTGCTGGGTTGTAGGGTAGCTCTATTTTCAACTTTTTGAGGAACCTCCATATGTTTTTCCAGGGAGGCTGCACCAGCTTGCATTCCCACCAACTGTACCAAGGGAACCAAAGGGTTCCCCTTTCTCCGCATCCTTGCCAACATCTGTTGTTTCCTGCATTGTTAATTTTAGCCATTCTGACTGGTGGTTTCAATTTGTATTTCCCTAATACAGATGGTGGGGGGCTCTTGGTTTTTATAACAACTTTAGTAGAATTGATTCCTTCAATATATCTGTATGCATAACTGTAAAAACAGAATAGATGATAACTATGATGACTAAAAATAGAATTTTTAATATGGAAGAAAGGAAGAGAAGGAAGAAGGGAGGAAGGAAATCACATCACAGTATTTGCACAATGTCACATGTTAGTGATGGAGCTGCCATCTAATCCGAATCTGACCCGTCTGACTTCATTACAACATGCTGTCTGAATGCAGAAATAATTAAAATATGAGCAATGTCAGGCAGATTAAATGACAGCTGTTTACATAGTCATTGGCAAGAGTTTCACACTCCCATCACAGGCCTATATTTTCATCCTTTAATACCAAGAAGATTCCTAAACAAGGAGCCCCTCCTGCAACCTTGGACCATTCCAATCCTGACTTGGACTGAGTTCCCAAAGGCTCCTAGTAAATTGCAAAGACAATGTCTCTTCCTGACTGAGCATATTTGACTGATTTCCATCACCTCAAGAAACAACTGGGGGTGAGGAGATTTTTGTTCTAGCCCTTGCAATTTCTTGCATGATATTTTTTGTATAAATTCCATCTTTAGAGGCAGCTGAAGGGACTGGCTTTGGAAAACCATGTGAACATTTGTTCTCTCCATCATATTCTCCATCATAACCAAAGCCATTCTCAACGGTGGGCTATATGATGGCCAAAAGCCCCTGGAGAGCCACCCTGACAGCCCCATTGTGGAGTCATGTGGCATATGGCAGAGGCGGGCAAGGATGATGAACTGTTGAGGATCTCTTGGTACTGCTGTTTAAAACTGCAGTGCTCTCTTATGGCTTCTCAGTTGAGGAGTTCCAGACCCAATCCAACCTTATCTATCACATGATTGTTCTAGGCATGAGCACTGATGAAGATGAGGTGACAGGAGAAGAACCCAACTTGGCAGTCCTTTGGGGGTGATGAAGATGCCTCTTACATGGAAGAAGTAGATTAGGAATTTCTACCTGAAGACCTTGTGTCCTAGAGTCCCCATGGCTCCCCTAGGAGCTGTGAGGGGTCTTGACCCAGTTAGTTCCCTCTGCTAATGTCTAGTGGTTGTTCTTCTCTCCTGTCTTTCTGCCTAAGCCAGGATACAAGGGCTTCAAACTCTATCTCTTCCTTCATTTGACATGGGGTGTGGGTGTGTATTGTGGTTTTTTGTTTCTGTTATTTCTTTTGTTCTTAAAGTATGCAAAATAAAGAAAAATAATTAGTAGTAGTGTATTTGTTAGGCAGTCAATTTCCTGAACTTTCTTCTCATTATGTTTTCCTCATATTGCTACTCCTAAGTCTTTCCTCGTTTAGTCATAGAGTCCTGTTTTCTAAGCTTTGGATATTCTGAAAGACTTTCAGTCTCCCAAACACATCATGGCTTGTGAGAGTCTGGACTTTTTATGCTTGCTGTTTTAATTTTCTAGAAGTTCAATCACCTTAATCTGCCTCATGAGCTAGCATTTTTCAAAGTACCATTCACGGATCTCCTTTGTTGAAGATTTATGTGAGTCCTCCCCATTTTACAAAGAGGAATTTTTTAAGTCTTTAATAATGACTGTCCCTGTCCTGAGTCACATGAGAGCAGGAAGTATTTCTCATTCCGGTTTTTGTCCCCAATTTCCAATCAAAGCCCTGCATAAAGATAGCATTCCAAAGTCTTTCTCCAATACATTGGAGGGAAGACAACAAGGTAGGAGTGGCAAATGAGTTCACATTTAGATACCAGCTTCTGTGGTCTGCTTTTAATTTGTAGGAAGTAGGGAGAGAGATGAAATTCATCAACATCTATGGTAATAAATGTTGATGACATATAGCCTCATTTCTTAAAGACTATGGAAGGAATATTAGATAATCAAGTATGTAATTTTAAACTTAAATAATACTTTTTATACTTTGTGATTCATTTATCTTTATGTTTATTACTTTTTAAAAAATTTTTATTAACATATAATGTATTATTTGCCCCAGGGTACATGTCTGTGAATCATCAGGCTTACACATTTCACAGCATTTGTTATAGCACATACCCTCCCCAATATCCACAACCCTACCCCCCCACCTCCCAGCAACCTTTAGTTGTTTCGTGAGTTTAAGAGTCTCTTATGGTTTGTCTCCTTCCCCATCCCATCTTGTTTCATTTCTCTTACCCACCCCCCATAATCCCCTGCCCTGCCTCTCAAATTCTTCATATCAGGGCGATCATGTGATAATTGTCTTTCCCTGACTTTTCTCGCTTAGCATAATACCCTCTAGTTCCATCCACGACATTGCAAATGGCAAGATTTCGTTTCTCTTGATGGCTGCATAGTATTCCATTGAATATATATACCACTCTTCTTTATCCATTCATCTGTTGATGGACATCTAGATTCTTTCCATAGTTTGGCTATTGTGGACATTGCTGCTATAAACATTCGGGTGCCTGTGACCCTTCGGATCACTACAGTTGTATCTTGAGGGTAAATACCCAGTAATACTAAAAAGAACTGTGACTCTACATGCAAAAAACTGTATTATTTCACATTATCAAGTGACTGCATTTGGTTTGCACCCTAGACATGAAGCAGTATTTTAGATGAATGGCATACGCAGTGTCCACAATTCACCTCAAGAGCAAATTCCAGTATTTATTTGAATAGTATACCTTCCCCAGCTGAAATCAACAGTGAGAATTTGGGACAGTCAGGATGCAATTTGGCAAGAGAGACAGTCAGAGTTGAAGCTTTGCATTCTTAATGCCAGTTCTTGTTTTGATGTCTAAAACAAAACAAAAATAAAGTTGAAATGACTAAAACATTTTGTTCTAGAGCCAGTAAATAGGTTCCTCCTCTTATTTTGCTTTTCTGAAACAAATTGAGTAGACTTGCCCATACAATTTTGATGTCTTAGCCTCTATGTTTAACAATCTTGGCTGAGACAATTTGGGGCCTCTTGCAAAAATACAGCAAAAGTCTGATGAGTAACAAATGGCCAGAGCACGAAGTTCACTATAAACCTGTCACCTGTTTCTTCATACAAGAACACTGGCTATAAATACAATAGTATTATTGATTCTTGTGGATATGCTTCTGTTCATGACTTTGACATTTAGATAACATGGTTTATTTCTTTTTCCTTTTCTAAGTATATATTCTTTAATTCCTGAAAAATGACAGACTTTATAGGATTTCAGCTTTCTTTTTGGCATAATAGGTGTAATACCCACTTATGTCAATTTTTGTTTAATTCTTTCAAAAGGTATAGCGCAGCTCAAACATGTTGATGTAGAAAGCAGTTCATCTATGAATAGCTACACAAATATAGAGAACAGTCAATATTCCAACCAATGTCTAAAATATTTAGAGATCATCTTTTAAATTTTCAATTTTTGTCCTCCTTTTACTCATTCCTCTTATAGACTTAAATATCTCTTACCTCCTCCTCTTCTCCTCCACCTCTCTCCTCCTCCTCCTTCTTCTCCTCCTCCTCCTCCTTTCACTTCTTCCTCCTCCTATTCTTCTTTTTCTTTTCTTCTTCTTCTTCTTCTTCTTCTTCTCCTTCTTCTTCTTCTTCTTCTTCTTCTTCTTCTTCTTCTTCTTCTTCTTCTTCTTCTTCTTCTTCTTCTTTCTCCTTTAATTCTTAAAGAAAAAAACAAAAAATATAAATGGTAGGTTGGAAGAATTGCACAGACCAATCAGTTATAAAAGGGCTAAATATTATATTTCACATTTGATAATTCATAAAACCCATTTAAGTATAACAGACTTTGTGATGTCCTGGGTTAAAAACAAAACAAGACTAAGTAAATGCCATTTGAGGGTTTCCAGTTCCAGATAAGAGTGAACTCATATGATTATTTCCCTTCACAAGATATACACTTGTCAAGAGGGAAGAAAGATTTTTTGGGTCTTGGAAAGGAGAGACTAGGAGACAAAAAAGAGAATTGAGAAACCCTGGGGAAATCAGGAATGGAACAGTCACACAGAAGAAATTAAATGAAGTGAGGGCCTAATTGTGGTTGGAGAATTTACAGTCAAAAGAGAAAGGCAAGAGATTAAGACTATTGACAAAAGGTAGTAAAGAGATGAACGCATGCTGAATTAAATACCTCTAATCAATTAAGAAAGACACCAATTGAGGCAATGTTGGAACAGTGGAGTTTAACAATGGTTGCACATTAGAAACATATGAAGAGACTTTTAAGACATATAGCTATTTGAAATCTTATCAGATCAACTGGTCAGAATCCCTAAAGATTGGGCCCAGACAAATGCATTTTTAAAAAGTTTTTACTTATAAATGTAATATGTGTTATGGTTGAGAATCATTGCCATGTAAAACTCATGAAATTTGACACCTTAATGAGGCTTAAGAAAGAGTAGAAGTGGTGGAAAAATTACCTGGAATGATAAGAGGTAGTAGAAGAAAGTGAGATGTTTGGATATGATTCTTAATTAGTGGAGCAGTTAAAGTCACTGCAATTGAAAACTACAAAAATGAAGAATTGTTGCATTACATGGTGAATAAACTACTTTCATGAACAGATAGTGACTTTTCAAACTATTCAGTGATAGATGGGCCATAACTTGTGGAATGAAGTGGATATAAAAAAGAATCCAATATATTTGAAGGGCCCTGGGGCATAGAAGAAAAACTAGTAACAATTTTAATACAGTTTTCTAGAGTTATAGAGGGTTTTGTAAAAAGGAGGAAGAGGTCTTTCTTTACCATTAAGTTTTGAAGACAGAGTAGAAAAGACTCTTGCCACCATCTGTTACTTATTAGGTGTGGAGCACCTAAATTTGGAAACATCAATCACACTAGGACTAACTTAAGGATGCTTGGGACACTATTAATTATCACCTAGATTTCTTGGTCATATTGTGTAACTTTACATAAGTTATTTAACCTCTATGCCTCAGTTCTCATCCATAAGATGGAAACAGTTTACCCCCACTAGAGTTTTTAGAGATTATGGGCTAAAACTTTAATAATGCCCAGGGGCACCTACATGGCTCATTCAGTTGAAGGTCCCACTGTTGATCTCAGCTCAGTTCTTGATCTCAGGGTTTTGAATTCAAGCCCTTTTTAGGCTCTATGCTGGGTGTAGAGCCTACTTAAAAACAAATAAACAAATAACCCACCAAAATCCTTAATAATTCCTGCAGCATAGTAAACAATGAGTTCATATTATGTATAAATATTAAATATGCATTATATATTGGTATCAGGTACCTTATTTTGAGCATCGCATATGAAGCTTTGTGCTAAAAATGTTTATATACTACTTATATCATCTGGAATGCCCCTGTAAATGATTATATTCCATTATAGAAGGAATAAATGATCTTGGAACACTGAAAAAAATGAAATAAAATTAATTGGAAAAAAGAAGAAGAAATAAATGATAAGATCACATAGCCAGAAGATGATTATGCCAGGAAAAGATTCCTAGGAAGACCTGACTCTAAACCCATGACCTTCTCGTACTCTAGGTTTTTTTAGCATCCTATACCCCAGAAGCTAAAGGGAAGCTATGTGTGTGCATGCATGTATGTGTGTAGGAAACAGAGTCTATATGCTTCTATAAACATTATAAAATTGTTACCCAGTGTTCTACATTCAATGAATGATCTTTATGCCCAGCTACACTTCTTTTTTTTATTTTGTTTTTTTTTCCTGTGTTTTTTTTTAAATTTTTTATTAACATATAATGTATTACTTGCCCCAGGCTACATGTCTGTGAATCATCAGGCTTACACATTCACAGCATTTGTCATAGCACATACCCTCCCCAATGTCCATAACCCTACTCCCCCACCTCCCAGCCACCCTTAGTTTGTTTTGTGAGTTTAGGAGTCTCTTATGGTTTGTCTCCTTCCCCATCCCATCTTGTTTCATTTCTCTTACCCACCCCCCATGACCTCTTGTCCTGCCTCTCAAATTCTTCATATCAGAGCGATCATGTGACAATTGTCTTTCTCTGACTGACTTATTTTGCTTTTAGCATAATACCCTCTAGTCCCATCCATGTCGTTGCAAATAGCAAGATTTCATTTCTCTTGATGGCTGCATAGTATTCCATTGTATATACATACCACATCTTCTTTATCCATTCATCTGTTGATGGACATCTAGGTTCTTTCCAGTTTGGCTATTGTGGACATTGCTGCTGTAAACATTTGGTGCATGTGACCCTTCGGATCACTACATTTGTATCTTGAGGGTAAATACCCAGTAGTGCGATTGCTGGGTCGTAGGGTAGCTCTATTTTCAACATTTTGAGGAAC
>CM052810.1:77599191-77627835 GCA_028533885.1 Nasua narica | reverse complement strand
AGTTTGAGTTCTTTATAGATTTTGGATACTAACCTTAATCTGATATGTCATTTGCGAATATCTTCTCCCATTCTGTCAGTTGTCTTTTGGTTTTGTTGACAGTTTCCTTTGCTGTGCAAAAGCTTTTGATCTTGATGAAGTCCCAGTGGTTCATTTTTGTCCTTGCTTCCCTTGCTTTTGGAGATGTTTGTAGGAAGAAGTTGGTACAGTTGAGGTTGAAGAGGTTGCTGCCTGTGTTCTCCTCGAGGATTTTGATGGAGTCTTGTTTCACATTGAGGTCTTTGATCCATTTTGAGTCTATTTTTGTGTACGGTATAAGGAAATGGTCCGGTTTCATTCTTTTGAATGTGGCTGTCCAGCTACACTTCTGCCAAAGAGTTCATATATTATAATTATAATGAGCAAAATGCATTCATCAGTTAAGAATTGACTTCACAAAATGATAGTGGAAATACCTGTAAAACAAATTTCAATTAAGCCTAAGTAATATAACCAAATATTTTTAATAAAAAACTAGTGAGGAAAATAATTTAGTCAGCTATGGATAATGTTCCTACAAAGGGAAATCTGAAGGGCTTCAGAGTTAATATTCTTAGCATTCTGTTATAATTTAAGCAAACAGAGCAATTCTAACAAGCTTTGAACATGGCACATTACTATAAAATATAAGAACTCTTTGAGCTTTTAGTTTACCCAAGGGGAATTAGAAATTTGCTCATGCAAGCTTTATAAATGGACACAAAAATGGCAAAAATACTAGATATACATCTCTCTCTGTCTCTGTCTTTCTCTCACACAAACATACACACACACACACAGTACTCTAGATATTTAAAATATCCTGTATCTACATAGTTATAACATATGACATAGCATTATAACATAGTAACATAGCACATTATTTTCTTTTTGGTATATCTGAGTTCTCTTAGCTAGAAATCTGTTCTTAAGTCCTGCTCTTCTGAATAGTCCAATCTGAATCCTACAGCAAGTTGAGATGGCAAACTATGTTTTCTGTATTTATTGTAGATGCCAAGATGTTGACCTCCTCATCCTGGAAGCTACCCAGGCAGGGATGGGAGAAACTGGAACATATTCCTGTTTAACCCAGTGAGCCATACAAAAATTGTTTTCCAAAGAAGGCATAATGTGAAATATTTGGTCAAACACTGATATACATCCCACTGACCCCCAAAAGTCATTGCTTCTCCAACTATCCTTTCCCAGTCACATTTGCTGACTGAACACTTTTTTTTAATTTCATCATTAGAATTCAAAAGTTCATGTGTCCTTCATTCACAGTGTGAGAGTTCATGAAAGTAGAATCGTGGTTAACCCAGGTCATAGTGGGATCATAGAAACAGCCCATTATGTCCACCAAAACTTCCAGAATCACCACTCACTCCTTCTCTCTCCTGACAATCTCCACCTTCAATGCTTGTTTATTGCAATGCTGATGTTCTCACTGCCGTCAGTTTGCTTGTTTTTAATAATGAATTTATGTTTTCAGTTGGTCCAAATTTGTTTGAAAAAAAATGAGCATTTAGTTTGTTTGGTACCAAATTAGATATTTATGCTTTTCCTTAGTATTAAACACTTTACCTGTTTTATTTTACTGGAGTATTTAATGTTCATGATCGAACTCACACTATGATTATAGATTTTTTAAATGTCTACTTTATTTTCATTAACTTGCACTTTTTTAAGTTTGATGGCTAGAGGAAATGTTTATGTATGGGTGTAGAAACAAATATGACTGCTACATATTTATGCTTAATTGAATAATTTATAAATAAGAAGTTTTCTGGTCTAATTAAGATCTTCACTTTAAATCCTATTTTTCCTGATATTAATAATGACACATATGTTTTTTGTATGTTTGTTTTGTTTTCATTCTTTTCTTTTAAGATATTATTTATTTATTTGGCAGAGAGAAAGAGACAACAAGTAGGCAGAGAGGCAGGCAGAGTGAGAGGGGGAAGCAGGATCTCCACTGAGCAGAGAGCTGGACGTAGGGCTCAATCGCATGACCCTGAGATCCTGACTTGACTGAAAGGTAGAGGCTTACCCCACTGAGCCACACAGGTGCCCCAATATAAAGTATCATGTGATCTGTGAAGAGTTTGATTTCTTCTTTTCCAATTTCAATACATTTATTTCTCTTTTTTTGTCTGAATGCTTTTGATAGGACTTGTAGTACTATGTGGAACAACAGTGGCAAGAGTGGGCATCCTTGTCATGTTCCTGATCTCAAAGGGAAGGCTGTCAGCTTTTCTCCATTGAGAATGATATTCGCTATGGGCTTTGAAGAGTTTGAAGAGTTTTAATCAGGAACGTATGCTATATTTTGTCAAATGCCTTTTCTGCATCAACTGAGAGGACCATGTGGTTCTTCTCTCTTATCTTGTTGATTTGTTCTATCACATTGATTGATTTGCAAATATTGAACCACCCTTGCATCCCAGGGATAAGTCCAACCTGCTCATGGTGGATAATCTTTTTAATGAACTGCTGGATCTTATTAGCTAGGATCTTGATAAGAATCTTGGCATCCATATTCATCAGAGATATTAGTCTGAAATTCTCCTTTTTGATGGGATCTTTGCCTGGTTTGGGGATCAGGGTAATCCTGGCTTCATAGAAAGAGTCTGGTAGTTTTCCTTCTGTTTCTATTTTTTGAAACAGCTTCAGGAGAATAGGTATCATTTCTTCTTGGAATGTTTGGTAGACTTCTCCAGGGAATATGTCAGGTCCTGAGCTCTTGTATTTTGGGAGGTTTTCATTCACTGCTTCAATCTCGTTACTAGATATTGGTCTATTCATATTGTCAATTTCTTCCTGTTTCAATCTTGAAAGTTTATAGTTTCCAGGAATGCATCCATTTCTTCTAAGCTGCTTAACTTATTGACATATAGCTGTTGATAATTATTTCTGATGATTGTTTCTATTTCTTTGGTATTAGTCATGATCTCTCCCTTTAATTCATAATTTTATTAATTTGGGTCTTCTCTCTTTTCTTTTGGATTAATTTGGCCAGTGGTTTATCAAACTTATTGGTTCTTTCAAAAAACCAACTTCTGGTTTCATTGATGCATTCTACTGTATCTCTAGATTCTACCTCATTGATCTCTTCTCTGATCTTGATTATTTCCCTGCTTGTCTGTGGGGTTGGCTTAAAATGTTATCAATTTTCCTGTTCTTTAAGATGTAAAGAGAACTGGTGTAGTTGGGATTTTTCAATTTTTTTTTAAGATTTTATTTATTTTTTTGACAGACAGAGAGAGATCACAAGTAGGCAGAGAGGCAAGCAGAGAGGGGGAGGCAGACTCCCTGCTGAGCAGAGCCTGATGCGGGGCTCGATTCCAGGACCCAGAGACCATGACCTGAGCCCAAGGCAAAGGCTTTAACCCACTGAGCCACCCAGGCGGCCCGAATTTTTTTTTTTTTTTGAGTGAGGCTTGGATGGCTATGTATTTCCCCCTTAAGACTGCCTTTGCCATAGCCCATAGATTTTGGATCAATGTGTGTTCATTCTTATTGGTTTCTGTGAATTGTTTAAGTTGTTCTTTGATTTCCTGGTTGATCCAAATATTCCTGAGCAGGATGGTCTTTAGCTTCCAAGTGTTTGTATTCCTTCCAAACTTTTTCTTGTGGTTGAGTTCCAGTTTCAAAGCATTGTAGTCTGAGAATATGCAGGGAATCATTTCAATCTTTTGGTATCAGTTGAGCCCTGGTTTGTGACTCAGTATGTGGTCTATTCTGGAGGAAGTTCCATGTACATTCAAGAATAATGAGTATTCTATTGTTTTAGGGTGGAATATTCTGTATATATCTATGAGGTCCATCTGGTCCAACTTGTCATTCAAAACTCTTGTTTCTTTATTGATTTTCTGCTTGGATGATCTGTCTGTTACTGAGAGTGGTGTGTTAAGATCCTGTACAATTAATGCATTCATATCAATATGACTCTTTCTTTTGATTAAAAGTTAGGTTATGTAGTTGGCCACTCCCATACTGGGGGCATAAATATTTACAATTGTTAGATCTTCTTGGTGGATAGACCCTTTAAGAATGATGTCCCTCTGTCCTACAGTGTCCTTCTGTATTTCTGACTACAGTCTTTAGTTTAAAATCTAATTTATCTGATAAGAGAATACCTAGTACAGGTTTCTTTTGAGGCCCGTTGGTGTGAAAGATGTTTCTCTATCCCTTCACTGTCAGTCTGGATTTATCTTTACATTCCAAACGTGTCTCTTACAGACAGTATATGGATGGGTCCTGTCGTTTTATTCAGTCCACAACTCTGTGCCATTTTATGGGAGCATTTAGGCCGTTCACGTTGAGAGTGATTATTGAAAGATAAGTTTTTATTGATATGACGTTGCCTGTGAAGTCTTTGTTTCCTTAGATTATCTCTGTAAATTTCTGTTCTATGTCACTCTTGGATTCTTTACTCTTTTATAGAATCCCCCTTAATGTTTCTTATAGTGCCAGTTTGGTGGTCAGATACTCCTTTAAACCTTGCTGGTCTTAGGAGCTCTTTATCTCTCCATCCATTTTGAATGTCAGCCATGCTGGATAATGTATTCTTGGAGGCATGTTCTTCTCATTTAGTGCCCTGAATATGCCAAGCCAGACCTTTCTGGCTTGGCAGGTTTCTGTGGACAGGTCTGATGTTATTCCTATAGACCTTCCTCTGTATGTAAGGAATCTCTTCCCCCTAGCTGCCCTCAGGACCTCTTGTCTAAGATTATAATTCATGAATCTCACAATCAAATATCTGGGTATCTTTTTAGACTTTTTGATCTTGGAGGGTGCTCTTTCTGCCTCTAGGACACGAACACTTGTTCCATTCCCCAGATTGGGAAAATTTTCATCCAGAATTTGTTCAACTATATCTTCTAGTCTTCTCTCTTTCTCCACCCCTTCAGGGATCCCAATGATTCTGATGTTGGAATGTTTCATGGTGTCATTTATTTTCCTAATTTTGTTTTCATGGTTTCAAAGCTGTTTGTTATAGGCCTCCTCCTGATCCTTCCACTCTATCAGTTTGTTCTCTAGATTCCTAATTCTATCTTCTGCTTTGGTGACCATAGCTGTTAGGAGATTTTAGATTAGATTGGATCTCATTGATAGCGTTTTTAACTTCTGCCAGATTGGCTCTCACTTCTACCCTTAGAGATTCTATCTTGTCACTAATGTTTTTTTTTTCCAACTTACCTATTGCCTGGATAATTGTTACCCTGAATTCCCCTTTGGACGTACTGTTTATGTCCATATCCAATAGTTCTGAGGGAGAGGGTGCAGCCTCTGAATTTTTTCTCTGTTGGTTGGTTGTTCCTCCTCCTAGTCGTTTTGGTGAGAGGTGGTTGGGGGGATGTATAGCTGAATATATCAACCGTGATCCAGGCAAGGTGCACCCTAGAAAGTTTCAGAGCAATTGGAACTCACCACCAAAAGGAAAGAAAAAAAGAGAGAGAAAGAGAAAAAGAAAAGAAAACCCAGCCAAAATGAGCCCCAAAAGTAAGATTTATAAGGTATATAAACAAACACAAACAAAAAGACTGACCAAAGGGCCCCTGGGTGGCGCAGTTGGTTGAGCGACTGCCTTCAGCTCAGGTCATGATCCCGGAGTCCCGGGATCGAGTCCCACATCGGGCTCCCAGCTCCATGGGGAGTCTGCTTCTCACTCTGACCTTCTCTCTCTCACTCTCTCTCTTTCCTAATAAATAAATAAATAAAATCTTTAAAAAAAAAAAGACTGACCAAAGTAAATAACAAGAAAAAAAAAAAAGAACTCAGCCAAAATGAGCCCCAAGAATAAGATTTATATAATACCAGAACAAAAACAAATACACTGAAACACTGACAGAAGAATAAGATGGGAAGGTGGTTATAAATCTTCAATGTGGGTGAGGAAGCTTATTTCAGTTCTTCCTGAGTGTATCTTGTTATCTTTGTTAAAGGACTCAGTTTTCCAGAGAAACAGGGAAATTAAAATTGTTTTACATATATGGGTAGTATTGAATAGGGTAGTGGTGAAAATGTGTGGTTTTAACTTGTTCCCAAATGCTTTAGACAATTATGTGTTCATTAGTTTACATAATAGGAAGCCTAGAGGTAACATGGCTTTAGGAGTCACTGAAAAAATCTCAGTTTTTAGACTTCTGAGCTCTGCAATCTGCATTGTTGGCTATACCATAAAGCATGTTTTTACTTTGTGGGTAACTTATAGTAAGTATGTTGCAACTTATTATTTTGTTGATATCCTGATGGAAGTAAAGCTTGTCTTCATTTAATCTTTCTTTACTGCAAGAAAAATATTTCCTCATCTCTTATAGCAACCTTGCCTTGTATTTTATCTGCTAGAATGCAATCATTTGCTTAGTCCTGAATCATTTGTTGTCAATAAAATTACCTTGAGACTAATCAGGTTTCTTTTAGAGCTGTTTCCCAAGGGGCACTGCTGTTACTTCATATGGCTCAACCACAGTATGTACTGTACTCATAATAATGTCTTATTATTATCTATTGTATTAATTTCCTTACCTATAATCTGAATGTCCTTATTTCTGTTCTCTCTTAGATTTACAACATAAATTTAAAATAGTAATTAATCAAACTTTAGAATGCTTAGTGAGTTTTTAGATATTTTCTAATCCTGAAATTCTTAAAAATCCATGAGTTCACGGGTGAATTTTGAATGTTGTGCAATTGCAAATAATTCTTTTGTATTATTTATTGTCATTTCAAATGTTAAATCAATATAGACCTTCTTGTTAGTGTCTAAAAATAGTCTTTTCAGGCAACACATTTGTAACATTCAAACTCCACTCTCTTATGGAATGTAAAATTTACAACTATGATGTGGTTCATTGTCTGAGTAATTTTCAGAGCAGGAAATTTGAATTCCATAGTAGTTATGTAAGCACTGAAGTATATTTTGGGTTATCTGAGGTGGATAAATGTTAAGATTTTTTGGGATTTGATGCCTACTTAATGGTAAATCCAACATATCCCTTAATCTCTTGGGATTCTCAAAAATATGCTGAAGTGCACCACAAAAGAGATTCTTGGATGTTATTCTTGGATACTATAATCCATAGACTTTCTTTAACTTTCATTACTTCTTTCCAGAGTAAAACTTCTGGATACTTGATGTCCTAGTTGTCAATAAAACAGTTATTTGTTTTGAAATTTTTAAAGTATACAACCCCTTTCTTACCTCAACCTGCCTAGAACATAAATTATCTTAAAAATCATAGGACACTTTCTAAAGGAGTAGTTATAACTAAATAGATATTCCTCTTTACCATGTTGCTTCCTTTTAAAATTTAAAATTTTGAGTACATTGTATTACACATAGGATTTCCTGTCTTATGTCCAATACTATTGTGGGCACTAAATATAATGAATGAATAAGACTTTGTATCCACTCTGCAGAACTTATAAACTACATAGGGAGAAAACCATTAAAGGATACATGTATTATAGAAATAGAACATGGATGGGACTGGAGGAGATTATGCTGAGTGAAATAAGTCAAGAAGAGAAAGCCAATTATGTGGTTTACTTACTTATGGAACATAAGCAATAGCATGGAGGACATTAGGAGAAGGAAGGGAAAAGTGAAGGGGGGTGGAAATCTGAGGGGGAGATGAACCATGAGAGACCATGGACTCTGAGAAACAAACTGAGGGTTTTAGAGGGGTGGGGTGTGTGTTTCTCTCAATCCTCTAAGTGAGTTTTTGAAAATTTGCACACATTGAAGTTCACAGTTTTTACTAAAAAGTCCTCATTTTCATAAGCTGATAGTTTACTACTTTTCATGCTTTATAATATTCTATTATAATACTCTATTATATTTATGATTTACTGCACTTTATTTATTCATTCATCTATGTAAAGACTTTTTGGTGGCTTCCAGTTTTGAGTGATTAAGAAGAAAGCTGCTTCCATTCAAATTTTAGGATTATTTGTTCCAGCTCTTTGAAAAAAAAACTGGTGGAATTTTGATCGGGATGGCATTGAAAGTATAGATTGCTCTGGGCAGTATAGACATTTTAATAATGTTTATTCTTCCAATCCATGAGCATGGAATGCTATTCCACCTTTTTGTGCCTTCTTCAATTTATTTGATGAGTGTGGTATAGTTCCTCGAGTACAGATCCTTTACCTCTTTGGTTAGGTTTATTCCCAGGTATCTTATGGTTCTTGGTACTACAGTAAATGGAATCCATTCTCTAATTTCCTTTTCCATATTTTCATTATTAGAGTATAGGAAAGCAATTGATTTTTGTGCATTGCTTTTGTATCCTGACACATTATTGAACTTTGGGACTTCATCAAGATAAAAAGCTTCTGCACAGCAAAGGAAACAGTCCACAAAACAAACAGGCAACCCGCAGAATGGGAGAAGATATTTGCAATTGACACTACAGACAAAGGTCTGATATCTAAGATCTATAAAGAACTCCTCAAACTCAACACTCACAAAACAGATAATCACATCAAAAAATGGACAGAAGAAATGAACAGATACTTCTCCAAAGAAGACATACAAATGGCTAACAGACACATAAAAAAATGTTCATCTTTAGCCATCAGAGAAATTCAAATCAAAACCACACTGAGATACCACTTTACACCAGTTAGAATGGCCAAACTCAACAAGAGAGTAAACAACAAATGCTGGAGAGGATGTGGAGAAAGGGGAACCCTCCTCCACTGTTGGTGGGAATGCAAGGTGGCACAGTCACTTTGGAAAACAGTATGGAGATTCCTCAAGAAATTAAATATACAGCTACCCTATGACCCTGCAATTGCACTACTCGGTGTTTACCCCAAAGAAGCAGATGCAGTACAAAGAAGGGCCCTGTGTACCCAGATGTTCATAGCCACAATGGCCACAATAACCAAACTGTGGAAAGAACCAAAATGCCCGTCAACAGATGAGTGGATAAGGAAGATGTGGTACATCTATACAATGGAATATTATGCCTCCATCAGAAAGCATGAATATCCAACTTTTGTATCAACATGGACAGGACTAGAAGAGATGATGCGGAGTGAAATAAGTCAAGCAGAGACAGCAAGTTATCTTATGGTCTCACTTATGTGTGGAGTATAAAGAAAATCATGGAGGGCATTGTGAGAAGGAAGGGAAGGGTGAATGGGGGGAAGTTGGAGGGGCCAATGAACCAGGAGAGACTGTGGACTCTGAGCAACAAACTGAGGGTTTTGGAGGGGAGGGCGTGGGGGTTGGGTGAGCATGGTGGTGGGTATTGAGAAGGGCACATATTGCATGGAGCACTGGGTGTGGTACATGAACAATCAATCTTGTAACACTGAAAAATTAAAATAAACATATTTGGGAAAAAATGTAAAAATAATGCTCCAACCTTTAATGCTAATAAACTAAAAAGTATTTAACGACAATTTAGAAGAATATGTTTTTTTAAGATTGTATTTATTTATTGATTTGAGAGAGAGAGAATGAGAGAGAGAGAGAAAGCATGAGGGTGAAGGGCAGAGGGAGAGACTAGAAGCAGACTCCCTGATGAATAGGGAGCCCAGCAGGGCAAGACCCAGGGATCACAACCTTAGGTGAAGGCAGACATTTCCCTGACTTTGCCACCCAGATACCCCTAGGAGAATATATTTATAAGCATGGGATTGAGATGACATTTTAAAGACAACATAAAATGAAGAGCCACAATTGGTTAAAATTAATACATTAAAAATCAAGCATTGTGTTAAAAATATTTTGGACAGATTGTGAAAAGTTCCTACCAACATATATAAGTGACAAAGGATGAATGTCCAGGATATATGAAAGATGCCTTTAAAAAACGATCCATTGAGGGATATCTGGGTTGCTCAGTTGGCTGAACATCAGACTCTTGATTTTGGCTCAAGTCATGAGATTGAACCCTGGGAACCTGCTTAAAATTCTTTCTCTCCCTCTTTCTCTGCCCCTCTCCCCTGATCCTGTGCTTTCACACTTATGTGCATTCCCTTGCTCTCTTTCAAAGAAAAAGACAAAAAATAAACAAACAAAAACCAATCTATGGAAAAGACACTATGAAGGCTCTATGTATAATACTAGGGTAGAATGTTCACATATATATAATACAATATCATTCGAACAATATGCATATATAGTATAGCTTCATTCTTTTTAATTTGGCTAATACAAAATACTGTGCATATTTGAATTTTTCGTGATTTAAATTTTCTTCTTGATAGTTTTTTAAAAATATTTTGAAATATTCCAAAATTTGAAAGTGGTAACTTTTATAATAAACAAAAGCATAAGAAAATAAGAAGGAAAAACTCTGGTATATGAAAAAATTGCATATAAATTCTGATTTCATCATTTCCTAGCTGTGCACTTTGAGAAAGTTAATTAGGCTCTTTGATTCTGAGTTTCCTCATCTCTAAGTAGAGATAGTATTATTTACCTATCTGGTCAATGTTCAGAATAATATAAGATAATGTAATTAATAATGCAGTTACATACTAGTCATTGAAAAATAACATCTTTTTTCTGTTCTACTTGGATATCCAAATCTTGACCAATGCTCTATGCTTAGGTCTGCATTACATAACTTCATTCAGCATTAACTTTCCCCTTTCCCTTTATTATTTTCCAGTGAGACTGAGTTTCCTTTGTGTCTACTAGCTACTCATCGGTCAGGGGCCCTTAACTTTCTTAAGCCCCTTTTGGCTCTTTTCCACATGATACAAAAGAAAACAAATTTGAAAAATCTCTGGAGTTTTTCATTTTCCACAGTTGTCTCTTCCAGGAAAAGTGTTCCAGCTGCAATATTTTGTGGTGGTGATTGTCTGTGTTTGTTCATGAGTTTTCACTAAAGTTATTTTATCATTTTTTTCCTAAGAAAAGAAAATTTTCATACTTATCAAAATACATGTTAAAATATAGGAAGAAATTAAATTTTTAATTATTTCTCTTATAGAGATGAAATTTTTTCTATCCTTTTACTTTTTTCCCAAATACTTTTATTTTATTTTTTCAGTGTTACAAGATTAATTGTTCATGCACCACACCCAGTGCTCCATGCAATGTGTGCCCTCCTCAATACCCATCACCAGGCTCGCCCAATCCCGACCCTTTCCCTCCAAAACCCTCAGTTTGTTGCTCAGAGTCCACAGTGTCTCATGGTTCATCTCCCTCTCCAATTTCCAATTTTTTTTTTTTTAAGATTTTATTTATTTATTTATTAGGGAAGAGAGACAGTGAGAGAGAGCATGAGAAGGGAGAAGGTCAGAGTGAGAAGCAGACTCCCCATGGAGCTGGGAGCCCGATGTGGGACTCGATCCCGGGACTCCGGGATCATGACCTGAGCTGAAGGCAGTCGCTCAACCAACTGCGCCACCCAGGGGCCCACCAATTTCCATTTTTTGACCAGTTTTCATGGATTCCTCCCAGAAGTTAATTTTTTATGCACATGTTTATAGAAACACATACATAGACATATACACATGCATATTCACACACACACACACAATTTTTCTCCTCGATTAGACTTCTCATTGAGAAAAGTTATATATGTGTTGGTATTTGACATGTGCATCATGTACTTGGTAGTATTTAATTAACAAAGTTGTGGATTTAGCAATACATAGTCAATAAGCATATTGCAACTTTGCAAATTAGTCCATGGCATTGGTAAGGAAATGATTTTTACTTAAGGAGAACTTAGTGCTTACCTGCATTAACTCACACAGCTCATGCAACATCTCTAGGAAGGATGTATCTTTAGTATTTTTGTTATACAAATTATGAATCAGTGGTCTTAGAAGGTAAAACACCTTGCCCAAGGTCACACGGCTGGTAAGGAGTGGAGATAGAATCTAAAGACAGATATTCCAACATTGGAACTCTGCTCCTAACACAGTGCTATGCTTTCACTCACTAGTAGTTAATAATTCAAAAGGGTTTTGTGGGGAATCAGTAACTAAATCTATGGTTCTATTTTTATTTCTTTGAGATTTCATTTTATTTTTAAAATAATTTCTATACTTAATGTGAGGCTCGAATTTGTAATCATGAGATGAAGAGTTGTATATCCCACTGACTGAGCCAGCCAGGCACCCCATAGCTCCACTTATATTAATTGTTTATTAAGAAATCTTCATTATATCAAGAAAATGTCTTTTATAAAGATATATGCCTAGAATCATGTCATCACTTCTTCTTTCTTTTCTTAATTTGTTAGTGACAACCAATCATTTGGAATTTTTGCCTTAGATGAGCTAGATTGATGATTTTTTTTAAAAAAAAACATTTCTTAGAATATTTGTCTATATTTTGCTAAGTACTGAGAATGTGCATGTTGATTTGATAAACTACTTAACTTTAATAGTGTTACATGCCAGATAATTACCCAAGCTAACAAATATGAAAATATACGTAAAAGTCTGAATGCTTACTTATTCAGTTCTTGAAATACTTCCTATCATTAGTCTCACACTTTCCTCCAACTTTAATAAAATTAAATCTAAAAGCTATATTAATTTAGAGGTTGTTCCTCTACCTAAATATTACTCTTTGTCAGTATTTCAAAGATACATTTTAATAAATGAAAATTGTTTGTTATTGAATTTGTAAAAATTATTACCTTAATTTATTTACACTTAAATATTTTACTGCATATATCCTAAGAACAAGCAAGCTTCCTTAAATAATCACAGTAAGTAAGGTCAGGAAATTTTATATTGATACATTATATTATAATTATCTAATCTGATTTTAACTTATCTGTCTTAAATATGTTCAAAGAATTAAGGGAAAATACAGACAAAGAACAAAATGAAAATGGGAAAATAATATAGGAATAAAAGAAGTATATAAAAAAGAAAGTCATAAAATATAAACAATCTGGGGCTGAAAAATACAATACATTAACTGAAAATTTATAGAGCAATTAAACTGCAGATTTAAGCAGGAAGAAGACAGAATCAATGGATTGAAGATAAGACATTTGAAATCACTGAGTTTAAGGACCAGAAAAAAAAAAAAAAAGAAGAAGTAAAGTGAGCACAACATAAGGAACCTGTGAAACACTGTCAAGCAGAACAATATACATTATGGGGATTCCAAAATGATAAGAGAAAATAAAACAGAGAGAAAAATTATTATAAGAAATAATGACCAGAAACTCCTTAATTTGATGAAGTTCAATGAATTATAACTAGGATAAACCCAGAGACTCGCATTGAAACACTGTATAACCAATTTAAGGATAAAGATAAAAAATCTTTTTTTTTTTTTAAGATTTTTTATTTATTTATTTATTAGCGAGAGAGTGAGAATGAGAGGGGAGAAAGTCAGAGAGAGAAGCAAACTTCCCACAGAGCCGGGAGTCCGATATGGGACTCGATCCCGGGACTCCGGGATCATGACCTGAGCCAAAGGCAGTTGCTCAACCAACTGAGCCACCCAGGCGCCCAAAGATAAAAAATCTTAAAGCAACAAGAGAGAAGTGACTTATCACATACAAGGGATTTTCAGTGAGATTATCAGGTGATTTCTTATCAGAAATCAGAGTCCAGGAGCACCTGGGTGGCTCAGTGGGTTAAAGCCTCTGCCTTCAGCTCAGGTCATGATCTCAGGGTTCTGGGATCGAGCCCCACATCGGGCTCTTCTGTTTGGCAGGGAGCCTGCTTCCTCCTCTCTCTCTGCCTGCCTCTCTGCCTACTTGTGTTCTCTCTCTCTCTCTGTCTGTCAAATAAATAAATAAAATCTTATGAAATACAAAAAAAAAAAAAAGAAAAAAAAGAAATCAGAGTCCAGAAGGCAGTAAGATGATGTATTTCAAAGTGCTGAAAGAAAAGCAAATTCAACTAAATATTTTTTTATCCACCAAAATGTTCCTTAGAAAATGAGGGAGAAATTAAGACATTTATAGATAAACATCTGAGGTAGTCCATAGCCAGTACACCTGGCCTATAAGGAATAATGAAAATCAGATTCCTTCAAGTTGACAAAAAGACACTAGCTGATAACTCAAAGTCATATGAAATTACCAAGATTTCTCTTGTTTTTTAAGTTGTGAAGATTTCTGATAAAGGTAAATGCATGTGCAAATGTAACAGCCAGTACTTTTATGATTTTATTTGTAACTCCCTTTTAAAAATATTTTATGGAATTTTAAAAGACAAATACAAAAATATATAAGCATAAATTTATGTTATTAAGCAATGTATAAAGTTGTCATTTGTGTTTTGACTAACATAAAGGAGAAGACACAATGTAGGACTCAAATTTTTGTATATGATGGATGCTAATTTTGTATCAATTCATATTTGATTGCTGTGTCTTTTGGATGTTATATATATTACTCCTGGGAACCACACATCCATTCACACACACACACACACACACATGCCCGCCCCCTCACACTCAAATTCACACACACAATCAATGGATTAAAAAAAAGGGAAAATGAGAAATGAGTCAAAATGTATCACTAAAAACATCAGCTGAGCACAAGAGAGAGTTGATCAAGAAAGGGAAGACAAAGGGGATGCCTGGCTGGCTGGGTCTCAGTAGAATATGCAACTCTTGATCTTGGAGTTATAAGTTTAGGCCTTTGATTGGGTGTAGAAATTACTTGAAAATAAAATCTTAAACAAAACAAAACAAAACAAGAAATGAGGGATGAAAAAGTTGTAAGACATACAGAAAACAAATAGAAAAATTATAGAATTCCTTCTTTACAAAAAATTACTTTAATAAATGACAAAATAGTTTTTTATAAAATAGCCTTTATGGAGTCCCTCAGGTGGCTCAGTTGGTTAAGTGTCCAACTCTTGACTGGCTCAGGTCATGATCTCAAATCAAAAGATTGAGCCCTTTATTGGTTTGAGTTTCTTTTTCCCTCTTCCTCTGCTCTTACCCACCATGCTCTCTCTCTGATTTATTTATTTGAGAGAGAGAGAGTGAGAGAAAGAGCATGAAAGAGCAGAGGATCAAGCAGACTCCCTGTTGAACAGGCAGATGGGTGTGGGGCTAGATCCCAGAATCCCAGGATCATGACCTGAGCTGAAGCCAGATGCTTAACCAACTGAGCCACCCAACCATCCCATAAAATAAATAAATAAATCTTGAAAAACAACTACAACAAAACCCCACAAAAAAACTCACAAAATTTACAAATACTTACATATATATGTATATATATGTACTTATATTTTCATATAATATTGATGTACTAATGAGAATAAGAAGAGATAGCCATATATATGCATTATTCTTTTAATATTACAGATCTTGAAAGTAATTTGACATATATCTAGGATTTCCAAAGTATTACTATCTTTGGTTAATTAAACATTTGGGAAGCTAAAGCAATAATTCAAGATACAGATACTTGTAATTGCTTTAAGCCAAGGGTCAGTAAATTTCTGATTTGGATCCCTGCAAGCCAATTCTGACTCACTGCCCTTTTATTTTCAAGTACATTTTTATGGGAAGATAGCCAAACCATCAATCGTGTTGTCTATGGCAATTCTTGTGGTGCAATGGCAGACTTGAAGTGTTGGATCAGAGACAATACAGACAACAAAACTTAAAATGTTTACTCTGGCCCTCAACCAAAAAGGTTTGCAGACTGTATTCTTTAATATTTTATGCTTGAAATTATGACAAATATTTTAGAACATTTTTAGGTTCACACAAAAATTGAGGGAATGTTACAGAGTTTAAGATGCCCATTTAAAATCAATATTTATTAGAGAAAAATGGGAAGAAATTACATATCCATAAAGCTGCTACTTAGGTATATTATACCTTTAGGATATAAAATGTTAAAGGGAGATTCAGGTTTAATTGAGAATTTATTAATATAAGAAATTATACTTGGTGCTTTGTTGTTTTCTTTGCTACTATATAGAGCTGCTTCTGTGCATTAAAGTCATGTAATTGTTGAGTGTCTGCTCAATGCCAGTCACAGGAGGTGATTCTAGGATCCCAGAGATGAAATGGCATAGTTAAAGAATTCAGAATAAGGGTAGGGTCAGGGAAATCCAGAAATTAATACACTGTGGCAGTGGCTGACAAGAAAGCCTAGATATGGTAAAAGGTATATATAGAAAAAAGTTTTAGTTATGGTCAGTGTTCAGTGTGTTGACCTGAGTGATTTTTTTTTTTTTTACTTTCTTTTGTCTTTACTCTTTTTTTTTAAAGTTTTCATTTAAAGTACAGTTAGTTAACATACAGGGTAATATTAGTTACAGGTATACAATATAGTGATTCAACACTGTCATACAATACCCAGTGTTCACCGCAAGTGCACTCCTTAAACCCCCTCACCAATTTCATCCATCCCCCTCCCCCCTCCTCTCTGGTAACCATCAGTTAATAGACCTGCATGGTCTTTGCATTTGGACAAGATTGTTTTTGAAACCTTTTCTCTTTGGCCTACCTCAGTGATATTGGTAAGTGTTAACATAAAAGTTGTAACAAGATTCTACTGGTCTGCTGGCATTGTCATCTAAGTGACTAAATTAATTTTGCTTTTACCTTATGCACCTGTGTACACAGATGAATATAAGCAGGAACTAGAATATGGAAAAATGCTCAAGAGTGAATAAAGCCATTAAAAGCAGTTCCAAGCTCTGTAAGATATACTTTGAGTGAGTTACAAACTATAGACATTATATTTGTTTGATCAGAGGAATATTATAAAGCCTAATGCCATAGCAAGCTTGCAATATGGTTTGGTTTTCAGACAGGATTAATCTCTTTAGACCACTGGGAATCTTAAAAATTCCTGCTTCTGCCTTGCTCAGCGTTCACCTTTAATTTCCTTCCTCCCTAACCTGTGGCTTACCTGCTCTGCCCAGCCACCAGCCACATGGGCCTTCTTTCTGTTTCTGAAATACGCAAAGCTCCTCTCTCTTAGAATCTTTGTACTTCCTGATCCTTCTGCATATGGTGGCCATTCTTAGACAGTTTTCTTCCATATTCCTTTTCATCATTTAAACTCCCAGCTCCAGTAAAATTATCCTATTTGTCTATATATTGATTTACATCCTTACTAACTTTTCATTTCTCCTCACTTTAGACTGAGTTTTATTAGAGTGAGGCCCTTGATGATACCTACCTGAAATAGTGCCTTACATTGAATAAATGCCCAACATCAATTTGTTTATAGAAGGAAGATCTTTTAGCTTATCTATAAAAATTCCTTTGCTCTTTAATAGATGAAGAAACTGTACCTCTTGAACATTTTACCCTTTCTTAGGTTTTTCACAGTCTTACACAGACAACTTCCCGTCCTCTAATTCCAATCATCCCCTTGCAGATCACACTCAGCAACCTGACCTCATGATCCACTGCCAACTTCACTGTAATCTCACATTTGATCAGTCATTTTTTGTGATTTATTTGCATTTGTAGAAAAACCATAGAGTTTACCATTCTGTCCTGTCCTTTTACTTCTCATATCACTATTCTTGTGTCTGCTTCCTTAGGTGTTATTTTGTCTTCTGGATATAAGTTCTCTTAATGCATTGCCTGCCATAAAACATTTTCATTATAGTCCTCACACTACAACTGGAGTCTCTTTTCTATAAAACACCAAAAAGTATGTAACTGCAGTGCTTATTTTATCAAAGAGGCATATAGCCTCTTTAGGATAATACAAGCATAGCACCTCTGTGGCATGTAAACTCATCTTCCTAAATTCCCCAACCTCATTTCTGCTTCATTTCCTGCTCTGTCTCCGTGCACAGTGTGCCCAGTGACTGCACACAGCTCTTATCACCAGCGTCCCTCTCTAGTCCCTTTACAAACTCTACTTTGACAACACCCTTTCCTCTACTGGAGGCTGACTCAGTTCAAATATAGTAAACTTTGAGGAACTTTTCCTGATTTTTCATTTAGACTTAGCACTCACTCCTTTTTTTAACTACTGAAGATATTCATTTGAAAAATAAATACCTTCTTGAACCAATCAGAGGAAACTCATTTTATAACTAGAGATAAGAGAGCACCCCTCTCTTTAGACTGAAGACTCCCAAGTCCCAGAGCTCTTCTGTGGCTTTACCTGTAGTGTCTTACCTGACCTATGAATTCTCTTCTAGAAGATTTAAAGTTATTTTGAGTATATAACAGTATTTCTAATTTTGTGTGTGTGTGTATATATATATATATATAGTGTATAAATATTAAGTTATAAATATAAATATATATAAAATATAATTTTGTACATATATAATCAGTGACTATATCAGTCACCAAAATATAAACAGGAAAATTATAAATACACATGTTAAACACAAAAAATATAAAACAATAGAAATGAACATTGATTATAGCTTGTAAGTAATGTTTCATAGATTATCATTAAAGTTTCCTCATCCTATCTTTAATCTTTTAATTCTTGGACACTCCATACATTGTATATTTCTTCATCCCTTTAATCTGGGCTGGCCTGTGAATATTTTGAATAATACAGTTTAGGGCATCACATTGCCTGATTTCAAGCTTTATTACAAAGCTGTGATCACCAAGACAGCATGGTACTGGCACAGAAACAGACACACAGAGCAGTGGAACAGAATAGGGAGCCCAGGTATGGACCCACAGCTCTATGGGGAAATCATCTTTGACAAAACAGGCAAAAATATCCAGTGGAAAAAAGACAGCATCTTCAATAATTGGTGCTGGGAAAACGGGACGGCTATATTTAGAATAATGAAACTTGACCATTCTCTTACACCATACATGAAGATCAACTCAAAATGGGTAAAAGACCTCAACGGGAGGCAGGAATCTATCAAAACCCTAGAGAAGAACATAGGCAGTAACCTCTTCGACATCAGCCACAGCAACTTTGATCAGGGGATGTCTCCAAAGGCAAAGGAAACAAAAGCGAAAATGAACTTTTGGGACTTCATCAAGATAAAAAGCTTCTGCACAGCGAAGGAAACAGTCCACAAAACAAACAGGTAACCCACAGAATGGGAGAAGATATTCACAAATAACACTACAGACAAAGGTCTGATATCTAAGATCTATAAAGAACTCCTCAAACTCAACACTCACAAAACAGATAATCACATCAAAAAATGGGCAGAAGACATGAACAGACACTTCTCCAAAGAAGACATACAAATGGCCAACAGATGCATGAAAAAATGTTCATCATCTTTAGCCATCAGGGAGATTCAAATCAAAACCAGACTGGGATACCACCTTACACCTGTTAGAATGGCCAAAATCAACAAGAGAGTAAACAACAAATGCTGGAGAGGATGTGGACAAAGGGGAACCCTCTTCCACTGTTGGTGGGAATGCACAATACAATATCTTGTATTTTATATAGCAAAACTAAACATAGAGAAAATATTTCCTAAGACAGGAACAATCCTTGAGCTCTGAAACTCAATATTCTAATATTCTAATTCATAAAAGGAGGAATTTATTTACCACATAAGAGGATTAAGAAGGTACAGTGAGACACCGCTTGAAGGAATTCCTAACTTTATGTCTGCCTTAACTTCGATGCTGAGGAAACGTTAGTTCAACTTTAAATGGTCTCATTCTGATTCTGAATCTTAACGTTTTTCTGTATATTAGAGCCTCAAAAATATATTTTATCATCTTTTTTTTCTTTCCATGGCTCCTCCATTCAGAAATACATATACTTATTAAGGACTTACTAAAATCCTGCACTGAAGTTGATAAAATTATACTGAATAATATAAATATATTCATACATTTATACATTCGCTTTCATATCATACTATTTAATACCATATAATTTGAACATTTGAACTAGTTCTTGGCATTATCAACATTTTGACATGAGAAAACAGAGGTTCAATGAACTGAAATTACTTGATAAGAACCTACAAGTAGTAAACACACTTTGAGGAAGAAATGAAAGAAAAAGAGTGTCTTTTGAAATCTCTGCAATACAAAAAGATAACAAATGCCCATCTTCATATTGCTACCTTCTATTTGGAAAAGTCACCATTTTTTCCCTTTTAAAGAACTCCCCTGAGTGCAACTCTTTCAAATGTCTGTCAGCAAAAGAAGTACTTTCCAATTGTATTCTATTTTCTGAGACATAACAGGTGAAAAGTCGTACATTCATAAAAGTCACCTTAAAGAATTTGTGTCATATAGATAAAACAGACTGAAACATTTAGTGCTATTTTTCAATAAGAAAACCAACCACTTGAATCAAATATGTTTCCTGGGCACACAGACTTTTGGATAATAAAATTATTTTTAGGGCAAAGTCAGGCCCTTCTTTGCTCATCCAGAATGACAACTAGAATATCTCACTTAACCATAGGCTTCTGAAGATCCATCTGCAAGCATTTAATAAACAGCCAACAAGAGATATATAGTATGACTCAACAATTTATAAAACCAGAGCTTTGGACTTGACATAAACAGGAAACAATGTCTAGTTCAGATCCCCATTTCATAGAAAATAAAATTGAAGCCCTTAGAAGTTCAGTGAAATAAGTCACACAAATCACCAGTGTCAAAGCAAATTAACTTAATGAGTATTCATGAATAATTGCTACATGATTAGTCCAGTGTTAGTGAGCAGTTTTGGTGGTCTGGTTTCCTCGGACCTTTTCTCAAGTTTCTAATCAACTCAAAGTGCATATGCAGTAAATTGTATGCAGAATGAATGTATAGTATTGTTTGATTTTAAGCCAGTGGCATAGTCTTATGTATCATCTGTATACTAGTGTCTCCAGAATCCATAGCTCCACAGCACCTTTATGAGTTCCAGACCCATAAAATCTACTCTGAATTTGACACAGCCACATCAATGTGCCACAGGTGTTTCAAACTAAGCATGCACAAAATTCCTATATTTAGTTTTTCCCATACAACACACACTCATGAATTTTGTTTGCCTTTTTTTCCAAAGACACTTTGGCACAGTACATAATAAATTGGATTTAAAGAAGACAACATTTCCAACCTCAGGTATAGGCTATCTTTTCCTTCTATTTTGAAATCTCAGCTTATGTATTTTCAGAGGGAACAGCTCTGCTTTCTTCCTAGCCTATTCATCTATTTTCTTCCTGTTTTCAGTGAATCTTAATGCTTCCTAGCCTGATCCTCATAAGAGCAATTAGAAGCAGCTTCATGAAGAGAGGAAAAACAAAAAGGAAGATCTAAAAACACCAAATGAGGGGTAGAACAAGTCTTAATCAGGTGCTATATTTTTTTGTCTTCTTTTTGCAGATTTGTTGAGTTATATTTACTCAGTTTAATATTTATCTCATTTTAATGCCCTCTTTACAGGCACTATAAGGAAAAACTGAGACTCATCATTGGGGAAAAAAATACCTTCAAATATGATATTGGCCTAAGATGCTAATTTACAATTGCTATAGATAAAGATCATCACACTAATTTACCCAACAAATATAAAATAACAATAACAAGAATAGTAATAATCCTGGGTATTATTTTTCTAATGAAGTAATTATTTAAAAATTCTAGAGGAAAATAGGTTTGGGATTCAGATGCTCTTTCTGGGAAATATGGTATTTTGGTCTGGTGCAGTCCCAAAACAAAATATATAATATACAATTTATTGAGCTCCTAGCAAATACTAGGAACTGTTATTTTACACAGGTTGTACATTTAATTCACCCTCATAGTGTCTCTTGGGTGAGAGGAAAATATTATCCCCTTAGAAGAGGAAGTAGAGGTGGAATCAATAAACAAACCCAGATCTGTCTCCTCTTAAGGCTACTGTTGTCCATGGTCTCACTAACCAGGTAGAAATATTATGCTCCTAATTTTACAAACATGTAGATACCAACTTCAAATGATTTCAATGACTTTTACTTCAATATATATATTTGGTAAAATTGCAAATCTATATATTAGAGGACAGGTAACCAGGAGAAACAAGCAAGTCATGGTTGAAGACAGAGCACAAACAAAGCACTTAATCAAAGAAGCAGTTTAAAGACACAATCCTGCAAAAAAAAAGAAGCCACGAGCTGTACAAAAGAGAATATAACTGGAAAGTTTATGGATTTGAGAAAATCTTAAAGACAAAGACCTTCTGGTTTTGCTCTTTGGAAATTCCAAGTGCCAGTATCATCTGGTTTCAAAGTCATTCTTCTTGGAATTAAAATCTATCAAAGGAAATGTTATCTGCTATAATAAAAGTACATGTTATCAACATAAGAACATAAAAATATATTTGTTGATAAAATTATTTCTTCTGACTGAAAACAAACTAATCTGAAGGATTTAAGCCCACTATGAGATAATCTGACAATCAGGAAATAAAGTACATGTTACCTGAACATTCTGACTCATTGTGGGGATTCCCACTACAATATCTATCATAAGTTGGAATCCATTCTAAGCTAAAACACTTTTGACACTGGGTCTACTCACTAACTCAAAAAGTAACTCTTTCGGGCGCCTGAGGGGCGCAGTTGGTTAAGCAACTGCCTTCGGCTCAGGTCATGATCCCGGAGTCCCGGGATCCAGTCCCACATCAGGCTCCCAGCTCCATGGGGAGTCCGCTTCTCACTCTGACCTTCTCCCTTCTCATGCTCTCTCTCACTCTCTCTCTTTCCTAATAAATAAATAAAATAAAATAAAATAAAATAAAAAATAAAAAGTAACTCTTTCTATTATGAGATGTTGAATTTCCAGGTTATGTTTCAATAAGTCATATCTATGTATTCATTACCTTTTATCATGTTTTCAAGTGTTTTCCTTTTGAAGCTAAAGATATCCAGGGCTTTTATATTATATCAGTACTTCAAACCTGTTTTTATATATAGATACCTGTTTTACAAAAGTTTTCTTTTTTGAGAAATACTAAACAAAAAATATCAAGGCAAACCCATGGAATGTACTTTACAAAAAATAGTTACAGATGATTTTGGGACCAACTGGTGAGGAATTAGTTCTGGCCCTCCTATTCTGCCCAACTCACTCTCTATGGAAAACTATACTTCTTGATTTGATCTTCTCATTACACAGAACCCAGAGGCATTATTCTGTTGGCTGGGATGCTGATATCTGTTGCTACAAATAAAGGAAAGTTAAATAGCAAGCAAGTTCAAAGAAAATTATTTAATAAATTCAGGACAAATAAAACTTAGATCCATTAAAAAAAAGAAGTTTGATTAAATCCACTAGGTTAAAATCCTTATTGAGTAGATATACCAGGTGGTGATAAGAATATAAATTGAAAAAAGTGATAAATAAAACTTATCCTCATGTAAATTTACAGATAGATAAATAGAGATATATATTATATATCTATTAACTGTCATATATATATGTCTATCTATATGTAATTTTTTCACTCCATTTAAAAAAACATAAGGAACATTAGCGACATAAATATGCAGTTCACTTCATAGTTATTCAGACCACAAAAAGTCTTGAGCCTATCAAGAGTAGACAATTAATCAACTATCACTTGCTTTGGGCTATGAATCTAAAAAAAAAATGCTGGAATCAAATCAGCCTATAGACTATAGCTGGGCTACGTTTTGCATGTTCTGTTTTCTCTGGGAATCTCAAGACTTGAGCAGGGTTTAAAATGATGTTTGACACAGGTCTTTGATTTTTCAAATATAATGTCCAGCATACAGGTGAACACACATACACACATATACACGGTTGTACACATGCCCACACACAAATTAGTATCTACAACTTTATGAGCAGGAGCCAGAAGGAATAGTGGGCAACAGAAATAGATCCACTAGAACTCCAGATATTAGAACTATTACTATACAGTAACATTTTACTCTTGTTAAAAAACAAGAAAACAAGTATAAAATGAATTCACTTATAGAAAGTCTTATACCAACAAAAGAATATTTAACATAATTACAGCATCAGCTCTCTCAAAAATAGAATACTAAGCCAGTGAATTAGAGATCACTTCATCAGCACTAAGTGGGTAATCTGCCTGATAGACCCTGACTTCCCCTAATGGAAAGTGATCTTGCAATAATCAACCTACTTTTGTCGCATATAACTTCTTTGTTGCCATTTCTTTCTTCCTATGAACTCTTTCATTTTCTATTTGTTTCCATTTCCTAGACAGGATGCAGCCTAATTTAATTCAATTTCTGTTCAAATAAACTCTTAAAAATTTAAATATGCCTCAGTTTATCTTTTAACATTCCTTCCAATATAATAAAGTCACACTTGAAAAGGTTTCAAAAGGGCTAGAGGGGGGCAAGATGGCAGAGAAGTAGGAGATCCTGTTGCAACCCGTCCTCAAAAGTGGGCTGGATATCCACCAGAACACCCTGAAAAACCATGAAATCACTCTGAGGAGCAAGATTTCTCACTCCTGAATCTCTCCAAGAGCAGAAGACAGCAGTGGAGAGGTAAAAGCAAAGTGGGAACACTCAAACCCATATCGGAGGATAAACAAAAGAGGGAGGGAGCCACCGGAAGCGACCCAAGGACAGTAATAGCCCAAAGGAAAGTGCCCGGTGGTGGAGGACCAGCATTAATATAGAGTTCATTAAAAACACTTAAAAAGAGCAAAAGGTTCTGAGGAGTAACTAGTGGAAGGGGGTGGTCATGGGCCCTGGCATGGGCCCATGCTCCCAGGAAGGTGTACCCCAGAGTGAGACTGGTGGGGGGATCCAGTGCGCGGTTCCTGAACCTGCAGTTTTCCGCTCTGTGAAACATTCTGTGGGACAGGCGCACATCTGCAAGTGCCTTCAGAGAGTCTGCCATGGTCCAGGAGCCTCAGCTTTTTCTGTGTGTACTCGTAAACCTGACATTCATGGCCCACAGGGTCTGAGGGATTCCAGCCAAGAGAACTAGCACAGGCAGCCTATTCACTAGGTCCCACACTCGTGCAGCTGCAGAAAGACAGCTGCTGTCATGACATTCATGGTCCACTGCAGGTTCTGTGGGATCCCAGGCATCCTGGAGAGAACATGGGCAGGAGGCCTATCTCTGGGCTCCGCACTTGTGGAGCTGCAGAAAGGCAGCTGCGTTCGCACACCACATTGGACAGGCTATGGGCAGATTCCCTGCTTGGACTCTCTGAAAAGGTGAAAAAGCTACAAAAAGCCAAAAACTTTTAGAAGGCAAAAGACTGAGAAACCGGTTTCCACAGAACTCATCCTCTTGACTGGGAGGCTGGGTGACTCAACCCAAGCAAGACTGACTGGAAAACAACATAGCAGACCCCTCCCCCAGAAGACCAGCCAAAAAACAAAAGGACTATAACCACAGGGCCCCATAAAATTTTAAACCCCCAACACCAGGGGAAATCAATATATTAAGTTCCTGGTAATACCCTCAAACCTGTATATTTCATAAATACAAGATTTTATTTTCTTTCTTATTCTCACTCCCTCTCTCTCTTTTTTTAAATTATTCACTTGCTTGTACATTTCTTTTTTTTTTTAAACTACTTAACATTACAACCAGAGGCTTAATACAACTATAAACCCAGGAGGACCAGAAATAACCTTCCTCCCATGCGAGGAGTTATAACCACCTTCCCATCTTATCCTTATGTCAGTGTTTCTATGTATTTGCTTTTGTTCTGGTATTATATAAATCTTATTCTTGGGGTTCATTCTGACTAGGTTCTTTTTATTTCTTGTCATTTATTTTTGTTGGTTTATATGTTTGTTCATGTTTATTTACATACCTTAAAATCTTATTTTTGGGGCCCATTCTGGCTGGAATTTCTTCTTCTTTTCTTTCTCTCTATCTTTTTTTTATCTTTATTCTTTCTTTTTGGTGCTGAATCCCAATTGCTCCAAACCCCTCCAGGGTGCTCCCTGCCTGGATCGTGGGTGATATATACAGCTATACATCCTCTCATACACTTCTCATCAAAATGATTAGGAAGAGGAACACCCAACAGAAGAAAAACCCAGAGACTACACCCTCTCCCTCAGAACTATTGGACATGGACATAAACAGTATGTCAGAAAGGGAATTCAGGGTGACAATTATCCAGGCAATGGCTAGGATGGAGAAAAACATTATAGAATCGCTAGGGGCAGAAATGAGATCCAGTAGGGCAGATGTAAGAAGCACTATTGATGAGATCCAATCCAATCTAAATAGTCTAACAGCTAGAGTTATGGAGACAGAGGATAGAATTAGTGATCCAGAGGATAAAATGGTTGAGATGAAAGGTCAGGAGGATAGCTGGAACAAACTGCTCAGGAATCATAAGAACAGACTTAGGGAAATAAATGACACCATGAAACGTTCCTACATCAGAATTATTGGCATCCCAGAGGGGGTAGAGAAAGACAGAAGACTAGAAGATATAGCTGACCAGAGTCTGAATGAAAATTTCCCCAATCTGGGGGATGGAACAAGTGTTTGTGTCCTAGAAGTGGAAAGAACACCTACTAGGATCAATGAGTCTAGAAAAACACCCAGAAACATAATCTTAAAATGTGCAAATTATAATTTTAGACAGGAGGTCCTGAGGGCAGCTAGGGGGAAGAGATTCCTTACATTTGGAGGAAAGCCCATCAGAATAACGTCAGACCTGTCCACAGAAACCTGGCAAGCCAGAAAGGGCTGGCAAGGTATATTCAGGGCACTAAATGAGAAGAACATGCAGCCAAGAATACTTTATCCAGCAAGACTGACATTTAAAATGGATGGAGAGATAAAGAGCTTCCAAGACTGACAAGGATTAAAAGAGTATTTGACCACCAAGTCAGCGCTCCAGGAAATATTAAAGGGGGTTTTATAAAAGCAGAAAGAACACATGAGTGACTTAGAACAGAAATTTGCCATCTATAGAAACAAGGACTTCACAGACAACGTGACGTCAATAAACACTTATCTTTCAATAATCACTCTCAATGTGAACAGGCTAATTGTTCCCATAAAGTGGTACAGGGTTGCAGAATGGATAAAACGACAGGACCCATCTATATGCTGTCTACAAGAGACACATTTGGCACCAAAAGATACATCCACACTGAAAGTGAAAGGATGGACAACCATCTGTCATGCCAACGGACCTCAAAAGAAAGCTGGGGTAGCGATTCTCATATCAGATAAATTAGATTTTAAGCTAAAGACTGTAGTCAGAGGTACAGAAGGACACTACATCATTCTTAAAGTGTCTATCCTCTAAGAAGATCTAACAATTGTAAACATTTATGCCCCCAATATAGGGGCAACCAACTACATAAGCCAACTGTTAATCAAAATAAAGAGTCATATTGATATGAATATACTAATAGGAGGAGATCTTAGCATGCCACTCTCAGTAAATGACAGATCATCTACACAGAAAATCAATAAAGAAACAAGAGCTTTGAATGACACATTGGACCACATGGACCTCATAGATATATACAGAACATTCCACCCTAAAAGAACAGAATACTCATTCCTCTCGAGCGCATATGGAAGTTTATCCAGAATAGAACACATACTGGGCCACAAATCAGGTATCAACCGATACCAAAAGATTGAGATGATTCCCTATATTTTCTCAGACTACAATGCTTTAAAACTGGAACTCAACAACAAGAAAAAGTTTGAAAGGAATTCAAACACTTGGAGGCTAAACACCAAGATGCTCAACAATGCTGGGATCAACCCGGCAATCAAAGATGAACTTAAACAATTCATGGAAACCAATGTGAATGAAGACACATTGGTCTAAAACCTATGGGATATGAAAAAGGCGGTCCTAAGGAGGGAATACATAGCCATCCAAGCCTCACTCAAAAACACTGAAAAATCCCAAACACACCAGCTCTCTTTACACCTTAAAGAACTGGAAAATCAACAACAAATCAAGCCAACCCCATGCACAAGAAGGAAAATAATCAAGATTAGAACAGAGATAAATGAGTTAGAAACTAAAGAAACAGTAAAATGCATCAATGAATCCAGAAGTTGGTTTTTTGAAAGAATCAATAAGATCAATAAGCCACTGCCAAACTAACCCAGAAGAAAAGAGAGAGGACCCTAATTAGCAAAATTATGAATGAAAGCAGAGATCACGACTAATCCAAAGGAAATAGAAACAATCATCAAAAATTATTATCAACAGCTATATGCCAATAAACTAAACAACCTAGAAGAAATGGATGCATTCCTAGAAACCCATAATCTTCCAAGACTGAAACAGGAAGAAATTGTAAACCTAAATAGACGAATATCTAGTAATGAGATTGAAGCAGTGAATGAAAACTTCTCAAAAAACAAGAGTCCAGGGCCTGAAGGATTCCCTGGGGAATTCTACCAAACATTCAAGGAAGAAATAATGCCTATTCTTCTGAAACTGTTTCAAAAAATAGAAACAGAAGGAAAACTTCCAGACTCTTTGTATGAAGCCAGCATTACCCTGATCACCAAACCAGGCCAAGACCCCATCAAAGAATTTGAGAACACTACCACTGATGAATATGGATGCCAACTTAAACAATTCATGGAGACCAATGAGAATGAAGACACATCGACCCAAAACCTATGGGATACAGCAAAGGCGGTCCTTAGGGGGAAATACATAGCCATCCAAGCCTCGCTCAAAAACATTGAAAAATACCAAATACGCCAGCTCTCCTTACACCTTAAAGAACTGGAAAATCAACAACAAATCAAGCCAACCCCACGCACAAGAA
>CM052810.1:77580000-77598691 GCA_028533885.1 Nasua narica | reverse complement strand
ATAAACTCGAAATGGATAAAAGACCTCAACGTCAGGCAGGGATCTATCAAAACCCTAGAGGAGAACATAGGCAGTAACCTCTATGACATTAGCCACAGCAACTTCTTTCAGGACATGTCTCCAAAGGCAAAGGAAACAAAAGTGAAAATGAACTTTTGGGACTTCATCAAGATAAAAAGCTTCTGCACAATGAAGGAAACAGTCAACAAAACAAACAGGCAACCCACAGAATGGGAGAAGATATTCGCAAATGACACCACAGACAAAGGTCTGATATCTAAGATCTATAAAGAACTCCTCAAACTCAACACTCACAAAACATAATGACATCAAAAATGGGCAGAAGACATGAACAGACGCTTCTCCAAAGAAGACATACAAATGGCTAACAGACACATGAAAAAATGTTCATCATCTTTAGCCATCAGAGAGATTCAAATCAAAACCACACTGAGATATCACCTTATACCTGTTAGAATGGCCAAAATCAACAAGACGGTAAACAACAAATGCTGGAGAGGATGTAGAGAAATGCGAACCCTCCTCCACTGTTGGTGGGAATGCAAGGTGGTGCAGTCACTTTGGAAAACAGTCTGGATATTCCTCAAGAAATTAAAATAGAGCTACCCTATGACCCTGCAATTGCACTCCTGGGTATTTACCCCAAAGAAGCAGATGCAGTGCAAAGAAAGGCCACACGTACCCCAATGTTCATAGCCGCAATGGCCACAATCGCCAAACTGTGGAAAGAACCAAAATGTCCTTCAACAGATGAATGGATAAGGAAGATGTGGCACATCTATACAATGGAATATTATGCCTCCATCAGAAAGGGTGAATATCCAACTTTTGTATCCACATGGATATGACTTGAAGAGATTATGAAGAGTGAAATAAGTCAAGTGGAGAGAGTCAATTAACTTATGGCCTCACTTACATGTGGAGTATAAAGAAAATCATGGAGGGCATCGTGAGAAGGAAGGTAAAGGTGAATGGGCGTAATCGGAGGGGGCAATGAACCAAGAGAGACTGTGGACTCTGACCAACAAGTGAGGGTTTTTGAGGGGAGGAGGTGGGTGGTTGGGTGAGCGTGGTGGTGGGTATTGAGAAGGGCACATATTGCATGGGGCACAGGGTGTGGTGCATGAACAATCATTCTTGTAACACCAAAAAAATAAAATAAACATATTTGGGGGGAAAAAAGCTTTCAGAAGGAATAAAAATTATAAATATTTGATATTGATTTTTTAAATATCAACATAACTTTTAAGTTTTTAATCTCTTACAGTAACAGTAGAAGTGGCAAATTGAAGAAAAAAGTGTGACCTAGAAGTTAGGTCAAGAGATGCTATGTAGAGTGAACCATACAAAAGGAATGATAAAATGTGCAGAAATAAATGTAAAGTACGTAGTGAATAGAATAATGAGGTGTAAGAAACAGTTAATTGAAGTTTTTGAGGATACAAAAAGAAATGGACAAAGGGATTATTTTAAGAAAAAATGCTGATAAATTTAAAGAATTCATTGCAGACATTAATTTACGTATTCAAGATGGCAAGAAAATCTCGAGGATATATATATTTATTTTAGAGAAAGAGTACACACGTGTGTGCATGCACAAGCAGGGTGAGGATCAGAGAGAGAGAAGGAGAGAATCTTGAGCAGACTCCACACTGAGCACAGAGCCCAATGCAAAGCTTGATCTGAAGACCTCAAGTATGTGTGTGTGTATGTATGTATATATATGTATATATATATATATATATATATGTATATATATGTATATATATATATATATATATATAAATTTTAAGCATATAATTTTGAAAGTGCAAAAACAAAACAAAATTAAAGACACAGAAAAATAACTAAAGCATTTTCAACCTGAAAAAAAAAATGAAAGATTAACTAAAAGGAAAGACAGATGTACACTAAATTCTCAACACCAGTAATGGAAGTCATAAGGCAATAAAATGATGTCATTAGTACGGGAGAAGTAAATCCCTCCAAATTAGACCTGTACCATAAATAAAAGAAAAAAAAATTCAAAAACTAAAGCAAAATACTTTATCAAACAATTGGAACTGAGAATGTCTGCCACCAGCAGGATAACGAAGAAAAGAAGTTCATAAGTTATTCCTTAGACAAAAGGATAATGAATCCAGAATGAAGGTCAGAGTTGTAAGATGGAATGAAGATAAAACAAATTTGTGGTTATATTTAAGTGAACTTTGTAAAAAGCAAAAACAATATAATATTGGTTTTAAAAATGCATTGAAATGGAACTCAACTGCACCACGACAATACATCCTAAGAGAGAAATTTCAATTACAATACTCTAAAGCCCCTCATTTTCAGTGAGAAGTGTAGATAGGTCCATTAAAAAAAAATTTTAAAGATTTTTATTTATTTATTTGGGAGAGAGAGAAAAAGACATAAACAAGGGAGGGGAAGAGAGAAAGAGACAAGCAAACCATCGCTAAGCAGGGATCCTGAGTTGAAGCTCCATCCCAGGAGCCTGAGATCATGACCCCAACCAAAGCCAGACACTTAACCAACTGAGCTACCCAGGTACCCCAACAAACTTTCTTTTTTTTTTTCAAGATTTTATTTATTTATTTGAGAGACAGAGAAAGTGAGAGAGAGCATGAGAGGAGAGAAGGTTAGAGGAAGAAGCAGACTCCCCGTGGAGCTGGGAGCCAATGTGGGACTTGATCCCGGAACTCAAGGATCATGACCTGAGCCGAAGGCAGTTGCTCAACCAACTGAGCCACCCAGGCACCCCCCAACAAACTTTCTTACGTCAAGTCCACATTTTGAAAATTTCAAGCTACCCATTCAAATATATGAATAAATACGTTATAAAATAAGTAAATTGCATTCATACTAAATGAAAGAGGAGCACCTGGGTGGCTTAGCTGGTAGAGCCTTGAACTCTTGGTTTCAGTTCAGGTTATTGTCTCAGGATTATGGGATGGAACCATACATAAGGCTCCATGCTGTGTGGAGTCTGCTTGAGATTCTTTCCCTCTCTGGGTGGCTTAGCTGGTAGAGCCTTGAACTCTCGGTTTCAGCTCAGGTTACTGTTTCAGGATTATGGGATGGAGCCCTACATCAGGCTGCTTGAGATTGTGGAGTCTGCTTGAGATGCTTTCCCTCTCCTCCTGCCCCTACCCACACTTGTACTCTCTATATATACAAAATAAAGGAATAAAATCTTTTAAAAAGAGAGAGCAAGACAAAAAAAGAGAGAGAAAAACAAGTACAAAATAATTAAGTGAAATCCAAAAATGACAAGAAAGTAATGAGAGAGGCCCAAAGAATAAATAGGACAATGAAAACTTATAAGTAATTAAATAAAGTATAAAAGGATAAAATTCTCTGGTGACAAAATAAGCCTTGGCAGACTAGGAGAACATCAAACCATAATATCCTATTGATAAAAGGTGATTGTATAATATTGCCAAAAGTAGTATTATGAACATACTAGACAAAAGCATGTTAGTGAACCTATATTGATATTAGACAAAGTAGACTTTCAGAGAAAAACAATACTACAAGTAATGATCACTTTATAATAAGATTATAATTTTAATGTGTGTATATCTAATTATATGGCCTCAAAAATATAAAGCAAAAATTAGCTGATAAGCAATGACAGATACATCTACATTAGCTCACATTAACTCTATAGGTAATTGTTAGGGCAAGCAGAGAAAACTCAATAAGGGTAGAGAATTAACACAAATAGAAAATATGAATTAATATATGGAATTTAGAGCTCAAAAACTGGATTAAAATTATGTCAGTTTTTCTGGCAATAATGCAAAAATTCTGGTAATCAATAGCAAAGGTGTAAAGATTAACCCAATGTTATGTTCAGACATTATAACTTATAAATAAATCATGCTCCAAACACAATTATATTGAAAGTTGGAAAATAATCAATTATTAACAAACTGAATAATTAATACTAAAAAATTGTGTGTCAACGAATAACAAATGAGGGGTGTCTGGGTTGCTCAGTTGGTTAAGGATCTGACTCTTGATTTTGCCCCAGGTGATGATCTCAGGGTCATGAGCTTAAACCTCACATCTGGCTATATGCTGATCATGGAGACTGCTTGGTATTCTCTTTCTGTCCCTCCCCCTTATCACTTTCTCTCTCTTAAAATAAAAAAAAAGTATGAATAAAAAATAAAATATTTTTAAAAAGTTAAAAAAATGCAATTATTGTTATAGTTAGGGAAAAATATATAGCCTTTGTTAGAAACAAAGAATACCAATGACAATACTAATAAAAAATTATCCCCAAAATTACAAAAATTAGCTAAATAAGCCAAAATAACATAAAAGGAAGATATTAGTAAAGTAACATAAAACATGATATTTAGAGGGACTCTATAAATATGAAAGTTAATTTTTCAAGAGATTAACATAACTGATACATCTAAAGCCTGACTGATCAAAATGAAGGGGGGAGAGAGAGAGAGAAACAGAGAAAAAGAGAAGAAAAACAAGTAAAATGAATCAATATCAATTATTAAAATTGTAATACCATTCTAGCTGCAGAATTAAACATCATCATATGAAGATATTATAAATAAATCTATAACAAAATATGCAAATGTTTCTGAAATGTTCAAATAGCTAGAATATAATTTACCAAAATTGACACAGAAAGATAGAGAAATCCTGAATAGTCATATAATGATTGAAATTATTGATTTATTAATGAAACTCCATAAAGATTTTTCAGCCCTAGCTGACTTCATTATTGAAAGTGATAAATTAATCTTAAACTAATTTTTTTTAAAGATTTTATTTATTTATTAGTGAGAGAGAGACTGAGAATGAGAGGGGAGAAGGTCAGAGGGAGAAGCAGACTTCCCACAGAGCCGGGAGTCCGACATGGGACTCGATCCCGGGACTCTGGGATCATGACCTGAGCTGAAGGCAGTCGCTCAACCAACTGAGCCACCCAGGCGCCCTTAAACTAATTTTTTAAAGATTTTATTTATCTATTTGTCAGAGAGACAGAGCAGAAGCAAGGGAAAGTGGCAGGGAGATGGAGAAGGAGGGTCCCCACTGAGCAAGGAGCCAGATGCAGGACTTGATCCTAGGACTCTGAGATCTTGACCTGAGCTGAAGACAGATGCTTAACTGATTGAGACACCCAGGCATCCCTTAAACTAATTTTTCTAAGAGTAGAAAAAAAATGCATCCTTTAAATACTTTTATAAGGCTAATAACCCTTAAAATAAAAATTACAAAGCCAACATGAAAAAGAAAAAAAAATTATTGGCAAATCTCACTATTGAAAAAGTGTTTTAAAATTTTAAACAAAATATTAGCCAACTAAATGCATTAATATATAAAAATAGAATAAGATATATTCATCCAGTTGATTTTATAGCAGGAATTAAAAATTTGTTAGAAATATAATTGATGGATTTTTCTGTGTTAACATATTAAGGAGTTTTTAAAAATATATATTTTAAATATTTTAATTATTTATTTATTTGAAAGAAGAAAGAGAGAGCCAGAGCACAAGCAGGTGGAGGGACAGATGGAGAGGCAGAGGTAGACTCCCTGCTGAGCAGGGAGCCCCACATGGGACTCGATCCCAGGACTCCAGGATTATGACCTGAACTGAAGGCAGATGTTTAACCAACTGAGCTACCCAGGCATCCCCATATTAAGGAAATATTTTTATGAACATTAGAATATAGGAGAAAGCTTTCTGATTAAAAAAAAGCACCTATTAATGACTTAAAAATGACTCAGAAAATCGGGAATGAAGAGGAGCTTAATCTATATGATAAGAGTATGTGAAAATGTACAGCAAACATCAAACTTAATGAAGAAATGATGAAATCATTCCCTTTTGGGTTACAGTGAGACCAGATGCCTGCCATGACCACACTTATTTCACATTGTATTAGAGATCAGGGCCAGTGCAGTAAGCAAATAAATGAACTAAAACTAAAATAGCTGGGAAAGAAAAAATAAACAAAATTCCTATTATTCATAAATTATGTGAGTATGTAAAAACAAAAATATAGAGACAAAATTATCAAGTTGGTGAGGTTGGCAATTTTTCTAGATAAAATATATAAAAAATTAACAACAAAGGTAACATTCATTATAGAATCAAAAAAATGCATCTAAAAATAAATCTAAAAAGCTATTTTAAATTTAACTATCACAAATTGATTGTTTCAAAACTATCTTAATAAAAATTCCAATATGACTACAGATCTCATCCTTTTCCCCTCAACACATCATGAGTATGAAGTATGATTGAGAAATAAAAATTCTGCTGTTCTTTGTTATTACAGGAAACTTGCTTGAACTCCCTACTCCCCAGTGATACACTGTGATATAATTAAGTATGGGAAAGGACCATGGGTCTTGTCAGTTCATTTAAAAAAACACAACAAAACTTGAATTATTTGCCAAATGCTAGTCATTGTGCTTTACATTTTGCATACTGGCTTTAGCATTTAATATATGTGTGATTTAGAATAAAAATTTTTAATTCATTTAAATTCCTGTCATTATTTAAAAAATAGTTTGCTTTTGTGTGTCTGTAAATTTAGATAACGATTAATTTACCATATAATTAATTGACTCAAACAGCATACTTTTGAGAATGAGTACAAGTACCATTATAAAACATGCTGGTGTAATTGCCTGTATTAGTGAGCCTAATTAGAGAAGATGATATAAAATGCCTGGCACTTGAACAAATATCCGAACCCCTATTCCATCCACTCATGTGACAGGAAGCAGCATAGAAAATGAAGCATAATCCTTCACTTAAATATTTGCAGTATGTGAAACTGCAGGATTCATCTCTTGGGCAGTTGCTTCAGGTATACAAAACTACTGGAAAAAGGTTTCAAAGACAGTTGGTTGAAACCTTTAACCACTTAATATGAACACATTTATTAAAAGACCACTTGTAGAAATGGGCTACAAAATGAAGAACAAGTTGTAGACAAGGCAGAAAGAAAATTCAGAAAGGTACAAACTTGGGAGTAGGGAAGCATAGGAGCCTGTTTTATACCTCTGGAAGGATATGGGAAGATTTAGGGTTTCAGTGTGCTGGAGACTGAGGGGTAAGAGAGTCAGTCAAGGTCTGTTGAAGGAATAGGATGCAGATTAACATCTTTAAATCAATATAATACCTTATATAAATAGTGGTTTCTTTTTTTTTTCTAAAGAAGAAATATTTATTTATTTTTTCACCATCCATACTCATCTTTTATTTTTATTTTTTTTACATCTTGATTTAATTTTTTTCAGTGTTCCAAGATTCATTGTTTATGCACTACACCTAGTGCTCCATGCGATACATGCCCTCCTTAATACCCACCACCAGGCTTGCCCATTCCCCTACCCACCTCCCTTCCAAAACCCTCAGTTCTGATCTTATATTGGATGTGGTCTTTGAAGGTTAATATTATGCCAGTTAAAGGGAATAACATTGGTTAATTCTCTAACTTGTAGTGCTTGGTGCTTTATATGCATTATTTATTTAAATCTTTACAATGAAACTGTATGTTCTAATTTTAAAGGTGAGGAAATCAAGTTTTGAAAAGAATCTCTGGCATGTCCAAGATCACACAGTTTAATAGCTGGAAGAGTTGGGATTTCAAACTAGGTCTCTCTTTCTAAGGCTTGTGTTCACTCATCTACCTGAGAAGGTGATAACACCTGGCATGAAAGAAAGACCCTTTAATAGAGATGGGGAGCATCTCCATGTAGCCATGACTACTGCTTTGCTAACTGATGCTAGTTAGAATTACATATCTGCATTATCTCATTTATGATAATAGAGTCACTGGCCTCAGCCCTCTTTCACATTGAGCTGTTAAGAAGACTAGATGTGCTCATAAAACTCTTTTAGCTCCTTGGAGAAAGGTTTTATATAAATCTCAGTCATTATTATTCAAACAATATTGTGACTCAATGCAGATTAATTTTGAAGAATCACTCAGACAACTGTTTGTCAGCTAAATGGACAATAACAAAACCAATATGCTTGCTTATCTTTTATTCTTAACTCCTATCTTAATTGTGCTCACTTCGGCAGCACATATACTAAAATTCCTATCTTAATTATGTAACACTACAGGAAAGGCAAAACACAGCCTTCTTACTGAATATTAAATGTATGTGCTTACTTCACTTCTAGCACCTGCTTGGATACCATGACTTCTTGAAAATTAAATAACTAAATTACTTGAGGTTGTTGGTTAAGATCAACAGCTTCTACCTAAAGAGAAAAAAATGTTAATCAGAAAAATGCCTTCTGCTATCTTTCCCTTTCTATCCCCCTGTAAAAATCTTGCCCATCTCCAGTCACTCTGAGTTTTTTTTCTTCTGAGCTCAAGCGCAGTGAGTGAGTTTCTTCAGATACTCCAATGACAGTAATTTCTACACAATGATGAATTGGTCTAAAACACAATGGAAAGAACACTTTTTGTTTATTTCCTTTTATGTAAAGACATAGCTGTCACCATGCTGCCTCTATTCGCCATTATAGAATGAGGGTAAGTGTACCCTGGAGCCCATAGTCATTCTTCAAATAAGTCTTTGTTATTATAAATTATAAGAAACAATGTTACTCATCTCTTTATAAATCCTTGAAAACTACCAGGGTATTTTATTATTTCAGAATTATTATTTTCTGAATATTGCTTTCTGAAGCCACTAATTGCCGCACATACACACATTTCTAGATTAGATACTGTTTATTTTGAGTTCATTGTGTGTGTGTGTGTGTGTGTGTGTGTGTGTGTGTGTGTGTGTGTTTTAACATTTGTCTCTATAACTTGCTGGATTTCAAGACTTATAGGGAACATTATTTTCTACACTATGCCATAGAAAGTGATCATGAATGAATGAGTACATAAGATGTCAAAATACATTATTTTCCTACAAAATTATCTTCTAGTCTTACCTTAAAACCTAAGTACCTTCTCAAAATTCACTTCTTCATGGATAACCCTTGTAATAATTACAGAGAAGAATAAATTTAAAAAATAATACTTAATGATTAGGGGAATACAAGTAGTTTTGTAATTAGTTGTTTTGTTTAGTTTTTTTTTTCTCTTCGAAAACTTAACTATATATGAAATTAAGGATCCCTGCATTTTAGGGCTTGGGAACTTAAATTTTATAAATAGTTGGGCTTTGATTTCTTTTTATATTTTTTCCTGGGTTAATATTCTTTAGTTTAGTTTTTAATAGACAATACATTCACAGTGTTCAAAATTAAAAAAGAAATACATAAAAGTATTATTGAGTGAAAAAATTCCTTCCCACATTTCTGTCTCCTAGCTGGGTTCTCTTCCCCACAGATTAAAACAACAAAGCAAATAAAGCAAAAAAAAAAAAAAAAATCCTTATGTTTCTTTATCTATTCATCTAATGATGGATAGTTAGGTTGTTTCCATATTGGATATTGTGAATAATGTACAATAAGCATGGAGTGCCAATATCTTTTGGATATCCTGTTTTCATTTCCTTTAAATACACATAAGTGGGATTGGTGGATCATATGGTAGTTTCATTTTTAATTTTTTGAGGAAATTCTATACTGTTTTGCATAGAGTGGCTGCACCAATTTATATTCCCACCAACAGTGTATAATAATTCACTTTTATTCACGTCATTGCCAACACTGTTATTTCTTGTATTTTTGATAATAACCATTCCAATAGGTGTGAGGTGATATCTCATTTGATTTTCATTTCCCTGATGGTTAGTGATGTTGTTGAACACTTTCTTATTTATTTTTTTTAAAGAGAGAGAAACATGCTTGTGAGTATGGAGAGGGGTAGAAGGAGGGGGAGAAGAAAAGGAGAGAATCTCAAGCAGATTCTCCACTGAGGGCAGAGTGTGAAGCACGGCTCAATCTCATGACCCTGAGATATGACCTGAGCTAAATTCAAGAGTTGGAGGCTTAACCAACTGAGTCACTCAGGTGCTCCTCAGACTTTTTGTTATTGAATCCAATTACATAAATTCTCTTTTTTTAAGATTTTATTCATTTACTTGACAGAGAGAGAGATCACAAGTAAGCAGAGAACAGGCAGAGAGAGTCAGAGAAGCAGGCTCCCTGCTGAGCAGAGAGCCAGACATAGGGCTCAGTCATAGGACCCTGAGACCATGACCTGAGTCAAAGGCAGAGGCTTTAACCCACTGAGCCATCCAGGTGCCCCAATTACATAAATTATTAATGTATTTTATTTTATTTTTATTAACATAATATATTACTTGTTTCAGGGGTACAGTTCTGTGATTCATCAGTCTTGTACAATACACAGCACTCACCATAGCACATACTGTCCCCAAAGTCCATAACCCAGCCACTCCATCCCTTCTACTCCCCTCCACTCCAGCAAAGATTAGTTTATTTCTTATGATTAAGAGGATCTTATGGTTTGTTTCCCTCTCTGGTTTTATCTTATTTCATTTTTCCCTCCCTTCCCTTATGATCCTCTGTCTTGTTTCTCAAATTCCTCATATTAGTGAGATCATATGATAATTGTCTTTCTCTGGTTGACTTATTTCACTTAGCATAATACCCTTTAGTTCCATCCACATCACTGCAAATGGCAAGATTTAATTTTTCTTTCTGTCAAAATCATGCTATTTTAATTTAATTTAATTTAATTTTACTTTTCAGTATTCCAAGATTCATTGTTTATTCATCACACCCAGTGCTCCATGTAATATGTGCCCTCCTTAATACTCACCACCATGCTAAACCATCCCCCCTTCCAAAACCCTCAGTTTATTTCTCAGAGTCCATAGGATCTCATGGTTTGTCTCCCCCTCTGATTTCCCCCAATTCACTTTTCCTTTCCTTGTCCTAATGTCCTCCATGTTATTCCTTATGCTCCACAAATAAGTGAAACCATACAATAATTTAATTGACTTTCTCTGCTTCACTTATTTCATTCAGCATAATCTCCTCCAGTACCACCATGTTGATATGAAAGTTTGGTATTTATCCCTTCTGATGGAGGTGTAATATTCCATTGTATATAAGAACCAGATCTTATTGATCCATTTGTCTGATGAAGAGCATCTTGACTCTTTCCACAGTTTGGTGATTGTGGTTATTGCTGCTATGAACATTGGGGTACATGTGGCCCTTCTTTTCACTACATCTGTCTCATTGGGGAAATACCCAGTAGTGCAATTGCAGGGTCATAGGGTAGCTCTATTTTTAATTTCTTAAGGAATCTCCACACTGTTTTCCAAAGTGGCTGCACCAAGTTACATTCCCACCAACAGTGGAAGAGGCTTCCCTTTTCTTTCCATCCTCTCCAACACTTGTTTCTTGTCTTGTTAATTTTTGGCCATTCTAACTGGTATAAGGTGGTATCTCAATGTGATTTTGATTTGAATTTCCCTGATGGTTTAATATGATGAACATTTTCTCATGTGTCTACTAGCCATATATATGGCTTCTTTGGAGAAGTGTCTGATCATGTCTTCTGCCCATTTTTGACGTGATTATTTGCTTTTTGAATGTTGAGTTTGAGAAATTCCTCATAGATCTTGGATATCAGGCCTTTGTCTGTAGTGTCCTTTTCAAATATCTTTTCCCATTCCCTTGGGTGCTTCTTTGTTTTGTTGACTATCTCCCTTACTGTGCAGAAGGTTTTATCATGATGAAGTTCCAAAAGTTCATTTTCACTTTTGTTTCCTTTGCCTTTGGAGACATGTCTTGAAAGAAGTTGCTGTGGCTAATGTCGAAGAGGTTACTGCCTATGTTCTTTAGGATTTTGAAACATTCTTGACTAACGTTGAGGTCCTCTATCCATTTTGAGTTAATTTTTGTGTATGGTGTAAAAGAATGGTCGAGTTTCATTCTTCTATACATAGCAGTACAATTTTCCCAGCACCAATTATTGAAGAGAATGTCTTTTTTCCACTGGATATTTTTTCTTGCTTTGTGAAGGATTATTTGAAAATAGAGTTGAAGGTCCATATCTAGACTCTACTCTGTTCCATGGATCTATGTGTCTGTTTTTGTACCAATACCATGCTGTCTTGGTGATTACAGCTTTGTAATGTAGCTTGAAATCAGGCAATGTGATGCCCCCACTTTGTTTTTCTTTTTCAACATTTCCTTAGCGATTTGGGTCATTTTTGATTCCATATGTATTTTAGGATTGTTTGCTCCAGCACTTTGAAAAATGCCGGTGGAATTTTGATCAGGATGTCATTGAAAGTATGGATTGCTCTGGGCAGTATAGACATTTTAATAATGTTTATCCTTCTGATCCATGAGCATGGAATGCTTTTCCACCTTTTGTGTCTTCTTCAATTTCTTTCATGAATGTTCTGTAGTTCCTCGAGTACAGATCTTTTACCTCTTTGATAGGTTTATTCCAAGGTATCTTACAGTTCTTGGTGCTATAGTAAATGGAACCGATTCTATAATTTCCATTTCTATACTTTCATTATTAGTGTATAAGAAAGCAACTGATTTCTGTGCATTGATTTTGAATCCTGCCACATTACTGAATTGCTGTATGAGTTCTAGTAGTTTGGGGATGGAGACTTTCGGGTTTTCCATATAAAGTATCATTTCATCTGTGAAGAGAGAGAGTTTGACTTCTTCTTTGCCAATCCGAAAACCTTTTATTTATTTTCGTTGTCGGATTGCTGTTGCTAGAACTTGTAGTACTATGTTGAACAAGAGTGGTGAGAGTGGGCATCCTTGTCATGTTACTGATCTCAAAGGAAAGGCTGTCAGCTTTTCCCCATTGAGAATGATATTCACTGTGGGCTTTTCATAGATAGATTTTATGAATTTGAGGAGCGATCCCTCTATCCCTATACCTTGAAGAGTTTTAATCAGGAATGGATGCTGTATTTTGTCAAATGTTTTTTCTGCATCAATTGCAAGAGCCATGTGGTCTTCTCTCTTCTCTTATTGATTTGTTCTTTCCCCTTGATTGATTTGCAAATGTTGAAACACCCTTGCATCCTAGGGATAAATCCGACCTGGTCATGGTGGATAATCTTTTTAATGTACTGTTGGATCCTATTAGCTAGGATCTTGTTGAGAGTCTTTGCATCCATATTCATCAGGGATATTGGTCTGAAATAATTCTTTTTGATGGGGTCTTTGCCTGGTTTGGGGACCAGAGTAATGCTGGCTTCATAGAAAGAGTCTAGAATTTCCCTTCTGTTTCTACTTTTTGAAAAAACTTCAGGAAAATAGGTATTATTTCTTCTTTGAATGTTTGGTAAAATGCCCCAGGGATCTGTCAGGCCTTGGACACTTGGACTGTGTATTGGGAGGTTTTTGATCACTGCTTCAATCTCATTACTAGATATTGGTCTATTCAGGTTGTCAATTTCTTCCTGTTTCAGTCTTGGAAGTTTATAGGTTTTCAGGAATGCGTCCATTTCTTCTAGGTTGTTTAACTTATTGGCATATAGCTGTTGATAATAATTTCTGATGATTGTTTCTATTTCCTTGGTGTTAGTTATGATCTCTCCCATTTCATTCATAATTATATTAATTTGGGTCTTCTCTCTTTTCTTTTGAATTATCTTGGCCAGTGGTTTATCGAACTCATTGATTCATTCCAAACACCAACTTCTGGCTTCATTGATGTGTTCTACTATATCTCTAAGTTCTAACTCACTGATCTCTGCTCTAATCTTGATTATTTCCCTTCTTGTGCACGGGGTTGGTTTAATTTGTTATTGATCTTCCAGTTATTTAAGGTGTAAAGAGAGCTGGTGTAGTTGGGATTTTTCAATTTTTTTGAGTGCGGCTTGGATGGCTATGTATTTCCACCTTAGGACCACCTTTAACATATCCCATGAGTTTTGGCCATTGTGTGTTTATTTTTATTGACCTAGTATGTGGTCTATTCTGGAGAAAGTTCCATGTGTATGAATGAGTATTCTATAGTTTTAGGGTGGAATGTTCTGTATATATCTGTGAGGTCCATCTGGTTCAATGTGTCATTCAAAGCTCTTGTTTCTTTATTGATTTTCTGCTTGGATGATCTGTCTGTTACTGACAGTGGCATGTTAAGATCCCCTACAATTAATGTATTCATATTAATATGACTCTTTCTTTTGATTAACAGTTAGCTTATGTAGTTAGCTGTTCCCATATTGGGGGCATAAATGTTTACAATTATTAGATCTTCTTGGAGGACAGACCCTTTAAGAATGATTTAGTGTCTTTCTGTATCTCTGACTATAGTCTTTAGCTTAAAATCTAATTTGTCTGATATGAGAATTGCTACCCCAGCTTTCTTTTGAGGCCCATTGGCATAAAAGATGGTTTCCCATACCTTCTTTCAGTCTAGATATATCTTCAGTTTCCAAATATGTCTTTGTATACAGCATATGGAAATTTCCTATCATTTTATCCAGTCTGTAACTCTGTATCATTTTATAGGAGTATTTACACCATTCGCATCAAGAGTGAATATTCAAATATAAGTTTTTATTGGCATCATGTTGCCTGTGAAGTCTTATTTCCATAGATTGTCTCTGTAAGTTTCTGTTCTATGTCACTGTTGGTTTCTTTCTTCTTATATAGAACTCCCCTTAATATTTCTTGTAGTGACGTTTTGGTGGTCACATACTCTTTTAAACTTTGGCAGTCTTAGAAGTTCTTTATCTCTCCATCTATTTTGAATGTCAGCTTTGCTGGATAAAGTATTCTTGGCTGCATGTTCTTCTCATGTAGTGACCTGAATATGTCTTGCCGGCCCTTTCTGGCTTGGCAGGTTTTGTGGACACGTCTGACATTATTCTGATAGTCCTTACTCTGTATGCAAGGAATCTCTTCCCCTTATCATATTTTTGGACCACAGTGCTTTGAGACTAGAACTCAGTATTGAGAGGAAAGTTGGAAAGAACTAGAATAATTGGAGACTAAAGAGCATCCTACTAAAGAATGAATGGCTCCACCAGGAAATTAAAGAATTAAAAAAAAGTCATGGAAACAAATGAAAATGAAAACAGAATTCTTCAAAATCTTTTGGATCCAGCAAAAGCAGCCCTTAGAGGAAATTATATAGCAATGCAAGGCTTTCTCAAGAAATAAGGAAGGTCTCAAATATACAACCTAACCCTGCACCTAAAGGAGATGGTGTAGCAAATAAAGCCTCGTTCAGGTTTTATTGTGCTGAAATATTGAACCATATTTGCTGATGGTTCAGCAAATAAAGCCTGAACCCAGCAGGAGAAGAAATAATAAAGATTAGAACAGAAATCAACAGAACTAGAAACCAAAATCAACAAAATCAACAGATCAACACAAAGTAAAACTGATTCTTTGAAAGAATTAATAAGATCGATAAACCACTGGTCAAACTTATAAAAAAGAAAAGAGAAATGACTCAATTTAATAAAATCATGAGTGAAAGAAGAAAGATAACAACCAACACCAAAGAAACACAGTTATAAGAACATATTATGAACAACTATATAGCAGCAAATTAGACAATCTGGAAGAAATGAATGAATTCCTAAAGACATAGAAACGAGCAAAACTGAACCAGAAAGAAATAGAAAACTTGAACAGCCCCAAAACCAGTAAGGGAATTGAAGCAGTAATCAAAAATCTCCTGGGTGCCTGGGTGGCTCAGTTGATTGGGCAACTGCCTTCAGCTTGGGTCATGATCGAGTCCCACATCGGGCTCCCTGCTCTGCAGGGAGCCTGCTTCTCCCTCTGACCTCTCCCTTCTCATGCTCTCTCTCTCTCTCTGTCTCAAATAAATAAAAAATAAATCTTTAAAAAAAAACCTCCCAACAAACAATAACCCAGGGCCAGACGGTTTCCCAGGGGAATTTTACCAAATATTTAAAGAAGAATTAATACCCATTCTCCTGAAAGTGTTCCAAAAAATAGAAATGGAAGAAAAAATTCCAAACTCATTTTATGAGGCCAGCATTACCTTGATCCCAAAACCAGACAAAGACCCCATCAAAAAGAATTACAGACCAATATCCCTAATAAATATGATTGCAAAAATCCTCACCAAAATACTAGCCAAAAGGATACAACAGTACATAAGGATTATTCACCACAACCAAGTGGGATTTATTCCTGGGCTGCAAGGTTGGTTCAACATCCACAAATCAATCAATGTGATACAATACATTAATAAAAGAAGGGACAAGAACCATATGATACTCTCAATAGATGCAGAAAATGTATTTGACAAAGTACAACATCCTTTCTTGATCAAAACTCTTCAAAGTGCAGGGATAGAAGGTACATACCTCAATATCATAAAAGCCATCTATGAAAAAAACAAGGTGAATATCATTCTCAATGGGGAAAAACTGAGATCTAGTCCCCTCAGATCAAGAACACAGCAGGAATATCCATTATCACCACTGCTATTCAGCATAGTACTAGAAGTCCTAGCCTCAGCAATCAGACAACAAAAAGAGATAAAAGGCATCTGAATTGGCAAAGAAAAAGTCAAACTCTCACTCTTTGCAGATATATGATGCATTATGTGGAAAACCCATAAGACTCCACTCCAAAACTGCTAGAACTCATACAGGAATTTAGTAATGTATCAAGATACAAAATCAATGCACAGAAATCAGTTGCATTTCTATAAACAAACAACAAGACAAAAGAAGGAGAAATTAAGGAGTCAATCCCATTTACAATTGCCCCCAAAACCATAAGATATCTAGGAATAAATCTAACAAAAGAGGCAAAGAATTGGCACTCAGTAAACTAGAACACTCATGAAAGAAAATGAGGAAGACACAAAGAAATGGAAAAATGTTCCATGCTAATGGATTGGAAGAACAATTATTTTGAAAATGTCTATGCTACCTAGAACAATCTGAACACTTAAAGCAATCCCTATCAAAATACTATCAACTTTTTTCAATGAAATGGAACAAATAATTCTAAAATTTTTATGAAACAAGAAAAGACCCCAAATAGCCAGAGGAATGTTGAAAAAGAAAACCAAAGTTGGTGGCATCACAATTCCAGACTTCAAGCTCTATTACAAAGCTGTAATCATCAAGACAGTATGGTATTGGCACGAAAACAGACACATAGATCAATAGAACAGAATAGAGAGCCCAAAAATGGACCCTCAAGACTCTACGGTCAACTAATCTTTGACAAATCAGGAAAGAATGTCCAATGGAAAAAAAAAAACAGTCTCTCCAACAAATGGTGTTGAGAAGATTGGACTGCTACAGGTAGAAGAATAAAGCTGGACCATTTACTTAAACCACACAAAAAACAGACTCAAAATGGATGAACTACCTCAATGTGAGACAGGAATCCATCAAAATCCTTGAGGAGAACACAGGCAGCAACCTCTCTTACCTCAGCAGCAGCAACTTCTTAGAAACATTGCCAAAAGCAAGGGAAGCAAAGGCAAAAATGAACTACTGGGACTTCATCAAGATAAAAAGTTTTTGTACAGCAAAGGAAATAGTCCAAAAGCCAAAAGACAATGGACACAATGGAGAAGATATTTGAAAATGACATATCAGATAAAAAGCTAGTATCCAATATCTATAAAGAACTTATCAAATTCTATGCCCAAAGAACAAATAATCCAATCAAGAAAGGGCAGAAGCATGAACAGACTTTTCTGCAAAAAAGACATCCAAATGGCCAAGAAAAACACTTAAAGTGATGCTCAACATCACTGGGCATCAAGGAAATACAATTCAGAACCTCAATGAGATACCACTTCACATCAGTCGAATGACTAAAATTAACCAGTCAGGAAATGACAGATGTTGGCAAGGATGTAGAGAAGGGGGAACCCTCCAACACTGTTGTTGGGAATACAACTGGTGGTGCAAGCACTCTAGAAAATAATAGAGAAGTTCCTCAAAAAGTAGAAAATAGAGCTAGCCTACAACCTAGCAATTGCACTACTGGGTATTTACCCCACAGATACAAATGTAGGGATCTGAAGGGGCACCTGTACCCCAGTTTTTATGGCAGCAATGTCCACAACAGCCGAACTATGGAAGGAGACTAGATGTCCATCAACAGATGAATGGATAAAGAATATGTGATATATATATAATGAAATATTATGCAGCTAATAAAAATGAAATCTTGCCACTTGCAACTATGTGGATGGAACTAGAGGATATTATGCTAAGTGAAACAAATCAATCAGAGAAAGACAATTACCATATGATCTCACTGATATGAAGAATTTGAGAAAGAAGACAGAGATCATAGAGGAAGGGAGGGGGAAATGAAACAAGATGAAACCAGAGAAGGAGACAAACCATAAGAGACTCTTAGTCTCAGGAAATAAATTGAGGGTTGCCGGAGTAGATGGGGGTGAAAGGGATGGGGTGGCTGGGTGATGGACTTTGGGGACATTATGTGCTACGGTGAGTGCTTTGAATTGTGTAAGACTCATGAATCACAGACCTGTACCCCTGAAACAAATAAAACATTTTATGTTAATTTAAAAATTTAGTAAAGTTTGAAATCGGGCAAATGATGCCGCCAGCTTTGTTTTTCTTTTTCAACATTTCCTTAGCATTTCAGGGTCTTTTCTGGTTCCATACAAATTTTAGGATTGTTTGTTCCAGCTCTTTGAAAAAATCTGGTAGAATTTTGATTGGGATGGCATTGAAAGTATAGATTGCTCTGGGCAGTATAGAC
>CM052810.1:77524768-77570147 GCA_028533885.1 Nasua narica | reverse complement strand
CTATGGTCAAATCATCTTTGACAAAACAGGCAAAAATATCCAGTGGAAAAAAGACGGTTCTTCAATAAATGGTGCTGGAAAAATTGGACAGCTATATGTAGAAGAATGAAACTTGACCATTCTCTTACACCATACACAAAGATAAACTCCAAATGGATAAAAGACCTCAACGTGAGGCAGGAAGCTATCAAAACCCTAGAGGAGAACATCGGCAGTAACCTCGATAACATTAGCCACGGCAACTTCTTTCAGAACATGTCTCCAGAGGCAAAGGAAAAAAAAAGCGAAAATGAACTTTTGGGACTTCATCAAGATAAAAAGCTTCTGCACAGCCAAGGAAACAGTCAACAAAACAAACAGGCAACCCACAGAATGGGAGAAGATATTCGCAAATGACACTACAGACAAAGGTCTGATATCTAAGATCTATAAAGAACTCCTCAAACTCAACACTCACAAAACAGATAATCACATCAAAAAATGGGCAGAAGGCATGAACAGACACTTCTCCAAAGAAGACATACAAATGGCTAATGAATAAAAAATGTTCGGGGCACCTGGGTGGCTCAGTGGGTTAAAGCCTCTGCCTTCGGCTCAGGTCATGATCTCGGGGTCCTGGGATCGAGCCCCGCATCGGGCTCTCTGCTCAGCAGGGAGCCTGCTTGCCCCCCCCTCTCGGCCTGCTTCTCTGCCTACTTGTGATCTTTCTCTCTCTCAAATAAATAAAAAAAATATTAAAAAAAAATGTTCATCATCTTTAGCCATCAGAGAGATTCAAATCAAAACCACACTGAGATACCACCTTACACCAGTTAGAATGGCCCAAATCAACAAGACAGTAAACAACAAATGCTGGAGAGGATGTGGAGAAAGGGGAACCCTCCTCCACTGTTGGTGGGGATGCAAGTTGGTGCAGCCACTTTGGAAAACAGAATGGAGATTCCTCAGGAAATTAAATATACAGCTACCCTATGACCCTGCAATTGCACTACTCGGTGTTTACCCCAAAGAAGCAGATGCAGTACAAAGAAGGGCCCTGTGTACCCCAATGTTCATAGCCGCAATGGCCACAATAGCCAAACTGTGGAAAGAACCAAAATGCCCTTCAACAGACAAATGGATAAGGAAGATGTGGTCCATCTATACAATGGAATATTATGCCTCCATCAGAAAGGATGAATATCCAACTTTTGTATCAACATGGACAGGACTAGAAGAGATTATGCGGAGTGAAATAAGTCAAGCGGAGAGAGTCCATTATCTTATGGTCTCACTTACTTTTGGAGTATAAAGAAAATCATGGAGGGCTTCATGAGAAGGAAGGGAAGGGTGAATGGGGGGAAATCGGAGGGAGTGAGGAACCAGGAGAGACTGTGGACTCTGAGCAACAAATTGAGGGTTTTGGATGGGAGGGGGTGGAGGGATGGGTGAGCCTGGTGGTGGGTATCTAGAAGGGCACGTACTGCATGGAGCACTGGGTGTGGTGCATGAACAATCAATCTTGTAACACTGAAAAATTAAAATAAACATATTTGTGGAGAGAAAAAAAAGAAATGCAAATGACCAATTCAACTCTACATTATTTAGATAATTACTTCATACCAGCAATCGCCATTAGCTGCATTTGAGGAATGGATCAGATGTAATGTGAACTACTTTGGAATGCCTAGAAACTGCTTTGGAATGCAAGGAGGATTGAATTGCATCATTCTGCCTATGAAGGCAAGCACTTGGAAGCTTAAATAAAAGTTTTAAAGCAGGAATCCCTTACAGTCTTCATGAAGTGTCAAAATGCTGGAAAAATAGGAAAGTTTTTCCAATAGCAGTTTTTTGTTTGTTTGTTAATTTGTTTGTTTTAATTATCTTGTAAATAAGTGAAGTGCGAGATATAGAAAAGATTAGGAGACTTACAAGGCCTTCTTACCAGGCAAGTTTCAAAATCGTTAAGAGCCTTATATTTTTCTTTGGAAAATTGAGGTAATATTACCTTATAGTGTTATTGAGGTCACTGGCAATGCCCTGCACATATTCTCCTGTCCTGCTTTCAGATGATCTGCAGTTTCTGAGCATGTCCATGGCTTCCTCAGTGTCTCTGAGTGATATTCTTTGGCCTGGGGATTATGCTTGACCTATGTATACAGTAGAGTAGTCAAGTAGGAGACCTAGCTCCCCAGAAGCAAACCTCAACTGATGAGGAATGGAAGTTGATAAACACAGTGAGTAATTACATGATGCTCCTTGTTCTTTATTGGACAAATTGGAGGTGAAGGGTACAGTTCCTCAGGGGTCCCCAATGAATCCACTCTAGACTGACAATAGTGGCAAATTATTGGCTTTTACCTCCTCCCTGTCTCATTTCCCCATGTCCTCATAACGCTTTCTGGGATCATTTCTCAAATGAAGTACTTGTACCCACAACCTCAGACAGAGTCTTTTTGGGAGGCAACTCAAACTAAGACAATTTCTTTTGGAATGAAATATTATATAATATATGTGGGACATGAAATGTTGCTCCATTTGGTAAACACAGAGGCTACATAACTGTTTTTTTTTTTTAAGATTTTATTTATTTATTTTGACATAGACACATTGAGAGAGGGAAAACAAACAGGGGGAGTAGGAGAGGGAGAAGCAGGCTCCCCATGAAGCAGAGAGCTTGGTGCAGGGTCTGATCCCAGGATCCTGGGATCATGACTGGAGCCAAAGGCAGACTCTTAACCACTGAGCCATCCAGGTGCCCAATGTAACTGTTCTTAACGCAAGATGTTCTTGAAACTCAGAGTGTTTAGCAATAAACAAAGAAAGGAAACTCTTATATGAACCTCAAATATCCTATCGTACTTCTTCTATAGTAATAGATCCCTTAAATGTTGCTGGGAACATAACTGCCAAGAAAAGGTACTACACTTCCCAGCTTTACCTCAGTGATATGTGTCATATAATTACCAAAATATGTGGGGCATTGGTAAATGGAAGAAAGACAATCTCTTCAACAAATGGTGCTGGGAAAATTGGACAGCCACATACAGAAAAATGAAAGTGGACCACTTTCTTACACCACACACAAAAATAAACTCAAAATGGATGTAGCTTCTTGTATTGAATGGAAAGAGTTATACTTTCCCTTTTTCTCTTCCCTCGTCTCTCAGAAGAATTTGGAAGCAATGGAGATTTGTTCTTGATCAGGCAGATAAGAGAATCACTGTAGGGATGTTGAAGCAACGGGGCAGTAAGAGCCTGGCTCATCAACACAGTGAAGCTAACACAACAGCCCAATTTTTAAGTATCTGCTATTCTGAATCTCAGTCACAACAGCTTAACCCATAACCTAGTTAACATTCATCAAAACCTAAGATTGCAGACATTTAGTATGCCCAACATCTATGAGAATACCTAACATCTTGAATAGATGGGAGAAATGTACATGGAAAAAAAAAAACTATAGCAATGCATGGCTTTATGGATTTTTCTCCTAAAATATGAAATATTTTGTAGGCATTTGTTCTGTTTTCCTATAACACAATGGCTCACCTGGAGATTAAAGAGTTTCAAAGTTGTGATTACAGATCCAATTTTGATTGATTTTCCTTAATGCTTGTATTATAAATTGTATATTTGCAAAGTTAAAATATTTAGTCTTTAAGTTCCATTTCTGAAATATCAACAGTATTATGGGTCTTCTAAATTCAAAATATAAAAAAATAAATGCACAAAAACAAAACCCTAGGGTCTATGTAAAATAATTTTTAAAGTGTTTGAGATAAGGGAAATCTCTGTAGGCAAACATATCAGAACAAACTATGAAAACATGACATTGGATAATAAGCCTTGATGCAATCTGCAAGACACAGAGATACACTAAGGCCAAATGTTTACGTCAGCACTGTGATCTGGCAAGTAAGTATTGGGCCAGAGATAAGGGGATTTAAGCTGGAACCCTGGGGCCCAATGAAAGACACCACAGTGACCTCAGGTCTGTTTCATTTACTGATTTCAAAGTACCCCACAGAATCTAGCTTCACTTATTTAGGTACTCGGGATTCCTGCAGATTAATATTGAGCAAATATGAGATGGAAAATGGAATAATCAGATCTAAATGAAGTAAACCACCATGAATAGGAGTCAGCAGTAAAAACTAAAGTCAGTGTCATAGAATCCAAAAGTCTTCAGATACTGGGATTATTAGACTCATTTTAAAACTAGTTTATGAAATTAAATGGTAATAAACAACAGTTGCTTCAAATAGTAATACAGATTTAACAAAATAAAAGGAAAATATGCACAATCCAAAATACAATAAATGGGCTTAACAGAAAATTAAACATGGATTAATAACAAATAAAACAAGCAGAAATCCTAAAACTTTTGATCCTTGGTAGCTGATACATTTCTTAACACAGAAAAGTTGAAATAATTTACAGACAAATTATTAAAACTTCACCAAGATGTAAACATAATAATAACCTATATTTCTATTTACCAGTAATTAAGATTTGAGAAAGATGATTTTTAAAATATTATTTACAATAGCAACAAAACTATGCAGTCATGAGGAATAAACTTAATATGTACCAAAGAAACAGATAACCATATTACTTTATTGAACAAAAAACAATAATAAAGAAACCCTAAATAACTGAGAAAATACACTGTGTCCTTCGATAAAATGATCGATATTGTCAATATGTCGACTCTCTTCAAATTTATCCGTAAATTTTTGTACTTATAAATTAACACTATAAGTATCATTTCTGCAAGTGAATTGACAAACTGATTCTAAAATTTGTGTGGTGGAGCAAAATCCAAGAATAAAGTATTAGAGCCCACCTACCATATATTAAGACATATAAGGTTGTATTAAAATAATATAGACACAGGGATTGACAAATGGAACAGAAAGAGAAATCAGATTAGACCCATAAATGATAAGGAAACATCAAATGATGGACAAGCCTGGGTAGATTAATAAAGAAAAGAATGGCTATTCAATAAATGGTCTAGTTATCCACATGGAAAAATTAACTGGATCACAATCTTATACTACACATATGATTAATTCTGGTGGGCTAAGATTTAAAATTTAAAAACCAGACTTTGACATATTTAAAGTCAGTATAGGTAACTATTTTTGCAGAGTAGAGAAGCATATTTTAAACAAGACGTAGAAACCCTGGTCACAAACAGAAAGATTGAGATTTAGGTTATCAGTTAGATAAATCACCATAAGATAATTAAAAATGCAAGCGCTGAACTGGCAAAATACATGTACAATATTTTTTTTTGTCTCTGACATTTGAATAACTCAATACAAAATATATAAATAATCCAATTAAAAAATAAGCAAAGCATAAGCAAGTATTTCACAGAGGGGGAAATGTGAAGGGCTCACAGACATAGGAAAATATGCTTATCCTGATTAATAATCAGAGAAATGGAATTAAGGTCATAATTAGGCATAATTTAATTTAATTTTTAAAATAATTTGTCAGATTGCTAACAGTTATAAAGTCTAGCAACATCAAGTACAGAAAAGGATGCCTGTCAAAATGAATTTACCTAAACTACTAGAAGTTGTGTGTTGGTACAACCATTTTGGAAAATGACATTTTCTTGCAACACTGCATAGTCACATCTGTGTTATCCTAACATTTTCACTCCTAAGTATATATGTTAGAATGCTCTTATGTATGGACATGGGAACAAGAAAGACTATAGAAAGCTTTATTTGTGAGTGTGCATGTGTGCTATTCATATAAAAACAACAACAACAAAAAAAGAGAAAACAAAAAATGATCATTGCCAAAAGAGTAGATGAAATATGGTATATTCATTCAGTGGAGTACTATATAGAAATAAAATAAATAGACTTCAGGTAAGTATGGAATGTGCTGGAAGGTTGGTTTTGCAAGCACACACTCAATGTCCCTGTTAATCACTATCTTGAGAATGTAGATATCCTGTCTTCCATGTGCCCATCAAGCAGGATATGTAGAAAAACATATTGTACAATATTCAAAGTCAGGGCTGAAGGGATGCACAACCTGGAGAGTCTCTTTTGTAAGAAAGAATGCACAGATGGCAGGCCTTGATCTCTTTGGAATGCTGGTCATGCAAGGAGGGGAAGGTTACAGAGAGTTGCTAGGTTAGTTGCTACACTATAAGAGTTTATTGTGTGTAGATTTCAGCAGTGGATGCTTTGTCCAGTGGGCTGCTCCCGGATCCCCTGTACTTAAGTTCCACCAATAAACCTGTATCTGGATCACTGTCTCTGGGGCATTACTTTATTCTTGTTGGGTTATCACCCATCCTTAGCTCAGCGTCTGCTGGGGTGGGTGTGGCTGTACAAGATACAAGCAATGGCTTGTAATAGGACTCTAAGAAATAAAAGTCAAATCATGCCATTATTGTGAAACAAACAATACTGAACAGTATGTTCTTTAAGCCATCACACATTCAAAAGAGGGGGAAAAAGAAGAGCTTCTGCAAAGATGGAAACAGGGAAATGGGACAGAGATGGATCACATGCTTAAAACTGTTTTGATACCATTCTAGATCTTAATGTGTGCGGTGAATTCATGGATTTATTTTGTCTTTATATTTCCTATCTTAGATATGGACATACTACATATATCCTTCAGCATATATTAAATATAAGCTACATTTATAATGCATTTTAATGAGATTCCGGAGTATCAACCTTTTGTAGCATGCAGTACAATCTGGGAAAGAATGTAATTTCTTTTTACTACAGTCTCATTAATTGTAAAATGAAGATAATGATACATACTGACTAGAAGGACAAAATGAGTGAATGCCTTTGCACATACACTGGAAAAGGTGATGACCATTATTGCATTAAAAAAATGCCCTTGCAAAAGGTACTTTGGATCTGTCGGTGCATTGTCTTTCCATGGGCTAACATGATGAAGGGTTAGCTAAAAATGGCAGAGAAAAACACAAAACACATACAAATGGAGTTTCTTTCCTTTTTTTTTTTTTTTTAAAGATGAGTTGTTCAGATGTTTCTAATGTTAATGATACCTGGATTTGTAATTTCTTGACTTGCACGACCATATATACAGATATATACTATATAGAAGAAGCGGATTACTTTGGTCATTTCAATAATCTCATTCCCTAGTAAAATGTCTGTTGGCCTTTTTTTTTTCTTTATATAATAACCATCTGTTAAGTACCTACTATATGCCCAGTGACATGTTAGGCACTTGGCAAGTAGTCAAACATCTTATTGAATAAATAAATGAATGAGTAGACCTCTCATGTAGACCAAGCTAATGTTTGTCATTGAAACTTAGTTCAACTGAGGTTTCATTAGTTTTACATATGAATACAGAAATTTTATATACAAAAGGATATAGAGAATACGATCTAAAATATATATTACAGTGGACAGCTTTATATAGTACTATAGTACTTACAAAAGTACTTACTTTTGTCACAGCACATTTTTCTATTTTACAAAATTTAGTTATTCAAAATATAGCAAATGAATTAAAATTGATGGGACGCCTGGGTGGCTCAGTCAGTTAAGCATCTGCCTTCGGCTCGGGTCATGATCCCAGGGCCCTGGGATCGAGTCCCACATCGGGCTCCTTGCTCAGTGTGGAGCCTGCCTCTCCCTCCTGCTGTGTGCTCTCTCTCTCTGACAAATAAATAAATGGAATCTTTAAAATTGAAAGCAGGAAAGAAAATACATTCCAATACATAGAAACAGCCCCTGTTACTATTTAAACTATTTTTCTTGTCTTCTTTTTATTTTAGGATTTTATTTATTTTATTTATTTGACAGAGAGAGTGAGCCAGAGAACACAAGCAAAGGGAATGGGAGGGAAAGGGCAAAATAGGCTGTGCATGGAGCAGGGAGCCCAGCACGGGGCTTGATCCCAGGCCCCTGGGATCATGACCTGAGCTGAAGGCAGATGCCTAACCATCTGAGCCACCCAGGTGCCCCTTTTCTTGTTTTCTTATATGCATAATGTGATTTCATGGTGATCAACATAATATATACACATAATTTTATTCTTCAGTTTCAACACCTTCAATGCCTTTGTAGCAGGCATATTTTCTGTTACATGAAGGAGAATACTTCCAGACATTGTAAAATGTACCCGGGTCTTAAAAAAAGGTATAAAATGATATAGTGCAATTTTTATACACCTCATAAGTTTTGAACATCTATAACAGAATGGACTTCCGTCTTTTTCCTGACATAGTTTCATACTTTTTTTGGATCAGAGAAATGGACTGATTAACTCATGCGGTCCTAAACAGCCTGAAGATTTTACAATGTCCAGAGCAACTAGAGTTTGTCACAGCACATTGATAAACAGAAATCCTCAAAACACAATGGTTATGTGATCTTAGACACATTTGGAAAATTCAAGCTGGCAGAAGTTTTTAAAGAACGCCTAACCTTGGGTTTTAGGGCTTGGCAATCTTTTATTGAAGACTTCATTATGCTTAACATAAATGGATTAACATTAATGAGGATGAATAATGAGAAGAAATGTCAAACATCATTTTATCATTTTCTGGGGCAGTAATGGGAGCACAGTCAAAACAAGGAGGATATATCAATGAGACCTAATTTGAACATGTGACCGTTTATAAATGAAGAGGAAAAATTCAGTGTAACAGCTTATCCCTAAAGGACAAGCTAAGGTTTTCTGTTGATAGTACTTTTTTCATTCTCCAAGTAAAAATCAATTGCTTTCGGGTCTATTCCCTTCCCCCAAATATTCTCTTAGTCTATGTTGTTATATTCGAAATGCTGAATATAAAAAGAAGAAAAAAAACCACAATTCACATAATACACCAAACTAATTTCATTCTGAGGGTGAACTGAATTGGAAAAATCTCATTTTCTTAAGAAAACTTTGTGTCTCATAAAGTCTTTATGTGCTTTGGAGGAACATGCCTTGCCCTAAGGAGATGCCTGTGCCTTGTTGTGGAGGCAGCAAGAGAAAAGGAAAAGAATAAAGAAAACAGCCTTGCTACAAAGTGCAAAGGCCTAGACATTTAAATTCCATCATTTCCTCATTATTTTTTGGTTGATCAACCATTTTCCTTAAGCAAATTCTCACTTATCTGCTCTTTTTGTGCCTCTGCATATGCAAATTGGAATCTGCTTTTAATTATAAGGGGGCCCACTCTCAACACCTGATATTGGAGCGCAAATAGAAAGTGTATTAAACAGCTTCAGGGGGATTTTATATACACTGTAATGACCTTTCAATATGAATTCGTAGCAAGTAAAGAAGGATTTATATTTTTCATATTCTATAGGAAGTTGTTCTTTGTTATAAGATGTCACTTGCAATCTGTAGTGACATTTGACTAGAGGTGTAAAAATGTCATATTTTACCATTGACAGATCCAGTCTGTTCTCTCTTGTCATGGGATAAGCGGTTTTATCATGCATATATATGACAGCTCAAGATGTTCTTTCAGTTGGGTTTTCTTTCCTTCAGTTATTAAATATTCAGGATGTTCATTATGCACCAGAGCCTGAATAATATAAGATTAGTGGGAAACCTTTGTAGGAGCTTTGATTATCATTATTAATATTAATCATGTATGCTGCACTCACTTTTCTACTTTGCAAACTCAGATGTCAATAGAATAAGCAAGCTCCCCCCCCCCATTCCGGTAGGTAAGGACAAAAAAACTTGAGTAAAAACAAGAAAATTTTTTTTATTTTAGTTTTTAAAATAATGAGAAGGACCAAGAGCCCAACTTTGAAAGTTCTCCTGCTGAAGAGAACAAGTTGGAAGATGGAAGCAAATTCCAAGAAGCGGAAAAAAAAATCGCCAAAGTAACGCAGGTCTAAATGAAAGAGGGAAAAATTGAAACCTAAGACCATTTTCCTCGTGTTTTATTGAGATATAATTGACACGTAACCTAACAGTTTAAACTGAATTCCAGGTGCTTCTCTCACACTGATTTGATAGAATTGAATAAATACCATTATTGTGTCAGCTATTCAATTACAATTGAGTTCTGGAATACCAGAAATCACATTCGATCTTTACTCAGGATCTAAACCATGGCTTTATCATACAATTGAAAATACCAACTATTTCCTTTAAATAGGATTAAATAATGCTAACAGATGTAGTATACTCTTCAGCTTGTCAATGTTCTCACATATATTATTCAACAGCATCTGCTACATGCATGAATGAATAAATGAATGCCATTTTTATTATCTTATCCCAAATATCTTGTGGATTGTCTAGTGACTATAGATATGCAGTAAAGATTTTTGGAGTAAATAAAAGATTACTTGCTGAAATGTAACTAATAACACAGATGATAAAACTAGTAAACATTCTTACTATAACCCTCCCCATTTTGCAGACTATATTGTCATGGAAAAGGTAGTGTCTTCAGAATCAGAGTCACTGACATTTGCTAGCATTGTGCCTTAACTATGCTATGTAACTAAAAGTCTGCTTCCTAATCAGCCAAATGAATATTACAAATCTGTAAGACAGTTAATGAAAAGATTAAATGGAATAATGCATGTAGGTTTCCTGGCACAGAGAGTGCTCATATTAACTATTATGAATATATTTTTTACATCTGTCCCTTAAATGTTGACACACTTCAGCTTCATGCCACAGGTCCTTGCTCTCCCTCAACACACCCTCTGACCTGGGATAATTTCATCCACACCATGCTTACAATGGCCATCCTTCTGGTCGCAGCTCCTAATTTCACTTCTGAATTTCATTTCTGTGGATTACACTTCTCTTTTGATGCCTTTCCTTGAATGTCCTAAATGAACGTTAAACCTTTCTGATTTGCATAACCTGGAGGTTAAGAGTTTGTTTATCACAGTTAGTGTAAATATAAATATGTGTTTCCATAAAAATGTTAACAAATTTTGAACGGGGTGCATCCCAGACACAGATGGGGATGTGCTGTAATAAATGACATGTTAACCACATGTACAATTGTGACAAGAATTTGGAAAAGTCATTGCGAACTTAATACCTTTTTATTAGGTTGTTATGGGGATTAAATTGACTTAATACATGTAAAGTAATGAGAACTGTGACTGGCACATTTTGAGGAATGAATGCATTTTAACTTGTATTGTGATATCCAGGACTGAACTTATTCTATGCCTTCTCAAACTATTTCTCACATGTTCCTTAATCAAGATTTTGATATCTACTATCTTTTTGGTTTCAGAGAGCATGCATTTGGAGGTCCTCATCCATGCTTCACCCCCACTAACCCCTACTTCTGTGCAACCAAAGGCAGAGCCAGGTCAAATCTACTTAATAAATGTTTTCACTTAATGTTTTATATGTTTAATGTCCATGGCTATCCTTTCTCCATAATAATTCCTGTCTCTAAGTTCAGATGACACTGCAGTCATTTCTTAAAACATATTTTTAAATTAAAAATTTAATGTATATATGTGTTAAAAAATCTGACAGAAAAGTGAGAAAATATGTTTCTTCAATCCCAGATCTTCAGTCCCACTTTCCAGAATCCACTCAAGGATTTCTGTGAGTATTGTTCAACAGGTCATCACACACACACACACACACACACACACACACGCACATGCACACGCATACACATGCACGTGTGTGTGCACATATAAGCACTGCTTGTCCCTTTTATTTTTTACATATTTGTTTCTATACTTATAATAATGACTTTTGTTCCTGTTAGTACATGCAAGCTTTCCATTCTCTATGTCTTTGGAGTATTTTCTTGTACTAAATCCCATATTTCCTTAGCCTCTCACTATTCTGGGCAATTCGATTGTTTCATTATTTTGCTTTTGCAAATAAACACAGGATTGAATACCCTTTCATAAAGTATTTATGCACTGGTGAAAGGATACTTATAAGTTAAGTTTCTAGAATTAGAACTTTAGTATCAAATGGTATGTACAGCTAAAATTTTGATAAACATTGCTAAACTGTCTAAATATGTTGCAGCAATTTATTTTATCACAGTACATGAAGTACTTACTTTCCCAACATGTCCAAATTTGTATTTAAAAATATTTTTCACCATTCAAGTGGGTAAGATATAGTAGATCTTTTTGTTTTTAAAAATTATTTTGCAGAGCGTCTGGTTGGCTTAGTTGGTTAAGCATCTGCCTTCAGCTCAGGTTATGACCCCAGTGTCCTGGAATTGAATCCTGCATCAAGCAGTCCTTTGGCCCAGGGTCCTGGGATCCAGCCCAAGGAAAGAAAGAAGGAAGAAAGAAAGGGAGAAAGGGAGGAAGGAAGGAAAGAAAGAAGGAAGGAAGGAAGGAAGAAGAAAGAAAAGAAAGAAAGAAGAAAGAAAGAAAGAAAGAAAGAAAGAAAGAAAGAAAGAAAGAAAGAAAGAAAGAAAGAAAGAAAGAAAGACTCCCCTATTCTGTGGGGAGTCTGCTTCTCCTTTTATTTTTCCCTGTTGCTTGTGATCTCTCTCTCTCTCAAATAAATAAATAAAATTTTTAAAAGATATTTTCTATTTTTGCTATTAGGCTTATGATTGTGCATCTACTCATAGATTTATGAACTTTTAAATGAGTTTTTGAATCTTATTAAGCCAAGTTCTTTCTATCTTAAATGAATTCATACCTTTTGTCATGTGTACTAGTTCCACTGGCTTGTAAGTCATCTATCAGGTTTGGGTTATTTATTCATGTGGAAATTCTACATTTTTATATTGTCAAGTTTATCTGTCTTTCCTTTATGGCTTCTATGTTTTGCACATTAAAAAGTCCTTCTCTACTCAATTTTAATATAAAATCTCTCCATGTTTTATGGTATTTTTTTTCAAAATTTACACCATTGATCCATCTATAATTTATTTTGTTGTGAGAATAAAGTATATAACCCAATTTGTTTTCACAGTATTATCTGATAAGTTGAGTTCTCTATTTCTTTTTTCAGGAAGATCTTGGCTATTGTCACACATTTATTTTTCACATAGAATTTTGAATGAATTTATCCATACTACTCTCCCCTTTCCTGTGAAACTTATGTTTATTAAAAACACATGGAATTCCACAAATTATTTTTTTAATAATCATGAATTTTATAAGATTGAGTCTTATAATTTTATAAATATTGGGTCTAGATTGGGTCTTTTATAAGATTGGATCTACTACTAGCCAAGATAGTAAATTATTTTTAGAGTCAAGACTTATTTAAACTCTTCAATAGTTTTCATATTTTATTGTTTTGAAATGATTTTTTTACTATGATTCATGGTTGCTTTTATTTATATGTAAGTATGTTATCAGATAATATATTTTGTAACTAGATGGATGGTGAATTATCTTATAGCTCAATCCTAATAGCCTGCAGTAAAGGACAGGGGATAGATATAAACAGCAGACTTTACCCATAGCTAGAGTTCTACACAAGTAAGAGATAGTGTCACTGTTTTCAGTTAAAATTGTTCTTCAAGCAGAAATGCAAATTGATAAAACAAGTACTGTGATATGAATCTGCAGATGCAGATTTATTTTCATTTGTTGCACCTAAACCCATGATAAAGAACATGTACATGCTGTACTGGCTACTCACTCAATCTTTTTATATAATTCAACTTCTTCTCCTCATTATCTAATTCTTTGCAAGTGTCACAAATCCTTCTCAAATTCCTCCCCAAATTTCCCTCCTATATAGTACTAGTTAGATCACATCTTGCTCTGTTTTAAGTCAGTATCTAGTAAATTTTCAGGTTTATTTCCTCATTCTAAAATAATTAACATAAGGTGAGAGCACTATTGCTCCTTCAATGGAGAGGAAAGACTGCACACTTCAGCTTTAATTTAAATATAAAATTTATTATTTAAAGATAATTCTTTAAGATTGATTTTCTCATTTCTGTAGCTGAAAGAATGTAAGTGTTCTGTAATTCCTAATTAAGTCTATCTTTATGTATATTCATCCAGTACACTCTTTCCTAACTTACTAACATTTCTCCACTTACGTATTTTAATTAACATTGATAGCAAATACTCCAACACAATATAAATTTCCTTTGATCATTATTTACTAATCAACACTTTAAGTTAACAGATTTGTAATTTCTTGGAATGTTATTTCACCTTCAGTGATTTTTAATAAGGGCATTTTTTCATTTATGTAATTTTTAAATATACATATTCAAGCTCATTGCAAATTATTACACCCTTTATTTCTGTTAGCATTTATCTAATATATATTTCCTCATAATTTTCCTTCAGTGATGCTGGCAATGTCACCAAAATATATCTAACCTTTTGTTGAACATCTATCATTTTCCCCCTGTATCCCCCTGTATCTTTCTACTCCTTGATGTATATTTTCATTTATTTGAATAAAGTGTTATCATGACATATTTGACTACCTGTTCTTACATCTATATTATCTTTTCTTTTGTATGTACTCATTTAAAGATTTTACATATATCTTCTTGCCTTCTTTCGTGCCACCATTTAAGCTATTCTTCACATTGAATTATGAATAACCTTTTCAAAATATAAATATATAACTCATTGATTTGGTACAGTGGCAACTTGAATGAACTAAAATAGTGTATTGGAAGCTAGGAAAGAAAAAGTAATAAGCTTATTCTAACACATTCTTCTTAAGTGTACATGGAATATTCTCCAGGATAGATCATATGTTAGGCTATATAACAAGTCTTCTTAATAAATTAAAGAAGATTGAAATAAGTCTAGCAGAGAGAGTTATATGGCTTCACTTACGTGTGGAGCATAAGGAAAAGCACGGAAGACATTGGGAGAAGGAAAGAAAGGGTAAATTGGGGGAAATCGGAGGGGGAGATAAAACATGAGAGACTGTGGACTCTGAGAAACAAACTGAGGGTTTTGTGGGGGGTTGGGTGAGCCTGGTGGTGGGTATTGCGGAGGGCACATATTTCATGGAGCACTGGGTGTGGTGCATGAACAATGAATCTTGGAACACTGAAAGAATAAAATTAAATTAAAAAAATAATTAATTAAAGAAGATTGAAATTATACCAGGCGTATTTTCTGGCCACAGTGGTATATACCTAAACGTCAGTTACAAGAAGAAAACTGGAAAATTCACAAATATATAGAGATTAAATAACATGCTACTAAAAAACCAATGGGTCAAATAAAAAACAACAACAACAATTCATTTGTAACAGATTAAATGGAAATACAATATAAGAAATCTTGTGGAAGGCAGCAAAAGCAGTTCTAAAAGGGAATTTCATCAGAGATAAAGATTTATGTTAAAAACAAGTCTCAGATAAACCACTTAAATTCACTCCTCAAGAGATCAGAAAAATAAAAACAAAAAAGCCCCAAATTAGTAGAAGGAAGAAAATATCAAGGATCAGAGTGGTGTCTATTTCATTGAATTATGAATGATCTTTTCCAAATATAAATATATAACTCATTGATTTGGTACAGTGGCAACATGAATGAACTAAAACGGGTGTATTAGAAGCTAGGAAAGTAGAAGTGAGAAGCTAATTCCAACACATTCTTCTCAATTGCACATGGAACATTCTCCAGGATAAATCATACGTCAGGCTACAGAACAAGTCTTCTTAATAAATTATGAACAGATCAATAAAACTAAAAACTGAGTTGTTGCTATTGTTGTTGTTGCTGTTGTTTTGAAAAGATAAAGTAGAAAAACCTTTAGTTTGATTCACTAAAAAAAAAAAAAGGACTACTCAAACAACTAAAATTAGACATGAAGGAGCAGATGTAACAATTGATAATGTTGAAATACAAAGGATCCTGAGAGTACTATAAACAACTATATGCCAACATATTTGACAACTTAACAGGAATAGATAAATTTCTAGAAACATACGCTCTACCAAGACTGATTTATGAAGAAAAAAAATAAAATCTGAACAGTAGATTTAATCAGCAATCAAAAAACTTCAAACAAGCAGAAGTCCAGGACCAGATGGATTCACCAGTGAATTCTACCAAATATTCAAATAATAATTAATCCCAAATTCCTTGTCAAATGCTTCTAAAAATTAGAAGAGGTTAGAACATTTCCAAACTCATTTTATGAGGGCATTGTCTCCATGATACTAAAACTAGACAAAGATGCTACAATAAAAAGAAACCACAAGCCAATATCCCTATGAACACAGATTATATATATGTATATATATAATATCCACAAAATATTAAACCAAATTCAATAACACATTAAGAGGATCATATATCATGGTTCAACCCCTGCAAATCAAAAAAAAAAAAAAGTGATATACCACATTAACAAAATGAAGGATAGAAAACATATAACCATTTCAATAAATGCAGAAAAAAACATTTGACAAAATTCAACATCTATTTACTATAGAAAATCTTTTTTTTAAAGATTTTATTTATTTATTTGACAGAGAGAGAGAGATTACAAGCAGGCAGAGAGGCAGGCAGAGAGAGAGGGGAAGCAGGATCCCCGATGAGCAGAGAGCCTGATGGGGGCTGGATCCCAGGACCCTGAGATCATGACCTGAGCTGAAGGCAGAGGCTTTAACCCCTGAACCACCCAGGCGCCCCAACTATAGAAACTCTTAACAAATTGTAGATAGAGAGAATATACCTTAACATAAGAAAAGTCTTATATGACAAGGCCACAGATAACATATTCAATGGTAAATAGCTGAAACCTTTTCCTTTAAGACCAGTAAAAAGACAAGCATGCCCACTCTCATCATTAAGCATAGTATTGCAATTCCTAGCAAAATGTTTAGCTAAGAAAATGAAATAAAATACATTCAAATCAGGGTCTTTTCTGGTTCCATACAAATTTTAGGATTATTTGTTCCAGGCTTTTGAAAAAAAAAAAAAACAGCGGAATTTTGATTGGGATGGCATTGAAAGTATAGATTGCTCTGGGCAGTATAGACATTTTAACAATGTTTATTCTTCTGATCCATGAGCATGAAAGGTGCTTTTCCACCTTTTTGTGTCTTTTTCAATTTCTTTCATGAACATTCTATAGTTCCTCAAGTACAGATAGATCCTTTACCTCTTTGGTTAGCCTTATTCCCAAGTATCTTATGGTTCTTGGTGTTACAGTAAATGGAATAAAAAAAAAAAAAAAAAAAAAAAAAAAAAAAAAAAACAGACACATAGAGCAGTGGAACAGAATAGAGAGCCCAGAGATGGACCTGCAACTCTATGGTCAAATCATCTTTGACTAAACAGGAAAAAATATCCAGTGGAAAAAAGACAGTCTCTTCAATAAATGGTGCTGGGAAAACTAGACAGCTATATGTAGAAAAATGAAACTTGACCATTCTCTTACACCATACACAAAGATAAACTCAAAATGGATAAAAGACCTCAATGTGAGGCAGGAATCTATCAAAACCCTAGAGAAGAACATAGGCAGTAACATCCTTGACATCAGCCACAGAAACTTCTTTCAGGACATGTCTCCAAAGGCAAAGGAAACAAAAGTGAAAATGAACTTTTGGGACTTCATCAAGATAAAAAGCTTCTGCAAAGAGAAGGAAACAGTCAACAAAACAAACAGGCAAACCACAAAATGGGAGAAGATATTCGCAAATGACACTACAGACAAAGGGCTGATACCTAAGATCTATAAAGAACTCCTCAACCTCAACACTCACAAAACAGATAATCACATCAAAAAATGGGCAGAAGACATGAACAGACACTTCTCCAAAGAAGACATACAAATGGCTAATAGACACATGAAAAATGTTCATCATCTTTAGCCATCAGGGACATTCAAATCAAAACCATACTGAGATACTACCTTACACCTGTTAGAATGGCCAAAATCAACAAGACAGCTAACAACAAATGCTGGAGAGGCTGTGGAGAAAGGGGAATGCTCTTCCACTGTTGGTGGGAATGCAAGTTCGTGCAGCTACTTTGGAAAACAGTGTTGAGATTCCTCAAGAAATTAAAATAGGGCTACCCTATGACCCTGCAATTGCACTACTGGGTATTTACCCCAAAGAAGCAGATGCAGTAAAAAGAAGGGCCCCATGTACCCCAATATTCATAGAAGCAATGGCCACAATTGCTAAACTGTGGAAAGAAACAAAATGCCCTTCAACAGATGAATGGATAAGGAAGAGGTGGTACATCTATACAATGGAATATTATGCCTCCATCAGAAAGGACGAATATCCAATTTTTGTATCAACATGGATGGGACTAGATGAGATTATGTGGAGCGAAATAAGTCAAGCGGAGAGAGTCAATTATCTTATGGTCTCACTTACATGTGGAGCATAAGGAAAATCATGGAGGTCATTGTGAGAAGGAAAAGAAGGATGAATGGGGGGAAATCAGAGACACAATGAAACTTAAAAGACTGGACTCTGAGCAACAAACTGAGGGTTTTGGAGGGGAAGGGGTGGGAGGTTAGGTAAGCCTGGTGATGGGTATTGAGAAGGGCACATATTGCATGGAGCACTGGGTGAGGTCCATGAACAATAAGTCTCGTAACACTGAAAAAATAAAATAACCATTTGGGAAAAAAACAAAAAAGAAAATTAAAAAATGCATTCAAAACAAAATGGAAAGGGTAAAACTAACACTATTTGCAGATGACATATTTTATATAAAAAACTAAATATCTCATCCAAAATTATTAGTACTAATAAATTAATTCAATAAAGTTGCAAGATACAAAATCAATATACAAAAATTTGTTGTATTTCTAAATACTAATAAAAAGTATCAAAAAATAAGAAAACAATACCATTTACCACTGCATCAAATATCTATCTATCTATCATCTATCTATCTATCTATCTATCTATCTATTATCTCTTATCTATCTATCTCCAGGAATAAACTTAACTGGGAAATTGAAAGACCTATACACTAAAAACTACAAGACATTGATTTAAAAAACGAAAGAGACACAACTAAATAAAGAGATATTCCACATCCATGTATTAGAAGAGTTGATATTGTTAAAAACGTTCATACATATTAAATGCAATCTAAAATTTCAATTGTAATTTTCAGAAATAGCATAAGTAATCCTAAATTTTGTATGGAACCACAAAAAATACCAAATACCTAAAGCACTCTTGAAAGATAAAAAGTGTGAAGCATCACACTTCTTGATTTCAAGTTATATTATAAAGGTGTAATATTCAAAACCATATGATATTGTCATAAAAATAGAAACATAAATTAGTGGAACAATAGAGATTCCAGAAGTAAAATCATACAAATGTAGCCAGTTACTTTACAGTAAAGGAGCCAATAATATACAAGAGAGAAAGGATAGTCTTTTCAAAAAATGGTAGTGGAAAAACTGAAAAACCAATTCCAAGGATAAAACTGTACCACTATCTTACACCATCCACAAAAATTAACTCAAAATAAATAAACATTTGAACTTAAGCTCTGAACACATGAAATTCTTAGAAGAAAACATGGGTGATAAACTGTTTGACGTGGTCTTGGCAATTACTGTTTGTTTGTTTGTTTGTTTTGACACTCAAAGCCAAAGAAAACAAAAGCAAGTATAAACAAGTGAGTCTACACCAAACTGAAAATCTTCTGCACAGCAACTATCAATAAAAATGCAAAAGCTATCTACAGAATGGAAGACAATATTTGCAAATCATATATCTGATCAATGGTTAATATACAAAATATACAAAGAACTTATACAATGGAATAGAAAAATATAACCAATCTGATTAAAAAAAAAAGAACAGATGATTTGAATACACATTTTTCCAAAGAAATCATATAAATGGCAAACAGGTATGCAAAAAGGTGCACAACATAACTGGTCATTAGAGAAACACAAATCAGAACCACAATGATATCTCATTTCACACCTGTTAGAATGGCTATTATCAAAAAGACAATAAATAAGTGTTGGCAAAGATATGGAGAAAAGAAACATCTGTGAACTATTGGTGGGAAGGTAAATTGATGCAGCCATCTTGAAAAATGGTATGGAACTTACCCCCAAAATTGAAAATAGAACTACCCTCGTATTCAGCAATTCTACTTTTTGGTATTTTTTGAAGGAAATAAAATCATTATCACAAAAGATATATGCATCCCATGTTCATTACAGCATTCTGCACAATAACCAAGACATGAAAGCAAGCTAAATGTACATTAATTGATGAATGAATAAAGGAAATATGATATACAGATCACATTTATCATATGCACTATATAATATCAATATAATATAAATAATATATATTAGTATGTACTACATATTAACATATGTATTAATATATAGTGTATGCTTAATATATTATATATACTTAATATATTATATGTATATTATTCAGCCCAAAAAAGAGAGAAATCTTGCATTTATGACAATATTAGTAGACCTTGAGATCATTATTGTAATTGAGCCAAAGACAAATACCATTGAATTTCAGTGATATGTGGAATATATAAAACAAAATGAAATGAAACTAAACTTATAGATACAGAGAACACATTGGTGGCTTTACAGAGGTGGTACTAGGGCAAACTGGGTGAAAATAGTCAAAAGGTACAAACTTCCAATTATAGATAAGTTATAAGGATGTCCTACATAGCATGGAGACTATGGTTAATAATGCTGTATACTTGAAAGTTGCTAAGACAGTGGATCTTAAAAGTTCTCATAGAAACAATAAAATCTTTAGGAACAGTGATAAATATTAACTGGATTTATTGGGGTGATCATTTCACAGTTTATACAAAAATTGAATATGTTCTATACCTGAAATTAATATCATGTTATAAGCCAGTTATATCTTAATTAAAAAAAAAACACGGGGAGAAAAAAATTAAAAACCTTTGAATTCTGAACCAAAATGTTCTAGGTTTATCTAGTGGTCGTAGAAATCATTGAGAGTTTTTCATTATGGAGCATGGTCACAGGAAAACTGTAGAATGAACAATCTGGTCACAATGTGAAGAAGCAGACACCCAGAAGTACAAAGAAAGAAAAGTCAGATTATGCAAACATGGATAAAAAGAATTAGTATTTTTGAAGAACCAAATACTTATGAAAGCATGGCTTTGCACATTTTTGTTTAACAATTAAGGAGAAAAGTTCCCATGGAACAATAAAACTCTAACCCAACTTTAACACATGTCCGATTACTTATTTATTCACTTAACTTCGATAATAAGAAAGGCCTATTTTCTATGGAAAAAAAAACTGAAAAAAAATGCAGAATTTTACTCCTTTTTTGACTAATACATTATTTAGTTATTTAGGAAATTGTAATTGAAAGAAACACATTCACTCAAATTACTATGTATTTTCTGCAACCCCACACAGTGGGATGAAAAATAGATTGAGATAGAAGAAGAAAATGTGGTTAAGTTAAAGATTTTTCTCTTAAGTTTTTTGAACCCTAAATGCTCTGAATAATTTATTTTTATTTTTCCAAAGTATTTATTCCTTCTCTTCTTAAGTGAACTATATTTTTTGAATGTCTTCCTGAACTGAGTAACATTTAAATGAGGATTTAACAGGGCTTCCTTGATTTTGGCTTGTCATTATCTCATAGTCCTGGGATAGAGCCTGCATCAGGCTCCATGCTCAACAGGAAGTCTGCTTGAGATTTTTCTCTCTCTCTCCCTCTGCCCCTTTTCTCCCTAACACCCACGTGCTCGCTTGCTCTTTCACTCTCTCAAATAAATAAATCTTTAAAAATAAAGAAAGAAAGAGGGGCACCTGGGTGGCTTAGTGGGTTAAAGCCTCTGCCTTTGGCTCAGGTTGTGATCTCAGGGTCAGGCTCTCTACTCAGCAGGGAGCCTGCTTCCCCCTCTCTCTCTGCCTGCCTCTCTACCTATTTGTGATCTCTCTGTCAAATAAATAAATAAAATATTATAAGAAGAAAGAAAGAAAGAAAGAAAGAAAGAAAGAAGAAAGAAAAGAAGGAGAAGAAAGAAAGAAAGGAGAAAGAAGAAAGAAAGAAGAAAGAAAGAAAGAAAGAAGAAAGGAAGGAAGGAAGGAAGAAAGAAAGAAGAAAGAAAGGAGAAAGAAGAAAGAAGAAAGAAAGAAAAAAGAAAGAAAGAAAGAAAGAAAGAAAGAAAGAAAGAAAGAAAGAAAGAAAGAAAAGAAAGAAAGAAAGAAAGAAAGAAAGAAAGAAAGAAAGAAAGAAAGAAAGAAAGAAAGAAGGATTTAACAGTAATTTTGGAATTGAGAAACCTATGCTTAAGTCCTGGCTCTGCCTGCTGCTAACTTTATGACCTAGTACAATTCATTTAGAACTTTTCTGAAACACAACTTTTAAAATAAAAGTAAATTATTTATAGACAAACACAAGACAGATTGATTATATGGGTCAATTAAATTAAATTCAACTTACAATAATTTAATTCAATGTAATTAAATGCAATAAACAAACATTAATGACAGCCTAAGAGCTAAAAGAAATATAAATTCAAATAAAAAGTAGCACTCATTATCACCATGTCCACCAAGACTCACACCCTATGATCCATTCAAAACAAATCCAGATCTAGCCAACTAGCTTTCAGGATCAGCTTGACATTTTATTATGATGTTGGATTTCATAGAATTGCCTTTAAGTTGTAAGTTACACTTCAAAAACATACTGAGTATTCACAAAAGAATGAATTATGAATGTACATGTCAGTAAATTCATTTACTCTGAGTAACATAACTGTAAAGAGACGCATTATCTGTGTCAACCTTATCAGAAATTTTTATTCCTTTAGAAAAGCTACTTAGAAACCTGAATAGTGTAGAAACTGAGTAAAATAAAATTAGACTATTACTAAAATATCTCATGTTTTTAAAGGCATTTTAATGCCTTTAGTTTTATGAGAAAAATTGGTATACAGAAAAATAATTAGTCATCTATAATTCCTGCAGTTTTGATTATATACAGTCTACCCCAATGGTCGGCAATATTTAGAAATTTGGCATTTTTCTCTGCCTGGCATTTTCATTGGTAGTACTGACAAATAAACATGTTTTGACTTTACTTTTAAAAGCAAAACATAGTCACATAGTGGTTAACCATACTTTGGTCAAACTGACATTGATTTGAATGTTAGATCTAGACTTTGTTAACTGGGTGATTTTAGATTTCTTAACCTCTCTGAGCTTCTGTTTCCTCATTTATAAACAGAAAAATTAGAAAGCTGTATCTTGGTTTCTTGTGAGGTTTCAATGATGTAGTTTTGCATTTTTTAGCATGTGATTGGCACAAAATAAGGGCTTCACATGGGTAACTGATTGTAAGCTTCTTGGAAAGCTAGAATAACAAACTTGCTTACAAGTAGGATATGTGGTATGGATAGGATATGGATAGCTCTTCACAGTGAATAATACCTGGAACTCTCTTTAAAGGCCTTGCACTCATAAAACCATAGTTATCTAAGTTGAACATGACTTATAACTTAACTGAGGACAACTAATCGAAAGAGCTATGGGTTGCAGGATATCTGTCTTGTAATTATATCTATTTTGTATGCATTAAGTATGTAAATTTAACCTTTAATTATTTAAGCAGGAATTATAAGTCAATTTAATTCACTAGGCATCAGAAATAGTGCTGTTCACCATGACCACTTAAAGATGAACAAGATAACACCCTGCCTTAAATGAAGAACTCTCATCAGAAGTGATACTGTTAACACTGTAATATTGCAATAACAAGAGCAAGCACAAGATTTGTTGTAAATAAAAGAAACACGGGAAAGATCATATGAGAAGAAATAACGCAAACTTAGTATTCAATGAGTTTAATGGAGCTAAAGGAATACCCAAGGAAGAAAAACCAGGAGGCAGCATCATGTGAGAAGTCAAAGAAAGCTGAAATCTCATGCTGCGTAGACTCATGTTAGACACTCAGTCTTCTGGGTGGGATGTATTGTGAAAAGGTCAAGTCTCGAGAAAACTCTGATACCAAATTAAGGAGTTCTATAATCGTAATAAAGGCAAAGAAGGACATCTGAAAGATAATCTCACTGTGCTGATAGGGTGAAAGTTGCAGAATATAACAAACAAACTTATTTTGAAAAAGTCACAGAGAGGAGTCATGCTAAAGACTAAAAAAATATTTGTGGGGCAGTGCCTGGGTGGCTCAGTTGGTTGAGCATCTGACTCTTGATTTCAGCTCAGGGTAGTCGGTTGAGCATCTGACACTTGATTTCAGCTCAGGTCATGATCTCAGGGTCCTGAGACTGACCCTGTGTTGGGATCCCTGCTGGGCATGGAGCCTGCTTGAGATTCTCTCTCTCCTTCTGCTCCTCTTCTTCATTCTCTCTCTCTCTAAACAAACACACAAGCAAAATCATTTGGGATAGGAGAAAATGATGATTATGATAACAATAATGTACAGACCACACCAACAAAATAAGTTCTGAAAATCCTACAGTGGGGCATTTTATGAAATATTTCCATCATTGTGGCCAGGGGGAAATTTTTCTTCCTATAGGTACATAATATAGTGGTTTATATTTAGTGGAAAGAAACAGGAAATAAGAATTAGTCTCATATCTCTACTAATAATCTTGGGGAAATTACTATTGTATTCAAATAAGAATGATAACCCTATTCTACTATTTGTACAAAAGAACATAGCCCATCCTAATCTAAAAGAGATAAAAGATAGGAAAATAATTCTAACCACTTAAAATGGCAGTGAATAAATGCAAGAAGTTATTACTGTCACACACACACACACACACACACACACATATGAATCACCTAAAGGTTTTGCCTTTGCCTTCTTGGAGCAAAATACCAAGATGTTTGAATGTACTTTAAGGTATATTGGCACATAAAGATCAAGAGGGCTAAAAAAGAACAGGAAAGTGCAATGGTGTATTATGAAAAAAATGCCTATATTTCCAAAATGAGGATGAAAAAGCAAAAAGCAAAAATTCTCAAGCACATTATTTCTAATCTTAAAGTAATAATTTGCATTTGTTTAATCATCTTCAAGCATCTTTACATATGCATACGGATTGACTGATGTGACACATTCTGGAGTTAGACAGCTACTAGACCCAGAGGTCACTACAATTGTGAATGATCCTCAATGAACCTGATGGCTTCCCTAAGCCCAAGGAAACAATTTTCTCACCTGAAAAATAAATAAAATGAAATTTCTTCCCTTATAGACTTAGGAGGACTAAATCAGATAGTACATGTATAGTGAATAAACCAGGATTCAGTGTGTGCCTGGTAATATAGGTGATATTATTATCATGGTTTCATGTTATTGAATTATCAAATATTGAGTTTTATTAACACATTTGAGATGAGTGAATTAAAGCTCAGAAAGGCCAAATCATTTACTTAACATTGCATGGCAGTGCTAAGACCAGAAACCATTGCTTTTATTCTACATTTAGAACTGCCACTACTCTCTCAGATATACCTCGGTGGTGGGAGAGATGAAGTCATCTGCTTCCAAGAGAATGCCTGTTTCATAGAGCAAATGTGCTGCCACAGGGAACATGCAGATTTTCATGAAAAATACCAAAATTTTTGCTATGTCAAAAATCTTGGGGCTTCTTATTTCATTTCACCTGGCTCTAAAACTCAAATGAATGTTTCAAAATGAATTTCCCTTAGTCTTACAGAGAGAAGATACCACATTAATCTAAAAAAGAAAACACAAACATAAGTGCAAGGTAAAAAAAGTCATTCCCTGACTTATAGAATAGGTTTTGCACTGCATGTTGCAAAAATTAAACTCTAAGATTAATAAAGTAAAAATGAAATCAACCCTATTTATAAATATAGCTGAAAATCTTCTTGGATTCCTTGAGCAGAAATAAATATGCAGGGCAATTCTCCCTTTGCTTTCCCCATATAATCTGCGCATTGTTTGGGTATCTGAGCTGGAAATGATATAGACAGTAAGATAACAAAAAACCACATTCATCACTCTGATGGCTGTTTCACTTTATCTGTGGGTAAATTGCCAGTGATAGAGTAGCCTGTCTCTCTCTCTTCTCAGCCTTATAGCCAATGCCTCAGCTGAACGAAAGTTCTTTTATTGTAATGAAGTTTCAGGGAGGTGCATTGTTATTCATCTCTTCTAGAAGAGGTAAGGTTTCCAATTCAGTGATACAATTCTGTTGTAGCCAAAAGTAAGTGAGCATAGCGCCACAGTGGACTAGATATTTAAACATCTCATTGTTAGAATCAAGCAGCTATTTATTAGCATACACACTATGTTGATGCATAAATGCATGTGAATACATACATATGCATATTTGAACAGCATCTAATATTTGATACTCCAGGGCAGTGTTATCCAATAGAACTTTCTGCCATAATAAAAATGTACTATATCTGCATGGTTCACTATGGTAATCACTAACCAAATGTGACTAAAAAGCATTGAAATGTGTCTAGTGTAACTAAGGAACTGCAGTTTTAATTTCATCTAATTTAATTAATTGTAATTTAAGCAGCCTGCATGTGACTATTGGCTACCATATTGCATGGTGCTTTTATAGAAAAATCACTAATTCACTTGACCTCAAATTAAACTCTCTTCCTAAATGAATATGTCCTATGATATTACTTTGTTTTGTTTATGTGTTTGTTTATTTATTTTTTGTGTTATGTTAGTCACCATACAGTACATCATTAGTTTTTGATGTAGTGTTCTATGATTCATTATTTGCATATGACACCTAGTGCTCTGTGCAATCCGTGCCCTCCTTAATACCTGTCCTATGATATACTTATATATTGCATTCTTATGAATAATTGATGATTTAAGGCAAAGGCCAAAATACACATTACATCTTTTACCAGTGGATATACTCAGGTTTAGAGAGGATCATATCAAATTGGGTTTATATCTGAAGTGCTAATTGTTGTTCTGTTTCATTGTTGATGCTCAACTTCTCAATGAAAAAAAAATAGTCAAATTAAAGGAAAAACAAGAAACAAAAAGAAAAAACACAAACACAACCAAATAAAAAGTACTTGACTCTTTATACAGAATTAACAAAAGTTTTGGAAAATTTAACTCAATGAGGATCTGAATAGTGATTTTTGAAAAAAGGGATATGTTTTCATCCTATTAAGTGACATACAGAAACTGTAATGCAATTAGACAATGTCAAATCCTATGCCTATCAGCATTCTGAGGTTTCACTGGCTAATATTTACTACTTGGCTTTTCCTTTGACTTAAAACCTTTGGAAGGTTAACTAAATTGACAAGTTCCCATTGGTGATGTCATTTCAATTATGTAAGTTGCCAACATATCTAATCAGTGTGAACAGTATCAGTAATAACTGCAAGGTCTGTTATTTATACGGAATTCTAAAATATTCACTTCCAAATATCAGGAAGCATTTTTTTAAGATTTATTTTATTTATTTGACAGAGAAAGAGAGAGAGAGACCACAAGTAGGCAGAGAGAAAGGGGGAAGCAGGCTCCCTGCTGAGCAGAGAGCCTGATGAGGGGCTGGATCCCAGGACCCTGAGATCATGACCTGAGCTGAAGGCAGAGGCTTTAACCCACTGAGCCACCTAAGTGGCCCTATCAGGAAGCATTCTAAATAGAACTCCAAACAAAATTTTCCATTTCTCTTTTATGCATTGACATTATATCATTCACTTATTTTTTTCTGAGGTCTTGAAACCTGGTGGAATTTGGCATGCTAAGTTTCAAACTTGCTTGGGAGTGGTAACTTGTTTTTTCCAGTTTCCACTTATGGAAATGGAGGTGTCTATCCAATGCCTGTTCCACTACTATCTTTTGGAAACAGAGAACTTGCTTTGTAGTTTCACAGGGCCACAAGTGAAGAGGAATTTTGATTAGGGATAGACCATTCATATAGCCCCCTCCATATTTAGATTATGAGAGTTGGGACTTTTAGAATTGGTTATATTTAAATAAATTTTGGATTTAGAGTTGATAGACATGAGAGTGAACACTTTTAAAGATATTGGGATAAGATGAATATGTTTTGTGCATGTATATGTGAATTTGAGGGGTGGACAAAGGGCTAATTGCAGTGGGTTGAATCACTAGTTATCCTTCAGAATTCATGTCTACTCAAAAATATAGAATGCGACCTTACTTGAAAATAGGGTCTTTGGGGCTCCTGGGTGGCTCAGTGGGTTAAGGCCTCTGCCTTCGGCTCAGATCATGATCTCAGGGTTTTGGAATCTAGCCCCACATTGGGCTCTCTGCTTAGCAGGGAGCCTGCTTCCTCCTCTCTCTCTGCCTGCCTCTCTGCCCACTTGTGATTTCTCTCTGTCAAATAAATAAATAACATCTTAAAAAAAAAAGAAAATAGGGTCTTTGCAGATGTAATTAAGGATGAAGATGGGATAATGCTAGATTTGGTACACTCTAAATCCAATGAGAATGTTTATATAAGTGAAAGAAAGGGACACAGAAACACAGAGAATAAGACAATGTGAAGATGGAGACAGAAATTTGAATAACGCCTTTATATGTCAAGTTACAATAAGGATTGTAAGCAACCACAAGAACCTAGGAGAAAGAAATTGGATAGTTTTTTCCACCAACCTTGAGAAGGAACCAACCCTGTTGATAGCTTGATTTCAAACTCCTGGTTTTCAGACCTGTGAAAGAATAAATTTCTGTTATTTTAAGCCATCACATCTGTGATAATTTGTTAGACCCAGGAAATATATATATCTCATAAAACAGGAAACATTTTTGAGGATTGATTTAAATATTACAAAAGTGTGTATTATATAATTGACATTGTTCTACATAGTATATAATATGTGAAAAAATATTTAAAATTTAAATACTGGGGCACCTGGGTGGCTCAGTGGGTTAAGCCTCTGCCTTTGGCTCAGGTCATGATATCAGGGTTCTGGGATGGCGCCCTGCATTGGGCTCTCTGCTTAGCAGGGAGCCTGTTTCCCCCTCTCTCTCTGCCTGCCTCTCTGCCTACTTGTGATCTCTCTCTTTCTCTGTCAATAAATAAAATCTTTAAAAAAATAAAACTTTAAATACTATCCAAGGCAGAACAATAATTATATTGTTGGTTATATTAATTGATTATATTACACTTGTATTTCTTATAAAATCGAAATGTGTGTTACCTAACATTAGTGACACTAAAGAAAAAATGTTAAAATTATGTTCAATAGGTAGTTATGTAATTCTGTGTAGGCATTGAATCTTTCAAGTAAGTATTCCCATATGCAAAAATTCCTCAGGGTGCCTGGGTGGCTGAGTTGGTTAAGCGTCTGCCTTCAGCTAAGGTCATGATCCCAGGGTCCTGGGACCAAGCCCCACATTGGATCCCCACTCAGTGGAGAGCCTGCTTCTCCCTCTCCCTTTGCCTGCTGCTCTGTCTACTCATGCTCTCTCTATATATCCTTGTCAAATAAATAAAAAAAATATTTAAGAAAAGAAAAAAATCCTCATAAACCATACAAATGCATGTCTATCTACATTTTATATAAAATAAAAATAAATCTGTCAGGGCGCCTGGGTGGCTCAGTTGGTTAGGCGACTGCCTTCAGCTCAGGTCATGATCCCGGAGTCCCGGGATCGAGTCCCATATCGGACTCCCGGCTCTGTGGGAAGTCTGCTTCTCCCTCTGACCTTCCCCCTCTCATTCTCAGTCTCTCTCTCTCTAATAAATAAAAAAATAATAATAATAAAATAAAATAAATCTGTCAACTTAGCTAAAAGTTTCATGTGAATAAAAAATTTGGGTCAAAATATATCTATGATTAAACACCTTAAATTATACATATATATGCATATATGTATATGTATAATTTAAGGTGTTTAATCTATATATATACATATATGTATATATGTATATATAAAATATACACACACAAATCAGAAAGAAATAAAATATAAAGAAATTAATAGACTTTCCACAAAATGTCTTTTCCGTGAAATTCAGGTGAAACTTTGAAGTTATTGATAACAGAAGCTATGGAGGGTGCTGAAAAACAGTGTGTCTGGATACAAAAGAAAATGTTGGAAATGTGACTACCAAATTTATAATAGTAAAGAGATAATGGTAATTACTCCCTAAAATGTATTTATTCTTATAACCCATTCATTAATTTAATAAAATTAATACTTCATTGCCACCTTGGATTCAGTCAAATATTAATTGAAAGTCTTTCATGTTTGTGTAAAATATCTACTTACTAAATTCTATTATATGTGATATGTGAGATTCAAGAGAACTTGAGTTTAACTCTCTCAAAAATTGATGTGAATTTTTCCTTAAAAAGTGGGTATTTTCTAACAGTAGACCTAACATTTGGCATAGATCTTTCTTTAAATATTATGCATTGTCCAGTCATTCTTTTTTTTCTTTTTAAAGATTTTTTATTTATTTAGTTGAGAGAGAGAGATAGCAGGAAGGAAATGCAGAGGGGGAAGGTGACAGGATCTTAAGCAGATTCTGCTCTGAGCATGGAACCTAACCCAGGGCTCAATCAGACTCATGACCCTGATATTAAAACTTGAGCCAAACCAAGAGTCAGACACTTAACTGACTCCTCCTCCCAGGTGCCCCTTGTCCAGCTTTTTTTAACAAAGAATATTCAATATAAAGAATTAAATAATATAAGTATTATTTAATTTTCACTTAATGGCTGTTTAAAGTTTACTTGATTTTTATTATAAAGTACAGTAATTTTACTGTCAGACATTCTAAATGAAATACAGCAGTAAATTAATATGTATCCTAGGGATAGTTAGAATTTGCTTTAAAAAAGAAACAAATAAAAAAAAAACAAATCGGGGCGCCTGGGTGGCTCAGTGGATTAAAGCCTCTGCCTTCAGCTCAAGTTATGATCTCAGGGTCCTAGGGTTGAGCCCCACATTGGGCTCTCTGTTCAGTGGGGATCCTGCTTCCTCCTCTCTCTCTGCCTGCCTCTCTGTTCACTTGTAATCTCTCTCACTCTGTCAAATAAATAAATAAAATATTAAAAAAAAAAAAAGAAACAAATCTTTTGATGTTTGCTAGTTTCTGCTCACTGGATTCTTTACACTGAAGGTAAAGTTAAGGACACAGAATCTGGTATTATATACAAATATAAATGTAATATAATATATAATATAACTATGAATTATGATACAATTATAGTACAACTTAATACAATATCTAAATAAATTTTTATAGAGTGTAGTATATGGTATATACTATGTATAGTCTACAATATATATTATATAATAAAGTATAAATATAACTATAACATGTCTGCTGTATATACATAAGTATATAAATTTATATGGGTAGTATATATATTTATGCATCATATGTAAGTTTATATTTATATGTATATATGTTTACTATTACAATTATAATGATACAAAATATAAATATGAATAGTGTATAAATATAATACAAATATACTGTGAATGTGAATAAGATATAAGTATTATACAAATACAATACAAATATATATAATGCAAATATATACATATGAATATGTATATATCTGTAAATATAGTATCTTGGTCTGCATTTCTATGTTCATAGTTAGGCTGACTAAATTTTTCCCCAAGAACGTTGGTGGGAATTTCTTGCTCAACATTTGTAAAAATAAAATCCATTTTCCTACCAGCAAAGCAAAGCAACAAACACTGCCAATAAATGATGATGATAATAATAATAATAATAATAAATTCTAAAGTGAAATAGATGTTTCTGTGTCAGGAACTAGCAAACTAATGGCAATTTTTAAACTCAGTATACCTTTTAGAAATACGAAAAAGGCCAAACTTCTCAGGGCCAGTTTTATAAGGTTAAAAAGAAATAAAAACAGGTAGACAATTGTACAGTAGGACAGTAAATGTGTTTTTTTTTTTAATTTAGAGGATATCTGTGGATAGCCCACTCAATGACCAATAACATCTGAAGTCTTTTTATAGCTTACATGTGTTGGATTTAAAGAAATAAGACAGTATTGCCTAGAGGCATTGCTTCAGGAGGGCTGTTTGATGGAGTTTCTCAGAAACTTTCAGGTTATCTGTGTTTAGCTCAATCAGGAAGTTATTTTCAATTTAAGCTGCAAGAAGGCAGAGACTCTTCCTTTCAAAGCATTCCTTTAGAAATCCCTGTGATTGCCACAGCAGGCAGGGAATCTGACTTGTGGGGAAGAGAGTTTCCCCACATCTAAAGTTTCCACATTAGATGCAGAGGGAGAACCTTAGAGCCACAGATAACATTTGATAATGTCGCAAAGGAAAAAGCCAAGCCTTTGTAGAAATTATATGATAGTTTTAAGTTTCACATCAGCACATCGAGTAACTAAACAAATTTAGTGGAACACAAGAGGGATCAGTGGTTAAAATTACATATATAGAAAGTACATATGCCTTAACTATTTTACTTTTACCAAAACACAGACATGCTAATTAATGTGTCAATCTTTGATCTTAAGGCCAAACCTTTCTCTTTAATACAAGTCCTTGATTGATGTTGCATATTTCCTTTTTTCTTATTTTTTTAAAGATTTTATTTATTTATTTATTTGACAAAGAGAGACACAGCAAGAAAGGGTACACAATTAGGGGGAGTGGGAGAGGCAGAAACAGGCTTACCAAGGAGAAGAGAGGCCGATGCAGGGCTCAAACCCAGGACCCTGGGATCATGACCTCAGCTGAAGGCCGACTCTTAATGCTTAAGTCTTAATGACTCAGCCACCCAGGCGCCCCCCCCCTTTTTTTTTTAAGATTTTGTTATTTATTTGAGAGAGAGAGAGAGAGTGCACACACACAAGCAGGGGGAGTGGCAGAAAGGGAGAAGTAGGTTCTCCACTGAAGGGAACATGATTAGAGGCTCAATCCCAGGACACTGGTATCATGACCTGAGCTGAAGGCCAAAGTTTAACCAACTGAGCTATCCAGGCTCCCTGCATATTTCTTTTTTTTTTTTTTTTATAAAATACACCCATGATTTCTAGTTTTATGTTATTAAAATAAGGGCAAAAACCAGAAACAAAAAGCACAGAATTGTTCTTATTTTACAATAATTCTCCTTAATCTCATGTCTAGGTTTATTAGACCTCAACTGACTGATTTATATTTTTGTTTACTCGTGTTTGTTGTTTTCTAAAACATATTGCTTATATCTTATGGAGTAAATATCATTTGTACACTAACTTCAATTGGTTTACATGATAATCGAATTATGTTATTGAATTAACCTATACAATTGGAATAGTTTTCGGAACAAACTAAACTAACTCTTGATAAACATACAACATGAACAGTGAAAGCCTAAATTTAAGAGTACTCAAGATTGCATGTCAAGAGCATATATTAGTCTATTTTTCAGAAATAATAGAAGCAATCAGTTCCTTGGGCCAGTGGGTAAATTGGATATCATTTAAGAGCACTTAAATCACACCAATAATTAGAAATAAAGAATATAAAGGCTGAGAATTGTATGGGTATAAATTCCTGTTATGGACAATTGCATGTATGCCTGTAACTCCAGGGAATTCCAAGATCCTTGTTTTCTCAGCTAGCAGGGGTCTTCTTCCCTGCTTAGGTTTTCTTTAAAAAAATGGTAGGACACTTCACATTATGAATCTTCAAGATGTCTAATGCTCTTTTCTCCCTAAAATATTGCTTGGATACAGGCTTAAAATAGGAACATATAAGGAGAATAACATAGAACAGATAATCCCAAACTATGATAGTTCAACTTAAAATCTTTTGACTTTTTTTTAAAAGATTTTATTTATTTATTTGACAGAGAGACAGAGAGATCACAAGTAGGCAGGGAGGCATGCAGAGAGAGAGGGGGAAGCAGGCTCCCTGCTGAGTAGAGAGACTGATGCAGGGCTCGATCCCAGCGACCTTGAGATCATATCCTGAGTCGAAGGCAGAGGCTTTAACCCACTGAGCCACCCAGGCGCCCCTAAAATTTTTCGACTTTACAAGAGTACAAAAACTATAAACCTTCAGTAGAAATCTTACTTTGCAATTTGAGTTTTGCTTTTTTGTTCCCCAGGCTAGTGATATAAGGTACAGTATTCTCTTGTGATTCTCTTCTCTTGTAACTATTCTTAATAGTTACGTATTCTCTTGTGATGCTGGGCAGCAGCAGTGTCCAGTCATGCAATCACATACTCACAACCATTCTGTACTCAATCATCCTGTTCTTCACATTCAGTAAAATAGTCCATAACTGACATGAGATATTCAACACTTGATTTTAAAATAAGCTTTGTGTTAGATGATTTTACCCAACTGTATGCTAATGTAAATGTTCTGAGCACAGTGAGGACAAAACTGATTCCACCTTTAGCCCTCCATCTTACTCACACTTGGACAATGATTTCCCTCCGGTATCCATGTTCCAGCCCCTTAGAGTTTAATGTATACCCTGACCAGAATGTGGCAAGATTTGCTCTGATCTTTCTGAAAGGGGATGCCCATAAAGCACCACTTTCGAAAACAAGTAGAGATCGTGTAGCACGTGGCACAGATGGCACCATTTTAGATAAATACCCTGTGACCTCATCACAATGCCCTTCACTCTATAAAAGCTGTGGCTTAAGGTCCAGACTGAAGCAGAGAAAAGCTACATAGTACTTGGGTCATCAGTCCACCTACCTCATTCTCCCCTGTCAGGAAGTTACCCTGAATAAAACTGTGTAAGTGGTATGGAGTGTCTTACTTAATTTTTTGGTCTCAAAGGACTTTTACAATCTGGAGAATACTTTACTGTCCCTACTCCACCTTCTAACAACCTATAAAGTAAGTCATGCTATGCTATGATGTTTGGGAAGTTGGATGCATTAAATGCATGTTTGATTTATTATATGTCCAATTTTTAATAGTTTTATTGGGATTAACACCATCGTAAGTGGAGGAAGATCTGTATAATGTTAAACAATTTCATAAAAATGCAGTAAAATGTGGCTTCTTCTCAATAGCATTAAAACATCCATTCTAACCAAAATAATACACAAATAAAATGAATTCCCAATGAAAACTTAAAAGAGCATTTTGGTTTCGGAATTTAACAAGTTGATTCTAAAATTAATGTGAAAGTACTAAAGCTGTAAGTAACTATAGTGAATTTAAAGAACTTGAAAGATGTCCTACCATACTTCATAATTTATACAGTTTTCTAAATTAAAACAGCATGATATTAGAATAGCATCTGTGGATGAATAATCCAGTAAAGTAGAATAAGCTAGAAGAGCTTTTATATGGAATCTTTATATACGAATGAAATGGCAAAACTAGTTAGGAAAGACATAATTCAATAAATTATTGCTAAAAAAGAGGTGATACACAGGGGCGCCTGGGTGGCTCAGTGGGTTAAAGCCTCTGCCTTTGGCTCAGGTCATGATCTCAGGGTCCTGGGATCGAGCCCCGCATGGGGCCCTCTGCTCAGCAGGGAGCCTGCTTCTTCCTCTCTCTTTGCCTGCCTCTCTGCCTGCTTGTGATCTCTCTCTCCCTGTCAAATAAATAAAATAAAATCTTTAAAAAAAAAAGAGCTAATACACAAAGAAGATTTTTTTTTTTTTTAATTCAAATAGTTCTGGGTGCTTGGGTGGTTCAGTCGTCAAGCATCTATCTGCCTTTGGCTCAGGTCATGATCCCAGGGTCCTGGGATCGAGCCCTGTTCCTTGCTCAGCAAGAAGCCTGCTTCTCCCTCTGTTGCTCCCCCTGCTTTTGTCCTCTCTTTCACTATCTCTCTCTATCTGTCAAATAAATACATAAAATCTTAAAAAAAAATTCAATAGTTCTACTCCCCTTACACTACATGCCCCAGGCTGTGTATGTACACAGATACACACACACACACACACACACACACACACCAATTCCAAGTGAATTAAAGAAACTAAATAAAGGAAAAAATAATATTTAAAGAAAATACAAGAGCACATCCTTGTGATCTGGTGTAGGGAATATTTCCTCTAAAAAGCACAAATAGCCTAATGTTTAACTGCATTAAAATTTAAAACTTTGCATCAATACAAGTCATTATAAAGATAAGCTAAATGACAAGCCAGTCTGAGAGGATATTTGTAATGCATATTATTCTTAAAAGCCCAGTATTTAAAATATATGAAAAACTCATAAAAATCAGGGGAGACAAGCAATCTAATAGGAAAAAGTGCCAATGACTTTAAACATGCAATTCAGAAAGGAAGAAGCCAAGATAGTCAATAAGCATTTTAAAAGATGCTCAGTCTCAGTAGTAACTGGATAAATACCTAATAAAACCATAATGAGATGCCATTCCATATCCATTATATTGGCGAAGTTTAAGGATTCTGACACCAGCAATGAGAAGGTAGAGAAGCAGGCACAATTATGGGAATATAGATGCATACAAGCACTTTATAGAGCAATTAGGCAATATAAAGACAGATTGAATAAATATATCCCCTTTGAACCACATTTTTTTTCTTTAGATATAAACCATAGAGACTTTTTTGTTCATATGCCCAGGGAAATATATAAAGAACATTCCTAGCAACTTGGGTGTCATAGACAAAGGCTGAGGAAACTTCTGTGCTTAAAAAAAATAAGATATAATAATAAATATTATTAATAAATACAGTATGATTTCCAAATGTGGGATATCACAGAGTAATTACCACCAATGAAATAGGGCCTCGTGTTTCAACATAGATAATCTTTCAAAATATAGTTTCAAGTAAAGGAAAGCAAGTTAATTGATAATAGAAAATGATTCCATTTATTATTAATTTTTCCCTTGAAATGGTTTTTATGAATTTGCAATGATACTAATGACATGTGACATTGTGCTACAAAACCATGATTAAGACAAACGATGATAATTCCTCATATTTTTAAAGATTTCATTTATTTAGGAGAAGGAGAGAGAGAGAGAGAAATTAAGAACAGGGGGAGGGACAGAGGGAGAGGGAGAAGCAGACTCCCTGAGCATGGAATTTAACTGGGCTTGATCCCAGGATGCTGAGATCATGACCTGAGTGAGATCAGACACTCTACTGACTAAGCCATCCAGGTGCCCCAATAATTCCTCATATTTGAAGAAACCATAGAGATTTTTCCTAATTCAGAGGTTCCCCAATTTATTTTTAAATTATAAAACCTTCAAAACCATATATTGTTTGGGACTCCTGGGTAACTCAGTCGTTAAGCATCTGCTTTCGGCTCAGGTCATGATCCCAGAGTCCTGGGATGGAGCCCCGCATCAGGCTCCCAGCTCTGCGGGGAGCCTGCTTCTCCCTCTCCCACTCCCCCTGCTAATATTCCCTCTCGCTATGTCTCTGTCAAATAAATAAATAAAATCTTTAAAAAATATATATTGTTTAGAAAGTAGAAACTTAATATTTTTTTTAGATGCATTGGTATAATAATCACCCACTTGTTACATAGTTACTTTGAAGCTACTGAAAGGTAGGTGGTCTTCAGGATATATACAAGTGGTTAAGCCAACTCTTTAGTTGTTTTTTTTTTCCTTGTTTCCTCACTTTTAGCACCAGATTTAAATTTTAAAAGGGGAAAAAATGAGTAAATCTACTCACCACCCTTAGAATTTAATCTCTTAACCCAAATGTAATCATCTAAATTGCTTAGGTAAACTTTCTAATTTATGTATACATACACATATATGTAACAGACATTGAAATGGAGTCCTTACTGGTATATCTGGTACCTCTTATGCACCACCTAACTTTCCTTTGGTCTCATTTGTCTTTTTTTCTTCAGCTTCTGAAGTGTGGGCATAACCAACCTCGTATGGAATTGAACCTTTAGCTCCTTTCTTAAGTTATCACTGCATCCTATTACTTCCTGCCCTTTGCCTTTTGTGTGGATGCTTTTCTTTGGGAAATCCAATTGGTGCTCCTGAGTTAACTGAAAGTTTTGATAATTTTGTGGCACATGGGTGGCTCAGTGGTTAAGCGCTTGCCTTCCTTTCAGGCCCTGAGTCCCAAGATCAAGTATCAGATCAGGCTCTCTGCTTAGCAGGGAGTCTGCTTCTCCCTCTGGCCCTCCGCCCTCTCATGCTTTCTCTCTCTCACTGAAATAAAAAAAGAAAAAAAAAAAGAAAGTCTTAAAAATTTTTATCAACTGGGCACTAGAGGTCCTAAAAAGCATATCACATGAATTATCATCTCTTGCCATGGAATAGAATGACTAGTAGCATATAGTGGTGTCAAACTCCATTATGGTACTTTGTTCTAATTGTCCCTTCCTCCTTCTTATTTTCCTCCTGTCTCTTAAGTCATCTCCCTAGAACACTTGTCAATCCAATACTTGCACATAAGACTATGTTTCAGGCTCACCTTTTTGCAGAATCAAGGCTGAGATAGAAAATCAGTGAGATAAAATATATGTGAAATATTTTACAGCCAAATAGCCAAAGCAGAACTCATAAAAGAAATATTTCCTAGAAACACATCTTCAACTCTTACCTCATGAACCAGGAGAGGGATATGAAACATACTTACAGTGTAGAGAGGACTAGTGAAGAGATTTCTCTGGGAAAAGCTGCTATCTTGGTGTCCCAGGAAGAGACCATTTGGGGTTGATTCTATCTTCTTACCTCAGGCCTAAAGACTTGGAACTTCAATAAGACTCTTTGTGTCAAGAAGCCCTTATGTGCTTCTCTACAGTTTTGTGGCATGATAGCCTTGTCTCACTCTTTTCTAGAGAAATCTAGAAGATGCGAAATCCACAGAATAGTCTCAGCATTGGCGATGGACCAAGGAAAGGTCCTCAGAATTAGAATCTAGTTGTATTCCAAGGATTCCAAGGATTTCTGTTGGACTAAAGGTTCAGGAGTCTTTTCAATTATTCAGAGGTGTTCCCTGAGAAACAGACTCAATACAGAGACATAAAGAGTGAAAAAGAAATTGGCATGGAGTCCTGTCAAATACGGCTGTATGAAAACATGGCTACCTAGAGAGACAGAGGAAAGGCAACAGTAGAAAGTTCCAAGTGATTAACAGAGGCAGAAAGCAATTGCAACCACTTGCAAGAGAAATACATGCAACAAGGCAGAGGAAAGAATCCTGGATGTGAAACTTTTTATGGAAACTCCTTGAAGGAAAGTCATTTAAAAAATATTACCATATCCAAAGAACATTAAACTGGGGTAATATGTGATTAGTTCAAGGAGGACCTTACTTTATTTTTCCTCATTCTTCACAACCAACCTGGAGAAAATGGCCAGAGAGCTGGTGAACTTTGATTGGTGAAGGTGGTCGAGTTTTATTGATATTTAATGTGAGTTCTTTTTTTTTAATTATGTTATGTTGGTGACCACATAGTACATCATTAGTTTCTGATGTAGTGTTCCATGACTAATTGTTTGCATATAACACCCAGTGCTCCATGCAATATGTGTCCTTCTTAATACACATCACCAGGCAGAATTCCTTTTAGAGTTGTACACTGAATAGTCCAGCCCTACAACGAGTGTTAAGTTGCACTTCAGCTTCCCTGAGAATGAGAAGAAAACAAAATATCATGGACACTGAGGGAATTTTGCCCAAAGGCATTGTGAGAGATTACTCTTACATGGTAAATTGTGAAAGGCAAAGTGGGAAAATTAGAAATATAGGTATCATAACATGCATGTGTGTGTGTGTGTGTTTGTGTGTGTAAATGAGAGTACATCAAACAAGTTGTTCCCTTACTGCTTTAATACATAAAATATACACTTATATTTGATATATATGTGGTATATATATGCTATATATATATTCTCAGAATAAATGCCTTTTACAGAAAAAAATTTATATATATATATGTGTGTGTGTGTGTATGTGTGTGTGTATATATATATATATATACATATATAAACTCACAACCATTGTAGAAACTGTTTCAAAGAGAGTGAATTAAAAATAAAGCCACCTGGGGCACCTGGGTGGCTCAGTTGGTTAAGCATCTGCCTTCAGCTCAGGTCATGATCCCAGGGTCCTGGGACCAAGCCCCATGTCAGGCTCCCTGTCCAGCGGGAAGCCTGCTTCTCTCTTTCCCTCTGCCTGACCCTCTGATTGCTTGCATTCTCTCTCTCTCTTTCTCTCTCTCTCTGTCAAATGAATAAAGTCTTCAAAAAAATAAATAAAAATAAAGCGAGCTTTGATGCCTAGAGTTTCCTGTTTCCATTATTAGAGGAAAGTATTTGTTTTGGTATGTATCTTAGAAAAGAAAAATATAAAGTCATTTCATTTTTTATCAAAATGTTATCATGTTTCATTTATTTTTAGAAACTTTCATTGTTTTCAAATAAAAATATGTCTTGGGGAACAAAATAAATTGACAATTACATGATTATAAAGCTGCCTCACTGTTCCAATCCATAATATTTTATTCCATGGTATGAATGGCACACAGTTAATTTATACAGTTTACTTTACAATGAGATTCTAACCCTTGAGCTGAGTGCTACACCAGCTAGACCTCTGGTCGATGTTCAAAATATTTATTGATTTGATTGACACTTTAAGCCAAGGGTGGTCTTGACATTAAGTTATTTTTCAGCTTTCAGTTTTGGTAATACTTCAGTCCCACCAACTACTCTTTGATCTGCACCCCAAATTTGAACCCACACAGAGAAATTTTGAAAGCTTCTTTTCCTGTCATCAAAGATTTAATATAAGATGGCTTTAGTAAGGGCTCATGTTACTAAGAATTCATTACAACAAGAAAATATATTGAGCAATGCGATCACGAGTAATGAAAATCAAAGGATGATCAGATTAGGTGAGCAAGGTATTCTTGGGGGAGTAGAATTTTTTTGCATTTAATTAACCTAAACAACTTGCTTACTTGTCCATAATCTATTGTGTGTTCTTCTTGCTGGATTACTGACAAAACAGATTGCATTATTTTCCTATTTTTATATCTGTAAGTATATTATGTGTGCCCTTTCTCCTATTAAACTACCACTTAGAGCATTTAAAGGTTTCAAGAGTTGAAGTTTTACTTTGACAGTCTGTTCCTTATGTCACCCCAGAAAACTCAGGGGGAAAAAGTCAATTTTGGAGAATCAAAAGCTTGAAAAGTTTAGAAGTAGGAGAAATTGTGGTAAAGTCTAGACTTCTCATTTCCTCATAATTATGGGGTAACTGAGACCTAAAGAACTGGTTCATGTAACAAATTTGAGACCCATTGTAGACACATGGCTATTTCAGAAATTTGTGCAGATACTCTTTCACCATTCTTGCCCTCCTGAACAGCTTGCCCTGCCATTAACTCTAATGTCAAATATTAATTTTCTTAAGACATATATGCCACAGTCGGGCTGGAGTCCAATTCTGCAGTCTTCCTATTTCAATTTTAAGACCCTTATTCTCCGAGGTCCCTGGGTAGTTCAATTAGTTAAGCATCTGCCTTCGGCTCAGGTCATGATCCCAGCATCCTAGTATTGAGCTCCTTGTGGGGCTCCCTACTCAGCAAGGGAGTCTGCTTCTCCCTCTCCCTCTGCCCCTGCTCCCATGATCTCTATCTCTTGCTCAGTATTTCTCTCAAATAAATATATAAAATTAAACACACACACACACACACAACTTATTCTCCTTTCTTTCAAAGCCTCTTCCTCTTTTTTTTTTTTAAAGACTTTTTTTTAATTTATTTGACAGAGGGAGAGAGATCACAAGTAGGCAGAGAAGCTGGCAGAGAGAGAGGGGGAAGCAGGCTCCTAGCTGAGCAGAGAACCCGATTCCGGCTTGATCCCGGGACACTGAGATCATGACCTGAGCCGAAGGCAGAGGCTTTAACCCACTGAGACACTCAGGTGGCCCACCTCTTACTTTTTTGAATTGTTAAGCATGAGACTTTACCACTCTCAATCCTCCTCTTGCCCTATATTCACTATTAGGTCACTATTTTATTTTCTTTCTTTTTTTGTTAATTTTTTTTTTTAAATTTATTTGACACAGAGAGAGAGATCACAAGTAGGCATAAAAGCAGGCAGAGGGAAAGGGGGAAGCAGGCTCCCTGCTGAACAGAGAGCCAGATGCAGGGCTTGATCCCAGGACCCCGGGATCGTGACCTGAGCCAAAGGCAGAGGCTTTAACCCACTGAGGTACCCTGGTGCCCCTCACTTTCTTTAATAAAAGAAATAGAGGACCATGATTTTCTTGTCCACTGAATTACCTGCCATTGGAAATGCCCATATCAATGGTCAGGCCATTCTAACACAGTGAACTTCTAATCTTCATCTCTATACCAGTTTATCCACTATCCCTTAGAACACTTGGTGGATCTAGCCATCTTCAAGAATTATTGCATATTGGGAGAGGAGGAGCAAGATGGCAGAGAAGTAGGAGGTTGAGATAGAGTCGGGTCCCAGAAGTTCATCTAGATAGTTATTAAATCATTCTAAAAGCCAGCATACTCAACAGGAAAGAGAAGAGAAGAAGAAGAGCAATTCTAGGAGCAGAAAATCGACCACTCCCGAAAGGTAGAACATTTGGAAAAGTGATTCCAAAGCAATGGGAAGAGAGACCGCAGGGGGAGGGGCTGGGTCCCGCAGCCGCAGAGCCGCGGAGCACAAAATCAGAACTTTTAGAGTCTACTCCGCTGAGGAACATCCCCCCCAGAGGCTAAGGCAGAGGTTTAGCTCTCATGGATACAGAGTGGTTTCAGGACCCGTGAGATCACAGAGACCGGGGGTGTCTGAGTGCGGCAGAGCTCCCAGATGTTGGGGCGGAGAAGCTGGCGGCAGAGAAAGAGCACAGTGTGTTTCCAACTGGGGCTTACCCTAGACTGTGGAAAGAGCACAGTGTGTTTCCAACTGGGGCTTACCCTAGACTGTGGCCGCAGCCCTTCAAGCAGGGTCCATATAAGGCTTTCCAGAGAGACCCCCTCCTTCCTCCTCGGGGACGAGTGGCGCGGAAGCGCACACAGGAAACTGCTGGGTTTGGAGACTCCAGACGGGGCCACGCGCCAGAGACAGAAATGTGCCACAGGTGGCTGAGCTCGGAGCTTGTGTGGGGAGTGATTGACTGCTTTCCTCTGAGGGTGTACTGAGGAGCAGGGACTCCAGTGCTCAGCTCTTCCTGCTGGAGACTTGGAGATGCCATTTGCATTCCCGGCCTCTAGGGCAGTATGGAAAGCCCTAAGAAAACAAAGACTCCAGATAGTGAACCTGAGCTAATTGCTTGGCCCCTCCCTGGCCAAGGGCAGGGCAATTCCACCTCAGGTAAAGACATCTGAGAACCAAATTGAAAAGGCCCCTCCCCAGAAGTTCAGTGAAAATATCCAGCCAAGTCCAAGTTCATCAATCAGTGAGAACTATGGAACTCCAGAGTACTTTTCTCACTCATCTATTCATAGCTTGATAAAATGACAAGGTGGAAAAAACACAAAAACAAGAACAAGTGACAGTACCGACAGCTAGGGACCTAGTTAATGCAGATATCTGTAATATGTCAGAAATAGAGTTCAAAATGACAGTTATCAAGGTGCTAGCTGGGCTCGAAAACAGCATGGAAGAGATAAAAGAATCCCTTTCGGGAGAAATAAAAGAAATAAAATCTAACCAAGATGAAATCAAAAAAGCTATTAATGAGGTTCAAACAAAAATGGAGGCTCTTAATGCTAGAATAAATGAGACAGAAGAATGAATTAGTGAAATACAAGACCAATTAAAAAAGAATAAAGAAGCTGAGTAAAAGAGAGACAAACAACTATTGGACCATGAGGGAAGAATTCGAAAGATAAGTGATACCATAAGATGCAACAATATTAGAATATTTGGGATTCCAGAAGAAGAAGAAAGATAGAAAGGGGTGGAATGTATATTGGAATAAATTATTGTAGAGATTTTCCCTAATCTGCTGAAGGGAACAAAATCAAACTAAAGGAGGCACAGAGAACCCCCCTCAAAATCAATAAAAATAGGTCTACACCCCATCATCTAATAGTAAAACTTACAAGTCTTAGTGACAAAGAGAAAATCCTGAATGGAGCTGGAGACAAGAAATTGGTAACATACAGAGGCAGGAATGTTAGATTGGCAGCAGACCTATCCACAGAGACCTGGCAGGCCAGAAAGGACTGGCATGATATATTCAGAGCCCTAAATGAGAAAAATATGCAGCCAAGAATACTGTATGCAGCTAGGCTGTCACTGAAAATAGATGGAGAAATAAAAAGCTTCCAGGACAAACAAAAACTAAAGGAATTTGCAAACACCAAACCAAACCTACAGAAAATATTGGAAGGGGTAAAGGTAAACTCTAAGCAAAGAGAGAGCCTAAAAGGAACATAGACCAGAAAAGAGAAGAGGCAATATACAGTTAACAGTCACCATACAGGCAATACAATGGCACTAAATTCATATTTGTCAATAGTTACCCCGAATATAAATGGGCTAAATGCCCCAATCAAAAGACAGAGTATCACAATATAAAAAACAAGACCCATCAATATGCTGTCTACAAGAAACTCATATTAGACCCAAAGACACCTCCAACTTTAAAGTGAGGGCCTGTAAAACAATTTACCATGCTCATGGACATCAAAAGAAAGCTGGGGTGGCAATCTTTATATCTGATAAATTAGATTTTAAGCCAAAGAATATAATAAGATGAAGAAGGACACTATATCATTCTTAAAGGGACTGTCCAACCAGAAGATTTAACAATTGTAAACATCTAAGCCCCTAACGTGGGAGCAGCCAATTATATAAACCAATTAATAACAAAGTCAAACACATCAACAATAATACAATAATAGTAGGAGACTTTAATACCCCCCTCACGAAAAATGGACACATCATCTAACCAAAAGATCAACAAAGAAATAAAGGCTCTAAATGACACACTGGACCAGATGGACATCACAGACATATTCAGAGCATTCCAACCAAAAGCAAAAGAATACACCTTCTTCTCCAGTGCACATGGAACATTCTCCAGAATAGATCACATCCTGGGACACAAATCAGGTCTCAACCGGTACCAAAAGATTGGGATCATTCCCTACATATTTTCAGACCACAAAGTCATGAAACAAGAACTCAATCACAAGGGGAAAGTTGGAAAGAACGCAAATACATGGAGGCTAAAGAGCATCCTACTAAAGAATGAATGGGTTAACCAGGAAATTAAAGAAAAATTAAAAAAAATTCAAGAAAACAAATGAAAATGAAAACACAACTGTTCAGAATCTCTGGGACACAGCAAAGGCAGTCCTGAGAGGAAAATATATAGCAATACAAGCCTTTCTCAAGAAACAAGAAAGAGCTCAAATACATAACCTAACCCTGCACCTAAAGGAGCTGGAGAAAGAACAACAGATAAAACCTAAACCCAGCAGAAGAAGAGAAATAATCAAGATCACAGCAGAAATCAACGAAATAGAAACCAAAGAACAGTAGAACAAATCAGTGAAACTAGGGGTTGGTTCTTAGAAAGAATTAATAAAATTGATAAACCCTTGGCCAGACTT
>CM052810.1:77473086-77524268 GCA_028533885.1 Nasua narica | reverse complement strand
TTCCTTCTCACGATGCCCTCCATGATTTTCTTTATACTCCACACGTAAGTGAGACCATAAGATAATTGCCTCTCTCCGCTTGACTTATTTCACTCCGCATAATCTCTTCTAGTCCTGTCCATGTTGATACAAAAGTTGGACATTCATCCTTTCTGATGGAGGCATAATATTCCATTGTATAGATGTACCACATCTTCCTCATCCATTCATCTGTTGAAAGGCATTTTGGTTCTTTCCACAGTTTGGCAATTGTGGCCATTGTGGCTATGAACATTGGGGTACATGTGGCCCTTCTTTGTACTGCATCTGCTTCTTTGGGGTAAACACCGAGTAGTGCAATTGCAGGGTCATAGGGTAGCTGTAAGTTTTTATTTTTTCTATTGATTTCTTGTTTTATTTTTATTTTTTTCTGTTCTTAATGTGTATTATTTCTTTTTTTTTAAATTTAATTTTTTCTTCTTTTAGTTTCCTTAGGTGGAAGCTTTGATGATTTTTTTAGGTCTTTCTTCATTTTTATTATATGCATTCAGCACTCTAAGTGCTGCTTCTCTGAATCCCACACATTTTGATAAGTTGTACTTTGATTTTCATTTAGTCCAAAATATTTTAAAATTTTTCTTGAGATATATTATTTGACCCATTTGTTATTCAGATTTTATTGTTTAATCTCCATGTATTATGGAATGTTCTGTTTGTTTTTTGATAGTGATTTCTACTGCAATATCACTGTGGTCTGATAGCAGACATTGGAGGACTTCTATTCTTCAAATTTGTTAATGTTTGTATCCAACCATGTGTTGTGAGAGCTTGAGAAGAATGTGTATTGCTCTTATTGGGTTAAGTAGTCTACAGATGTGAATTATATCCAGTTGATGGATGATGTTGTTGAACCTAACTGTTTCCCTTACTAATTTTCTGCCTACCAGATCCATCCATTTCTGATAGAAGTTGAGAATCGACATCTCCAAGTATAACATAGTGAACTCATCTATTTGTTCCTGCAGTTCTATTAATTTTTGTCTAACAGAGTTTGAAGATCTGTTGTTAGAAGCATACATAATAAGGATTTTTTTTTTTTACTTTTTGTTTGGAAATTGACACCTTTATTAGTATGTGATGTCTTTTTTAATCCCTGATAACTTTTCTCACCTTAATTTGGCTCTTCTGAAATTAATTTAGCTAATCCTCCTTTTTTCCAATTATTGTTAGCATGATATAATTTACTTTAACCTATTATTTTTAATCTGAATCTGTTTTATTTTTAAAATGAGTTTCTTGTAAACAACATATAGCTGGTTGTTGTTTTTAAATCTATTCCAACAACCTCTGTCTTTTAACTTGTGCATTTAGAACATGCACATTCAAAGTGAAATTTACATAGTTGGATTGGCATATATCATATTTGTTACTATTTTTAATTGTTTCCCTTGTTCTTTGTTTCAATTATGTCTTCCACATTTCTCCCATTTCTTGGCTTTAATTGAGTATGTTATATGATTTTATTTTCTCTCTTTCTTAGTGTATGAGTTGCACTTTTTTGCCCTTTTTTTAGTGATTGCCTTAGAGTTTGCAATATACATTTATAGCTAATCCAGGGCCCCTCAAATAACACTATCCTCCTTCTAGGCAGTATGTGTATCATGTAATAACAAACTAATTCCCTCCCTCCCATCCCTGGTATCATTGCTGTCATGTGTTTTACTTATATGTAATCATACTTTCTATATAAAAATATATATATTTATCAAATTATTATATGATACAATACATCATACATTATTTTATTTTACTTTTGAAGAATAATGCCAGAGATTACAGAATTCTGGATTGGTGTGTGTGTGTGTTTCCCTCTCAATTCTTTAAATATTATCTCTATTCTCTTTTTGATGGTATGGTTTCTTAGGAGAAGTTGCATTCCATATTTATCTCTTTTCCTCTATATGTGAGGTGTTTCTTCACCTCTGCTTCTGTCAAGATTTTTTTAATCTTTGATTTTCTGTAATTCAAAGATGATATGCTTAATTGTGTTTTTTTATCTTGCTTCGTATACTCTTAGCTTCCTTTACCTGTGGCTTGGTGTCCGATATTAATTTAGGGGAAATTCTTAGTCTTTATTGTTCTAGGTAGTTCTTCTGTTTCTATATCTTTTTCTTCCCCTTCTAATATTCTCAATTCGTATATGTTACAAATTTTGTAGTTGAAACACAGTCCTTGGATGTTCTGCTTTGTTTTCAGTCTTTGTTCTCTTTGTTTTTTGGTTTTTGAGTCGTCTATTGATCTCTAGCTCACAGATTCTTTCTGTAGACAGGCCTTGTATGTTAATGAACCCATGACAGGCATTGTTCATTTTTGTTACAGAGTTGTTGTTTAATTTCTATCATTTCTTTGTGGTTCTTCCTTAAGATTTTCACCTCTCTGCTTACACTGTCCATATGTTCTAGCTTGTTCTCTATATAGTCTACTAGAGTCCTGAGCAAATTAATCTTAGTTTTTCTATATTCTCAGTATGGTAATTCCAACATTCCTGCAATTGTGGTTCTGATGCTCACTCTGTGGTTTTCAGATTGTGTTTTTTTGTTTGTTTGTTTGTTTGTATGTTTTTGGTTTTTTGTTTGTTTTGTTTTGTTTTTTGCTTTTTGTTATGGCTTGTAATTTTCTTCTTGATAGAGGGGTAAAAGGTTCTGTTATAGATAGACTTTATTAATGTGTGGTATGGAGTAGGGGAAGGGAAAGTTTTCTATAATCTTATAGTTAGGTCTCAGCCATTTAGTGAGACTATGCCTCTGGACTGAATTTCACAAAACTCTATTAGTTTCTTTTTTTCTTCCCTTTTTAGTGGGGACAGGATGGGTGGAGTGTGGTATAGTTGGACATTTCCTTTCTCTTGTGTAGAAGATGAGAACCCGCTAGATGTTGATGTTTCTCTTCCTCCAGACCAGTTAGGCTCTGATACCGTCTTTGGGTTTGGGGCTGGTTAACTAGCTTCCCCTGAGGACAAGCCTTTTTATGAAGAACAGAATGCTATGGCATATTTCAGGAGAGTTTCATTTCTTTTCCCTTCCCTCTAGGGTAAGCACAGACAGTTTTTCTTTAATAGTTATTGTTTGAACCTTGTCAAATTTCTGGAGGTAAATTTTGTAATACTGTCCCTTCCCACACTGGAGTTTTTAACTCTTAGAGTGCTTCACACTGAGCTTCCAGCAAAAAGTCAGTTTTCCTACCCCTAAACTAGTACCTGGGGTGGATTTCTGCTCATGAATTTCTGCTTTAGTAAGACATGACTTCTTGTATTCACCTTGTCTTTCTCCAATCTTGGGGATAGTGGTATACCCTATGTCCTCTCCTTTCTTATGGATCCCTAAAGAGTTATTGATTTTTCGTCTGTTTATCTTTTTGCTAGTTGTTAGGACATATCGACAATTTCTAAGATACTTACATACATAAGTTCAACCTGCAAGTCCTCCTCAGCTTTGTGTTTTTTTGGTTTTGTTTCATTTCATTTTGTTTTGTTTTGTTTTAATTTCCTTTCCACTGCTTCTTTCTATGGAGTAGAAATCAAAATGGAAGAATGCAGGGGCACTTAGGTGGGTTGGTGTATTGTCTAATTCTTGATTTCAGCTCAGGTCATGATCACGAGGCCCTGAGATGGAGCCCTGAGTCAGGCACTTTGCTGAATTTTAAGCAAGCTTAAGATTCTTTCTCTCCCCCTCCCCCTCTGCCCCTTTCTCACTCTCAAAAAAAAAAAAAAGAAGAAGAAGAAGAAAAGAAAAAGAGAGAAAAAACAAAAGGGAAGGGTACATGTATGTTTAACATATGTCAAATTCTCTCTCTAAATGCATATCTATATGTATTATATGTATACCAATATCATCTACACCTAGATATGAAATCTCGTTTCTAATTCATCACCCTGCCCAGGGTTTTGAAACTTTTATGTTTCAATGCTGAAACCGATGCAATCTTGCCCAAACTGCCCTTCCTTGTAAAATGAAAGTTTTAATTGAATTATAGTTCCCAAGATTAGTTAATTGCTAAAATAGCCTATATAATATTTTAGGATAATTCCTTGTCTCAATGGCAACCCGTTTTAATCAGGAAATCTAGAAGATAGGGTCTTGAATTTTATTCTTTAAAATTTCTTCTGTGTGCTTCTGACAATCACTCAGATTTATATTAGTGAGAACTGAAGATTTCTCTGGTTCTCTATATATAATTCAATGATTCTATGAAACATTTATTGTTGAGCAATCTGGATTGCTCCAAAAAGGAGATTAAATCCCAATGCAGGAGGAAAAAAAAAGTCAAACTTGAAGGCCATTGCATATCATGGAAAACAATCATAATAAGGAAGCAATCAGAGTTAGCAAAAATGAGCTCTTCAGCATTGTGCCAAGCAAGATAAGGTGTCCAGGATCTCATTCCACATCTCACAGCTGTTGCCTTAACACTTGCTGTTCAACGGCCATTTTTATTGCTGTCCACATCCAGCCATTGGCAGAATGAAGTGATCTGTTTCATTTTCTACATTGTCTACTTTTTTATTATTCTGCACACCCTCCCAGCCTCCATTATGTAGATAGATTCTCTTCACATTTTCTTTTAGAAATTTACAAAATATAGTCCATAGAGGATCTGAAATAGCTTTCAGTAAATGTGAAATCCTGTAAAAAAAAATAGTAAACAAACAGTACACAAATGTCAACAAATGTCATAAGCAAAAATGTAAGTGAATATCTTCCTAACTTCTAGGTGGAGAACAGTTTTTTTTTTAAGAAAAATATAAAATTGTTAATCAAAAATGTTAATAAATTTGAATATCCCAAAAACATATATAATTTCCATTTATTCTAAGATACAAGTGGAAAGATAAACTACAAATCTCCAGAGGACATTTACACTCCAGACAACCAGTAGATGCTTAAAATTAGGAATATATAGGCACTCCAAAAACCAATAATATAAGAGCAAATAACTCAGGAGAAAAGAAACTTTTTCCAAAGCAGATAATATAATTTTCAATACTTTTCTAATAGGATATTCACCCTTACCAATAATTTGGGGGAAAAATAGGAACATGGTAATTTGTTATTTTGCTAACTGGAATAAAATAAGAGGTGGGCGAAATCCCAAATACTGTTAAGGATATGGATTATATTAGATCCTTTAATAATTGTTATTAGCATTCTCATTTTGGAAATTTGGCATTATTTTATGAAGTCAAGTATCCAATATTCTAAGACATGATAGTACTACTCATGATTATGTAGCCAAGACTTGACAATATTTACAAGTAAGTGTATGCAAGAATGTTTTAACAGCAAAAACTGGAAACTGGAATGTCCATTGTCAGGGGAACAGATAAACTTTCTATGGCACATTCACAGAGTAGCTCATATTATAACTATAAACCTGAATAAAGTGTAGTGAAAATAAACTGAAAGTATATACATTATGTATGTATAACAATAATTCTGAATGAGAAAAAAATGGTATCAAAAAACTATGTATAGTATAATGTCTTTTTAAAAGATGAAATTTGAAAACAAACCACACTAAACCATGTATTTTTTTTATCGTCTGGCACCAAGGAACAAAAGACAATTTATTCTCTCCCACACAAATGCATCCCATATACAATAGTGGAGCTAAACCACTAAATCCATAATAAAAGCCCACATTTGAAAGAGAGGGAAATACAAGGCACATATCTCTCATTGGTCCATGAAAATGATGAAATCCTCCCAAGTGAGTATTATTGGGAGAGCTTTCTGACCCGACAGTAAAGAAGGTCTTTGATTTAACCTCAGGTCTTTCCTCTGGAATATTTGTTCCCTATATATTATTTTTCATGGCTCTTAGCACCACATTCTGAGACTTTTCCTCATCTGTTTACACATATGACCACATCTGAAGTGAATATTGAAAAATGGGCCTTCATTGTGGGCTTACAGCTTTTGTTTACCTCCTTCATGTCTGTGTAAGGGTTTCTTGATATTATACGGATGTCTTGGGAATGAAATGTCTACTTAATAATGAACTACTAATATATTACTTCGGTCAGACCATGTGCCGTTAGTTACACTCAAATTTATGTCTGAGGGATACTTTATAATTCTGTGTCATCTATCTATCTATCTATCATCTACCTATCTATCATCATCTATCTATCCATCATCACCTATCATCTATCTACCAAATGTCTATATACATAATTTTTCCCATTCCTGGACTCTATATCTCAATTTAGAAAGGACTGCTTATAGTCCATCTGGTTTGAGTAATATCAAAATATTCTTCACCACATGGCTAGGTCTTTCAAGGGGAGTTTGTTGTTCAAAATATTTTTTAAATCTTTTTTTTTCCACTTTACATCTAGAACCAGTTGGCTTTCCAGCTAGTTGTGGCCCTGCATTTAATGACTTTCTCTATTCTTTTTCATTTCTGCTTTTGAACCAGGCAGTTGTTTTTTTTTTTAAAGCTCATCCCTTAGTTCTAAAATTTTACTAAATGCAACCAGTTAAACCCAAATATCCAACTAAAAGTCTATTTCCAAAACTCTTCTGTGAGAGCCATAGACTCAGTAGGCACTTACTTTCTCAGGTATCGATGACAGAAGCTACTGAGTTTTCTGCAACTCCATGAAATGGGACTCCATCCTTCTAGCCTCTGATAATGATTTTCTTGCCACTCTATCATGGGGTTACATAGGTAAGACTTTTTTTTAAATGATCGAACCCCACATAGTTGCTGAATTATATATTAATTATAACAATGTTAGCTGCTATAACATATAAAACCTAGCTATCCGTGATTTAGCAAATTAATAGTTTGTTGCTTACTAGAATAAAACCCAAAGTGAATGTTCCTAGGAAGCATGTGGCTCTGCCCCAAGTTGTGATTCAGGGAACTATCCTTCTAGCATCTTATGGCTTCACTCTATTCAACATGTGTCTTCCACAGTTACAGGACAAGTGGAAAGAGAAGTAAGGAAAGTTCTTTTCGTCCAGTTATGGAAGTGGCACAATTATTTCAGCTCATACTCAATAGCATAGAACCCAAGCATATAGCCACACCAATTGGAGGGAAAACTGGGAAAGAGTTGTGTATCCAGGTCATGAAGGAAGTATGTTTGAAGAACTCCCAGGTAGTATTTGATACATATTTTCATTGTAAATTTATTTTGTTATTCTTCCCCATTAGATAATGAGTTCTTTGGAACAGATCCTTATATTTTTCACCTTTTTATCCCCACAAAAATCACTCCATTGGGACATGAAAAGTGTTAAAGGAATGCTAACTCAAATCCTTACTTCTCTTTCCACTTGTCCTGTAACTGTGGAAGACACATGTTGAATAGAGTGAAGCCATAAGATGCTAGAAGGATAGTTCCCTGAATCACAACTTGGGGCAGAGCCACATGCTTCCTAGGAACACTCACTTTGGGTTTTATTTTAGTAAGCAACAAACTACTAATTTGCTAAATCACGGATAGCTAGGTTTTATATGTTATAGCAGCTAACATTGTTATAATTAATATATAATTCAGCAACTATGTGGGGTTCGATCATTTAAAAAAAAGTCTCACCTATGTAAACATTCTTTGTAAACATGATCACAATAGTGATAGAAACCACAATTGTAGGAATGACTTTAAAATGCAAGTTTGTGATACACTTCTACAGACCAAGACTTTTGTCATCAATATACTCTGTATGATCTTTCTGACAAACAGAGTGGAACAATTAGATGAAAAACACACATAAATGGTAGGTTTTCACTTTTTATTTTTTTTATTATAAAATAAGCACAGGGGGTTTGGGTGGCTCAGTTGGTTAAGCGTCTGAATTCTGGTTTAGACTGAGGTTATGATCTCAGAGTTGTGGGATAGAGTCCCTCACAGGCTTGGCCTTAGGTGTGGAGTCTGCTTAGGATTCTCTCTCTTCCTCTCCATCTGTCCCTTAAAAATTAATAAAATAAAATAAACAAAATACAGGAAAGCAGAGAAATTATATACTTAATGAGTGAGCTAAAGCAAATGCCCTTGTAACTTCCACCCAAATCAAGAAATAGAAATTTGACAGCCACCTTCTTAGCCCCTCCATGTGTCCCATCCACATTATCAACTCAAAATACAAAATAACCACTATCTGATTTCTATAGTAATAACTTCCTTGTGTTTCTTAATTTTAGAGCTTGACTCTATGCCCTTAGACACAATAGTTTAGTCTTGCCCATTTTTTACCTAGTGAGTATGTTTGTGTTTAATTCATGGATTACCTTTTCATCTTTTTATTTTCCTCATTGCTTATTTATTGAAGAACCCTGGTCATTTAAACTGTAGAGTTTCTCACCATCTAGATGTTGCTAATTGCATATTCATACTGTGGTTGTGCTGTTTCTATGTCCTTTGTATTTCCTGCCCAGCTGTATTCAGATGCATTAGCTATTTCAGGTTCAGTCCCACTGAGGATACTATAGGAGGTAGGTCTTCCTACCAGGAAGGACACAAGGTCTGATTGTCTCCTTTTTTGTAAGGTTAGCAACTGGTGATTCTCTAGCTCCATTACTTCATCAAAGATTACATACTGGGTATTTTCTTATTCTATCATTGCTTCCCATTTATTATTACAAATGCTTTTGTTAGGAGACACTCTTCCCCGTTTAGTTATTCTTCAGTACAGTTCATTAAAAAAAGAAAAAGTCAGGATATATGTTCAACTAGTTTTCAAGATGGCTAATTGGATCTTTATCAGCCTCTGAAAGTGAGTAATTATTTTTTAGATATTATGAGCTCATAAATTTAAACATATTTAAAGAGCATAAGTTCATTAAAACTACTATATTATTTGAAACTCAAATTATCCCATTAGCTTGGGTCCTTTTGACATGACATTAGTAGTCTTTGATAGCTTTCTTTCTATCTGCCATGACACAAAATAGTCCAGGTTCACATTGTATGTAATTTCCCTTAGACATTCATCTATGCTAAACTTCTTCAGATCCTGCTTTCTTTTGTTGGAATTAATATTTCTTGACACTAGGAATGCTTATTGCTATTGGGTTGGTCATTTTATGTACGACTTGTTGATGACCAGAGCTATGACACATTTTTAGGGACACATTTTAAGATAAAATGTCTCATACCTATAACTCTTATGCAAATATAAAGTCAACAGAGTATTTACATAAACTATATGTGTAGTTTCTTTATATTGAGAATCCTCATTCTCAAGAATGTAGAATATAATAGAATAATTACTCATTTGTTTTAACTAAGAATACAAACTTGACAGCCTTAGGAAAAAAGATTATTAATATTATCACTACATATATTTACTGAATATAGGTATTTTCAAATATTCTCTTTCTAGTCCAACTCTTTTTTTAATATATCTTCACTAAATTTACATTACTTCATCATATAGCAATGTGTATGGTCCTCTTTTCCTTATAACCTAACTTAGTCTTAGTTCTACATAGATAATTATATAATTAATGCTATTAATCTTTATATCACATTCATCAAGTGTTTTTGACTTTTAATTTTTTATTATTTTCATCTACTTATCTTAAAGCATTATCCACTCTATTTGTCCATTCTAATGTTCTATTCGATGTTTTCATATCAGAAACAACTTTTCATTTATTTCCATTTTTTTCCCTGAGTGGTGTCACTATTTCTGAGATTTTTCTCACTTTTTCTTTTTTGTTCTTTATGCTCTGTATCAATTGCTTATTACCTTTTAGCTTATTTTGAATAGTATATCATAACTTTTATCTATTTTATTGACATGTCCTAACACATTTCATTGTAGCAGAAATGTTATTCTGCTCTTTCACTGTCCTTTTTCATAAATTAAATTATAGAGGAATTCATCTCAATTCTTTGTGTTCATTTTTTTTATGAGAAATTAGTTTTCCTGAACTGTTAGAATAAGATTTGATTCAGGTACCTTTTATAAATCCATAGAGATTTTTCTTTTATTTTTTTCTTATAGTAATGAAAAATAAAGTGGCTTGTTTTCTGAGACTTTCTGGCTTTTAATCCTGTAATTCTATTTAAATCTTCACTTCCTTTCTTTCTTGTACATTGTTCCATTTTCGTTCCATTACAGTTTCTCTTCAGTTAAGAACCTTTTTTTAAGGAGCACTTGACTGACAAAATATTGGTCACAGCTATTGGTTTAGGTATTTCTTATTTTGTTTGTTTTTGTTGGGGATTTGGAAAAATTGAAATTTCTATTCTATTTTATACTAATACTAAATACTATATATTTTTGGTTTATTCTTGTTAGTTACATTATAATGTTATGTTTTTTTGCTCTAACATATATACTTTTTGTCTATTTACTCTTTTTATCTTTTTGAAATTGAAATTGAATATCCCCTTTTTTCTTTCTTCTTCTTATATTTTGACACATTGTTTCATCAAATACTCATTTTTATTAAATATTTTATTTATTTATTTGAGAGAAAGCAAATGAGAAAAAGAGAGAGAGAGAACAGAAGTTGGGGGAGGGGCAGAGAGAGGGAGAAGAAGATTCTCGCTGTGTAGCTGTGTAGGGTTCCATCCCAGGACCCTGGGATCATGACCTGAGCCAAAGGCAGCAGCTTAACCCAATAAGCCACCCAGGTGCCCCCAATTTTTCACATTTTAAAAAGAAATTTTCCTTGGCATTTTGGAAAGAAATAATAAAATTTTAAAACTTATTCAATGAGCCATATTGCTTTTTATAATAGATATGATGTGCACTTTCCACACATCCTACTGTTTTTGGGGAAAAATACATAATTTTTTTTCAGTCACACAATGGCCAAATTAGAAGGGTTATTAGAATGTATGCATCCCTACCACCAGTCTGGATATCCTTAATTGTGTAGGGAAGGAAATGGAGAAACAGTTGTTATTCACTGAACATTACATGGCTTACTTCTTAATTAAAAACTAAAGCTGTAAGTTTGGCAGAGGTCACATTGATCTTCCATTAATGAGAAAGGGGATATTTGGCAAACCATAAGCTTTTATCATCAATTTCCTCAGCACTGTCTCTGTCTTATTTTCATTCCAGATCTATTGTTTTTAATAACTGGTATTTTACAAGTGGTATAATGTCTGAACTACAAGTTCATGTTCTGTAAAATGGGGATAATAATGAGTAATCCCAACTTCTAAAGATGAAGGATAAAATATATGTCTTTAGTACATGACAGAGTCCCAGTTAATGATGATGCTTCTCTCTATGCAACACAATCATCCTCAGAAACTTTAAGTTACAGGTTTGTTACCTGCTATTGTGCAGATTCTGGAAAAAAAATATTTTCTGTTAATCATCTTGTTTTTGTTATCAAAAGTAACTTATTATTCTATAGTATGAATTATCTCCTCATATAAATCTAGAGTTTGGAAAATTTATCACTCCTTGCTCTCAACAGCCGGGCAAGAAGACCAATGATGCAATCCTACATGAACAAATGATGGGACCATAAACTTCTTTCCTTCTAGCTAACTGTCTGCTTCGTAAAATAACCATGTCCAAATCACCCTGAATTAAAGAAAATGTTAGAATTATTAGAAAATCTGTGGCTTAATGGCAGCATGATGGAAAAACAAGTGAAATCATTTAGACAAGATAATATAATGTGCCTTAAAGTGCCCTCAGTTAATGGGAGGCTGATGGGCAATGTCATTTAGCACATTCAGTGATATGGCATTTGGGGATGACTGATTGTGGTCAATACAGATCCTTGCTGTGAAGGAGATTAAGCAATGATACATACAAGTCTTTTTCACTGTCTGGTCATGACTGTTAGATTATCACCACTAGATTGCTATAGCATAGGAAATATTTTAATTTGGCAGCAATGATTAGTTGAAGTGTGATTTCTAGGTTACAACCTAGAGTTCATTTTTTCACCGAATAATTTAATTTGATCAGTATTTTTTGAGACATTTTTCTGTGTGTGTGTGTATGTGTGTATATGTGTGGTTATATAAGCCTGTATCTTTTCAATTTTTTTTATATAAGTAGATATCATCCTGCATATATTGTCATACCACTTTTTTATATTATCATATAATTATTTTCTTTTCATGTTACTGACACCTTCTCCAATCTTCTATAAATACTAATAGATACATGGTGATTTACAGAAGCTAAAAGTTCAATAGGGGATGGAGATTCATGTGTGGGTCATGGCTCCACTTCACCTGGGTTCTTTTAGATTTTATCTCTTTTGTTGTGAGTCTGTCTCAGGGAGACTGTTTATTCACACACTTTTCCCCAATACCTACTATGGTTTGGGGATGCTTCTAGGTGCTAAGGATATGGTGGTATCAAACAGTTAAAGTCATTATTATCATGGAATTTACATGTTAGTGACAGAGGCAGAGCATGAACAATCAAATAAATTCATGTATAATATTAGATTGTCAAAATAGAAAAGTGACTACAGCAATCTTAGGTTTTACAGCTGAATTATACACTGTCCAGAAGAATAAAAACAAGTTTTCCTTATTTCTTTTAGAAAAATGTAATACTGCCTTTTCAGAAAATTCTAGAAAACTGATTCCACACAAATCATTAATTTGAAATATTTCACAAATCCATGTGCTTTGGTAGGAGAGTGACATGAGCCAACTGACATAGGCCTGCTGCTCTTGAGCCAATTACTATGTCAAGAAAGATAGTTTTAGTCTGAATTAAAGATATTAGAACTAAATATGTCTTTCAGGGTTCCCAAGCAAATACAAATAGAACAACTTTATTCTTTTTAATCGTTGGATAATATTCCAGTTTGGAATCTTGACAACTTATTTTACTTTTCATTTTTGACGACTATTTAGATTACTTCCCATAACAGCGTTAATATAAACAATTCTACAAATATATCATTTTATATATTTTCTTGTATTAATATGGAAGAGTTATTTCAGGTATATAAAAGGCTAAACTGCTGAATCATACAGCATGCACATTTTAAATATAAGCTTATTGTGCCAAAATTGCCTTACAAAATTGCCCTACCAATTTAAACTCCTGTCACTAGTGTGTTGCCTGTACCTGTCCCAATATTTGATATTATTACTGGATAATTCTCAACACTCAGTAAAAGCATGTTACAACATTGTGTTTTCATATGCATTTTATGGGTCCCTGGTGAGACTTAGTATCTTTTCATGAGTTATTGGGTATCTATATTTCCTCTATAATTTACCAATTTATATAAGTTGTCTATTTTACGGTTTATTCCTTTCTTATAGATTTTTACATTTTTACATGCCCCAGATATTAGTACCTCCTCTAGAGAATAAACTATTGTTATTTTATCCTTATATCATTTTACCTTTACTTTCCACTGTTATAGCATTTCCCTTTTTGTTACATATGAATTAGACATTTTAATCTTAGTACATTTATGCCCTTTTCTTTAATATTTTGGGTTTTATTTTAAAAGTCTTCTTGATCTCAATATTAAAAACATGCCATCATATATTTTCCTTAAATAGCTTAACAGTTTATATTTATATGTTTAATCAGTCTGGATTGCATGTGTGTGTGTGTGTGTGTGTGTGTGAGAGAGAGAGAGAGAGAGAGAGAGAGAGAGAAAGAAAGAGAGTGAGAGGGAAAGAGAGGGAGAGAGAGGGAGGGAGAAAGAATCTATGAAATATCAGATTTTCTCTTACAAATAATCGTTTATTTTATTGAATAGTCCATCTTGTTCCCATTTATTTGAGATGTAATACTTACTGAAACTAAATTATTATATGCACATGTATTGCATCCTGGATTCTATTTTAAAATACTTTTGTTCATATCTGTAAAAGTTCTACGCTATCCTAATCACTATGGCTTTGTCATATGCTTTTGCAAACTAGTTGCATTTGTGACTATGTTTTCTTCTTTTTTAAAAAAAGATTTTATTTATTTATTTGACAGAGAGAGAGGGAAAGAGAGAGATCACAAGTAGGCAGAAAAGCTTGCAGAGAGAGAGGGGTGAGCAGGATCCCTGCTGAGCAGAGAGCCCGATGTGGGGCTCGATTCCAGGACCCTGAGATCATGACCTGAGCCCAAGGCAGAGGCTTTAACCTCTGAGCCACCCAGGTGCCCCTGTTTTCTTCTTTTTTCAAAATATCCCCTCTTCTTGTGCATTTTCTTTTCCATATGCATTTTTCAGGAAAAATTCTCCAATTTTATGCATTGTTTGACTGCAGTTTTGAATGGGATCACAGTGTTTAGAGAGACTTAGCATTGCTATATTATTGAGTCATCTTATCCAGGAATATGTTGTTTCTATATTTACTAAGATTTTTTCTGAGGCTTTTCATTAAAACATATTTTTATTCTATTAAAGTAATAGAACACTCAAGTTATCCTGTTGTGTAGGCATTTATGGGATATTTTGTCTTGAGCTATCGAATATATATGTACCTCTTTGATTAGTTAAATGTGTACAATCTTTTCCAACCACACTGGATAATATTAGGAAAGAAAGGACTGTCACATACACGAAACTCTTATTACAAATTGAACATTATGTTAGAAACTGAAGAGAAGAGAGAAGAGCCTAAACCTCTGAGTTAAATACTTCTTGATTAAATGACAGAGACACACAGGCAAATGGCAAATTGTAGCACCATAAGACAGTTGTTACAAGGAGGTACACTTAAAAAGTTTACCCCAAAGATACAGATGTAGTGAAAAGAAGGGCCATATGCACCCCAGTGTTCATAGCAACAATGTTCACAATAGCCAAATGTGGAAAGAGCTGAGATGCCCTTCAATAGATGAATGGATAAAGAAGATTTGGTTCATATATACAATGGAATATTACTCACCCATCAGAAACGATGAATACCCAACTTTTGCATCAACATGGATGGGACTGGGGGAGATTATGCTGAGTGAAATAAGTCAAGCAGAGAAAGTCAATTATCATATGGTTTCACTTACTTGTGGAACATAAGGAATAGCATGGAGGACATTAGGAGAAGGAAGGGAAAAATGAAGGGGGGATATCAGAGAGGGAGACAAACCATGAGTGACTCTGGACTCTGAGAAACAAACTGAGGATTTTAGAGAGGAGGGGTGAGGGATGGGTGAGCCTGGTTTTGGATATTAAGGAGGACACATATTGCATCGAGCTCTGGGTGTTATATGTAAACAATGAATCATGGAACACTACATCAAACACTAATGACGTAATATATGGTGACTAACATAACACAATAAAAATCACAATGATAATAAAAAAAGTATCCAAATCTAGATAAGAAAGTCAGGAAAAGTTTTCTTGGGGAAGTGACACCTAGGTTTTGAAAGACATATAAAATACTGTGGTTGCCAGAAGGGAGGCAGGCGGATGGAGTGAAATAGATAAAAGGGATTGAAAGTATACCTCTTGATGAGCATGAGAAACAAATAGAATTGTTGAATCATTATATTGTACACCTGAAACTAAAATAACACTATATGTTAATTATAATGGAATTTTAAAAGTGAGGATTTTTTAAATGAATTAAATAAGTTTGAGGGATTATATAGTTAGCTCCAAATCACACACCTGGTAAAAGTTAGAGCCAGGATACATATCCAGAGAATGTGAACTAAAAGCCTATGCATTTGCTTGTACCCTCATGTATTTATTATATTTTTAGTCATTGTGGTTTTCAATTTAAGTGTCTTGAATAGTCAACAGAGTATATGCTGTTTTATTTCTATTGCTCCTATTATTGTTAGGTTATTAAAGGTGAAATTCTATGTCCTTAAATATTTGGAAGCTTTTAAGGATGTAAGTTATCTTTACATATTGTTAGATACTAAAAAGAATGACATATTGCTCCATCCTGGGTTTAGGAATAAAATTAGCTTAATCTGTGAAGGGGACAGCTACAGAAATAGGTTTGAAAATTCCACTTGCCACCAAACCCAACACGTATTTAATTAAGGAGAACTCAGGAAGCAGAATCAGACATTGTAACAATATAACACTCTAACGGTAGTGACAATTAGGATTTTAAGGTAAAGAAACCTCCAAATCCCCAATACTGGCATGTGATAAGACCCTGTCAGGAAGCATTAATTAGCAATACTTAGAAAAAGTCTATCCCTTTTTCATGTTTAACACCGAAGGCATTGAAAACTCCAAATGTCAGCCATGTGATTCCACATCCAAATATGAACAGCTGAGGCTGTCCTGGGGACTTAGTTCAGAGCTTAATCAAAGAAGACTGGTCCATTCAGATGTGAGCCCTGTTACTTGGCAAGAATATTGATTACAGTACATGAAGGAAAATCAAAAGAATACTGTCTATATTACTTTTTACTGACTCCTCCCAGTGCTATTGTCTTGTGGCATTTATAGCCAACACATCTTTATTCATCTTCCCTCTGTCCTGGCCAAAAGGATTATTCTATTACATGGAAGAAAATAAGTATCCATTTAAACAGAAATTGGCTCATTCACAGCAGAACATTTGGAAAACTAGCTATAGTCAATAAACCTAGAATTGTTTTTCCTAAAACTATGCTTCTCCATGTTAATCAAAGTCTTTCAATAGGTTGAGCTCATGCAACAAATATTGACTAAATACGTGAAGTTATGTTTCATATGAAATGTTAAAAATACATGGGAAAAATAGAAAAATTAATAGGTTAATTTCCCCCCTCCTGGTTACTTCATACATATTCATAGTGAATGCTTATTAAGAACTTATTTTTCCTTTGACTTTTACAAGTACAATGAAATTGTTAAGATATGGTGAACCGAGAAATTGTTCAGACACCATAGTCATAGCTCTCAAAAATTTGTTAAGACTTAGGTGCTATCTAGATCTATAAAAATGAATTGGGAAAAGCTCTCATTACAGAGTAAATACATCCTAATATAACATAATAGCATCAAGATACTGAAACTTTTATTATTTATTTGTTTGTTTATTTATTTTTATTTTTAAAGATTTCATTTATTTATTTGACAGAGAGAGAGAGATCACAAGTAGGCAGACAGGCAGGCAGAGAGAGAGGGGGAAGCAGGCTCCCCACTGAGCAGAGAGCCAGATGTGGGCTTGATCCCAGGACCCTGAGAACATGACCTGACCTGAAGGCAGAAGCTTTAACCCACTGAGCCACCCAGGCACCCCAAGATACTGAAACTTTTAAAATAGAAGTGGTGCTTATTCATTTGGGATCTAATCTTAAAGTGAATCCAGAGAAAAATTCCGGGTACTTTGAAACTCAGTATTAGATTTAAATTCCATAAAAATTGATGAAATACGGAAAAACAGACCTGAGAGCTATAATAAATGAAAATAGTTCCTGGGCTTAGGTAGACAATAAGTAGGAAATACAATCTCTTTTTTGTTTTGTTTTGTTTACTTGATTTTAAGATCTGATCCATTGTAAGACTCCCAGTGTTCATCAGGCAAATCATGATCACTGACACCATTAACCTTAAATGGTACAGTTGCCTAAATAGAAAGCAGCTCCATTCCCAAATTATGGCTACCACATGTATCTGTCATTATGACTTTAAATTTGGAGCACCAATAGAACATCATTCTTTGTGTTCTGGGCACACAGTGTCATTTTAAGTACTGCCTACTCTCTACTTCATCATGTAGTAGTTGATTCTCAGTATCTGCTTCTGTGCAACTGGCTGTCTGCCTCTCAGAATTCCCCAAAGTGAAGTTTATAGATATCATATGACCTGGACTTTAAGTTATACATCTCTAATTGTCTCCAAAGGTGGAAACATTCAAAGAAATGGTTGTAAAAGATGTGGTAACAGAAAGAAAAAAATTATTTATGTAAATTGTGTCTTTATAATACACTATGTGTATATTTTATGCTACTCTATTAATGTTTTAAAATATAAGTGTTTTAATGTACTGCTTTATATAGAGTGTGTGTAGAGTCTGTCCTACACTATCCATGCTTTTACTAGGGAATAAATTTAAGAATTCTTCCAAGCATTAATACACATAGATGATTCCGAATGAACTGATCTAACTAGCTTTTGTGGGTAAATTTCAGGCTCTTGAGTGAGCAGACTAGCTAAATAAGATCCTTTAGTTAACAGTCCTATCTATATGCTGCACTTTCATATATAATTTGTTAACGAAAACTTTTTAATAAATATGTGAAATATGATTTTACAAAATCATGGTGACCAATCAGGTAGCCAATTGAGGAGGACTTGGCTAAGATATTTACTGCTAAAAATATTAAATACTATGTGCCTTCAGGGTATACACACCAAACCAAACCAATTTCAGTTGCTCTCTTATTCATACAGTTTCAATTACTAGGTTATTTAATATAATTATTAATTTCCACTACTCACAGACATAAAATCAACTTTTAAAAGGAATTTGAGGGGCGCCTGTGTGGCTCAGTGGGTTAAAGCCTCTGCCTTCGGCTCAGGCCATGATCTCAGGGTCCTGGAATCGAGCCCCACATCAAGCTCTTTGCTCGGCAAGGATCCTGCTTCCTCCTCTCTCTCTGCCTGCCTCTCTGCTTACTTGTGATCTCTCTCTGTCAAATAAATAAATAAAATCTTAAAAAAAAAAGGAATTTGAAAATAAATTATGGTAAAACACTGCCAACTTGATTTCCAGTTTGAGAAGATATTACTCTACTATATGATACCAATTTAGGTTTAAAATTATTGTCATTATTAAATTTATTCAAAATCTTTTGAATCTGTAAAGTCATAACTTCATCAAAAAAAGTTCTTTCTTCTATGTAGTTTTCCACAAAAAATAGTCTTCACTTCAAGTAACAACGTCTAGCAGCAAAAGGTAACTTGGTGAAGGTTGACAATGACTAAGCACATGTTGTAGGCCAAAGGAAAAAATTGAAATATTGAGAGTTCTGGAAAACTTCTGAGTGATACAGATTTGCAACAATAATGCATTGTATATTAAAATTAAAATTAGAAAACTACTAAGAAATTTTAGCTTACTTTACAACTCTAAAAAAATGATCTAAAATTTAAAACTAGCAATACCCAAACTGCTTTCTGTAATTTCTAGGCAGGTTTCTTCCTATGCTATCATTTATATCAGTTGCAATTATAATAGAAAAGTTAGTTATACTCAATTTATTAATGTCAAATGGTGCATAAATGTATTGCCTGTATGGTAATGAAATAAATGAGTGAAGGTTATCTATTCATAGAATGGCATTATCACGTTGTTTTGTTAAATAAAAAGCATGTTAAGCAAAGTTAATTGTGCAATGGATTCAGATGTTTTCCATGTTTCAATATTATTTTGGTATTGGGGTAGAAATAAGCTTATGATTTTTATTTACAAATCTTTATAATAACAAATAACCAAATAATAATAGTAAACTATTGTTCATCAATTAATTAAATAATCAACTTCTTGAATTTTAGTAGATGCTGAACACTGTTCTGGGTATTATGGTAGAGAGAACAACAGAAAATCCATTCTTATGCAGATTAAATTCTAGAGTTAGAAACCAGAAGATAAAACTGAAAATTCAAATACCAGTGATGTGCTAAGGAATACAAACAGCAAAGAGAGATACAAAGTCTGAGGGAAGACATGGAAACATTGGTGATAATGGTCAGGGGATGTCTCACTACTGAGGTAAAGTTTGAGAAACAATTTGAGGGAAATAAAGAGGTAAGCCATGGTGCTGCCTGGGGTGAGATGAGAGGACCCAGGCGGAAGGACTAACATATGGAAGGATCCCCATGTAGGAATAAGCCTAACCTCTTAGAAGAACCCAAGGCTAGTGTGGTGGGAGGGAAGCAACTGAGAGAAAGGACAGTGAGTGATTAGCCCAGAAAGGTAATGGAAGATAAAAGAGGACTTCCTCACAGTAAGGAGGTTAGTGTAGGCTCCAAGAAGGAGGAGGAATCAAGGAAGATGTTGAGTAGATAGGTGTACCTTTTAACAAACTAAATCTAGATGCTGTGTTGAAAACAGATGGAAGATAGAAGTGGATGATGAGACACCAACAAATAGATGATGTTTGGGACCTCAGTGATAGAAATGGGAGTGATGAGGAGTCATTGCAGTCTGTCCATAGTGTGAACCAAATCTGACAGAATTTACTGATGTTTTGGAAGGGAAGTATGAGAGATATTAGAGTCCAAACTGACTACAAGGTCAGTTTTGAGCACAAAGATTGAGTTGCAGTTAAATGACTTGCAATGTGCCTTGGTGGCTCAGTCAGTTAAGCATCTCAGGGTTCTGGGATCCAGTCCCATGTAGGGTCCCCTTCACAGTGGAGAGTCTGTTTCTCTCCCTCCCTCTGCAGCTCCCCATGATTGTGCTCTTTCTCTGTCTCTCAAATAAATAATAAATAAAATCTTAATAATCATAAATAATAAAAATGTAAATGACTTGCAAAAAAACTGTAGGAAGGGCATGACTGGGGGGAAGGTTGATTGCATGACAGTATGTTTTAGACATGTTATGTAGACATATTGAGTGAGAATTTGCATATAGGGTCTGGAGGTCAAGGGACAAGCCTGGAATGGAAACATACATGTGGAAGCTATGAGAATACATTATATTTAAAGCCATAAAATGAAGAGGTGATTGTAGATGGAAGAGGGGAAAGATACACGGATTATGTAATGAGTTTTGAATTCCAATGTATAATGATAAGCAATGAAGAAAAAACTGAAAAGGTGGAGTCAGGTATTGACAAGGGCATGAGGGTACCAGCATATGATGACATCCTGGAAATAAACTGAAGAAAGTGTTTGAAGTGGGGAGAAAATGGTGAATAGTGTCAAATATTGCAGACAGAAGGAAACATTGAATTTAGTGATATGGAATCATAGGCATCTCAAGAGGAACAGTTTTGGGGAAGTGCTGGAGATGACCTCCTGACTGAGGAGGGTTCAACAGAAAATTCAGGAGTGAGACTGCAGATAGGACCTGCAGATATGTCCTTGAAGAAACTGAATGGGATGGAGAGGAGGGGGCAGTAGCTGTAAAGAGTGAGATGAAGAGAAGGCTATTTTTAAAATATGGGAGCAATAAAAACATGTTTCTATGCTTATTGACATTGCTATTATTTTTATCATGTAAATAAAATGTCCTAATTTTCTTATTACTCATTTAACAATCCCAGTGATTAGTTGTGACAGTCATAAATTATGTCCGACCTCTTGTTCCATTTTCACATTTACATGAAATCATTTACGTTTGATCAGGCTTCTTGAAATTCAGATTCCCAAGATATATGTTACTGAAATTTTAATTAACAATTAAATTTTAGCGTACTAAAAATAAAAAGGTTTTTTATGACGAATAGACTTTAAACATTAATATGAATCTGTCACTTGGATATGAGTACAAACTTTCCCTTTCAAAAGTGTTTTAATCAAATATTCTCCTCTAAAATAAAAATGGCGAGGTTATTTTTAAAGACTCGGGCACATATATTCACATAAAATTGGGCATGACTGGGAATAAAGGAAGAAATTAATGAAAGGAAAATTTAAGACGGGAATCAGGAGGAAAAAGATATTAATAAGAACTAGTGAGTAGTGTGGTGATTCCCATGAGAAAGTTAAGAGACACTATATTTTATGCACATTATGTAGACTGTGCATGAAAAAGAATTTTTTGAGGGTCAAACCTTGTTTCTGGCCCCAGGAAACAGAACATACTAATCCAATGGGTAAATTTAGATGTTACTTTTTGTAATGTTCATGTTTTGCAACTTACAATGAGATTTTTAAAGTGTTTTGTGTATGTACCTGCTACATTCTAAGAAAAAAAAATAATACTTTTTGGAATCCATTTCATCATCTTTTTATGCTCTAGGTTGAAACATATGAAATTATCAATGTCAAAAATTTTAAAAAATGTTGAATTTTCATGATGCCTTATAATTTAACCTTGTAAAATGCCCCACCCTTTTCACACAATGGTCTCTTTAAGAACATTCTCACCTCCTTTCCTTTCTCCAAGAAATCTGCTGAGTGGAATAGAAGAATAAAATGAATTCTGTAGGCTGAATAAGTATGAGTCTTTTAGCAGATAGCTTTCTAACTCTTGTTTTGGTTTCTGGTTTTTCTCACGACATTCACCTTAGCAGATACTTTGACCCTGAACTGATTCCATCTTGTTAAACTCTCTGCCCTTGTTATAAGAGAGGTTGCTGGATTTGTTCCTTTTCTGAACAGAGGCCAAATGCTCTGTCTCAGGAAAAACAAACAAAAGCAAATGGACAAAAAATAGTTTATGGAAGTTATTTTAAATTCCATAATATCAAATTAAAAATGGACAGACCTAACTCCAAAATAACTCTGCCTTCCCCTAGTAATACTTACTGTAACTATCACCTATTAATTTATATTATCCTTCTTAGACATATTCATACATCTAAATATATCAGTCTCCTTTAACAGTAGTGTGTTCCAAATGTAAATATTTGTTTAAATAGCATTTTAATATTACTCATGGTAGATCAAATCATTCTCACTCTAGAAATGAAAAACGGAATAAGTCTAGGAAAAAAGAATGAAAATAAAAATAGAATGAACTTTCACAACTTTGCAAAATTCCTTTACATCTCCTAGTCTTTGTTTTTTCCTCTCTTTTTGAAGAACATACTGAATTTCAGGGTAATTAAACACTCAATTTCATTTGTTTATCTCCTTTAGGCATCATTTGTACATATTTTGCTACTTCAATAGTCTGCCCTCCCGATTCTCTGTCAGAAGTTTTGACTAAAGGTGATGCTAAAGTCTTATGTACTTGAAGTGGGGTGCTTTTGTCAATATTCATTTATTGCACATCAGTAGGTACCCACTATGAATTGGGCAGCAGGTCTCTGCCATTAGTTGAGACTACAAAGGAGGGCAGAACCCATCCTCTGGCCTGTAGAAACTTGTCTTCTTGTGAGAAAATATGTGAAAAGCACAGGGGAGACCATATGAGAAGACTCTGCTTGCAAATTTTTCTATCAGTGAATCTGAATATTATAGAATTGCTAATAAAAATTCAAGTTTGAACTGGTTAGTGTTTAGGAACCATATGAGGACCTTTTTAAACTCAATAAGTAGTGAATAAAAGGATATTTTGAGCTACTTTGACATTTTTATGAGTAAATGTGATATTCTAATGCAGGCCAAACTATTTTCACCTAAGCCCTACTGCATAAGATGTTCGTCGGAGACCAATGAACTTCCCATAAACGTCTTGTTTTTCCTCATCTCTCTGCTGAGGAAAGGAAGAGGCAAAATCTCCTGTGTAGTTACCAAGGCCCTGGAATTTTAAGAAGCTACATATGGTAAATTCCCCTACATTATCCTTAGTTTTTCTTTCTCTATTTGTCTCTGGAGTAGTGACAATTTGTCAAAGGAAAGTCTTCTTCCTATTGGCGTTGTTTCAATCTCACTTTTCTCTGTAATCTGAAAGTATTAGTAACTACATCTGATCACTGGTAGGAGGACTCAATTAACACCGTTCAAGCACCTCATAATGTATCTGGTCAAGTAAAAAGTTCCTGCAAAGGGGAACAAGCTTTATTGAATCACACAACTCTGAGATGGGATCAGCTTTGGGATTCACCTTAGTTCAGGAATTTACTGGAGGATGAATATGTTTCCAGTATAATGTACTATTTCATCATTTTTTCTTTCTTTTTTAACTTTTGAAATAATTACAGATTCATAGGAGTTTGCAAAAATACAATACATAGAGCCCAGTTTGCCCTTTACCTAACTTTCCCAATGGTGACCTCTTACATAAATATAGTCCAATATGGAAACCAGGAAACTGATATTGGTGCAGTGCTGTTAGCTAGACTACAGACTTACTCAGTTTTTACCATTATTTACATGAGCCCATTTATACATTGTGTGTGTATACGTCAGTGTGTTTAGTTTATGCATTTTTTCCCCATGGTTTGTGTAACTACAAGGAAAGTCAGGATTCAGAACTCTCCTATCACCATAAAGAAACTCTTCCTGTCACCTTTTTACATCTGCACTAGGCCTCCTTCCTCAATGCCCAATCCTTTCTTGGTCCTCTGGAAACACCTATTCTATTCTCTATGTCTATAGTTTCATGATTTGGAGACTGATGTAGAAATAAGACTCTTTATATATTCCATATTTCTTTGTTTTTTGTTTGTTTGTTGTTGTTTTGCTCTTATCTGGAGACTCTGGTGGAAATTCCACTTCTAGGCTCATTCAAGTTGAATGTAGTTCTGTGTAGCTGCAGAACAGAGATTCCATCTCCTTGTTGACTATTGGCCTAGTGGTGCTCTTACCTAATAAGTTCTGCCCACGTCCCTTGGCTCATGGTACTGCCCAACTTCAAAGTCAGCAACAATGAACGGAATTCTTGCCTTTTGGACTTCTCCAATTTTCTCTTTTGAATCTCTATTTAAGGACTCATTATTTTAGATTAGGCCCATCTAGGTGTTTTTTTTTTTTTCCATATAACAATACAATCTAGAGAGTAACAAAGGGGATAGGGATGAAAGGAAACAATATTCTGTCTACCATACCGCCATTTTTTCGCTTATTTTTTGTCGATGGAGTTTTGTGTATGTGATAATTGGCTCACAGGAAGATCATTTGGTTCAAGAAGTTTTAAATTTCAGACCACAAATCATTAGCCCTGTTTCAGACTTAATAAAAAAATAAAATAATTTTTATGAATTTAATCTTTTGTGTTCTTTCCATATCATAACATGGAAGTGTTTTATTTTATTATTTTATATTATTTTTTAAACATACTGATTTGTTGCTAGCCTGTGTGAAATATAGTTTAGGGAGAAATATGTTCCTCCACTGATAATGATTTCAATAGCAGAATTCTTTCCTGCTCTTCTTAAATAGCAGTAATCTTACTCTCTCTGATGTTTTGTTGTTAGAAATGATAATGTGCATAAAACTGGTTTGGAAGTTCTTTAAGATTTTAAAAGAAGATCTTAAAAAAATGAGATTAAATAAGTTAGACTATGTTGGATATAGAACTAAATACCAAACCATAGCCAAATGCTCTCTCCCAACTGCAAGTAAACAAGGAAGTTGTGTCTTTATTGTGCCTCTAGTCCTATAGCAGGGAAGCCTAAATATTTAATGAACGAGAATGATTAGTCAGGAAATGACATTTCTTAACTGGTGAAGGATCCTACACTAAGTGCAGCTGCTGTTTAATGTAACCAAATATTCAGGGACATCCACAAGAAGTGACACGCAAGCAGATCTTATAAATGGAGTATAATTTAATCCAAGTAGGTAGTTTTTCTAAGATAAATAAGTTTGAAGAATATATTGCATTGTTCTTCATGGTTGTACTTTTAGAATAGCACTTCACAAGGAAATATAATTCATACTAGTGCTCTCCACAACTATGAACAACACTGTGGAAAACTTCTGTCTGTGGGTGAAAGCCAAAATTACATTTTCTGGAGTTAAATAGAAACATTCTTCTCTCTGATCAAATTTTAATGAAACAATTCAGAGGAAAACCATCATCTTACTTCAAAAATTGTTTTTACGGAAAATATAATAAATTCCAGCCTTCAGGCACAATCATAGCTTCTCCATTTGGCTCTTCACTGCCTGCTGAATCAAAATTGATGAAGACCAGAACTCCAATACTGACCATGGATCCAAGGTCAATTTAATGTGCACCAGGCACTGATTAAAGTGCAATTCATATGTTCTCTCAATCAATATAATAATATAAATTTTGGAATGTGGCCACAAAATTTTATTTAAGCTTCACTTCTTGTCTTTTATAATTTCCAAAGTACATTTCATATTTATTATTTCAACCATGATTTAACTCTCCAAGTCACTGGGAATCTAGTTAGAACTACAGAACACAGAGTCCTGAAAAGTTCAGAAATCACCTAGCCTAAGCCTTACTGTACAAGTGAAGAATGTGCTATCCCATGGTGTCCTAGAATGAAGCACTACTAACTGGGGGCTACCCAGAGCAGAAATACACATCTTAAGATCTCACAAAGCATCTTGTTGCTTCACTTCCTACAGAACAGTCAAATCACTTTAGAAGTACAATTTAATTCTTAAATAATACATAGTTATTATAAAAGAAAACAAAACAAAGCAAAATGAAATACAGAAAAGTAAATAGGTAAAATGAAACTCATTCAAATTACTACCTCAGAAATAACCATTTCTTACATTTTGTGAACATTTTATTCTAGTATCTTGTATATATACAAATAGAAGCAAAAGAGTGAAGAGCATGTGAAAGGGGAGAGACAGAGAAGGGGAGAGAGGGAGTGAAGAGAGAGAAAGATAAAGGAAGAGAGAGGAAGGGGAAGAGAAAGAGAGAAAGGGAGGGAGAGAAAAATTTTAATTTAATTTAATTTAAATTAATTTAATTTAAAAAGGACAGACTAAATATTTTAAAACCAGTATTGTGTTATTCAAATAAAATATATATTTAATCTTATTTGAATTTAACTCCAGAAAGAACTGAAGGAAAAGGAAATACTGAATTTTATATAGATATTTCATTATTTCAAGATACAGTCACATAAAAATAGTCTTCTAAAATTAAAAGGAAAGAATACATATTTTAAAGTTATTGCTAATTTTAAATAAAATGTCTTTTCCACATAGAATATCCAATATCCAATATATTTATTTTATCCAAATATCCAAAAATATCCAATATCCAAGAATATCCAAAAATATTTATTTTTGTAAGTAAGCAAAGACATTAGCACACATGTAAACCCTCTTTCTCTTTCACCTTATATGCAGATATTGTCATATAAAAAATAACTTTTCTATTATTAAAATATACCCATTTGTATGTACTGATCTACAATCTTACATTTTATAATCCATGAGGTAGCAGTATTAAATATTCATTTAATGACAGTAAATACGCACTACCAAACATTTTTAATAGTACTCTTCATTTTCAGGTTACTAATTTTGAATCAATTCACAGATGAATTGAGTTTTAACTTTATTTTTTTTCCCAAGCAGGGATCTTCCTGAATTGAAGGATATACACTTCCTTGAATTTTTAAATTATTATATGTTTGTTCATAATCTTTATATTAAAATGACAACTTGCTCAGATGAAATATTAGAGAATCATTTGTCTTACTTTTCCTCAGAACCTTGTAGAAATTTTTACGTTGTATTATTTTTAACCAATTTATTAAGAAATGCTTAATATACAAAATGCTATACATGTTTAATCTTCACAGCTTGATGAGTTTGGAGATAAGTACACATCTGTGTACTACCTATCACTGCAATTTGTTCCATAAAAAGGTTGTTGGTATGAGGATGTACAATGACAGCATGATTTTCCTTCTGATTTCCTTTCACTATTGGAATGCCTATCTGAGGTATCTATATTTTTGAGTTCACTGACTACACCAGGACATGGTGCTCAATCTTCTGAATGCATTTTTCTCTTGATACACAGAATGTCTCTTGAGCCAGCAAACAGAATCCAGCAGAGACAATTGACTGAAGGAGGAGTGATTTAATTAGATATGTCTTTTTTCTTCAATTATCTTCATTTTGTTTAGCAAAAGTATTAATTTTAAGTATTTTAAATTTCCTGTCTCTGTCTTTTGTATCTTCACTTTCCCTAATATGAATTTTATATGTTCATTATTTTTCATTCTCACTTTGAATCTCCAAATACTGTCACTGTATTTATTCTAGTGTAACTTTATTTCCTGTAATATTAAATTCCAGACTCACTGCACTGCACTCTATCAGTATTTCTCTCTTCCCTCAAGTCTCTCTGCCATTCTGCCTCAGCTATGAAGCTAGGTCATACATAGTCAGTCAATTTATGACGTCATTCTATGATTTCAACTCTAGTTGCGTGTCTCCTGAGATATCCCACCATATTCAGTGAGGTTGTTTCCATTTCTCCTGGTTTGTGAACCTAGTCAGAACTTGTCTATCAGCTAAATGGTCAGTGAGCTGACTTCAGGGAAGTAGTACTTACTTGTGGAGTGATATGCAATTTGGGTTTGTAGCCATGTAATCATTTGGTTTAGTTTTCTTTTTATAATATTTGTTTTTCAGAATACTTCAAAAGAGATAAAGGAAATAAAGATGTCTTATTTTACCTTTTTTTTTTGTAAAAATAACAGGTTTTTTTAATGATTAATGTGTTCCAGGGACAGATAAAATGGATTTAGATCTATGGTGGGCTTGTGTCATGTTTAGATTTCCTATCATTTTGCTCTGGTACCAATAACTCTCAAATTGCATGGGCTTTCAAAAAAACATTTATTTATTTCTCACATCACATCTCCCTCATAGTTTTTTCTTCCTCTTGAAACCCAGGCTAATGAAATAAACTCCCTAGAACTTCCTATTATCATGACACAGGATACCACAAAATGGCTCTTAAAGCATCTGTTTGCAAGTAGAATTTGTTTCCCCCAGTCATAATTCATGGCCCCATGGGGAAAGGAACATGACTAAGACTAATATTAACACATAATAGTTAATAACTGAAATTCACTTTTAGAGAGGACTAAAGACTATTTTGGATTTTTAATAAAATTTAAAACTGTTCATCTTCTTGAGCACAAAATTACTCACCTTCCACAAGAAAATATTACCCCCTCTTCTGAAGTGAAAACATCTGTCATACAATCATATGGTCTAGCCTCAAAGTCTAGGATCTCATGATTTAGGGCAAATGTCATTTCTATTTTCTTTTTTCTTGCCCCTGTCTTTTTAATTTTATTTTAATTACAGTATAGTTAACATACAGTGTTATTTTAGATTCAGGTGTGCAGTATAGTGATTCAACCATTCCATATAACACCTAGTGTTTATCACAAGTGCCCTCCTTAATCCCCATCTACCTATTTCACCCATCTCCTCACCCACCTACCCTCCAGTAACCATCGATTGTTCTCTATAGTTAAGAGTCTATTTCCTGATTTGCGTTCCTCTTTTTTTTTTCTCTATGATTTTTTGTTCGGTTTCCTTAATTTCACATATGAGTGAAATCATATGGTATTGTTCTTTCTCTGGCTGACTTATTTCACTTAACATAATACACTCTAGATCTATCCATGTTGTGGCAAATGGCAAAATTTCCTTTTTTTTATGGCTGAATAATATTCTGTAATTTCTAGTTTCACGTCCTCATCCTCCAACATAGAGTGGTGCAATGCAGTAGCATAATTATATTTACCACTTTGATTATAAAAATAAAGAAAGTGAACCACATGGAAATCATTGACCCATAGTATTTATGGAATCTTTTTTTTTGTATTTATGGAATCTTGATAAGGGGATGTTAAGGGATCACTAGAGATGATGATATTTCTTAATTAAGTCTTAGTTCTCTCCAGCTCACTGTACTTCACGACTCTTGGCTCTGCTCTGAGGGACCTTCCTTTTCTATTATCCTTCTAACCCATCTGAAGAGCATTAAAGAAAAGATAAATAAGAAGCTTTCTCAGACTGCATCTTCATAAGAAATCAGTGACTTAACCATCAATTGAGTCTTAAATGTTATGTATCTTTTGATTCAAACTTGTTTACTGAGCAAAGCAAGACTCAAAAGCTTAGTTCATCTTTCATCTACTTTATTCCTTCCAGTTTTTTCCACGTGGCAACCGTTTTACTTCTACTTCTTTTCTGGACTTGTTACTCACTGCAAGTTTAGTCACAGAAACATTGTATGTATCAAGATTCTATGAGAAAGGCTATTTGCTTTTCTCATAGAATAAATTCAAACATTTGTAACAAAGGTTGTGAGTACAATACATTTGATTTGTTCCTTTACATAAAGCTTGGTTTTAATACTACTTTGTGGCTTAAGGACATTCCTACTTTTATTTTTGACCAACTGTAAATGAAAATCAGTTCCATCTTCCAAACATACAAATCTAAAGTCTGTGTTCCCTGTAATTTCTGCTTAATTATGTGCCAATTTTTTCCCTGAGTTGTTTCCTGAAAAATCAATGTCAATGCAATTGATAGCATTCAAGTCATGTCTATAAATTCCCCAACTCTTCACCAAAAGCCACACATTTATTCAGTACATTAAGTGGTTTCCACAGTACTGCTAGTGATACCCAAATATTTTGCGAGTTTGAAATATTATCACAAATATTATGTGAGTTTGAAACATTTGAAACATTTGACATTTGACATTGACATTTGAAACAATATAATCTATGTGTTTCTTGCTCATGGTATACCTGAAATTAAAAAAAAAAAAAAGTAAATAAAAAAGGATGGGAAAATATATCAAATAAAGCTGAGCAACAAAATCCTCAAAACAGGTTTGAAGACGTTTATAATGGATAGTGGACATTTTTAAAGCACTGAAAGAGGTTTATTTTATTTTCATAAAAGTGGGAAACCACAAAGAAAATATAACTCATAAATCATTTTGTATCAAGTAACAGCATCAAGATTTGTACAGCAAAAAATAATTGAAATGGGAGGAAAAATCAACAAGACTGCTATGTGGTGGAATGTTTAACAAATAAACTTTAGTTTATGACAAATCAAGAAGACAAAATTTAATTATGGTCACAGAGTATATGTATAACTTAAATAATATTAAGATAATGGGCATTAAAATATTATGTCTTAACAAATGCATTTTTAAAATGTTTGTAGAACTTTTGCTGCATGCTTTCCTTCAAGCAGCTGCTTATTAATTTCAAAGAGTCAGAATGATATAGGTCATGTTTCATGGCAATTTCTACCTTTAAATTAGACTTGGAGTCCAAATACTTCTTTCTATCTTCATTCCTTATATTTTGGTCTGAGTTATCATTAAACTCTACTGGGATTATTGCACATGTCTATTAACACACCCAAATTTCATTCTTTCCTACTGAGAGTATATTCCCAACACAGCAGATGGACAATCATTTGAAACAGATAGCAGGTCATTTTATCTTCATGCCCAAACCCCTGATAATGCTGCCCATTTGACAGTGAAAGCAAGTGGTATTACAGTGGCTTCAAGTTCTCATAGGTGATAAGCTCCTTTCCTTTCTGATACTCTCATCTATGACTCTCTCTTACTCTCATGCTTTAGCACCCGCATTTCTGGCCACTTCTTGAACACACCATCCTCTGCTCTGCTACTTTTGCTATCTGATACACCTTTCTACCATAGAAATGTTTGGATAACTCCCTTGCTTCCTTTAATTGTTTTACCTAATTTTCAACTTCTCAATGAAGCCTATCAAAACTATTCTGTTACTACAACCATTGCCCCACACATTCCTAATATTTCTGTTTTATTTATTTATCTTTGCACAGTACTTATCACTATCTAACCTGCTCCACTACTTATTATTGTGTTATCGATCTCTTTCTGCTAGAACACATTCTCTGTGCATGTATAGATATTTTTCTGTTTTGTCAAAAGTTAGAGCAAAATTGAACATCCAATAATATACTATTTAACAAAGAAGTGACATATTATATATTATATATATTTATATTTTTGAAGCCAAGAGTGATACATTATATATTCAATATATAACATAATATGTATATACTTCTTGAAGCTAAACTCAGAGGCAGATTTATAAACTTAAATGCTTTCATTATTTTTTCTATAAACAACAGAAATCAATGTGTTCACTATACATTTAGATAATAAAGAAAAAAAGTTTAATCAGGAAACAAAAAGCAGAATCAGTGAATATGTCTTAGAGTCAACTCTTGTACATTTCACCTGAAAAGGGACCCCACACAATAAAATAATCCAGTGTAATTTAACAGTAAATAGTAGTTATATAATTTAATAGTTGAGGTATAAAAGAGATTAAATTGGAAAGTTAACACTTGTTATAACAAATCTTACTCATTAAGATATGAGTACTTTCAAACATGTATTGTGTGAGTATCAATTTGCAGACCCATATGAAAGTATGCCTTTGGATGCAGTTCGGTATTAATACAAATAGAAGGCACCAATGTTATGTAGCAAATATGTATCAGTTACATGTAAAATATTTTTACAGAGAAGGAAGGGAGGGAAGGATGAAGGAAAAGAAAGGAAAGAAGGAAGGAAAAAAGATGGAAGGAAGGAAGGGAGGAAGGAAGGAAAGAAGGAAAGGAGAAGGGAAAGAAGAAAGAAATGCATATTTAGTTTTAGTTTTCAAGATTATGGTTATCCTGTGTTTATTTTCAAATTTTCTATTTAAAAGTTTAAGCTATATATTTTTTATGTTATTGAATATAAACAATTCTGTTAGCTGCATGGCTTTATATTGAGTGGATGAGTCATAGATTAATGATTTTTTTAGTATATAAATAATGATAATACCATACTTTAGTATATATTGTGTTCAATACTGTATGGAAGCCCCTAATCAAAAGTCCGATTTTAGATATAGAGTAGGTGTAAAATACACACCTGCCTGTTTTAGGAGAACTAATATGAGAAAGGAAATGTAGGGCGTCTGGGTGGCTCAGTTGATTGAGCAACTGCCTTCAGCTCAGGCCATGATCCTGGAGTCCCAAGATCAAGTCTCGCATCAGGCTCCCTGCTCAGCAGAGAGTCTTCTTCTTCCTCTTTCTTCCCTCTCATGCTCTCTCTCTGTCTCTCTCACATAAATAAATAAAATCTTAAAAAAGAAAAAGGAAATGTAAAATATCTCCATATTTTATATTGATTATATATTGAAATGATATTCTAGATTTTGAGTTAAATAAATATAGCAATAAAATGAGCTGCAATTTATTTATTTATGTATTACTTTTTTGTATTTTTTAATATAGCTACTTACAATATTAAAAATGACATATCTATTTCACAACATTGACCCATATTTTTTTAGACCATGCTTTTAGAAAAAGTGTTACATGATAAGGGAAAGGGCAAATGAATTTTTAGGACTTGTGTATTTAGGAAAGATTTGTCAAAAGACATCATTTAAACAGATTGGGTTTTTTTGTTTTGTATTGTTTTATTTTGTTTGAAAGTTAGTATCTAATGGCACTTCACCTTGAGTGCTTCCTTTAAAATATATACTGAAATAGTCTTTCTTAAAATACATGCATTTATCATTTTATTTTATTTTACATACTCATAACTCTACAACAGCTATACTTTTCACAATTGTAAATAAAGATTTTTCTCTGTTCATATAAAATTACATTCTCAGATAATATTTAAAAACATAAGAAATACCAGTCTCCACGGCCCTTTAGTATCCACTCATTGTTTTATTTTCTCCTTCTTCCTTGGGAATATCTTCACTGTTGTCAAAATCTGCATTGCCTCAAACTATGTTAATCTCAAAAAATAATCTGTTACATGTCCATAACAATGAACCCTGGGTGAATCCTGAACCCTCACATATATTATTTTAATTTTATCACTCTGTGTGATTTTATAAAACCATAAGTTTATTAGTCTGCCAGTACATATGGAGGGTTCTTTTATATTTTTCAATGGGCTGAAATTAGCCACTTTCAACAATTCAAGTGGAGTTTACTAAAATGTCAATGTTGTTCAACTACCACCTCTTTCTAGTTTCAGAATGTCTTCATTAACTAAACCAAGAAACCCATGCCCATGACGTGGTTGCTGCCCATTCCTGTCTTTCTCTGGGCCCTGGTAACTATCAATCTATGTCGTTTCTATGCATCTATCTGTTCTGAATATTTCATTTAAATGGAATTGCATGATGCATAACCTCTTTTTCTAACTTCTTTTACTTAACTTGTTTTCTTTTTTTTTTTTAGGTTCATTGTCGCATGAATACTTTGCTCTTCATTCCTGTATAATATTCACTTGCATGTACAAACACAATTTTATTTATTTTTTTATTAATGGACATTTGGATTATTTCCATCATTTAGTTATTATAAGTAATATTGCTGTGACTATGTGTGCACCTGTATTTGTTCTAGTACCTGCTTTCAATCCTTTGTGATATATACTTAGGAGGTTATATATTGGATCATATGATTATTTTATGTTTACCTTTTCAAGGATCGGCCAAACTGTTTCCCAGAGAAGTTAAACCATTTTATACCTGCAACAGCAATTTAGGGATTGTATGGGGATTATAATTTCTCCACATCTTCACCAAGACTTGTTATTTTCTCTATTGTTTGTTTTAATTATAACTTTCTTACTGCTACTAATGTGGCACTTCTTGTGGTTTTGATTTTCATTTTCCTAATAACTAAAGATGCTAAGTTTTTTTTTCATATATTTGTTGGCCATTCAAATATGTTTTCTGAAGAAATTTTAAGTCATTTGCCCATTTAAAAAAAATTGGTCACTTGTCTTTTATTGTTGAATTATGAGAACTCTTCATATATTCTGAATACTAGATCCTTATGGGATTTATAACTTGCAAATATTTTCTCCCCTTTTATAGATGGCTTATTCACTTTCTTGATAATGGACTTTGATGCACAATAGTCTTAAATGTTGATGAAGTCTAATTTATCCATTTTTATTTCTTTTGTCATTTGTGCTTTTTGTGTTATATGTAAGGATCCACTACCAAACCCAAAGTCATAAAGATTTACCTTTACTCTTTTCTTGTAAGAGTTTTATGATTTCACTCTTACACTTATGTCACTGGTCCATTTTTGAGTTAATTTCTGTTTGTGGTGTGAGGTCAGAGCTCAATTTCATTTCTTTGCATGTGGCTATCCCATTGTCCCAACACCATTTGTTGAAGAAATGACTCTTTTTTCATCAAAGGGTCTTTACAACCCTTGTGAAAACTCAATTGGCTCAGTTTTCTTCAGCACTTTTTAGGTAAGATGTTTAATTTAAAATATGTATCTAGGGGCACCTAGGTGGCTCATTCCTTAAGTATCTGCCTTCGGTTTAGATCATGATCCAGGGTCCTGGGGTCAATACCAGCATCAGGCTCCCTGCTCAGTAGGAAGCCTTCTCTCCCTCTCCCACTCCCCCTGCTTGTGTTTCCTCTCTCACTGTCTCTCTCTGTCAAATAAATGAAATAAAATCTTTAAAAAAAATAAAATAAAGTAAAATATGTATCGATAATATTTCTTAATTTCACCTGTGAAATTAAGTTTTCTTAATTTCATCTGTGAATGGGCCTTACTTTTTTGTTTCCTCCCATGTTTTGCTTCATAAATTTTGTTTGAAAATAGAATATTTTGGATGTTATAATGTAATAATTCTGGAAATCCTATGGTTTTCTTTTAGTGCTCTCTATAGGCTCTTCTTATTTAGTGACTTTTCTAAATTATATTTTAAGTTTGTTTTCTTTGGTATGGTGTTTGCAATGTCCATTCATTTTTGAGAGAAATGTCCATAAACACTAAGAACCAAAAAATCAAATAACAGAGGGAGAAAAAAAAATGAAAGAAAAAATAAAGGGAGAAGGAAAGAAAACATAAATGAATGAACAAAAACTTTTCTGTCTTTTAAAGCTTTTTTCTATGCTGGAGCATTCCTTCAGTGCCTAGCCAAATTATTTATAACTCTGACTTAGTCTTGATATCCTGCTTGGATTTTGCTTAGAAATCAACCAGAGGTGAAAGTTTAGGGTGTCCTTGGGTTTTTTCTAAACATGCATCTTGCCATTGGGCATGCATGTTTTGTTGTTGTTGTTGTTGTTGTTTGTTCTGTTTTTAATTCCCCAGAATTCATGGATGCTTTTTAAATGTCCTAATTTCTCAAAGAAACTCTCTCTCCAGCTCTTTCTTTCAGGCCTTTGGCATTCTATTGTATACCTGGACCCTGATCTTTTGCCCTAGGAAGCTATAAGCTTCTTGCTTACCTTACAATACTTTCAAGAAATGCCTGCTGCTTTTCTGCCCTGGGTAAGGTCTGAGTTATGTAAAATGGAGATGAGCATTTTGTGTCAGTTTTTCTAGTAGTTTTCAGACCAGTTAGAATAGAAAAACAAAAACAAAAACAGAACCTTAATTCCTTGCAAATGAGGCCTGCTTTGCTCCTGAAGGAACTAGGGACCAGAGTCCCGCACTGGGACTGTGGTCCACCCTCATCAAGATCACTGTGAGCCTGACAGGAGGTAGGGCAAAGACAAGTAAAAATGCCACAAATTCCTTACCATTTCAAAGTGGTCTTTTCCTACATTCAGAATTCACTTGGATGCTATAGATTTGTTTTCCTGAATCATGACAGAGTTAATTCTATAGTTCATTCTGTCTCTTTGATGGAGACATGGATACTTGGAAGTATTGCCTTTTTTTTTTCTGATTTCCAGTATAAATATTTTAAAATCTCCCTTACCTCTCAGATTATATCTCCACTCTCTCCTTCCTACACATATAATGTTCCTCTCTCCATTCGCCCAATGTTCCTTTTAAACACAAACTTCTAACTTTTGTTATAATAACTTATTTCATTTCATTTTCCCTTACCCTAGTAAGAAGAGGGTAAGAATTTTGACTGAACAAGCTGCATACTATTCATCCATGGATTAATTAAATGGACACTAAATGAAACCTACTTTTGCTAAGTACTAGGAGCTCAGCATGGGCAAGGAAGACTGAGCTCTTTTCTCATGACATGTATCCCTGGTTTCACCAGCTCCATCCCAATGCCCAACATATTGCAGATATTCAGTAATGGATTTTAGATGAATAAATATCGTATAGTTTACTTAACTCTAATTGTCATATACTGACCCATGAGGAATCAGTCAATAAGTAATGGCTTTTATTATATCTCAGGTGTATTTTACATATTATTTCATCTATTATCAAAATCACTAATGAGGAAGGCATTAGTATATGCATGTATTAAATAAAAAATTGAGACTCAGATTAAATGATTACTAAGTAGCAGAGGCATGATATCGACCTAGGTGTGTCACTCCACTCAAAATCATTATTTGACATAAAACAATACCACCATTTGTTGAAAATATCAACTTCCTGGTAACCCTGATATTTTGGAATAGAAACTTTACTTACATCATGTTTAATATAATCATCTCTTTGTTAGGGAAAATGAACAAAAATTTTTACACTAAATCGTTTGAAGTAATGTGTAACTTTTCTGTTCAAAAGTTGAACATAGGGCACCTGGGTGGCTTAGTTGGTTAAGCAACTGCTTTCGGTGCAGGTCATGATCCCGGAGTCCCAGGATGGAGTCCCACATCACCAGCTCCATGGGGAGTCTTCTTCTCCCTCTGACCTTCTCCTCTCTCATACTCTCTCTCACTTACTCTCTCTCACTAACTCTCTCTCAAAAGTTGAACATAGACAGGAAATGAAGGGCTCATTTGCATAATAGAGTCAAAAGTCACATTTTCTAGTGCTTTCTTCTACAAATCCTTCACAAATTATAGAGCTGCATGACAAACTAAAATTGAAAATGAATTTCCACATTTGTTATTACAATTACTAGGGAAGCACAATGGAGGTAACTAAAATCCGTATTTTGTGTATTTCAAATGGTATGTCTGCAAGGATCTTCTTAAAAATAGACTTTATTAAAAATAAGCCCTCCATGTTAAGTGTGTACTTAAGCTTTCTGATACATTTTGTGTCTTTATTTTCCCATTTTTAGGATTCCCTTTTATCTTTTAACTCCTTTATCTGCCTGACTCTTTTCTTCTATTCCTCAATCATCTACATTCACCTTCTGATGTAGACTTCTGTAGAAGCTGGAATAATGGACTCACAAAGATATTCACATCCAATTCCCAGAAAAAAGACTTGGAAAAAGAGACTTGGAAGATGTGATTAAGTTGAACAGATTGATACGGGGAGATTATCCTGGATTATTCAGGTTGACTTTGCATAATCACATGGGTTCCTATAGGAGAGAGACAGGAAAGATCAAAGTCAAAGAAGGTAATGCAATAACAAAAACTTCAGTAGAAGTAATAAAATTTGAAGATGGAGAAAGAAGCTCCAATCCAGGAGACATGAGTTTCCTCCAAAAGCTAGAAAAAGAAAGGCAACAGATTCTCTCCTAAAGCCTGTGGAATGAATGAAGAACTGCCAATGCCTTGACTTTAGCCCTGTACTAACACTGACTTTGAACACTTGACCTTCAGAATTTTAAGAGAATGCATTTGTATTGTTTTAAACTATTGAGTTATAATAATTCATTACAACAGGAAAACAGAACTAATGTTCCCTCCCATCTCTCCTGTTTCTTTATCAGCTATACTATATCACTTGTCAAGGAAAGACGTAACAAAGTTCATGTGGAAAACAGTATCTTATAGAAAATCCCTCACCAAGGTTTAGACAATTCCTTTTATTTCAGGACTCAAAGGAAAGATGGCTTTTAAAACACCCTAGTATGAAACAATGCTTTAACACAAAAAAAATTACTGTTGACTTATATAAATGATGGGCAGTAATGGTTTATTTATTTTTATTATTTTTTGAAAATCTATAATGATGTATTAATACTACTATTTTACATTTTTAAAATTTGAATATAGTTCATTATTTCTAGACTGAGAGACTACAAAAAATTCCAAGACTATTATAAGATTATTATTAAAATCAGGAAAAGGCCACACATTCTGACAACATCCCCTTCCCCAAATAAAACACAACATGTAGCTTGGTAATTCAACCGAGAAAACAACTCATGTAAGCAAACAAAATGATCAGTTAAGTTCAGGATCTTGTTTAAAAATCAAGGGGATTCCCAAAAATAGATAAAAAAGTTTGCAAAACTCTGTGAAGGAGTGAAAATCTGGCAAGGCATGATTTTGAAGCTACAGAATGGTCACACGACTCATTAGATTCTTTTGAAATTATATGAAATAGAATGTTTTGGGAAGCTATGTAGACTATCAGATGTTGCCTTCCCTCTATAAATATAATACTATTTAAATTAATAACGTTTATTTGTAGAGCAGCATTAGATTTACAGAAAATTGAATGGATCCCCCCCATTTACCCTGTCTCACTCTGCCCTCTTCCTTCCTTATTATTAACATCTTGCATTGGTGTGCTATGTTTGTCACAATTGATAAATTAATACTGATTTGTCATTATAAAATTAAATGTATTGGTTACATTAATTTTTGCATTATGTTACATTAATGTTTGACATTAAATTTTACTTTTTGTGTTGTAAGTTCTATGCTTTAACAAATGTATAAGTTCATGTATCAACCATTACACTATCTTACAGTATAGTTTCACTGCTCTAAACACCTAGCTTATTTTTTAAATGTACCCATATATTAATATTGTATTTCTCTTTGCCTATTTTATAAATTACTTTTTGGCTTGTTTACAACAAATTACATTGCTTGACATACACATCCTTCACTGCTGTACCAGCCTGTCTCTTTGCTCTAGTTTCTCAAACCTGGTTCTCCTGAAGGCAAACTTGTTTACTCCTTGGCACCAGAGACAACTTCTTTATTCTTGCTATTTAAGTTTGTTCAAGTAGTTTTCCCAACGAATGACTTCCCAACTTTTCTTCATTCTGCAAATTGTCCAAAAGTTCCTGTTCAAATTCCATCTGCTTTGACAAGTCTATGCCAGACCAGAAGTCTTTCTTTTATGGATTCTTAAAGCAAATGTTATCTCTATGCAATTTATCCAACAGTTAACCATGGATCATTCTGGTACTATCTTGTTATAGCGTCTGGAAATGTTATTTGATTTTTTGTTGTGTGTGCATATATCCTAAGTATGTGAAATCATCATGAAAGTAACAATTCTCATCTCAATTTTTCATTGAGCCCAACAGAAAGTAGTCAATCACTCAGTATATATATCCTGATCAATAATAACTAAAGGAAAATTATTTTCTTCCTGAGTTCTGCTTTCTTGGTGCTGAATGAAAAGACATCATTCTCATTCTCACTGAGGAAATAAATCATATGTGAATTATTTTATTTTAATAATAATAAAAGACAACACAGCTGAGCTAGAGAGAAGGAGGTTTCAGAGAAGAAATATAAACATGAAAACAGTACAACAAAAAGCAAAATAATTTAGTGGTGGAATTTTGTTTGCACTTTGCAGCCTTGGCATTAAAGTTAAAGGGACTCGAGTGAGCAACAGGATGTCCAGGAGGCACAAGAAGAGGGTACTAAAGAAACGTACAATAGAAGCAGAGAGAATGTAAGCCCTCAAATCTGCAGATCCTGCTTTTACTATTCCCTCACTCTTTCCCCGTTTGTTCACACATGCATCCCTGGTATCCACACTGATATTTTTGTATGTGCTAGTTTAACTCTCTTCTTCCTAAAATCTCTGCATGTTTGTTTTGCTGTGGTTGTGAGTGTAAAGGTCTTTTCAAAGAAATGTTTATCTTCTTTTTCAATAGTCATTTCCCCAATTGCATCTTCCTTCACATAAAGATCCATTTACAAATGGTTATCTCATATCTAGATACAGAGCAATCACCTTCCTGTGATCTCTTCCAACACAGTTTGAACAGAGGAGCCATGACCATGGAGTGATCATTTACACATGCTGTTTGAGATCCTTTTGAGAAAAGCTCACTCTGGGGACAGTATGGTTTGAGTGGGGGATCAGATGGGATGGGGGGACTGAGTGTAGAGATGAAAAGTGTTGGTTTATGGAGTAACCATTGTGAGTCAATCCCTGTGCTCCTACATTTTATTTGCAACTCAAAACAACTCTGCCAGATTTGTTGTCTCCTTTTGCAACAGTGGCTCCACAGAGTGTATTATTTTCCCAAGTCACTAGTCAAACAGGCTTCACATGCTAGTCTATCCTAATCCAAAGTTTATGTTCTTCTCCTCTGTTCCGTGTTAAACAATACAGTAGTTGAGTGAGAAAAGAAATGTCATTTATATACCCAAGGTCTGGCAGCTATAAAGTGGTGCAATCTGGGTTGAAAACCAATTTTATGTGACAAAAGCCTATATTGCTCTCAGAAGGGGTTAATTTAGGGGTTTTCTATTCCACTCAGTAAAGTGTTTTTAAAGTTAATGAAAGCACACCCTTTTATTTCCCTACTGAGTTACAGTCCTACGAAGGAAGAAAATTAAAAATAAAAAACTGAAAGAAAACAGTGCAGGAATTGGGCTCTCAGTGCCAATGATCATTAGTAGATAATTTCATGAGCGTGTTTAAGAGCCTGAGCATGTTTTTTCTATTGTTTGCCTTAATAACCTGAGAAATTCATAGATATTTCCTCTCTCACCTGCCTCATTTAGATTTTAAATCTAAACCAGAGAAATTTGATGTTTGTATATTCTATTTTTGTTGCTGTGATTACTTATCTTTTGAGCTAATATTAACCAGTTTCTTCAATTTGTCGTAATCATAGTGCAAAATAGGACCATTTGTGTACCATTGTCTCAAGCAAACAAGTGGCATTTGTTTACTCAGTAAAGAGGCTACTCTGAGCTTTGGATCGACTAGAGAGATAAGAACTTAACAGATATTTCACGTATATTTGACTTCAACTCTGCATGGAACAGGTCGAGTTATTAGAATCGTTTATGTTACACCATAAGCTGGAAATAACATATCAGTCACTCATATATCATGTCCTAGATAATCACTGTGCTGAGTTATTTTTTTTTATTCCTCAGATGCCAGTAGGATCAATAACTGATTTTTTTCAATAAATGTGTGTATCTATAGAATTTTTGACTATATGGTGTCACTATGTTAACTGCTATGGATTTTGTGCAGAATATACCAAATTATAGCTGAGGATGCAAAATATGTAAACAGTACTTGAATATAAGGTGAAAAGTGCTGTCAGGGAGCTGGACAGAATTCCTTTTAAGGTATTCAGTAAGCTTAATGTTTGTCACTTTGTTCTTTACAGATTTAGATTACTAAAGAGAAAAGCACAAAATATTTATAGAATTAGAGGAAGGGTGGAAGACAGAGGGAGAATGGAAAGAGATAGTGAATGAAGATTCTGGAAAACTCTCTCTGAATCACTTGAGCTTTACTATGAGACCCTAGACTGAGGCCAATTAAGGGAAATGTGATGCTCAGGAGGCCTTTATAGTTTGTCCACATCAACTCTCATACTTAAGATAAATGGGTTTACTGATATTCATTACTACTGTTTTTTCTGAAGCAAGGCAGATCTTGTCCTTGTCTGCCTTTTACCCCAGGAGAAGCAGAACAGCTATCTTGGTGTAACAGAGTTGGTAAATGGAAAATTTGGAATTCATATTTAAGCTTGTCTTCAAAGTTCTCTATCTGCTCTCCTATGTCTCAAAGTGTCATAAAAGAAAATACAGCAACTAGATGGCCAAAAGCATACTAACGACTTTCATTTTTCACTAACACATTTCTGTATACAGATACAGGTACTATTTAAGAAGAACACTAAGATATCTTATAAGCCTGTAAGATATTCAAGTTTATAAGCTTGAATGTGGTAATTGGCTATCTTAAAACATATATATATATATATATATATATATATATAATCTCAAAATAAAAGCACACAACAATGATAATATCTAACACTTATTGAATACATACAATTTGACAATCAAAACACAACTATAAAATATATTGTTTTTATATTTTTAAGATTTATTTATTTATTTATTTTAGAGAATGAAAGGGAGAGAGAGAGTGCAGGTTGGGGAGGGGCTGAGGGAAAGGGAGGCAGAGAATCCCAAGCAGACTTCCTGCTGAACATAGAGGCTGAGGCTGAGGCCAGGATTGATCTCATGACCCTGAGATCAACACCTGAGCTGAAACCAGGAGTCAGATGTATAACTGACTGTGCCACATAGACTCCCCTAAAATAGCTATTCTTGCTTTATATCTGAGGCAACCAGCACAGAAAGGTGACCAACATGGAGTGAAGTTGTGATTTAAAACTAGCAAAAACTTATGCTGTTAACCAGCATGGAATGTTTTATAAATTTTTATAGGTACCTAACATGTAGGCATTTTTTATGATCCATAAGGTACCCGTCTTTTAAAAATGCTCACTTAAAAAAATGACAAACCATGAGAGACTGTGGAATCTGAGAAAAAAACTGAAGGTTTTGGAGGGGAGGGGGCTAGTGGTTTGGGTGAGCCTGGTGGTGGGTATTGAAGAGGGCACATATTGCATGGAGCACTGGGTGTGGTACATGAACAATGAATCTTGGAACACTGAAAAAATAAAATAATTTTTTTTAAAAAAGGAAAAAAATGATGTTTATCTGCATATAAAAAATACACCACTGCATTCTCAAAATGTTTATTTCTGTCTATAGGATCATTTTAGATTGTTTTTTTTGTTTGTTTTTTGCCTTTTCTCATTTTCTTTATACATCTTCATGTGATTTGGTTAACAAATAAATCCCCTAAAAGACCAAAAATCTGAGAACACAGATATTTAAGACTTAACCTGTGGTATCTTGCATCATCTTTGAAACCCTCCAGTCACATGTCTATAAAGAGACAAGAATAACCCATCATAAACGTTTACACAGTAAAAAAAAATCCCACTTTCTGTAGGTGTTCACATCAAGACAGTTCAAGTTTTGAAACACAATCCAAACTCTTGAAGCAAGCCCTGTCCCAACAGAGGAAGTTTACTAAGAATAAGGGAAAGAGTTCAAGTACAAGAAGGAACTATGGTGTAACTTGGCCTAGGGACAGAGCTGCATTACAACAAGGTTTGGGCTGTTAGAGTTCATTGTTTGGAGTTTTCTTTTGTCTTCCTAATATATTATTAATGCCTTGTAAATAAGGGTTCACACTGTACCAGCTTACATGAATTTTCACCAGCTAGCCTGCCCCAGGGAGCTGTACTTGTAATAAAAGGAATGAAATAGACATACTTCTCCTGTCATTTGGTATAAGTCAGGCCTCACTCACCAGGCAGAGGAAGAATTTTGAATTACAATTGTGAATGGATATGTTTATTTTATTCTGTTTTAAGCTACTTAAATTTCAGCTAAGTTAATCATTATGCTTCAATTTGGGTTACACAGAAAAATTCAGCTAATACTGTCTCTTGATCTTATGATGGGCATCAGTACACCCACATTACACATTTTATTTCAGAATCTCAAATTTGCCCATTTGCCAAGATAATTCACTTTTTGTTAGTTGCCTTTTATTTCTCTATTGATTTCCAGTTTACTCTTTATCTGATTCTGTATGTTAATTTCCCATTCTTGCCATGCCCTTGGGTTACTTTTGCTTCAGCTGAACCATAATAAATGTAAGTTCAATGATTTTATCACATAAAGAAGGGCTTGGACTTTTTTATGATTTAGTCCAAAGCACAGTTAGTATTGCATAATTTCCAGAAGGTTCTTGATTTACATTGAATGATGGGACTTTTGAAATTGAATTTTCATCTTTAGGAAAATGTTAAATCAATATTGCCAAGGGGTATGTGTGTGGTATGGTATGTGTGTGAGTGTGTGTGTGTGTGTGTGTGTGTGTGTGTGTGTGTGCGTGCTTTGAGTTGAAGATGTATGTATGAAATCTAAATCTTTGGGGAGGAAGCTATGGTTGAAAGAGATTGAGTAATGTTTTCATCAAACACCTTGCTTGGAAGCCACAGATATTAATCTTTCCAAGTCAAAACATTGTATCCCTGTTCAATATATCCTTTTTAATTTTGATACCTTCACCCTGAGCAGAGTTGCGGAAGCAGGTGTATGTCATAGGTGGAAATCATCTTGCCAAAACATAGGAAGCACTGAAAATATTAAAACAGAGTTTGCTAATCTCCCTCCCACAAGCATATTCAATTTAAGTGAGGCTAGTGCCTATCATATGAAATGTGTGGCTTTAGTCTCTAGAGCCCAGAGACTACTTGACCTGAAAGTTCTGGCTATCAGAGATGTCCTTAAAGAGCTTGTGTGACATGTGGTATCTATAGGAATAAATTGATTAAGACATATTTTTCTGAGACAGGTTTGGAGGAGTATTACTTTTCCATTCTGGACATCAAAATCATTGACTATAACAGTAGCTCAATTTGTTGTTTTTGGTCTATGCCAGCCACTGTTTCAAGAGTGTTATAGGTATTGACTTATAGAATGTCTTAAAAGATAGATACAGTTATCTTTATTTTATAGATGAGGAAATTGAGACACAAAGAGATCAAGTAATTTACCTAAATCAAATAGTCAACACCTGGGTTATTTATTTCCAGAGCCCTCACTCTTAAATTCTGTGCTATACTATCTCTTGACTAGTGTGGTCATGTTCACTTAGATCATGAATTGATGTGCAATGCCTCCTAAAATTTTCCTCCACTTAATGTAGAGAGGTGTCTCCCACACTCTAGAATAAGAAAAAAAGAGTTTTATATATTCCACAGTCTGGAATGAAAATCTAATATTTTTTTTAAGACTTTATTTATTTGAGAGTGAGAGAGAGAGCACAAGAGGGGAGAAGGTCAGAGGGAGAAGCAGACTCCCCGCAGAGCCAGGAGCCCAATATGGGACTCCGTCCCGGGATTCCGGGATCACGACCTGAGCCAAAGGCAGTCGCTTAACCAACTGAGCCACCCGGTGCCCCTTAATGTGTTTTCTACATAATCATATGTAAGTCTCATTAGGATATTGAGGGACTTCTTTTCTTTAAGATTTTATTTATTTATTTGACACAGAGAGAGAGAGATCACAAGTAGGCAGAGAGGCAGACAGAGAGAGAGGGAGAATAAGGCTTCCCACTGAGCAAAGAGCCCTATGCTGGACTGGATCCCAGGATCCTGAGATCAGGACCTGAGCTGAAGGCAGAGGCTTTACCCACTGAGCCACGCAGGTGCCCCAGTTGAGGGACTTCTTATGTCATTGTACAATCCTGGTACATGAGACTCACAAAGTAAATACTGGGATGTTTATTTCTTATCTTCCCTAGATAGTCCTTCATCCTGTTTAGTGTTCACATCTAAGTGCCAACGAATTAAGGTTCTTCTGAGTCTTGAAGAGCCATCTGTTTACTTTACTTGGTAACTCGAAATGTGGCCGTAAAAATTTTGTGGTGCTGTTGCTTTTGTCCAAGTTGCCTACTAATTTGCTTAAGCTTTTAAAGTTTTGGTTTGTTCATCTGTCCAATTGCAAGAATAACAATGATTTCGGGGCACCTGGATGGCTCAGTAGGTTAAAGCCTCTGACTTCAGCTCAGGTCAAGATCTCAGGGTCCTGGGATTGAGCCCCACATCTAGCTCTCTGCTCAGCAAGGAGCCTGCTTTCCCCTTTCTCCCTGCCTGCCTCTCTGCCTACTTGTGAACTCTCTCTCTGTCAAATAAATAAATAATCTTAAAAATTAAAAAAATAGAATAACAATGATTTCCTCCTCATGTGGTTTTATGAGTTTTAAAGGAATGATAACATGTAAACCATTTTTCATCTGTAGTAATAGATGTTAGTCATTAGAGTGGGTACAGATATATTTCTGTAACCCCATGCAGAAGTAATAAGGAGGCATTCAGATTGGAAAGGTCATGTTCTAATAAGAGTCCGAGCTAAAAATCAATCCCTTTCCAGGGCTCTGTACGTTCCCTGTACTGCCCATTGGCACAGCTTAATCTCAGCAGACACTGCAGAATAGTTCAGAGTGGTTCCTGCACTGTTTGGATCGGAGTGGTAATGAACACTACAATATAAACAACATTGTTACTACTCTTCAGCATTAGCCATGTACTCCTGTCCTCTAATACTAAGTCCCTTTAAAACCATGTTCTATTTACTTTTGAGTTTGGAAATATTTTTATAACACTCTCAAATTCCAGTTTTCCCAAAGGGAAGTTGGGAAAACAAAATAGTTATTTATTAAAGAGTACACTTATCATGATGAGCAATGAGCAATGTACTGAATTGTTGAATCACTATGTTGTACACCTGAAACTAATATAACGCTGTATGTTAACTATACTGGAATTAAAATAACCATCACTTAAATCCTAAATTAAAAAAAAAAAGTCACTTAACTCTACTGATGAAATTGACACCTCCAGGAATGCATCAGAGAAGGAGCGGATAATCTCTAACAGAGCACAGATTAGGAGAATCATCAGAAGCAAAAATTTACTTTAACTAAGATACCAGTTACTACAATGGAGGCCTAAAGAATTGGAATCTGGGAAGCATGTGCATTTTGAGGAGCTACAGACACAGTTCCCAGAAGAGATTCACTTGATATCTCCCTAGAAGGAAAGAAATATTCCTTGAAAGTATTCTCCATCTTTTGCCAAGTTTCCCAAGAATCCCAAGCAGCTTTCTTATTACCAAATAGACTATAGGGGTATCATGAGTTTATCAAAGGAAGGAATCCTTGCAAAGGGTACACAAATGGAGCATTTGCTGGAAATAACACACCTCTCCACAGTTCTGAAGGAGTACTTTAGTTTAAGTAACACTCTCATATAAACCCAGTTGGGGATTTGATGGTGAACCTGATCTTTTCTAGATAAGTCATGGGTTGGAGACCTCCAACAAGGTATATGCATCTACAAAGTGCTGCCCTCAGATACCTAGAGCAAGTCAGATTCATCTCTCAGGCTTTTCCTCTAACATATACAAAGTATGATTTCTGAGCCACCAGGAAAATTCCTCCTGCTCAAAAAATATTTCACCACCGCCTGTCAAAATGACTGAAATTTTACCATTATAAGTTACAATTTGGCACAATCAACTCTTGTCAAGATTATTGACAGGGTAAATGTGACATGCCTTGTTCAGGTCAGGCTGAAAACTAGCTGGTAATAAGTGTTCAGTGTGTACTTTGTCTCAATTCAGGAAAGTTCAATGGTGATTACCATTTTGGTGAAGCACAGCCGGTTTCTTGTACAAAATGATTTATGGCTCTAAACAAACCAGAATGACAGAACTGACCATTGCAGGTCCTAAAGAGAAGCTTGAAATAATTTGAAATTATAATTTCACATCAAGCCCTTGATGATCATACTTCAAGGAAAGAGAGACATGGCGATTATTAAAACACGGTATCTGGGGGCATAAAAATATTGTGGTGCTGTTGCTTTTGTCCAAGTTGCCTATTAATTTGCTTAAGCTTTTAAAGTTTTGGTTTGCTCATCTGTCCAATTGCAAGATAACAATGATTTCGGGACACCTGGGTGGCTCAGTGGGTTAAAGCCTCTGACTTCAGCTAAGGTCAAATTCTCAGGGTCCTGGGATTGAGCCCCACATCCAGGTCTCTGCTCAGCAAGGAGCTTGCTTTCCCCTTTCTTCCTGCCTGCCTCTCTGCCTGCTTGTGATCTCTCTCTCTCTCTCTCTGTCAAATAAATAAATAAAATCTTAAAAAAAAAAGAAAAAGGGGAGGAGCAAGATGGCAGAGAAGTAGGAGGTTGAGATGGAGTTGGATCCCAGAAGTTCATCTAGATAGTTATTAAATCATTCTAAAAGCCAGCATACTCAACAGGAGAGAGAAGAGAGGAAGAAGAGCAATTCTAGGAGCAGAAAATTGACCACTTTCCAAAAGGTAGGATGTTTGGAAAAGTGATTCCAAAGCGATGGGAAGAGAGACCACGGGGTGAGGGGCCAGCTCCCTGCCGCCACAGAGCCACAGAGCACAAACAGAACTTTTAGAGTCTGTTCCGCTGAAGGACATCCGTCCAGAGGCTAAGCCGGAGGTTCACCCCTCACGGAAACAAAGTGGTTTCAGGACCTGCGAGGTTACAAAGAGACCGGGGGTGTCTGAGTGGAGCAGAGCTCCCAGATATCGAGGCAGAGAAGCCAGTGGCAGAGAAAGAGCTGCATAGTGCATTTTCAACTGGAGCTTACCCTAGACCGTGGCCGCAGCCCTTCAAGTTAGACCACATAAGGCATTCCAGAGAGACTCCCTCCTTCCTACTTGGGGAGAAGTGGTGCAGGAGCATGCAGCAGGAATCTACTGGGTTTGGAGACTCCAGACGGGGCCGTGCACCTGAGATAGAGGCAGGACACCACCAGTGGCTGAGCTTGGAGCTTGTGCGGACCTGGGAGACAGGAGTGATTGAATGCTTTCCTCTGAGGGCGCGCTGAGGAGCGGGGACTCCAGCGCTCAGGGACTCCAGCACTCAGCTCCTCCGGCCATAGACTGGGAGCCACCATTTGCATCCCCAGCCTCCAGGGCGGTATGGAAAGCACTAAAGGAACAAAGACTCCCAAGAGACAACCTGAGCGAATTGCTTGGCCCCTCCCTGGGCAAGGGCAGGGCAATTCCGCCTCAGGCAAAGACATCTGAGAACCAAGTTGTAAAGGGCCCTCCCCAGAAGATCAGTGAGAATATCCAGCCAAGCCCAAGTTCATCAATCAGTGAGAACTGTAGAACTCCAGAGTACTTTTCTCTCTCACTCATCTATTCTTAGCTTGATAAAATGACAAGGCGGAAAAACTCACCACAAAAAAAAAAGAACAAGAGACAGTACCGATGGCTAGAGACCTAGTTAATACAGATATCAGTAATATGTTGGAAATAGAGTTCAAAATGACAGTTATCAAGGTGCTAGCCAGGCTCAAAAAAAGCATGGAAGAGATCAAAGAATCCCTTTTGGGAGAAATAAAATTCCTTTCGGGAGAAATAAAAGAAATAAAATTGAACCAAGATGAAATCAAAAAAGCTATTAATGAGGTTCAAACAAAAATGGAGGCTCTTAATGCTAGAAATTATGAGACAGAAGAAAGAATTAGCGACATAGAAGACCAAATGACAAAGAATAAAGAAGTTGAGAAAAACAGAGACAAACAAGTATTGGACCACAAGGGAAGAATTCGAGAGATAAGTGATACCATAAGACGCAACAATAAAAGAAAAATTGGGATTCCAGAAGAAGAAGAAAGAGAGAAAGGGGTGGAATGTATATTGGAACAAATTGTTGTAGAGAATTTCCCTAATCTGCTGAGGGTAACAAACATCGAAATCCAGGATGCACGGAGAACCCCCCTCAAAATCAATAAAAATAGGTCTACACCCCGTCATCTAATAGTAAAACTTACAAGTCTTAGTGACAAAGAGAGAAGTCCTGAAAGCAGCTCGAGACAAGAAATCGGTAACATACAGAGGCAGGAATGTTAGGTTGGCAGCAGACCTATCCACAGAGACCTGGCAGGCCAGAAAGGACTGGCATGATATATTCAGAACCCTAAATGAGAAAAATATGCAGCTAAGAATACTATACCCAGCTAGGGTGTCACTGAAAATAGATGGAGAGATAAAAAGCTTCCAGGACAAACAAAAACTAAAGGAATTTGCAAACACCAAACCAGCCCTACAGGAAATATTGAAAGGGGTACTCTAAGCAAAGAGGGAGCCTAAAAGGAACAGAGACCAGAAAAGAGGAGAGACAATATACAAATAACAGTCACCATACAGGCAATGCAATGGCACTAAATTCATATCTGTCAATAGTTACCCTGAATGTAAATGGGCTCAATGCCCCAATCAAAAGACACAGAGTATCACAGTGGATAAAAAAACAAGACCCATCTATATCCTGTCTACAAGAAACTCATCTTAAATCCAAAGACACCTCCAGCAAGAAAGTGAGGGGGTGGAAAACAATTTACCATGCTAACAGACATCAAAAGAAAGCTGGGATGGCAATCCTTATATCAGATAAATTAGATTTTAAGCCAAAGAATATAATAAGAGATGAAGAAGGACACTATCTCATACTTAAAGGGACTGTCCAACAAGAAGATCTAACAATTGTAAACATCTAAGCCCCTAACGTGGGTGCAGCCAATTATATAAACCAATTAATAACAAAGTCAGAGAAATACATCAACAATAATAAAATAATAGTAGGGGACTTTAATACCCCCTCACCAAAATGGACAGATCATCTAAGCAAAATATCAACAAAGAAATAAAGGATCTAAATGACACACTGGACCAGATGGACATCACAGACATATTCAGAGCATTCCAACCAAAAGCAAAAGAATACACCTTCTTCTCTAGTGCATATGAAACATTCTCCAGAATACATCACATCCTGGGACACAAATCAGGTCTCAACTGGTACCAAAAGATTGGAATCATTCCCTACATATTTTCAGACCACAATGCCATGAAACTAGAACTCAGTCACAAGGGGAAATTTGGAAAGAACGCAAATACATGGAGGCTAAAGAGCATCCTACTAAAGAATGAATGGGTTAACCAGGAAATTAAAGAAGAATTTAAAAAATTCAAGGAAACAAATGAAAATGAAAACACAACTGTTCAGAATCTCTAAGACACAGCAAAGGCAGTCTTGAGAGGAAAATATATAGCAATACAAGCCTTTCTCAAGAAACAAGAAAGAGCTCAAATACATAACCTAACCCTACACCTAAAGGAGCTGGAGAAAGAACAAC
>CM052810.1:77347138-77466513 GCA_028533885.1 Nasua narica | reverse complement strand
CCTGTTACCTACTCAGAAAACATTTATCAGAAAGTCTACATGTAATTCATAGAATTTTGAAAATAGAAAGGAACTCGGAGGTCATTTTGTTCATAACTACGCATCCAAAACTCATCCAATCTCTTCCTCAACTCCATCCCCAGTTAATATTACCTTAATTCCAACCCACCCAGGATTGGGAATTTATTTAATCAGGTCACAGTATCAATGATTGGACAACTCAAAATGATTTTAAATTGCTTATATGGAACTCAACACTGCTATCTCTTCAGCGATGTTGTTCTACCCCCTAGAGCTTAGAACAACAGTTTGTAATATAGATTTGTAACACCTGATAATCTTTCTAATATATGGATATGATTATCAGGTATCCCATGAGGTCTCTCTTTTATATTCTAACCATAAAAAACAGGCAAAGTTTTCAAAACATAGTTTCATTAAACAAGCTTAATTTTGTGTGTCTCTGTGTCTGTGTTCTACCTTTAAAAGTTCAAGTTCAGAAGTAATTAGAATCTTCCAGATAGGGGTAGTTATTCACAATGGCAATATTATAGAAAAAAATATACATACAAACACAGTTTATTTCTTTTTTCTGTATGTGAAAACCGTAATCATCTTTGGACCTTAATAAATTATCCCTCTATTATTTTTTTTAATTTTTTATCTTTTCTATAGCCAAAACCTCTCTGTGTGTTTGTTCTAGGGGGTAAAAATGACAGATATTACGGAAGACCAGTTTTTTGTTTTTTTTTTTGTTTTTTTTGTTTTTTTTTAAATCCAGTGACTTCCAAATGCAATCCTAAATCATCACAGATTTGGACTGTTGCTATCAGCATTAATGGTGGGGAAAGTGGGAAAAAGACTCTGATTTCCTTAAATTGGATGTATATCTCCAAAATTCCTTAAAAATAGGACTGTTTGATACTATTTTCATTATTTTTTTTTGTTCAACTAAGGAAATATATTTTAAATAAATTTATTTTTGGCAAGTTGACCAGTGGATTTAAAGAATTTACCTGCATTTGTTGTTGTCTTTTGTTTTTGTCATCTTATTCTGAGAAAATACAGAAAAATTCAGAAAAGGGAATACGTAAGAATTTCAAAACACCAAATTGTTAGCTCTGTGACTTGAAAAGAAACTAATATCTCCAAGTTTCAGTTTCTCTTTAGTTGGAAAGTAGGCAGATTTGTTACCATTTTGCAATAATTCCTATGTATGAAAAACAGTAAAGAATGAATGCAAGGGTGCCTGGGTGGCTCAGTCAGTTAAATATCTGCCTTCAGCTCAAGTCATGATCCCAGGGTCCTGGGGTGGAACCCCTAGTAGGACTCCCTGCTCAGTGGAGCCTGCTTCTTCCTCTCCCTCTGAACGCAATCCCCCCACCCCCCGCCGGCCGTTTGTGCTCTATCTCACTATTTCTATCTCTCTCTCAAATAAATAAATAAAACATTTTTATAAATACATGCAAACAGTATAATAACAGGGGCCACATAAAGAAAAATTAAAGAACATGTTACCATTGTTATTGCCACATACACTGTATAAAGTTATATTAGCAGGATATTTTATGTTAAATAGCTTGATTTTTGAATTACTTAAGAAACAAATATTTCTCTTTTTTTTAGATTTTATTTATTTATTTGAGAGAGAGAGAGACAGAGAAAGTGGCAGAGAGCATGTGTGGGGAGGATAGGGTGAAGCAGCCTGCCCGCTGAACAAGGAGGTGAATTCAGGGTGATCCCAGGACCCTGGGACCATCACCTGAGCTGAAGGAAGATGATTATCGACCTGAGCCACCCAGGATTCTCAAGGAACAAATATTTCAAAAGAATACCTCTTTCTTACTTTGCTTAAAACTTATTCATTGTAAGCTGTTATGTATATGAAGACAGAGAACTGTGCATATTACCAAAATGCACTTAGATGACAAGACATTTTGATACAGTCATTTGGGCACATGTCTACTACATGAAAGGCTTTCTTTTTAAGATTTTATTTATTTATTTATTTATTTATTTATTTATTTATTTATTTATTTATTTGGGAGACTGAAAGAGAGACAAGCAGTAGGGTGGGGGGGAAGAGTTAGAAGGAAAGGGGAAGCAGACTCCCCACTGAGCAGAGAATCCAAAGCAGGACTTGATCCTGGGACCTTAAGATCATGACCAGAGCCAAAGGCAGATCCTTAACTGACTGAGCCACCCCGGTGCCTCTATTATGTGAAAGTTTTAAAAACTATATGAAAGTTGTAGAATTTGGGAATACCTTGGGGGTTCAGTAGGTTAAGCAGTGGGTTCTTGATAAAGCAGGGTCCTGAGATTGAGCCCCATACCAGCTCCACACTCAGCAGGGAGTCTCCTTGAGGACTTTCTCCCTCCCTCCCCCTCAGCCCCAGCCCCCCTTCACAGCCTTGCTTTCTCTCTTTCTCTCTCTCAAATAAATAATTAAATCTTTAAAAAAAAGGAAAAAGAAACAAGTTGTAGAACTTTTAAAGCCACATGGTATGAACCACAGACACCATCACTATACCTCATATCTTACTCCATCCCTGACCTACACCACACTTTTTGGTTCATTTTTAAGTTGGGGAGGGTAAGATCACCGTTAGAGTAATGTTCAAGGGTAGCTTTGGGTTGGATTCCCTGAGAGGGGATGCTATTTTGTCTCCGTGTAATAACACATGGAGTGTGTGGGTCCCACATACTTCTTGCCAGAACAGCTGAAAATGTACACGAAAGGTTAACCAGATGTCTCATCTATCCTCTTCTGTCTCACATCTTCAGGATAATGCTATAGTTTTCGAAATGTTGCAGAGGTGGATTAAATGTGCACTGCTGTCAAAGAACTTTCGAGGTAATGAAAAGGGCAGTGTGGACCTCGCTAATATGCTACTCTCTCAGGGAACTAAGGTTAGACTTCCAGGAATGATGTGAATTAACAATAATAGATTTCCGAATCTAGAGATCACACCTTTTACCAAAACTATGAACTCTAAATATAATATAGTGAAGGGTAGCAGAATATGCCACCCCAAAATATGTCACTTGAGAATAAGGATTATTTTCAGTTATGGGAAGTTGAAAAATAGATGCAAGAAAGGTGTCCTAATTTCCTCTTTCTTCTTGAAATTAGGAGATAAAAGTCCCATAGGTTATAAGCCCTCTCTTACCAGGAGAAAAGAAATATTCTTTCAAAGGGATTAAAGGCCAAGAAAATTCTGTACAAATAAAAATTATTAAATATATATATTTTTTAAATTTCCCTTTAGCCTGTCCATATATTTTTGCTACTTGCCCTTAATTGCTTCTTTTTGTTCAACTTAATACAAAAAAGCATTTAGCTTTTGCCATTCCTTTGGGCCTTCACTTTTTTTATGAGGCTCTCATGTCATGTAAAACTTATATTAAATATATGTGTGTGTATCTTTCTCCTGCTAATCTATCTTATATCAATTTAATTTTCAAACTCAATAAGAAGCCCAAAGAGGATAAAGGTAAAGTTTGTGCCTTTCTTGCAATAGTACAGCAGAGTTAAAATTATGTTTCTACTTCTGCCACTATACTACCTTTGTTCTCAGGCTAAGGGTACTGAATTTCCTTATTTATTTTAAGGATGTTGAAAAATATTAATTACAGATGTTGGATTGGCAACATACATTTTTTTTAAAGATTTTATTCATTTATATGACAGAGAGAGACCCAGTGAGAGAGGAAACACAAGCAGGGGAACTGGGAGAGGGAGAAGCAGGCTTCCCACCAAGCAGGAAGTCCAGTGCAGGTCTTGATCCCAAGACCCTGGGATCATGACCTGAGCCGAAGGCAGACATCCAATGACCAAGCAACCCAGGTGCCCCAATACATTTTTTTATGTTGCCAGATAAGAGAGAATGAATCAAAATGTAGATTAAATAATATTTACTGAGCATCTATTATGATCCAATGACCACAGAAAGTTCTTACAGTTACTACTTCATTAATATTCACAACAATGTTAAAAATAATCACTATCCTTTTAACAGATGAGGACGCCAAGATCTTGTAGATGTTGAGAAACTTCCAAATATATATCATTGGTAAGTAAAAAATTGAAATCAATATTCATGTGTAATTAACCCTGTCATTTTATTTTTTAAAGATTTTATTTACTTATTTGACAGAGAAATACAGAAGAGAGCACAAGCCGGGGCAGAGGCAGAGGAAAAAGGAGAAGCAGGCCCTCTGCTGAGCAGAGGCCCGGATGCGGGGCTCGATCCCAGGACCCTGGGATCATGACCTGAGCAGAAGGCAGACGCTTAACCAACAGAGCCACCCAGGTGCCCTTGTCCTTTTACTTTTTATAATCATTTACCACCTTCCTAGAAAAGATACACACACACACACACACACACACACACACACACAACCTGCTTATTAAAGCAGACTTGAAATGAATTTATAAAAATTTTTATCAAAAATAATGAAAATATCAAAACTTTCTGTGGCCTAGAATACGAAGCTTCAGTTATCTGAAAAGTTAGTTTTTGTGGAACGTGTCATTCTGTATCACTGATAGATAAATGAGGCATTGCTAGGACCGAGAAAAAGAATAAAGTGAGTCACCAAATGCTGTGTGTGAACATGTTTTTAAAATTTGTATCTAATTTGTGTTTGTAAAAGATTCGTATCAACTGGATTTTACATCTGGAAACAGTCATTTCAGCTAGTTGCAGTTTAAAAGTATGAATTCAACATTGACAGCATTGAGGGGATGTTGTATTCATATATTTCCATCCTGAATTCAATGCTTACTTGGATTCAATTAAAGGTAATTGAAACAAAGCCTGTCACATTACTGGCTGAAAAGTTACTTGTCAAAATTAACACCCTAATGTACCTGGAAGATAGATACAGCATTCCTTGAGATGCAATGTAATAAAAAAAACCACTGATCTGAAGTACAAATTGTTACACAATGAAGATGCTTGGAAATAGGTTACTAAAATAAACAGGAAAAAGACCAGTGAAGAACAATTTAAAAGAAAGTGAAAACCGACCAGTCATATGTCAATCTTAATGAGCTTGCAATCTTTCTAGATCAATCTCTTTCCCAACATTTCCACAACTTTTAAGAGCTTAGATTTGTACATACAGGATGATATATATTTTTTCACATATGGAATACACACTTAAAAATTCAGATGTTTTTATTGTGAAAGTAATATTCTCATGTGTTTCTGGTGGAAGTGGAAATTGGGGCAAATATCTCAGATATAATTTTGATGAATAGATGATATACAGGTAAATGTGAATATAAAAATGTAAATATAAATATTTTATAAACAAATATAAATATTTGAATATAAAAATATAAATATATAAGTATTTGAATAAATACATCAAATATTTCCCAACTTCCACTTCTGAGACTATGCAAAAAATACAGAATTATTTTATTCAATGGTATCTATTATTATAAAAATATAAAACATTCTAAATATCCCACATATACTGTTCTTAAGAGAGGGTATGTAATTGTGAAGGTCTATCAAGATTTATTTTGAAATATAATTAAATGATTTACATTCATACTTTTAAAGGAAAAATATTCATGATCAAATTTCCTTAAATGATATAAAATGTTATAAATCACTTTCTTTTGGTAAGATTTGTTATGTTGGAGATTAATTCTTAGCATGAAACCCAGAGAATGATTTAAATGACTTATTTTTTCTGTCACCTTATTTTGATCATGGACAAAAATTTTGTTTCCCATGAAGATAATAACCAGAATGGAAACAATACTGTCAATACTACTTCCTACAATTTGGTGTATTCTGAACAAGTTTGTTTTGAAGTCACTTATTTCTAAGTCTGAACATTTTGTTCCCCTTATTGTTGAAATCAAAACAATTTATTATTAATGAGATTCTGTAAAAACTTTGTCACATTCAGGCAGTGGTCTTCAGTGTTTGGGAAGCACATATGTAAGTACAATTACTATTATTATCTGTTATCAGTATGCCATATTTGTCATCATCACCCTCATCACCCTCATCACAATCATCATCATCATCATCACCATATGCATTGAGTTTATTTTGTGGTCATAAATTATGCTAAATTTATTTACATGGATTTTTCTTCAATTAATGTTCACTCTAACCTTACAAGAGTTCTATACACTAATTGTTACCACTCATAAAGAGTAGCGGAGGCTTAACAGAATTATCTAAAATCAAAAAGCAAATAAATGTCAGAGGGTTCCAGAAACCTGATCCTGGATCCTGCTGTATTACTTGCACTTCAGAACAATTGGAGCAACATCTGGTTGAATAAATTTTCTAACTCACCTATCTCATCTATCTATTCTGACATTAAAGCAAACTAGCTTCCATGAAGCAGTCAGATATAAATTAATGTAAAACACAAAGATATCTAAACATATTCACATTAATTAGATTACCTCAGGAATACATTGCTGTAAACTTCAGCAACTTGTTTGTGAAAGATGTAAGTGTATACATGTATGCATGTAGAGGGAAGAGTAACTGAGTCAATAAGCTATATTAGAACTTTTCAAACATTGATGTTTTCAGAGGGTACAGATTAATTACAATAATATTTTCTTCCATCTTGAGTTATAAAGTCTTCTCATTTCCATTATCTTCCCAGTTTGGGGAATTTGCCAAGAATTCTGTGAGAAAAGAAGGAAGCCTGTCTGATACATTCTTTTTGCAGCAAGTCAGGAGTCCAGGAAGAAGTTTTTGTAGATCATATTATACTATATAATATAGATCTTATATGAATATGGTCATGTGCAACTGAAATCGTCACAATAGCTATGATAAAGTGAAGTATTAACATAACTGTAATTAATTGAGGGTTATTCATTTCAGTTTAGGTTTAATTAGAAAATATAGATCTTTTATTTAATTTAATAACATTGCATTTTGTTGTGTGATTGTTAGACACAGAAAATGTAAAAAACACCTCTTGTCATCACTTTTGTTTTACCACATGAGTGTAAGGATACCACTTTGTTTTTTATATGTATGCCCGTCCTGCAATTTTCTCCTTTTCCTATAAATTTTTGTTGCGGTGGTTGTTTTTGTCATTCTGTACAAATGTTTTCCTATCAAAAATAGCCACTTGCCCTTTCAGTAAAAAAGTTTTGATTTTTTTTTTGAAATATAACAACACTGTTTTCATTACAAACATGAGCTTTCTGATAATAAAGCTTATTCTTTCACATGTATCTGAAAGCTAGAAAGATTTCCATACTGCTTTGAAGATGTTTGGCACATTGTTATTACTCTGTTAAAATGGTCCTACATTTTCATTCAGATGTTTAGTTATGATGGAGAAGCAGTTTTATAAACAACAGACTTAAAAGCAGCTATACGTTTTTCTGTTGAATTAAATATATGAGCTGTAATAACATATCAATATCATGATTTGGATCTATTTTGTCATATTCTTCACAAATTTTCCTTAATATGAGATGAAACTCTTCAAAAATCTTAAAAAACAAAGAATAAGGTGGGCAAAGACCTAGCCCCTTTTAGAATCCCTTGGCAGAATGTATCCATACTCTACTACCTGATGTCTAATATCTTCATAATAACTTACATTTTTGTAAGAACGCATTTGTCTAAGAATCTTCACATAGACTCTCATTTGACCCTCAAAATAAAACTAGACAAATGTTGAGCAGGTTCTATTCCCTTTTTGAGTTGAGAAAACATATATGCAAAGGATTTATTTACCCAAAGTCACAGAGCTAATAAGTTTTAATGTAAAATTCCAGTTTCTTTTACTTTCTTTCTCTGTGCCCATTGACTAAAATTCACATAGTTTCTATATATATATAGACATATATAGGTGTGTGTGTGTGTGTTAAGACTATATATAGTCTTTATATATAAATATAAATTATATACAAATAATTTTTATTATAAATATATCTGCTACTATATATACATCTGCTACTATATATATCAGCTACTAATAGCCAATTCTTTTTTAAAAAATATTTTATTTATTTATTTATTTATTTTACAGTAAGAAAAAGAGAGAGATCACAACTAGGCAAAGAGGCAGGCAGAGAGAGAGGGGGAAGCAGGCTCCCTGCTGAGCAGAGAGCCCCATGTGGGGCTTGATCCCAGTACCCTGAGATCATGACCTGAGCTGAAGGCAGAGGCTTTAACCCACTGAGGCACCCAGGCACCCCACAAATAGCCAATTCTTGACCACAATTACTAGCCATTTGTTAGCCAACTCCTTAATTGTAGACTGTATATGCATGTCCTCTTTTAAATATCACAGCCAGATAGAGTTGATGCCATGATCTGTGAATTACACATCAGAAGAAATCATCACACACATTGGTAGGTTCACCTCTATTATCTCTATCAGCAACCATTTACAGTCAGCGGAAAGTTGATTCCCTTGTGACTTTGTGCATAACAACTGGTATAGTATTAAATGTTTATAGTATGAAGATGACTATTTTATGCTGTGGAAACCACAGTAGTTAAACGAAAACAAAGAGTTTGTTAACTGTTTAATATAATTCTTAATTATAGAGAGGACTCCAATGAAGAATAGCAATATATACTATAGAATGCAGCCATCTGAAGTGGCCCATAGTCATCAGACTCTGGTATTTCCCACTGGCTAAACATGTTTCTTTCACTTAAAAAAGTGAAACCCTCAGTGGGTTTATTGTTTTTCCTTGGATTAGGAAAATTCACTTGGGAAGTAGGTTATTATTCTTCACAGTGTCATTCATTTACATTCCTGTAAGGATTCCCAGTGTTCTTGTGATGGGTGTTTGTTATACTGGAAATGTAACCCAGCCAATTGTGCAGGAAAGAAGATGAACTTTTTGAATACTACTATTATTTATTTCAAGCAGACAGGCAAGCCATTCTTTCAGACATAGACCTGTAGTTAACCTTACACTGTGTATTTTCTTATGAAAGAGATGAAACAATTCCAGGGAATGGCTAGGAGGGAACTTCCAGCAATTCTGACACCTGAATCTTTCAGTTGAAAAGTTGTTGATGGCTCTTATACATCTGTTAAATCAAGCATATTTTCAGAATTTAGAAAAAAAAAGAGTTTCCATCACTTATAATGTGGGAAAATTTTCTCTCAATTTGCTTCTCCTCTTAACTTTCTTTTCTTTTAGTTAATTTTCCTCTTATAACAGGATTGTAGGACTGAGCTACTGAATGCTGTCTCTAACCTCAAATCTCCCAAGAAAAGCTTTCTGTTTCTGGTCTTTTTTTTTTTATTAAAAGATTTTATTTATTTATTTGAGAGAGCGAGAGCGAGAGAGAGAATATGAGAGGGGAGAAGGTCTGAGGAAGAAGCAGACTCCCCATGAAGCTGGGAGCCCAATGTGGGACTTAATCCCGGGACTCTGGGATCATGAACTGAGCCAAAGTCAGTCGCTTAACCAACTGAGCCACTCAGGTGCCCTATTTCTGGTCTTAATAACAAAATATTTCCCTATATATCTTCTCTTTGGAGCATGATATGGTGAATGGTTCCCAAACTTCAATGCACATGAAAGTCACTTGAAACCTATAATCACAATGCAACATCCTAGATCTTACTTTCATATTCCAAATCAGGTACTCAGGATGGCATCCAGGGATCTTTTAACACAGAAGAAGTTTATATAATTCTGGGGGGAAGCACAGTGAATTAGAAGAGTCTGGAGCTTGGATTGAGAAACCATGGTCAACAAGGCAAATCTAGCCTGATGCTTATTTCATTAAGTAAAGTTGTATTGAAACACAACCAAACTAGTTTATTGACATGTTGTCAATGCTCTACTTTTGTTACAAAGCAGAGTTGAGTCGTTATGACACAGACTTTATGGATTGTAGAACCTAAAATATTTGTTCTCTGTTGACCCCTGGTCTAAAGTCCAGACATATATTTGTATTACGTGTTCAGGCTCTTGTACTAAATATCATCAAATACTACCATAATCAAAAATGAAACATTACCATCTCAGATACTTAACATCCATTTGGGCCTTAAGATTCCTCCAACAAAACTACTCTTGCCATGAACCCTGATCTAAATGGACTGAAGTGATGTAAGGCAACATCCCCTCATATTCCAGTACTAAGGTGACTGACTAGATGGGCCTGTGTACATGTTGTCTTACCTCTCTCCAACTCTAATTTGAAAGGATGCTTTAACTCTGGAGGGAGTTAATTGTTTCTGTATCTATCCTGGAAAAAAAAGGAACAGAATTTTAGAACATATAGTTGATTGACACTGTGCTTATCTCCTGGAGTGGTCTTGATACCTAGAGAAAGTAAGACTTGGACAGTGCAGATATTTCAACCTGCAACCAAGAGCTGGATATATGTCATAAAATTATCTATTTGTGATAAATGCATATTGTTGATTGTTCTAGTGATTATCTTGATTTATGAACATTTTTAATCATTTAGTTTAAATGTCCTCTCTGACTGCTAGGTATATCAACCTTTAAGTTACAAATTCAAACCCCATCCATTGTACACTGCTTACCTTACAATGATCCTAAATGTCAAAAGATTGCTGAAGAATAATAAATGAAACCTATCAAAATTTGATGAAATATTTATATCTATAAATGCAAGACATGCAATGAGCTCTATGTAGGAAAAAACAAAAGAAACAAAAAGTTGATATATAATAATGAAATGATCAAAGAAAAAGAATATTTTGAAAGTCACAAGAAAGACACTGGTTACATATGAGAAAATCTCATAAGATTATTATTAGCTGATTTCTCTTGAGAAGGTGAGAAGGTAAGAAGTTAGTGGGGTGGTAAGAAGGCAGTGAGATGGTAAGAAGGCAGTGGGAAGTTAAGAAGGCAGTGGGATGATCTATTTAAAGTATTAAAGAAGAAAAAAATTACAGAAAATAAAAAATTCTTTATCCATCAAACTTTCCCTTCAAAGTTGAGGGGAAAATCAAAGATTCCAAGACAAATAACAAACCAGGGGAGTTTATTATCAATAGATTTGTCTTAGGAGAATTACAAAAGAAAATCTTTTAGTTTGAAATGAAAAGAATGTTAGACAGTAACTCCAAGACATATGAGATTTAACCTCTCCAGTGAAGGTAAATACATAGGCAAATATAAAACTCAGTGTTATTGTTACTATTATAATAATATTGCATAATATACATATTAATATAATTAATATTTTGTTAATTTTTAAAAGTTTTCTACAGGATTTAAAAGACAATTTTATAAAAACGCTTATATATCCATGACATTAGGCACATGATCTATGAAGATATAATGTGTGGCAATGATAAAGACCAAGAGGGTCCGGAATGGATGTGTACAGTAGTAACATTTTTGTATGAGGCTACACTTAAGTCAGTGTCAATTCAAATTAGATAGTTTTAACTTTAGAATACTATGTGTAATCCCCATGGTAACTGAAAAGAAAATATCTATAGAATATTCATGAAAGGAAATGAGAAGAGAATCTAAATCACTACAGGACCTCAGCAAAATGAAAGACTGGAAAGTTCCAGGTTCTCATTTCTCCATGAAACAAACAAACAAACAAACAAACAAACAAACAAAAAACATAGAGACCAAAGTAACTTTGTGGGAATAATAGATATCAATTAAGAAGATGAAACACCTAGGTGATTGCCCAAACATGAGAAAGCCACATTAAACACAGCTGGAAACTATGGGTTTTTGCTATCTTTAGCGCCACTCCAGACCCAGTAAAACTTGGCAAGGTCACAGTCCAAGGCTCCACCTTCAAGATGGAAATACAGAAATGAAACTTTGCTTGCACGTTCTGGCTTCTTTTTTTAAAGGTTATATTTATTTATATGAGAGAGCAAGAGAAAGAGAGGAGAACACAGGTAAGGGGAGGGGTGGAGGGAGAGGGGAAAAGCAGACTTCAGGGAGCCTGATGCAGGGCTTGATCCCAGGACCTCAAGATCACAATGCTAGCTGAAGGCAGATGCTTAACTGTCTAAGCCACTCAGGCACCCCCATTCTGGCTTATTTATGAACTGCCCAAGATACTGATTTGTCTCTTTCTTAACTTGAAGCACTGATGGGAACAGTGGCAGTTTGAATATCAGAATGGAGGTCTCTAAAAACAATGAAAGGCACTGAGGTAGGATAGTGATTCAAGGAACTGTGTATCCATGCTTGCCTGGGGCAAGAGATTCTAAGAAGAGGAATACAACAACACACCTGAGGCTCTGAGAAGAAGCAAAAGCAATGCTGTGAGGAAAATTAAGACATTAAAAAATAGCAATTTATACCAGAGAACTGGGGAGGAAAAAAAATACAGAAAACAAAACAAAACAAAACAAAAACACACATCTACAGATTCAGGGAAGATACATCCTGCACAATAGTTTGAAAGGATCCTGCACATTTACACAGGCTGATTAGTGAATGCCAGACTGCAAAGATTGAGAAAAGTTCTTATTTTTAAAATGCCCAATTTTCAACAAAATATAAAACATACAAATAAACTGGGAAATAGAACTCATTTATACAAACAAAATAAATCAGAAACTGATACTAAGAAAATTCAGCCTTCTGACTTAATAAGGAATTTGAAAACTTCCTTAAATATGCTTAATAAGCTAAAAGAAAAAAGAAATTATGCATATTAAAACACAATATATTGGTGTATCTGTGTGGTTCAGTAAGTTAAGAGGCTGGCTTTTTTTTTGGATCAGGTCATGATCTCAGGGTCCTGGGATTGAGCCCCACATGGAGTTCCATGTTCAGTGGGGGAGTCTTCCTAAGGATTCTCTCTCTCTCTTTCTCAGCCCCTCCACCAATTCTCTCTCTCTCTCAAAAATAAATAATAAAAATATATTAAGCAAAATATATTAACCAAATGAGAATATAAGCAAAGATATGTAAATTATTTTTAAATAAACCAAACCAAAATTTTTAAGATGAAAAGCATAATAACTGAATTGAAAAATCAATAAAGGGGTTTAATAGCAGACTAGAGTTCTTAGCATAAAGAATCAGGGAATTGAATTCAGATCATTTGAAATCATTGAGTCAGGGGAGCAAAGAGAAAAATAAATGAAGTAAAGTCAGCAGAACTAAGAGACATATGGGGCACCGAGTGGACCCACATCTGTGTATGTAAGTCCTGGAAAGCAAGGATGAAAGAGGAAGAGAATTTACTTGAAAAAATAAGGGCTAAAAAGTTCCAAATTTGAGGGCACAAATACAAAAATACAAAAAGAAGCAAATAAAATGTGAGTGAAAAAATAAGAAAGACTCACCCTGAGACACACTGTGATAAAATTATCCAAAATCATAAGAAAGGATCTTGGACGGCCCCTGGGTGGCGCAGTTGGTTGAGCGACTGCCTTCGGCTCAGGTCATGGTCCCGGAGTCCCGGGATCGAGTCCCACATCGGGCTCCTAGCTCCATGGGGAGTCCGCTTCTCATTCTGACCTTCTCCCTTCTCATGCTCTCTCTCACTCTCTCTCTCTCTTTCCTAATAAATAAATAAATAAAATCTTTAAAAAAAAAAAAAAAAAAGAAAGGATCTTGGATGTCATGAGAGAAAAGTGACTTGCCATATACAAATGAAGTTTTATATGATAATAAGCTGTCTTCTCAGCAGAAATCATGCAGATAGAATAAAGTGGGATGAAATACTTAAAGTGCTGAGAGAAAAAAGTAACAAAAACCCAATAATTCTATATCTAGAAATAGTGTCCCTCAAAATGATGAGTAACTTAAGACTTTCCCAGATAAATAAAATTACTGTTTTCCATCAAAGGGAGTCCTTCAGGTTAGAAAAAACAAAATAGTAGTACCTGCTAGAGGTAAATATATGAACCAATTTAAAAACTGTATTGTTATAGATTCTTTTTTTTTAAAAAGATTTTATTTATTTATTTGAGAGACAGAGAAAGTGAGAGAGAGCATGAGAGGAGAGAGGGTTAGAGGAAGAAGCAAACTCCCTGTGGAGCTAGGAGCCCGATGTGGAACTTGATCCCGGAACTCAAGGATCGTGACCTGAGCCAAAGGCAGTTGCTCAACCAACTGAGCCACCCAGGGGCCCTGTTATAGATTCTTTTTAACTACACTTTTATACTGTCGTAGAATCTAAAAGACAAAAATATATGGAATAATTTTAGATCTATGTTAATGGGTACATATACATAAAGGCATAGCTAGTGAGATATAACTAGTGACATAAATAATGAAGTGGGGAAGAAGCAGGAATGTAAAAGGTAAAGAATTATTTAACGTGATTGAAATTAAGTTGTTATCAATTAAAATAGATTGCTATAACTTTAGGATGCTTTATGTAATCCCTTGGCAATCACAAAGAAAAATATACGTATAATATATCACAGAAATAACATTAATACAGGGAAGGTAAAACCAGAAGAAAGGAGGGACAAAAAGACTCTAAGTCATAAATAAAAAACAAAAGAACAAGTCTTTCCCTATCATCAATCACTCTAAATTTATGCAGATTAAGCTCCCCAATTAATACAAATAGATTAGTAGAATGTATAAGAAAAAAACACAGTATCTAACTATATAATATCTACAAGAAACTCAATTTTGATTTAAGGAAAATTCTGTGCTGCAAATGAAACAATGGAAAAAAGATATTTCATACAAATTGTAACCAAACAAAAATAGGAGTGGTTATATTAATATCTAAAAAATACAATTTTAGTAAAATATATTATAAATTACAAATTTAAACATTACATAATAATGGAAGTGTCATTTCTTCAAAAGATACAATTACAAACACATGTGCACCAAACACCTGAGTTCCTTTATATCTGAAGCCAACAGTGGCACAACTGAAAGTAGATATAGGATGCTCTACAATAATAGTGGAAAACTTCCATATCTAATTTAAATAATGGATAGAACACATAGAAGGTCAATAAAGAAATAGAAGATATCTGTGACACTATTAATAAGCTAGACCTAAAAGACATTTTTTTCTGTATCAAAATCTATTTATTGAGATTGTTTCCCACTCATTTTAATTTAGTACTAAAAGTGCTGCTTCCATCTGAAGGAGCATCCTTCTGTGCGACTAGCTTTTCTTCCTGTAGTCTGGAAAAAGAAAATGGAGCAGCAAACAGACAAAACTACTGTTTCTGCATGCCTAATGATGGTGGTGATTTTGTAGCATCCTGGTCACTTCACATCCATGAAGTAGGGGTTGGAGCTCTGCAGCAGGCATTTCTTCTTGTGCTTCTTCTTCTTTCCTCGATACATGTGGAAGAAGTCCGTCATCCCTGCTGGAATATCTGGACCTAAAGACATTTATGAAACACTGAACTCAACAACAGTAGATTGCACAGTTTTCTGAAATACACATGGAATTTTCTCTCTAATAGGCCATGTGTGTAGTCACAAAACAATTCTTAATAACTTTAAAAACTTTGAAAAAATACATCTTTTCAATCATAATGGAATTAAATTAGACATTGATAGCAGAAGGAAAACTGAAGGTCTGAAAAATGTTTGGAAATTAAATAATATATTCTTAATACTTCAAAGACATCATAAGGAATTTAGAAAATATCTTGAGATGAATGAATATTAAAATACAACATAATAAAACTTATGGGATGCAGTGAAAGCAGTTCTGATAAGGGGCATTTGTGGCTATAAATGCTTACATTACAAAGAACAAAAGTTTCAAACCAACAGTCTACATGTTTATCTTAAGAAACTAGAAAATAAGAATGAATTATATCTGAGACTAGCAAAAGGAATAAAATATTATAAACAGAGATGAACAAAATAAAGAATAAAAAATATAAATAAAACTAAGGGTTAGTTCTTCAAAATGAGAAAATTAATAAAAAATTAGCTAGACTAAAAAAAAAACCAGAAGAGTCAAACAAGTAAAAAGAAAAAGGATATTGTCAGAATATTTTGAACAACTGTATACTGAAAAATTAGATAATCTATATGAAATTGACAAATTTGGGGGGGAATGCAACTGAGAAAGACTGAATCATGAAGAAATAGAAAGCCTAATAGACCTAAAATTGGTAAGAAGATTGAATTATTAATCAAAATATTCCAAAAATTAACAAGCAGAATACCAGCAGTCATTACTAGTAAATTCTACATAACATTTAAAGAAAAATAATACCAATACTCTTCAAATTCTTACAAAAAAAAATTGAAGAGGGAACACTTCTAAACTGACTCCATAAACTAGTCCATTATCCCTGATGTATATTGATATAAAAATTTTATCTAAATACTGGTAAAGATAATCTAAGAGAGGAGGAGTGGGATGGCAGAGGAGTACAAGACCTAAATTTTTTGGGGCCCAGGAATTTAGGTAGTTATCAAACCATTCTGAACACCTACAAACTCAACAAGAGATTGAAGAAAAGAATAGCAGCAATTCTATGAACAGAAAAGCAACCACCAATTTCTAGAATGGAGGACATGCAGAGAAATTAATCCAAGTTGATATTTGGGAAGGTAGACTGCAGGAGGAGGTAGTCTCCATCAGCTGGATGCCAGCAAATGATAGAGCAGTGGAGCACAAAATCAGAACTTTTAGAAGTCTGCTCAACTGAGGGACATTTCTCCAGTGGCTAAGCAGGGTGTTGGAACATTCACTGGGACAGTGTGGTTTCAGGACCCTCAAGGTCACAGAAAGACCAGGGGTGCCTGAGTGTGACAGAGATCCCAGGTATCAGAGTGGGGAAGCCAGCTGCAAAGATGGAGCTTAGGAGTGGCATCTCAGCTTGGGGTTGCCATAAACCATGATCCATGGTACAGTTGGACCACTACTCTTCAAGCATGGAAACAAAAGTGGCAGATCCAGGGAGACACACCTTCTTCCCCCAGGAGGAGCAGCACATGAGAGCACCACAGCAATCTGCTGGGTTTGGAAATCTAAATGGGGTCATTTGCCAGAGATAGAAATGCTAGGTCACGGGTTGGGTGAGCATGGAATGTGGCCAGAGACCAGGGAGAGAGCCAAGTTCTTGGCTCCTCTGGGGCTGGAGATTGGGAGCCTGCCATTTTCATTCTTGCCCTCCTAATCTATATGGAAAGCATTCAGGGAATAAAACCTACCAAGAGCAAACCCAAGCAGATTACTTAGACCAACTCCTGGCAATGGCGATGCAGGTCCACTTTGGGCAAACACATTTGAGAATCACTGGAACAGACCTCTTCCCTAGAAGATCAGCAAGAAATTCCAGCCAAGACCATGTTTACCAATCAACGAGGACTGCAAAACACCAGCACTAGGAGGATACAAAATAGAATTCATAGCTTTCCCCCCATGATTCTTTAGTGTTTCAAAGTTAATTTTTTAAATTTTCTTCTTTTCTTTTTATATTTTTAAATTGTTCTATCTTATTTAACCATCTTATTTTATCAATTCCTTTTTTAAATCTTTTTAATTTTCATTTTACAGTCATATTCTATCCCTTCATTGTATTTAACCTTATTTTTTGTATATATGTAAGTTTTTTTAAAAGATTTTATTAATTTATTTGACAGAGAGAGAGAGAGATCACAAGTAGGCAGAAAGGCAGGCAGAGATAGGGGGGAATCAGGCTCCCTGCTGAGCAGAGAGCCCAATGCAGGGCTCGATCCCAGGACCCTGAGATCAGAACCTGAGCCAAAGGCAGAGGCTTTAACCCACTAAGCCACCCAGGTGCCCCATGTATATATGTAAGTTTTTCTTTCTTTAAAATTTTGGAATACAGTTTCATTTTACAGACCAAAATATACCCTAAATCTAGTTTATGGCTTTGATTATCATCTCCAGCCTGATAATATTCTTTCTTTCTTTCTTTTTTAATTTTTTTATTTCTTTTTTCAAACAACTTCTTATCATTCCCTTTTTTAAATCTTTTTAAATTTCCATCTTTACAGTAATAGCCCATCCCTTCATCATATTTAAGCTTATTTTTGTATATAAATAAGTTTTTATTTCTTTAAATTTTTGGGAGATAATTTATTCTAACAGATCAAAATACAACCAAAATCTAGTACATAGCTCTGTTCACCAGCCTAATGATATTCTTTTTTTTTTTTTTTCCTTTCTTTTCCCCCTGATTTTGGGTCTCTCCTGATTTGTTTAGTGTATATTTTTCTGGGGTCATTGTTACTTTTTTAGCATTTTGTTCTCTCATTCATCTATTCTTGCTTGGACAAAATGACAAAACAAAAAACTCATCTCAAGAAAAGAACAAGAAACAGTACTAACTGCCGGAGATCTAATCAATACAGACATTAGTAAGATGTTGGAACTAAAGTTCAGAATAATGATTATAAAGACACTAGCTGAGCTTGACAAAAGCATAGAAGATACTACAGAATCCCTTTCTAGAGAAATAAAAGAACTAAAATCTAACCAGGTCAAAATCAAAAAGCCTATTAATGATGTGAAATAAAAAAAAATGGAGGCTCTAACAGCTAGAGTAAGTGAGGCAGAAGAGAGAATTATTGATATAGAAGACCAAATGATAGAGAATAAAGAAGCTGAGAAAAAAAAAAAAGATAAACAAACACTGGATCATGAGGAGAGAATTTGAGAGATAAGTGATACCATAAGATGAAACTATATTGAAATAATTGGGAAGTCTAAAGAGGAAGAAAGAGAGAGAGGGACAGAGGGTATATAGGAGTAAATTATAGTGGAGAATGTCCCTAACTTGAAGAAGGAAACAAGAATCAAAATCCAGGAGGCATAGATTACCCCCTCAAAAATCAAGAAAAATAGATCAGTACCCTATCATCTAATAGTAAAACTTACAAGTCTCAGAGACAAAGAGAAAATCCTGAAAGCAGCTTGAAACAAGAGATCTAAAACCTCTAACAGTATAAATATTAGACTAGCAGCAGACCTATCCACAGAGACCTGGCAGGCCAGAAAGGACTGGTATGATCTATTGAGAGCACTAAATGAGGAAAATATGCAGCCAAAAATACTATATATACAGCTAGATGGTCAATGAAAATAGAAGGACAGATAAAACTCTTCCAAGACAAACAAAAACCAAAAGAATTTGCAAATACCAAACCAGCAGTACAGAAATTTTGAAAGAGGTCCTCTAAGCAAAGAGAGAGCCTAAAAGTAACATAGACCAGAAAGGAACAGAGACAATATACAGTAACAGTCACCTGACAGGCAATACAAGGCACTAAATTCATATCTGTTAATAGTTACCCTGAATGTAAATGGGGTAAATGCCCCAATCAAAAGACACAGAGTATCAGAATGGATAAAAAAACAAGACCCATTTACATGCTGTCTACAAGAAACTCATCTTGGACCCAAAGACACCTCCAGCTTTAAAGTGAGGGGGTGGAGAACTATTTACCATGCTAATGGACATCAAAAGAAAACTGGGGTGGAAATCCTTATATCAGACAAATTAGATTTTAAGCCAAAGAGTATAATAAAGGATGAGGAAGGGCACTATATCATACTTAAAGGCTCTGTCCAACAAGAAGATCTAACAATTTTGAATATCTATGCCCTAACATGGGAGTAGCAATTATATAAACCAATTAACAGAAAAATCAAAGAAACACATTGATAATAATACAATAATAGTAGGAGACTATAACATCTCCCCCCTCACTGAAATGGACAGATCATCTAAGAAAAAGATCAAGGAAATAAAGGCTTTAAATGACACACTGGACCAAATGGACATTACTGATATATTTGGAACATTCCATCCCAAAGAAACAATACACATTCTTCTCTAGTGTACATGGAACATTCTCCAGAATAGATCATATCCTGAGTCACAAATCAGGTATCAACAGGTACCAAAATATTGGAATCATTTCCTGAATATTTTCAGTCCACAGTGCTTTGAAACTGGGATGCAATCATAAGAGGAAAGGTGAAAAGAATTCAAATACTTGGAGGCTAAAGAGCATCCCACTAAAGAATGAATGGCTCAACCAATAAATTAAAGAATTAAAAAATATTCATTGAAACAAATGAAAATGAAAACACAACTGTTCAAAATATTTGGGATGTAGAAAAGCAATCCTAAGAGGAAAGTATGTAACAATACAAGCTTTTCTCAAGAAACAAAAAAGGTCTCAAATATACAACCTAAACCTTCACCTAAAGGAGCTAGAGAAAAAACAGCAAGGAAAGCCGAAACCCAGAAGAAAAGAAATAATAAATATCAGAGCAGAAATCAATGAAATAGAAGCCAAAAGAACAGTAAAACAGATCAATGAAAGTAGGAGATTGTTCTTTGAAAATATTAATAGATTGAGAAACCCCTGGCCAGATTTATCAAAAACAAAAGAGAAAGGGCCAGATCAATAAAACCATGAATGAAAGCAGAGAGATCAAAACCACACAAAAGAAATACAATTATAAGAACATTACGAGCAACTATATGCCAGTGAATTAGACAATCTGGGAGAAATGGATGCATTCCTAGAGAAGGATAAATTACCAAAACTGAACCAGGAAGAAATAGAAAAACCTGAACAGACTCATTACCAGTAAGGAAATTGAAGCAGTAATCAAAAATCTCCCAACAAACAGGAGCCCAGAGCCAGATGGCTTCCCAGTGGAATTATACCAGACTTTTTTTTTTTTTTAAAGATTTTATTTATTTATTTGAGAGACAGAAAGTGAGAGAGAGCATGAGAGGAGAGAAGGTTAGAGGAAGAAGCAGACTCCTCATGGAGCTGGGAGCCCGATGTGGGACTCGATCCCGGAACTCCAGGATCATGACCTGAGCCGAAGGCAGTTGCTCAACCAACTGAGCCACCCAGGCGCCCCTATACCAGACACTTAAAGAAGAATTAATACCTATTCTCCTGAAAATGTTTAAAAAAAAATAGAAATGGTAGGAAAACTTCCAAACTCATTTTGAGACAGCATTACCTTGATCCCAAAGTCAAACAAAGACCCCAGCATAAAGAATTACCACCAATATCCCTGATAAATATGGTTCCAAAAATTCTCATCAAAATACTAGCCAATAGAATCCAACTGCATTAAATGGATTATTCACCACAACGAAGTGGGATTTATTGCTGGACTGCAAGGTTGGTTCAATATCCACAAATCAATCAATGTGCATTCACTAAAAAAAATAAGAACAAGAACCATATGATACTCTTAATAGATGCAGAAAAAGTATTTGACAATGTACAGCATCCTTTCTTGATCAAGATTCATCCCAGTGTGGGGATAGAAGGTGCATACCTCAATATCATAAAAGCCATCTATGAAAAACCCACAGCAAATATCACTCTCAATGGGGAAAAACTGAGAGCTTTTCCATCAAGATCAAGAACATGGCAGGAGAATCCATTATCACCACTGCTATTCAACATAGTAGTAGAAGTCTCAGCCTCAGCAATCAGACAACAGAAAGAAATAAAAGAGACCCAAATCAGCAAAGAAGTCAAACTCTCATTCTTTGCAGATGATATGATACTTCATGTGAAAAACCTGAAAGACTCCACTCCAAAACTACTATAACTCATACAAGAATTCAGTAAAGTGTCAGCATATAAAAGCAATGCACAGAAATCAGTTGCTTTTCTATACACCAACAATAAGACAGAAAAAAGAGAAATTAAGGAGTCAATCCCATTTACACTTGCACCCAAAACCATTAAGATACCTAGGAATAAATCTAACCAAAGAGGCAAAAACTCTGTACAAAAAAACTATGAATACTCATGAAAGAAATCGAGGAAGACACAAAGAAATGGGGAAAAAAAATCTCAGAAAAGAAATTGAGGAAGACACAAAGAAATGGAAAAATGTTCCATGCTCGTGTATTGGAAGAACAAATATTGTGAAAATGTCTATGCTACCTAGAGCAATCTACATATTTAATGCAATCTCTATCAAAATCCCATCATCTTTTTTTCAAAGAAATGGAAAAGATAATCCTAAAATTTGTATGGAATCAGAAAAGACCCTGAATATCCAGAGGAAAGTTGAAAAGGAAAACCAAAGCTGGTGGAATCACAATTCCAGACTTCAAGCTCTATTACAGAGCTGTAATCCTCAATACAGTATACTGGCACAGAAATAGAGACATAGATCCATGGTACAGAATAGAGAGCCCAGAATTAGACCCTCGACTCCATGGTCAACTAATCTTTGACAAAACAGGAAAGAATGCCCAATGTAAAAAAGACAGTCTCTTCAACATATGGAAGATTTGATATCCACATGCAGAAGAATGAAACTGGACCATTTCCTTATACCAAACACAAAAATAGACTCGAAATGGTTGAAAGACCTAAATGTGAGACAGGAATCCATCAAAATCCTTGAGAAGAACACAGGCAGCTATCTCTTTGACCTCAGCTATAGCAACTTCTTCCTAGAAACATTTCCAAAGGCAAGGGGAGTAAGGGCAAAAATGAACTATTGGGACTTCGTCAAGATAAAAAGCTTTTGTGCAGAAGGGGAAACAATCAACAAAAACAAAAGACAACAGACAGAATGGGAGAAGATATTTGCAAATATCATATCAGATTAAGAGCTAGTATCCAAAATCAATAAAGAACTTATCTAATTCAACACCCAAAGAACAAATAATCTAATCAAGAGATGGGCAGAAGACATGAACACACATTTCTGCAAAGAAGACATCCAAATGGCCAAAAGATATATGAAAAAGTGCTCCACGTCACTCGGCATCAGGGAAATACAAATCAGAATCACAGTGAGATACCACCTCACTCCAGTGAGGATGGCTAAAATTAACAAGTCAGGAAAGGACAGGTGTTGGTGAGGATGCAGAGAAAGGTGAATCCTCCTACACTGTTGGTAGGAATGCAAGCTGGTGCAGCCACTCTGGAAAACAGTATGGAGGTCCCTCAAAAACTTGAAAATACAGCTACCGTAAGATCCAGCAATTGCACTACTTGGTATTTACCCCAAAGATACAAATGTAGTGAACTGAAGGGGCACCTACACCCCCATGTTTATAGCAGCAGTGTTTACAACAGCCAAACTATGGAAAGAGACCAGATGTCCATTAATAGATGAATGGATAAAGAAGATGTGATAAATATATACTATGGAACATTATGCAGCCATCAACCCCCCCCCCAAAAAAAACCCTCCACCCTCCATGATATCTTGCCATTTGCAATGACATGGATGGAATTAGAGGATATTATTGTAAGTGAAATAAGTCAATCAGAGAAAGATAATTATCATATGATCTCACTGATATGAGGAATTTGAGAAATTAGACAGAGGTTCATAGGGGAAGGGAGAGAAAAATGACACAAGACAAAATCAGAGAGGGAGAGAAACCATGAGAGACTTTTCATCTCAGGAAATACACTGAGGGTTGCTGGAGTGGAAGGGGGTGTGAGGATGGGATTTCTTGGTGCTGGACACTGGAAGGGTATATGCTATGGTGAGTGCTGTGATTCGTGTAAGACTGTTGAATCACAGACCTGTACCCCTTAAACAAATAATACATTGTATGTTTAAAAAAAAGGACCGTAGACCACAACCAAATGTGATACATTCCTGTATTACAAGGACTTTTGAACATACGAAAATCAAACAATGCAAAAGTTATAGTAACAGACTGAAGAATAAAACCATAGTTGATTATCTCAGCAGCTGATTCAATAAAAGCATTTAAAAAGATCAATATATTTTTATGAAAAAAAATACAAAAAAAACCCCAGTAATAGAAAAAACAAAAAACAGAAATCACCTCAATGTTTTAATGGCCATATATGAAAAGCCCACAGTCAAATCCATACTCAAAGATGAAAAACTGAAAGCTTTTCTTCTCTAGGAGCAAAAACAAGACAAGGATGTCCACTTTCACCATTTCCATTTAACACAGTACAGACAATCCTAGCTAGAAAAAATAAGCAAGAAGAAAAGTAAATCCTAATGCCAAGTAGAAAATTTAGATTGTCTCTGTTCACAAATGGTATGATCCTTTTTTTTAAGATTTTATTTATTTATTTAACAGAGAGAGAACACAAGCAGGCAGAGAGGTAGGCAGAGGCAGAGAGAGGAGCAGGTTCCCTGCCGAGCAAGGACCCCAATGCGGGACTCGATCCCAGGACGCTGGGATCATGACCTGAGCCGAAGGCAGCTGCTTAACCAACTGAGCCACCCAAGTGTCCCACAAATGTATGATCTTATATGTAGAAAACTTTAAAGACTGCACATTTTTAGATAAATATAATAAATAATATATTTATAAATTATAACTATTTATATTTATTTATATTAACATGTATCATATTTATTATAAATATTATAATAAATATATTATAATTAAAATTAATTAAAAATGAGTAAATAAATTTATTTATATATTATAAATAAAGATAAAAATAATAAATGCACATTTATTGTTGGAATAAAAACTTTAGGCAAATTTCAAGATAAAAAATCAGTACACAGGGGCATCTGAGTGGCTCAGTCTATTAAGTATCTGCCTTCAGCTCGGGTCATGATCTCTGGATCTTGGGATCCAGCCCCATATCTGGCTCCCTGTTTAGCAAGGAGTCCGCTTCTCCATCTCCCTCTACCCTTCCCTCTTGTGTTTGCTCTCTATCTGTCAGATTTATTTATTTATTTAAATAAAATCTTTAAAAAAATCAGTACACAATAGGGGCGCCTGGGTGGTTCAGTGGGATAAAGCCTCTGCCTTCAGCTCAGGTCACAATCTCAGGGTCCTGGGATCGAGCTCCGCATGGGGATCTCTGCTCAGTGGGGAGCCTGCTTCCCCCTCTCCCTCTGCCTACTTGTGATCTCTCTCTCTCTCTGTCAAATAAATAAAACAAAATCTTTAAAAAAAGTCAGTACACAATATACTAACAATGTACCACTTGAAAAATAATTAAGGAAACAATTATATTTTATATAGAATCACATAGAATTAAATACTTAGGAATAAATTTAACAAAGAACACGACAAGTTTTACACAGAAAACTAAAAAAAAAAAAAAGTTAAAATAAGTTAAAAAAAGGGGCGCCTGGGTGGCTCAGTGAGTTAAAGCCTCTGCCTTCGGCTCAGGTCATGATCTCAGGGGACTGGGATCAAGCCCTACATCGGGCTCTCTGCTCAGCAGGGAGCCTGCTTCCCTCGCCCCTATGCCTGCCTCTCTGTCTACTTGTGATCTCTCTCCTCTCTGTCAAATATATAAATAAAATCTTAAAAAAAAAAAGTTAGAAAAGATGCAAATAAATGAGAAGATTTCCCATGTATACTGAATGGAAGACTTATTAATGGTATGATGTCAATAGTATCTAAGTGATGTATATATTCAATACAATCCCTGTTAAAATCCCAATGATGTTTTCCCTCAAAAGTAGAAAAATTCATCCTGAAGGGATTCATCCATTAAGGGGCACTGAATAGCCAAAACTATCTTGAAAAAGAGAAACAAAGTGGTGGTGGTGGGGGGGGGGTTACAATTTTTTTTTTTTTTATTTCAAAACTCATTACAAAGCTGCAAGTAATAAAAATAGTGTGATACTGGCTTAGAGATAAACATAGACCAACAAAGTAGAATGGAATCCAGACATAAATCTTCACATGATTAAATAATTTTCAACAAAGGTGCCAAAACCACTCATGGAAAAAAGACAACAAATGATGTTGGGAAAACTTAATATCCACATGTAAAATAAATGAAGCTGGGCTTTTCCCTTATACCATATACAAATATTAATCCATAATTGATCAAAGGCCTAAATGTAACACCTGAAACTATAAACTCAGAAGGAAACATGGGGGAAAAGTATGTGAGAATAATTTATTGGGTATGCCACAAAATACAGGAAAAATGAAGAAAATAGATAAGTTGCATTACACAAAATTTAAAATTTCTGTGCACCACAATCAGCATAATGAAAGTAAACCATGGAATTTGAGAAATATTTAAAAAACATGTATATGATAAGGGATTCATATCTAGAATATATAAATAATGCCTTTGCAGGGCACCTGGTTGGCTCAGTCATTTGAGCAACTGACCCTTGGTTTCAGCTCAGGTCATGATCCTGGGTCCTGGGGTCAAGCCTCATGTCAGGCTATGCATTCAGCACAGAGTCTGCTGGAGATTCTCTCCCTCTCACTCTGCTCTTCTCCTGCTCATGCACACTGTCTCACTCTCTCTCTCTTTCTAAAATAAAAATAAATAAAATTAAAAAAAATAATTCCTCTGTTTTATAAACAAAAACAAAACAACCTAATTAAGAAAAAATGGCAATTTTTTTGGATAGGATAAGGATCTGGGTAGTCTTTTCACCAAAGAGACATACAAATTACCAAAAAACACATGAAAAGATGCTCAGCAGCACTAATTGTTGGTAAAATATAATTCAAAAATGCAGTGAGATACCACCTCATACACATTAAAATGGCTATTGTCAAGAAAGAAAAGAAGAAAGAACATAAATGTTAGTAAGGATATAGAAAAATTAGAACCCTTGTGTACTGTTGCTTTGGAATATAAAAAAGGTATTGCCGTTATGAAAACAATGTCATGGTTCCTCAAAATATTAGAAATAGAAGTCCCACACGATTTGGCAATTCTACTTCTAAAAGATTTGAGAGCAAGTCTCAAAGAGCTCTTTGTACACTCATGTCTATTGCAGCACTATTCACAATAGCTAAGATGTGAAAACAACTCAAGTGCCATCATCAGATGACTAGAAAAGCAAAATATAGTATATGCATATAATGGAATATTATTCAGGCTTAAAATGATGGGAATTCTGACATGTGCTACCATCTAGACGAAGCTTGAAAACATCATATTAAATAAAATAAGCCAGTCAGAAGAAGACTAAAAAAAATAAAAATTAAATACTGTATTATTCCACTTACATGAGGTCCCTAGAATGGTCAAATTCATAGAGACATGATGGAAAAGGGCTGCTGCCAGAAGCAAAATAAATTGGGAGAGTCATTGTTTAATGGGTACAGTGTTTCTACTTGAAACAATAAAACAGTTCTGAAAATAGTGGTGATAATTGTATAACATTTTAAATGCATTTAATGACAGGCAATTCTTTTCTTTTTCTTTTTCTATTTTTTCCTTTTTTCTAGAGAAGGGGTGGGGAGAGGAAGAGAGAGAATTCCAAGCAGGCTCTACATCCAGTGTGAAGCCCCACATAGGGCTTGAACTCAGAACCCTGAGATCAGGACCTGATGCAAAAATGAAGAGTCAGGCACTTAACTGACTGAGCCACCCAGACACCCTAATGCCATTGAATTCTTAAAGTGATACAATGCTAAATTTTACCACAGTTAAAAAAAAAATAAATGGAGGAGGGAAAAGAAGGAAGGGAGGGAAGGAGAGCATAGAGAGATACCTGCTTTTATCTTAGGCAAGCTAACTGGAACTTCCACAACCTCATTTTCTGTTTTTTAAAAATATCTAGTTTTTTAGATTTGTTTAAATATTTTACCAAATATCTGATATATCTCTCTTCATTAGAACAAACAAAATCAATTGTTTCAAGGAGACTTTGTAGTAACTTACAAATATAAAATACCATAATAAAAAATTTATATTTATGTGTTTTTAGGATTATACAAATTTGATCCAGTTAACGTATTTCATACTTTCTTCTGTCACTCAATGTAACAGTACAGTAAATTTAGCTACCGTTATTTAGTTGTTTTGAATTTCATTCAATCCAGATTAGTTTACTAAAATTTACTAACTGGAACACAAAGGGGTTTAAAGATAACCTAGAGAATTTAATCTGTTGTGAATTTATTTGTTTCTAGGTTTTAGTTTATTAAAGGATTTTACTTAAAGAAGTCTTCAGGGAGAGTCTAGTCTCTATAGTTATGTGATTATTAAAAATTGAGAGCTTCCAAGGATAAACAGAAAAGCACTTGAATGTTTCTAGGACTAGTACTGTGCTACTGTGGCTGTCATTGAAAATATAGAAAAAAGAAACTGTATCTTCCAAAACTCAAAAGCATTGAACCAACTGGAAACCAAAATGAAGTGGAATAATATTGTTAGTCTCCAAAACAGCAGATTCACCCAAGTTAACAGGAATCTTTACAGGGTAATTGTGGTGAATAGTTTGCCAACAGCACTCTGAGCCAAAAATGTATCAAATATGAGGATGTTGTCTTAAAGTTATTCTTTATTTTAATTAAAGTTCAACTGCCCAAATTCTTATTGAAGCAATCCCGTTTGTAATACTTGCATCTTATTCCTGGAACATTTTAGCTTTATATTGTCGCTGTTTACATGAAATGCACTGTAATATAAATGGCTTTCATAAAAGTTGCCAACTTCCAACCACCTGCTGTGTGCTGACAGCCTTAGCAGCAATTCTACTGCTGCAAAGTGATATTCAATTGCTATATCTACTGTCAGATCCACAAATCGTTCTTTTAGGTTATGCAGTTTGTTGGAATAAGATCATATTTACTAATCCTTCTTTGCCATCTCTCAGTCTTCCTGGTATTACTTGCTCTTATTGATTCCACCAAGGCATTGGACAAGCAGAAAGGATTTAGTTTCTTCAAACTAAATCCTTGTTTGGCAACTTCCTTTTCCTGCAGATCGCATGGGGAACAACAACTGAAAAGTGTATGGTTTGGAGAGGTTGCCCGTGGAAATAGACCTGATGATAGAAAGTTCAGTGTGAAATAGAAATGTCCTGCTGCCCATTCAGCCATGTCTGTGCCATCTTGGTGACAATGTCTCATTAGGGCACTTGGAACTTTACCAGTGTTGATAGACTCGAGTGAGAAAGAAAGGGTTCAGGAAGCCCCATGGTGAATGTGGTGTGAGGAAGTATTTGTGGAATAACAGATAATTTCTCTATATACCAAGACATGTTGCTATTATACAAATCCTTGTACACAAATTCTTCATTGGTGACCACCTTGCAGGAGTTAAACTGCATATGCCCAGAGGGTTCCAGAAGTCAATACAAATGGTTTAAACAATCCATGGATATGTGCTTAGGTGCATAAGGGTGGTCATTGAGAACTGTGGGCAACTGGAGAGTACTTGACCTATTTCAAAGATGCAGCTGCTTCTCTGCTCTTGCCCATCATTGCCATGCTAGAGTGGGAGCCCACATTTCAGATTCTCAGGTGTTTGTTAGATTAGTCTTTCATGAAAAGTCAGAAATTTTATATTTTATATAAAATATTCCATAATCCCAAGTCAGAGAGAAAAAGGCAACGTGGTCAATTGCAGCTGGAAATCTGTCTTAATAGACACAGCACAGGATAGACAACAGTAAATAATGTATTTTCTGGAATGGAGAGGGTGTGGGTAACAAACAATTAAAAATTGTTTGCACATACTGCTTTTTTATTCCTTTAAATGATATTTCATACCTGTGATCTCCACATTTACCACACTTCATGTTATTTTGTCCATATCACTTTTTTTTCAAGATTTATTTATTTGAGATAGAGAAAGCATGAGCAGGAGAGGCAGAGGGAGAGGGAGAGATAATACCAAGCAGACCACATGTTGAGTGCAGAGCCTGATGCGGAGCTCTATCAGGAGCATGACCTCATGACCTGATTAGAAAACAAGAGTTGGACCCTAGATTGACTGTGCCACCCAACCACCCCAGTCCATGACACAAATTTGATGCAAGCAACAGCTCTTTCTTTTTAAATTTTTGTTCTTCTGAATTTGATTTATTGATTTATTTTTGCTTTCTTCTTCTTAAAGCATTAACTTTTATTTTGATCTTAAGATGTTACCCACTTCTGGTTTCTTCTACTCCTATTGTCTATCTTTAGTCTGTGGGATCTTTAGTGTGGGATCCCCTCCTTCAAAGTTCAGTCTCATCTGACATGTTATTTCTCTCAAACCCCATGGTCTCAAATATCATGTGTGTGTCCATTGTCTCAAATTTATCCCTCCCTTCCCCAATTACCCGCCAAATGCTAAGCTGTTAATCACTTACCTATTCAATAATTCTATTGGTTATCTCCAATTATAATCTCAGACTTACCATTTCACAATAAAAGTTTTAACTTTTACCCTGAGTTGTTCTACTCTAGGCTATGTGTGTATGCATGCGTGTGTGCACACAGATACTCACTCACTTGTTTTCTTTGTTCTTCTACTAGGAGATAAGCTACATGAATGCAAGTAGCTGTGATAAACTGTATCCCACAACAGCATCTCACACTAACTTACTCCCATCTCTTATCTTGTTGTCCTACTGCTTTTCTTCATTGGTCAAAATTCAGTTTGGCATCACTCTTATTGATGCATACAACCTTCATTCAGAGATATATTACCATTCATTTGTTCCTATACTATATATACTTCTATTATTGAATGCTGAATTTCATTGCATTTATCTGTTTCTATCCCTTCCAATATGGTGCGCCAGCACAGGGCTGGCCCATGTCAGTCAAGAAATAATTTTTGTATTGAATGAATAATTTTGAATATATGTGGCTAAAACATCTGCTGATAACAGAAGCAAGCACAAGAAGCACAGATGTAAAATCACATGACAACTCTGATGGATGGAGGTTGCTGCAGGAAAGGCTGTGCACAGGGCAGAGCAAACTCAGTAAGAGCAAAGTGAGGGGTAGACTTATGGAGTTTCATTGGGTTGGCAATATAAAGCAAACACAGGTAAGGTAGGACTTTCTATTCCTGTGTTTGTAACCCTTCTGGAGTCTCACAACAGGCAAGATCAGTCTCTGAGACAAGTGCCCCTTGCAATCACCAGACTACTGAACGTACTCTGGTATTAATTATACCTCCCCTAAAATGCAACCCAAAGCATGTGCCTTGAATGAAGTCTGTCTACACCAGTATTTCAAAATTAACAAAGGTATATTAATGTAGTGTAGTAGAAAAAGCATGGGCTTTGACCAATAAACTTGGGTCTGAAATGCTAGTTCAGCTACTTCCTAGTTGTAGAATTTGGGAAAGCTGATTAAAATCTCTATACTCCAGTTCCATTTTTATGAAAAGAGGGATAATAATAATTACTAATAGGTTCACTATGAGCATTAACTAAAAACATGCATGTAAATAGCCCATTATGAAGAAAACACAGTTTAAAAAATCAAACCAGAATTTACTGCTTAGTATGGACCATAATCATAATCATGTGGATGCTCACCAGGCTTGGCTCCTCCCACAGACAGAACATCTCCTGACACTCACTGCATGATGATCTGCTCACAAAGACTTGATATTTTCTGAACACCTATTATGTGCCAGATGCATGATCCAGGATGCTAGGGATCTGAGAAAAGTCTCAGTCACAACTTTTGAAAGGTGGCTTAGTTGGTTAAATGTCTGACTTTTAGTTTTGGCTCAGGTCATGATCTTATGGATCATGGAATCCATGATCTCATAGGTCATGGGATTGAGCCATGTGGGGGGGATCTGCACTCAGCAGAGAGTCTGCTTGAAAGATTCTGTCTCTCTGCCCTCCCCTCATGCACATGCATGGTGTCTCCTTCTCAATTAAATAAAAAAATAATAAATAAATAAGAAAATGAATGGCATGCATACAGAAATATACATAAATATGTCATAAACAATAAAATTTATTTTTAATCATTGACTTGTCATATAAGATGGTAATATATTTATGTCATAAAATTAATAGCATAATATAACTCATTTTGTTAATAATTGCTCTGTACCTGCATCGTGTGAGGCAATGTGCTAACATCTAAGAGTGTACAAGTCATAGCATTGGTCTGAAGGAACAGATTAAATTTCCTCATTCAAGTTGGCAGCATTAAAATATAATCATTACCTTTGTCTCAAGATCATTTTATGATAAAGAACCAAATGAAAAGGGATTTACCTAGTACAACATAGACTGTGTGGTCAATTTATTAAGGACACCCCCTCACCCCAAGTCAAATGATGTTCACATTCAAATCTTTGGAAACTATGGATATGATACCCTAAAAGCAGAAGTGATTTTGCTTATATAATTAAATTAAAGATACAGGTATAGAGAGATTCCTCTGAATTATTAAGTGGACCCAGTGGAATCATGAACCCTTAGAAGGAGGGAACCATGTCAGACACAGAGTTGGCAATATGATGACAGAAACAGTGGTCAGAGAGGGTTAGAGATGCTAAGATGCTGGGTTTGAAGGTGGAGGGACCATGAGCCACGTAGTGCAGATAGTGAAGAGAGGCTATAAGAGACAAGAACATGGACTGTCCCCTACAGCCTTCAGGATGAACACAGTTCTGCCAACATTTCAACTTTAGCCTTCTGAAAGCCATTTCAGATTCCTGGTCTCTAAAATTATAAGATAATGGATTTTTGTTGTTTAATTCACTATGTTGGCTTGAATTTACTATAGCAATAATAAGCAGCTAATATATCTATATATGAAACTTGTCACTGGAATTATATACTTTAAGGCATTTAAATAGTAAAAGTAATTAGAAACATGCTAATGGGTGACACAGTGAGGACATGCCCAGCCCAATATATCACAAGATGGGAATCAGAGTTGGCTAAATTATGAGAGTAATTCAAAGATTGCTGTTGCTAGGACTTCAAGTACTAAGGTGAACAATAGTGGTGAGAGTGAGCATACTTGTCATGTTCCTGATCTAGTGGGAAGGCTCTCAGCTTTTCCCCATTGAGAGTCATATTCACTGTGGGTTTTTCATTGGTGAGTTGTATGAAGTTGAGGAATGTTCCCTCTATCCCTATACTCTGAAGAGGTTTAATCAGGAATGGATGCTGAATTTTGTCAAATGCTTTTTTGGCATCAATTGAGAGGACCATGTGGTTCTTGTCTCCTCTCTTATTTATGTGTTCTATCACATTGATTGATTTGCAAATGTTGAACCACCCTTGCATCCCTGGGATAAATCCCACCTGATCATGATGAACAATCTTTTTAATGTACTGTTGGATCCTATTAGCTAGAATCTTGATGAGAATTTTGGCATCTGTATTCATCAGGGATACTGGTCTGAAATTCTCCTTTTTGATGGAGTCTTTGCCTGGTTTGGGGATCAAGGTAATGCTGGCTTCATAGAAAGTCTGGAAGTTTTCTTTCTGTTTCTATTTTTTGAATCAGCTTCAGGATAATAGGTATTATTTCTTCTTTGAATGTTTGGTAGACTTCCCCAGGGAATCCATCAGGCCCTGGGCTCTTGTTTTTTGGGAGGTTTTTGATCACTGCTTCAATCTCGTACTAGATATTAGTCTATTCAGATTGTGAATTTTTTCCTGTTTCAGAATTGGAAGTTTATAGGTTTCCAGAAATGCATCCATTTCATCTAGGTTGCTTAACTTATTGGTATATAGCTGTTTATAATAATTTCTGATGATTGTTTCTATTTCCTTGGTGTTAGTAGTGATCTTCCCCCGTTCATTCATAGTTTTATTAATTTGAGTCCTTTCTCTTTTCTCGTGGATTAGTTTGGCTAGTGGCTTATTGATCTTATTAATTCTTTCAAAGAACCAGGTTCTAGTTTCATTAATGTGTTCTGTATTTCTAGTTTCTAGTTCATTGATCTCTGCTCTAATCTTAATTATTTACCTTCTCATGCATGGGTTAGATTGTTGACTCACCAGACCTTTAAGGTGTAAACGTAGTTTGTGTTTTCAGGATTTTTCCATTTTTTTTAAGATTTTTATTTATTTATTGACATAGAGAGAGAGATCACAAGTAGGCAGAAAGGCAGGCAGAGAAAGAGGGGGAAGCAGCTCCCTGCTGAGCAGAGACCCTGATGCGGGGACTTGATCCCAGAACCCTGAGATCATGACCTGAGTCGAAGGTGGAGGCTTTAACCCACTGAGCCACCCAGGCGCCCCATGGGATTTTTCAATTTTTTTTGAGTGAATCTTGGATGGCTATGTATTTCTCCTTTAGGACCGCCTTTGCTGTATCCCACAGGTTTTGGATCAATGTGCTTTCATTCTCATTCGTTTCCATGGGTTGATTAAGTTCTTCTTTGATTTCCTGATTGACCAAAACATTCTTGAGCAGTATGGTCTTTAGCTTCCAAGTGTTTGAATTTCTTCCAAATTTTTTCTTGTGATTGAGTTCCAGTTTCACAACACTGTGGTCTGAGAATGTGCAGGGAATAATCTCAATCTTTTGGTATTGGTTAAGACCTGATTTGTGACCCAGTCAGTATGTGGTCTATTCTGGAGAAAGTTCCATGTGCACTTGGGAAAAATGAGTATTCTGTTGCTTTAGGGTGGAATGTTCCGTATATATCTTTGAGGTCCATCTGGTCTAGTGTATCCTTTTGTTGATCTATCTAAACTTCTCAAACTCAACACCCAAAAACCAGATAATCAAGTCAAAATAAATGGGCAGAAGACATGAGCAGTCACTTCTCCAAAGAAGACATACAAATGGCTAACAGATACATGAAAAAGTATTCATCATCATTAGCCATCAGGGAAATTCAAATCAAAACCACATTGAGATACCAAATTGCAACAGTTAGAATGACAAAAATCGATAAGGGAAGAAACAACAAATGTTAGAGAAGTTATGGAGAAAGGGGTACCCTCTTACACTGTTGGTAGGCATAGATGCTGGTGCAACAACCTTGGAAAACAGTGTGGAGGTTACTCAAAAAATTAATAGAACTACCCTAATAACACTGCAATTGCACTACTGGGTACTTACCCCAAAGATATAGATATAGTGAGAAGCAGAGCCATATGCACCCCAATGTTCATAGCAGCAATGTCCACAATAGCCAAAATGTAGAAAGAGCCAAGATGCCTTTCAACAGAAGAATGGATAAAGAATATGTGGTCCATATCACAATGGATTATTATTCAGCCATCTGAAAGGATAAATACCCAACTTTAGTATCAACATGGATGGGACTGGAGATTATGCTAAGTGAAATAAGTCAAACAGAGAAAGTCAATTATTATACAGTTTTACTTATTTGTGGAACATAAGGAATAGCATGGAGGATATTAGGAGAAGGGAAAAATGATGGGGAAGAAAACAAAATAGGAGACAAACCATGAAGGACTATGGACTCCAGGAATCAAACAGGGTTTTAGAAGGGAGGGAGTTCGGGGGATGGGTGAGCTGTTATGCACAAGCAATGAATCATGGAACACTACATCAAAAACTAATGATGTAGTGTATGGTGACTAACATAACACAATTTTAAAAAAAAGTCAATAAACTAAATAGTTAAGAAGATAAATTATTACATAGAAGTTGTTCCCCAAAATTTCTCTCACAACAACCAGGCATCACCATGTAACATGAAAAAAAAATTGAAAGCATATCAAAAAATAAAGCAGGACATTTGATTCCCAAGGAAGCAGAGGCACCTGAATAGGCATAAACAAATAAGCATACATGCAAGCAACTGTTATCTCAGAAGCTTTGAAAAATGTTTGCTTCTGTTAAATGAGATCAACCAGAAAATTTAAAGAAAAAAATCTGGAAAAGTATGAATATGTGGGAAAAGCAATTACTTTTAGGTAAATTTGGGGAAAACCTATAAAGTTAGCCCACCCCCCCCAAGAAAAGGGAAAGAAGACAAGAATTTGGGGGCAATGCAAATACAGATAATTAACCTAGAAGTCCTAACATCCTTCTACAAAAGTTCCATAAAAATCTTGAAAAAAATGAAGAAATATATCAAACAAGTAATATAAGAACATTTCCCAGAGATAAAGAAAAACGAGGCTTCTTATGGAGAGTTCTCAGTAAGTACCAAATGGGATAAAACAAAAACAAACAAACAAAAAAAAAAAAAACAAAGAAACAAAACTTCTACCTACACCAAGATTAAACAGAAGATCCCATGAATATTAAGGGAAATCAGAAAAGTAAGAACACAAGAAAGAAACAGATACAAAGAGAAAAGGGGGAAGTGGAGAAGGAAGGAAGGAAGGAGGAAGGAAGAAAGAATTAACAATTGATGTTAAATTCCTCATTAACAATCTCGGATGCCAGAAATAAATAAAGTAGCCTTCAAAGCTCCTGAGGGAAAATATTTTGAACATACTATCCCATACCATGATAAAATATTAGTTAATTGTGGTAGGACAAAGATAATCATGTTCAAAATTCACAAAGTATATTTTCCATGCACACTTTCTAATGTCTAAATGTCCATAATCTGGTCTAAAACAAAACAAAAATCAACAAAAAATTGACAAAACCAACAAAAAGATAGACTTCTATAGAAAATGAAGGGTTGAATTTATCCAAAAATCCATCTGGAGAGAGGGCAGAATGAAAACTAATCAGTGGGCTTAGAAAACAGTCCAATTTGAATCAGGGGTCCATTGACTGATAAGAAGGTCTCCAGTAAAAATGAAATAGGTGGAATTCAAATATATAAGAAACTAGATTGTCCAAAATGATACAGAAATAGTGACATAGTTTTTATCTCAAAATTTTATTTAAAAAAGTAGAGACTCCAGAAAAAAATCCTGAACTGCATAAGAAATGAACAATCTGACCAGAAAGTTGACTATAGCAACCTGTGGAGAGAAAAGGCAAGAGTTAATTATCATCACCAAATAGACTGGAAATTTCACTCTAAAGACATGATTGACATAATCTGGAAAGTTAGAGCTGGGAGAAAAGTATAATAAAGGAATTATATTCCATATGTTTACACTGGAAATTAGTGATCAAAAGATACACTTCAAAGAATATCTAAAATATCTGAAAGAAAATGTTTCAGTATATGCCTTTAATTTATTATAATTACAGAAATTTGAAATGATACTAAAACTCAATATCAGGAAAAGGGGGGTGGAAAGGCAATATAAATGAACTAAATATCTGTTCTCTTATTGTATATCAATATATATTTGTTTGATGAATTAAGAAGTAATTGTATATGCTTATGTAGAATTATACCGGTAACCTTGAGATTAAAGAACAGAAGTGGTAAAATGTGGAGGCATATGAGCAATGACAGGGTTGGGGTAGGAGGGAGCCTATTGATTTTTCCCCTTTTGGTAAAATGTGCTGTAAAAATGTATATACATACATTAAACTGATAATTATTCTCACTATGATTTCAAATAATGATCTTCAAGTCACTGGTGTCATGAGCTCATTTTCCTAGTGTTCTACCCAATATTCATTCTCCCCTTACTTCATGCTAACCAATACCTGTCCCTCACTCACCTCCTACACCCAATTAAAAAACAAATAAATTATATTAACTAGTGTTAGGTGAGGAAACATGAGCAAGTATTATGGGTCAGGGGCTGGGACTTCTGTGAACATGTCATATTTGCACATCATCATTTCTTTTTTCCTGCTGGGAGATACATATAGGAAAATGGATATAAACGATTCTTCTTATGGACACAAAGCAATTCATAGTAGAAAGCCATGAGAAAAAATAAATAAATAAAAAATAAAAAATTAAGCAGATGGGCGCCTGAGTGGCTCAGTCAGTTAAGTGTCTGCCTTCAGCTCAGGTCATGATCCTGGGGTCCTAGGATTGAGCCTCACATCAGGCTGCCTCCTTAGTGGGGAGACTGCTTCTCCTTCTCCCTCCACCTGCCATTCTGCCTATTTGTGATCTTTCTCTGTTTCTATTTATAAATAAAAAAAAAGACTTAAAAAAATAAGCAGAAAAATGAAAGAAACCTGAATAACCACGATGTAATGGAATCTCTGTAATCTCTGTATTAGCTGTACTGAGTTTCTTATTATGTTAGAAAATAAATACTTTAATGCAGATGAACTAAAATTCTTATCTGATAAATTTAATGATGATAAAGGAAGTTTGTAAAGATACACAGGTAAAAACAGAGTGAACCAGTTTATGCTTACAATAATGCAATTCTCACCTGCTTTCTTATAAATATTCTTTTTTTAAAAAATTTGTTAACATATAATATATTATTTACTTCAGGGGTACAGGTCTGTGAATCATCAGTCTTACACAATTCACAGCACTCACCATAGCACATACCCTCCCCAATGTCCATAACCCAGCCACCCTATCCCTTCCTCCCACCCCCCAGCCACCCTCAGTATGTTTCCTGAGATTAAGAGTCCCTTATGGTTTATCTCCCTCCCAATCCCATCTTGATTCATTTTTTCCCTCCCTAATCCCCATGACGCCCCATCCTGCCTGTCAAATTCCTCATATCAGAGAGATCATATAATTATCTTTCTCTGATTGACTTATTTCGCTTAGCATAATACCCTCTAATTCCATCCATGTCATTGCAAATGGCAAGATTTCAGTTTTTTTGATAGCTGCATAGTATTGTATTGTACATATATGTACATATATATATCACTCTTCTTTATCCATTCATCAGTTGGTAGACATCTAGGTTCTTTCTATAGTTTGGCTATTGTGGACATTACTTCTATAAACATTCGAGTGTATGTAACCCTTCAGATCACTACATTTGTATCTTTAGGGTAAATACGCTGTAGTGCGATTGCTGGGTTGTAAGGTAGCTCTATTTTCAACTTTTTGAGGAACTTCCATATTGTTTTCCAGAGTGGCTGCACCAGCTTGCATTCCCACCAACAGTGTATGAGGGTTCCCCTTTCTCCACATCCTCGCCAACATCTGCCATTTCCTGACTTGTCAATTTTAGCCATTCTGACTGGTGTGAGGTAGTATCTCACTGTGGTTTTCATTTGTATTTCTCTGATGCCGAGTGATGTTGAGCACTTATTCATGTGTCTGTTGGCAATTTGGATATCTTCTTTCCAGAAATGTCTGTTCATGTCTTCTGCACATCTCAATCCGTCCATTTCATCCAGACCTAAACAATCAATAATTTTCTTCTAGACTTCTTAAATTTGCTTATTCTGATCACTTCATATAAACTGACTCATTTAATACAGTACTATGTGACTAGTTCCTTTGACTTAGCATAATGTTTTCCAGGTTCACCTGTGTTATAGTATGTAGTAGATATCCATTTTCTATTATCAAATAATATCACATAATATGGATATGTCAGGTTTTCTTTATCCATTTATCATATAATGAGTATTTGGGTTTTTCCAATTTTTGGCTATGATGCCTAATATATCTCTTTTTTTAAAGATTTTATTAATTTATTTGACATAATGAGGGGGATACAAGCAGGGAGAGAGGCAGGCAGAGAGAGAGGGAGAAGCAGGTTCCCTACTCAACAGAGAGCCTCATGCTGGACTACATCACAGGACCATAGGATCATGACCTACGCCAAAGGCGGACGTTTAACCAACTGAGCAACACAGGGACTCCTGATGCCTAATGTCTCTATGGAAATTTGTGTACAGGTTTTAGTGTAGACATATGTTTTAAATTCTCTTAAGTATATACTAAAAGTGGAACTGATGGACCATATGACAACTCTATGTTGAGCATCTGAAGAATTGGCAGACTGTTTTCCAGTGGGGTTGCACCATTCTACATTTCTAACAGCACGTATCTGAGGATTCCAATTTTTCCACACCCTTGACAAAACTTGTTTTCTGTCTTTTTATTATATCCATGATAGCAGGTATGAAGGGGTATCTCATAGTTTTGATTTGCAATTTCCTGATGACTAATTATGTTGCGCATAATTTCATGTCCTTATGGCCATTTGCATACTTTCTCACTTTGTCCATTTAAAATAATTGAATTATCTTTTTATTATTGACTTCTGATAACTCTTTATATATTCTAGAAATAAGTCTCTGGTTAGATATATGGTTTTTAAGAAATGTTCTACCATTCTTTGGTTTATCTTGTACTTGTCTTGATGGTGTCTTTCCTTTTTTTTTAAGATTTTTTTATTATATTATTTTAGTCACCATACATCAAAACTAATTTTTGATGCAATATTCAAAGATTCATTGTTTATGTATAACACCCAGTGGTTTCTTTTGAGAGTATAAAATATTTTAAATTTGTCAATGCCTAGTTGATCTATTTTATTTTTTACCTTATTTTATCTCTTTTATTTTTGGTGTCATATCTAAAAAATATTGCTTAAATCGAAGTCACAAGGAATTGTACCTATGTTTTCTTTTAAGAGTTTTATAGTTTTAGCTCACACATTTATGTCTTTATTCTGAGTTAATCTTTTATGTGATGTGAAATAGGAGTCCAACTGTTTGTTTGCTTGCTTGTGGACATCTAGTTGTTCCAGGAAAAATTGTTGAAATGACTATTTGTTCCCATTAAATTGTCTAGGTATCCTTGTCAAAGACAAATCTCAATAAATGAAATGATTTATTTCTGAACTTTACTTTATTCCATTGGTCTAGCTGTCTACTCTAGTGACAGTTGCTATGTTGTTTTGACTAGTGCCATTTTGCAGTGAGTTTTAAGTTTGGAAAATGTCAGTCTTTTAAGTTGTTCTTTTTCCTGATTGTTTTAGTAATTCTGAATTTCTCTTTTGAACTTTAAGACCACCTTGCAAAATTCTGTAAGGAATTCAGCTTGTATCTTGACAGGAATTATGCTGAAAATGTAGATCTACTGAGGCACTATCTCCATATCAACAATATAGAGTCTTGTAACCCATGAATATGAGATATTTTGATTTGTTCCTATCTTTAATTTCTTGCAGCAATGCTTTGTAGTTTTCAGAATACAATTTTTGCATTTCTTTTCTTAAGTATTTTCTTAAGTATTTTATTGTTTTGGTATTGTTTTAAATGGAATTATTTCCTTAATTTCATTTTTGGTTTGCTCAATTCCACTGTATGGAGATACAACTGATTTTCATACATTAATATTTGACTCGGCACGCAGCATCAAGAAACTCAATTTTAGTTCTAATAGTTCTTAGTGGATTCCTTAAGAAATATATATACATATAAAGTATATATGATATTCTTATATATTATCATGCCTCTTACAAAAGGGATAGTTTTACTTTGTTCTTTTTAGAACTATTAGAATATATATTTATAGTAATGATGTATTTATTACTTCTAATTGTTTCTTAGTGGATTCTTTAACATTATATATGTAAAATATGTTATATATATGATATATTTACCATACCACTGCAAAAAGGGTTAGTTTTACTTTATTCTTTTTAATCTGGATGGTTTGTATTTCATTTTGTTGCTAAATTTCTTTGACTAGAACTTTTACTATTATCTTTATTATGAATAGCAAAAGCAGACATATTTGTCTTTTTCCTGCTTTTAGGGAGAAAGTATTCAGTTTTTCAGCATTAAGATGTTAACTCTGTTTTTTTCAAAGATATATTATGTTGAATAAATTCCTACCTATTCCTGATTTGCTAAATGTGTTTATTATGAAATGATGGTGTATTTTGTCACATAATTTTTCTGCATTCCTTCAGATAATAATGTGATTTTGGTTTTTATTCTATAGATATATGTATTGGATTCATTGATTTTCAGATAGTGGGACAACTTGCATTCCTGAAATGAATCACACTTGGTTTTTATATGCCATTTTTATGTCTTTGATTTGTTTCTGAGTATTTTGTAGAGAATATTCACTCATATTCAGAAGAGGAATTGGGTGGCAATTTTACTCACTGAAAATTCTTTGTCTGGCTTTGGTATCAGAATAATAATTACCTCACAGAATTAATTAGAAAGTGATTCTTTTTCTTCAATTTTTTGGAAAACTTTGTGAAGAACATTTTTTTTCTTTTTAAAATATTCAATAAAATTCACCAGTGAACCCCTCTAATACTGGATTTTTCTTTGTGGAAAGTTATTTGATTACAAATTTAATCTCTTAATTTTTGAAGATTTTCTATTGGTTATTGAATCAGTTGGTTAGCTTATATAGTTCTAAGAATCTGCCATCTTTATCTAAGTTACACTAATATGTTAGCATACAAACTCATTTCTATAAATTTAGTAGTATTCTCCCTTTTCTGCTTCTTATTTAATAATTTGAGTCTTTTTTTTTCTCAGTCAGTGTAGGTAAATATTTGTTAATTTTGTTAATCTTTTTGAAGACTCATATTTTCATTTTATTGTATTTTTCCATTATTCTTCTATTCTGTTTCATTAATTTCTGCTGTAATCTTTAGTTTTATTTTCTTGTGCTTACTTTGAGTTTATTTTGCTCTTTCTTTTCAGGGATTAAAAGATGGAAGATACGTGGTTGTAATGAAGTCTTCCCTCTTATTTAATCATGAACATTTTATTGCTATAAATTTGACTCTAGTCACTTTTTGGCTGCATCCCATTAATTCTGAAGTTATTTGTTCACTTTCATTTCTATAAAAATGGCTTTCTGTTATTTTGTTGTTGCTCCACTGATTGTTTACTACTGTTGCTTAATGTCCACATATTTGTGAATTTCCAAAATTTTCTGTTATTATGTGAAGGCACACTATTTTGATCAGAAACTTACTTTTTTTATGCCATTATTTTTAAATGCATTGAGTCTTGCTTTATGGCCTAATGTTTGCTCTCAGCTTGAAAATGCTCCAGCTCCATTTGAGTTCAAGAAGGGTAGTCTGCTTTTGTTAGATAGATTGTTCTTATATATCTGTTAGTACAGTTTTGTTGTAACTTCCACGTTTGATGGATACCTATGGCATAAAAAATCTGTCTTTATAACTATGAACATTTTATTTTGTTTCATAGTCTATTTTGTCTGCTATTTGTACAGTTGTTCCAGATTTTTTATGGTTGCTGTTTGTAAGATGTATCTCTTTCCTGTTGTCTACTCTCAACCTATTGGTATCTTTCCTAATGAAGTATATTCTATTGATAACATATTTCATTTAAATCCATTCTTTTAATCTCTGCCTTTTGACTGGATTATTGAATACAGTTACATTTAATGTTAATATTAATATGGTTGGAATTACCTTTTCTATTTTTCTTCTAGTTTTCTATGTATCGCAAGTCATTTGTGTTCTCCATACTTCCTTTACTAACATCATTTAAATTAAGTGAATATTTTCTAGTGTAATATTTTCATTTTTTAAAACTTTATTTATTTTAATGATTTTTCATTGTTAACAACTATTTCATTGTTAATAACTTTTCTGTGTATAATTATTATAATTAACTAGAGGATGTGAAGAAAGGCAAACCCTCCTCCACTGTTGGTGGGAATGCAAGTTGGTGAAGCCACTTTGGAAAACAGTATGGAGATTCCTCAAGAAATTAAAAATAGAGCTACCCTATGACCCTGTAATTGCACTACTGGGTAATTACCCCAAGGAAGGAATTTCAGTACAAAGAAGAGCCACATGTATCACAATGTTCATAGCAGCAATGGCCACAATCGCCAAACTGCGGAAAGAACCAAAATGCCCTTCAACAGATGAGTGGATAAAGAAGATGTGGTACATCTATACAATGGAATATTATGCCTCCATCAGAAAGGATGAATATCTAACTTTTGTATCAACATGGACACGACTAGAAGAGATTATGCGGAGTGAAATAAGTCAAGTGGAGACAGTCAATTACGTTATGGTATAACGTGCTTTTGGATTAGCTAGGATCTTGTTGAGAATCTTGGCATCCATATTCATCAGGAATATTGGTCTGAAATTTTTTTTGATGGGGTTTTTGCCTCATTTGGGGATCAGGATAATACTGACTTCATAGAAAGAGTCTGGAAATTTTCCTTATGTTTCTTTTTTTTGAAAGTTTCAGGGAAAAGTGGGCTATTTTTGTTCTTCATGATGTACGTGTGGTGTGATTTTGGGTGGTATATGTGTGGTGTACCTATGGTGTGTGCATGGTGTATGTGTGTGTTTGTGGAACCTTATTATGTAGGCTACATGTGGTATGCCCCTTTGGAGATGTTTGTTGTACATGGTGTTAGGTGGTTTGTGTATGGTGTTTGTGTTGTGTATGCTTGGCGTTCTTTTTGGTGGTATGTGTTAAGTGACTTTGTGGTATATAGGTGGCTTTTGTTGGTACGTGACCTTTGTTATGGAGTATACACATGAAATAGATGTAGCATGGGCAGTGTGCATCCTAATGTGTAAAGGTCTTTTGTGGGTGTTTGTTGCTGTGGGGTTTCAGTGTGCCCTTTGGCATATGCCTGGGGTGTGTGTGTCTGAGAGAGGCATATGTTGAATTTTTGAGGGAAGCATGTGAGGTTGTGAGGTGGAGGATGAGTTGTTACAGGTGCAGGCTCTAGATAGTGTATGAGGTCTGTGTGTGTGCTGGATCTGTGAGGAGAATGTGGGACATGATTGTCTCTATGTTTGCATCAGGTATTTGTGGTACTCTGTTGTGGTTGTGTTTTGACTGTGGTGTGTGATTGAGGTATGCGTTATGTGCAGCCTATGTGTAGTGTGTATTGTATTGGATGGTGTGTCCAGTATATGAGGTGGGTAGGTGTGTTGGTATCTCTTTTGTAGGTGTCATGCCTGCTTTGTTTGTGATTCCCATGAGGACCATGGTCAACTCTGTGTGGTATGAATCTGTGGGGTGTGTGTTCTGCAAGTGGTCTCCAGGTGGGAAGTGAGTGGTGTTTTTGTTGGGCAGTGTTTGTCTTGCCTGTGGTGTGTGTTGGCATGTAGGGATGGCTTGTGTTGTAGGGGTGATGGGCCTGGGAAGAAGGTGTTGAGTCTGTTGGGTGTCCCTTTGTGTCTTTGTGCAATGGGTGTTGTGTGTGGTGTTCATGTGCTGTAATGGTACCTGTGTGAGTGTTATGGGGGTGGTACCTGGGTGCGGGTGACTGACCTGTGTTGGGATTACATGTGTAGTGTGACATTTATGTGTGACTGGGCAGCACTCTCGTTTGAAAGAGAGAATATTGCTCTGCAACACAGGATCTTAATGCACAGCCTCCAAGTTGAAGCTAGGATGGAGAAAGAACCAATCGGTATAAGTTGATACAGAGGGCCAGAGTTCTTCAGTAGAACACACATGAGAGTGTGTTCATGTTGACTATGAAGTGACTAGCACAAATTCCTAGCGAGCTCTGCTGCTCCAGAATAAGGAACACCTGTATGCTGGGGTAAATGGAAACTTATTGGCTATCCCTGGAGGGCCTGTCAGCAAGATGCCAGAACACTTTGTGCTGAGAGAGATACAGAGACAACGCACCCGGCTGTAGCCCTTGTTCCTGTCTTTTCCATCAAGGAATACATGTAGGAGTGGCTCAGGGAGACCAGGGGTGATTTGGGGGCAACTCACAAGTGTTTTGAACTGGAACTGGGGCAATTTTCCAAGCAAGGGCTCTTTTAGGCCGAGCCATGTGCAAAGTGTGCAAAGTGTATTCTGGTTTGTGTACGGTGTGTGGTATATGTAAGCATGATGTCAATGTGCGTGTGTGCATTTTGTGTGTGGTATGCATGTGGTGCATGTTTATGTATTGTACGTGTGGTCTGTGTGGGAGGTGGTGGGTTATCTAGGGTGTATGTTTGGATTTTCTGGAGGCTATATGTGTGTGGGTATGTGTGAGGAGGCACTTGCAGTGAGTTTATGGTGTACGTGTTGTGCATGGGCTCTTTGTGTTCTTCATAATATACATGCAGTGTGGTTTTGGGTGATAGTGTGCTTAGTGTGGTTTCCTGATGCTGTGTATGGTGTGTAAGTGTGTGTGTGTGTATGCGTGTGTGTGTAACATTTTATATAGGCTCTATGTGGTAGAGTCGTGGCAGATGCATGGTGTACATGGTGTTTGGTGGTGTGTGTAAGGTGTTTGTGTTGTGTACGGTTGACGTTCTTTTTGGTGGTATAAGTGTGGTGTGAATTTCTGGTAGATACATGACATGTGTTGGTTGGTGACCCATGTTATGTAATATATGCATGTAATAGATGTAGCATGGGCAATGTGCATTCTACTATATAAAGGTCCTATGTGGGTGTGTGTTGTTGTGGGGGTGTCAGTGTGCACATTGGTGTATGTCTGGCGTGTGTGTGTGAGTGTGAAAGAGATGCATCTGTTGGATTTCCGGACAAAGCTTGTGGGGCAATGTGAGGTATGGTGTGGGTGAGTGGTAGAGGTGCAGCCTGTACACAGTGTATGGGGGGGGGTGCATGCTGGACCTGTTGTGAATTTTTCATTGATTGCACTGTGTGTGAGGGAAATACGTGCTGTGATTATCTCTATATGTATGTCGTATATTTGTGCTACTGTGGTGTGTTTGTATTTTTTCTCTGTGTGGTGTGTGTTTGAGGTATGCTTATGTGTGGCTTATGTGTAGTGTGTATTGTATTGGGTGGTATGTTCGGTCTATCTGATATGGGAAGGTGTGTGTGGTATCTCTGTTGTATGTGTCATGCCTGTTTTGTTTGTGATGCCCATGTAGACCATGGATCAACACTATGTTGTAAGAATCTGCAGTGTGTGTGTGTGTGTTCTACAAGTGGTCTCAGAGTGTGTGTGTCAGTCAGTCAGTCTGTCTGTGCTCATTATGAGTCCTGTGTGGTGTGGAGTATGGGTGCATGTATAGACAATGTACTTAGAGTGCAACGTGAGTCAGAAGGTGTTTTGGTTGGGTTGGTGTATGTGTGTAAGATGTAAGTGTGTTGAATATGTGGGTGTAGCTCTGTGGTAGGAGTGGTGTGGTGAGTGTGTGCAGTTCTTGAGTGGTGTGTATAGTGTGTTTTGTGTGTTATCTGTGTGGTTTGTGTGGGGGAGATGTGTTTTTTTATGGTGTATGTCTGGTGTTTGTGTAGTGTGTATGGGTAGGGTTTTTGTGTGGTGTGTATGTATGCTATACGTGTAGTGTGTTTGTGGTGTATGTGTTGTGCATGGGTTATTTGTGTGCTCTGTGCCTGGTGTATGTGCGGTGTGGTTTTGAGTGGTGTGGGGGGGCTGAATGTGGTGTATCAGTGGTGTGTGTGTGGTGCGTGCGTGTTTGTGTGTATGTGTGGTATCTTTTTATGCAGTCCACGTGTGATATGTTGGTGGGAGATGTGTGGTGTGCAAAATATATTATGGTTTGCGTACGGTGTGTGCATTGTGTATGTCTGACCTGCTTTTCTGGGGATGAAGTGTTGTGAGTTTCTGGTGTGTATGTGGGGTGTGCTGTATGTGACCTGTGGGTACATACTACATGCCTATAATTTACATTGCATGTGCAGTGTGCATTCTACTGTGTAAAGTATTTATGTGTATGTTGGTGTTTGTGTTTCTGTGTTTCTGTGTTGTGTTGGTTTCTGGGTCTGTGTTAGTGTATGTCTGGTGTGCCTGTGAGGCCAAAATGTTGTGTTTCTGTGGTAAGTGTTGGGGGATGTGAGGCGTGGGTGAGTGGTAGAGTTGGGGCGTGTAGACAGTGTTTGCGGTGGGGAGGGGGTAGGTGCAGTATGTGTGGTGACTCTGGTCTCAGATGGAGTGTGTGCCAGGGGACTCCATGGCATGTTTGTGTCTAGGTGTGTGCAGTGTATTTGTGGTTTTGTGGTGGGTTTGTGTTTTGTATGTGCCTTGTGTGTGTTCCATGTGTATGTGTTATGTGTGGAATACGTGTAGTGTGTGTGTGGTACCAAGTCGTGTGTGTGGTCTACAGGATGTGGGTAGGGGTGTGTGGTCTATGTGTGTACGTGTCACGTCTCTGTTGTTTGTGAGGTACATGTGGTAAATGGGTCAACTATGTGTGGATATGAATTGGTTGCCTGTGTGTTCTACTAGTGGTTTCAATGTGGAATGTGTGTGGTGTCTTTTTTTCCCTCCAAATACTTTTATCAGTGTTACAAGATCCATTGTTCATGCACCACACTCAGTGCTCTATGTGATATGTGCCCTCCTCGATACCCACCACCATGCTCGCCCCCCCACCCCCTCCTCTCGAAAACCCTCAGGAGGGGGAGATGAACTATGAGAGACTGTGTGGTGTCTTGTTGTGTACTGTTTGTATGGTGTGTGGTGTATGTTTGCTTTGTATGGGTGGCGTGTATTGTCGGTGTGAGGTGTCTGTGATGGAGGTGTTGACGTTTGGTGTCCTTTTGGTGTGTGTATTATGAGTGTTGTGTGTGGCGATCATGTGTTTTCATGGTGCACGAGTGAGTGTGGTAGATGTGTGGTGCCAGTCTGTGTGTGATTGAGAAGTCCTGGTTGTATGGGTGGTACGACTATTACAGGTAATGTGTGTGTTCAGCTTCTGGGGTTTCTTTGTGGTGTGAGTGTTGGCTTCTGTGTGGTGTTTTTGGGTTTTCTGGGTGTGTGGTGCACATATGTGCAATTGTGTGGGACATGTGTGATGTCTGTCCGTGTGTGTGTCCAGTATGCGTCACGGGCATTTAGTATTTGGGATTTGCATTTCTCTAGGTGTGTGTGTGTTTGGTGGCATGTGTGTGTTACATATGCATTGTGTGTGTGTGAGAGATGTATATGGGACATATTTGGTGGTATAGGAGTGGTGAATGTATCGTCTACGAGGTGTGAGTGTGGGGTCTGTGGTGTGTGTGAATTTCTGTCATATATGGGCTGTGTGTGCCTTCTGTGTGTGTGTGTATGTGTGTGTGTCACCAACTATGTTCCGTGTAAGTGCTGTATCTGTGTTAAATATATTGGGTGCTTTTGGTGTGAGTGTGTTCCATATGAGCTGAAGGAAAGGTGTGTGTGTGGTGTATGTGTGTGGTGTTTGGTTTTGGGGTGGTGTGTGTATAGTAGGTGTGTGTGTAGAAATATCGCAGAGATACCTTCATGTCCATGCCCCAGAGATGAGGCCAGCTCCTTTCCCAAAAAGGGATGGCCCTGCTTACATGCAAACAGTCTCTGCTGGGTAATGTCAAATGCCCTAGGCCTCATCATGTCAAGGGAGTGCTGAAGCCAAATTACGAGTGGTCCAGTGGCCGAACCTCTCCCATGCTCACAGAAACACGACCAGGCTCCTGAGTTTCTTTCCGTTGTTTATTTTGAGGTTTATTTAAATTCTTTTTTTTTTAAAGATTTTTATTTATTTATTAGAGAGCGAGAGACTGAGAATGAGAGGGGAGAAGGTCAGAGGGAGAAGCAGACTTCCCGCAGAGCCGGGAGTCCGATATGGGACTCGATCCGGGGACTCCAGGATCATGACCTGAGGTGAAGTCAGTTGCTTAACCAACTGAGCCACCCAGGCGCCCCTATTTAAATTCTAATTAGTTAATCCTTACTGTAATATTCCTTTCAGGAGTAGAATTGAGTGATTCCTCACTTACCACTAGCACCCCCTGCTCATGGTAACAACTGCCCACCCATCACCTATTTAGACCATCTCCCACCTAACTCCCTCCATCTGCCCTGTTTAAGTGCTATTGTTGAGTGGAACAATAGCACTTCTCTCTTCTCCCTGTTCACCTGTTTCGTTTCCTAAGTTTGACATCTATGTGAAGTCCTGTGTTGTCTTTCTCTGACTGACTTATTTCGTTAGCACAACACTCTAGCTCCATATGTCACAACTCTCTATACATGTCTCTATAGGTCCCTACTCCTTTATCCATTCCTCAACGGGTGGACGGTTGAGCTCTGCCTAGAGTTGGACTCTTGTTGATAAGCCTGCTCTAAACACCAGGGTTCATGTGCCCCTTTGGTTGTACTTTTGTACCCATTGGGTAAGTACCTAGAGATGGAATTGCTGAGGCATAGGGTAGTTTCCTTTTTGACTGTTTGAGAAATTGCCACACCGTTTTCCAGTGTGGCTGCCCCAGTTTGCATTCCCACCAAGAGTGTAAAGTGGGTGCCCCTTTCTCCACATCCTCGCCAACACCTGTTGTTTTTGGTGTTGTTGATTCTAGCCATGCTGAGTGGAGAAAGGCAATAGCTCCTTGTACTTTTGATTTGTAGTTCCCTGATGATGAGTGATGGTGAATATCTTTTCATGGGACCCTTGGCCCTCTGGATGTCATCTTTGGAAAGATGCTTATGCATGTTAGTCTGCCCATTTCTTAAACTAGAGGACTTGTGGTTTTTTTAAGTGTTTATTTGATAAGTTCTAAATCTATTTTGGATCATGCCCATTACTAGATAGGTTCTTTGCAATTATCTTCCTCTATCCCGAAGGTGGCCTTTTCATCTTGTCGATTGTTTTCTTCAATGTGCAGAAGATTTTCCTTGTGATGAAGCCCAGATACTTTATTTTTTTTTCCAGATACTTTATTTTTAATCTGTTTCTCTTACCCCAGGAGACATACTTATTAAGATTTTTGTACACGGGGTGTGGTGCATCAATGATGAATCTGGGCAACTGAAACAAAAGAAAAAAAAAAGATTTTCATAGAGCCAAAGGACTTACCATATGTGTAATCCTCTACTATTTACTTTTTTACTGTAATGCAGTGTAGCGTAGTGTAGTTTCGAGGGTAGAATTGAGTGATTCATCAGTTGCATATAACACCCAGCCCTCATTATATCAAGAGCCCTCCTTAATGCCCATCACACAATGACTCCATCTCCCCAACCACCTCCTTTACAGCAACCTTCAGGTTGTTTCCTAGCATTCCCTACACCTAAGACCTCCTTAATGCCCATCACCCAATTATCCCATTCCCCCACCCATCTCCCTCCTGGCAAACTCTCACTTTGTTTCCTACAGTTCTCTTATTGTTTGCCTCACTCTTTTCAACTTATTTTATTTTTCATTCCTTTCCGTCATGTTTATTGGTTTTGTTTTGCAAATTGAACAGACGAGTGACAGCATATGTACCTGGCTTCCTTTGATGACTTATTTTACTTCACATAATAGGGCAAGATGTCATTCTTTCTGATGGCTAAGGAGTATTCCATCGTGTGTGTGTGTGTGAGAGAGAGAGAGAGAGGGGGAGAGAGAGACTATTTCTTTATCCAGTCATCATCGGTGGATGGGCTCTTTCCATAGTTTGGCTAGTGTGGACATTCCTACCCTAAGCACTGGGTACATGTGCCTCTTTCAATCAGCACTTTTGTGCAATCACAGCGTCATAGACTAGTTGTACTTTTTATGTTTTTGGGAGATAGCCATAATGTTTTCCAGAGTGGCTGCACCAGTCTGCATTCCCCTCAACAGTGTAGGAGACAGCTGTTTCCTGAGTTGTTCACTTTAGCCATTTGGAGTTGTGTGAGGTGGTGTCTCATGGCAATTTTAATTTGTAGCTCCCTGATGCCAAGTGATGCTGAGCATTTGCTCATGTGTCTGGACGCCATTTGTATGTCTTCTTTAGAGAAATGTCTGTTTATGTCTTCTGCCCATTACTTGACTGGAGATTTTGGTTTCTGGGTGTTAAGTGTGGTAAGTTTGTCACTGGTTTTGGATCCTAGCCCTTTATCTGTCAAGTCACTGGTAAATAGCTTTTCCCGTTCCAGGTGTTGCCCTTTAGTTTGGTTGACTGTTTTCCTTTGTTATGCTGAAGCTTTATATCGTGATGACGTCCCAACAAGTCATTTCTGCTTTGGTGTCCCTTGCCTTCGAGCTGTGTCTAGCAAGAAATTGCTGTGGCCTAGGTCAAGGAAGTTGCTGCCTCTCTGCTGCTCTGGGACTTTGATCGATCGCTGTCTCAAATTTAAGTCATTCATCTTTTTGGAGTTTATTTTTTGTGTATCATGTAAGAAAGAATCCACTTTCATTCTTTTGCACATTATTTAACAGAGTCCTGGAAGTCCTAGCCTTTGCATCTAGTTGAAACTGTACTGTGCTTAAAAACATGTGTCAAGTAACATATATTCCCTTCATTAAGACATGAGTGTCGTTATGTGAGATATGTGATCGAATGTATAGGGAAAAAAAAAGAAAATCCATGCGTCTACCTCCTTGAAACTACACTCTGCTTCAAGTGTCTTGAATTAGCATTAATCCCCGAGGGCTGGCTGTGTGTGTGTCAAAGACCCATTGCCAAGGAATATAAACCAAGAGCTTGTTGGAAGGATAGCAAGGTGGTGGGAATGGCCATAGGAAGACCAAACGTCTGCATTTAAAACAGGAATGGGATCTATCAGGGAATGGGATGTCCACCTTTTTGTGTCTTCTTCAATTTCTTTCATAAGTGTTCTGTAGTTCCTTGAGTACATATCTTCTACCGCTTTGGTAGGTTTATTCCCAGGTATCTTATGGTTCGTGGTGCTACAGTAAATGGAATCGATTCTCTAATTAGACTTTCCATATTTTCATTGTTAGTGTATAGGAAAGCAACTGATTTCTGTGCATTGGTTTTGATCCCACCACATAACTGAATTGCTGTATGAGTTCTAGTAGTTTGGGGTGGAGTTTTTTGGGTTTTCCATATAAAATATCATGTCAACTGCGAAGAGAGAGAGTTTGACTTCTTCGTTGCCAATTTGAATACATTTTATTTCTTTTTGTTGTCTAATTGCTGTTGCTAGGACTTTTAGCACTGTGTTGTGCAAGAGTGGTAAGAGTGGGCCTCCTTGTCATGTTCCCAATCTCAAAGGGAAGGCTGTCAGCTTTGCCCCATTGAGAATGATATTTCCTGTGGTCTTTTCATAGATAGACGTTATGAAGTTGAGGAATGTTCCTTCTATTTCTATACTTTGAAGAGTTTTAATGAGGAATGGATGCTAAATTTTGTCAAATGCTTTTTTTTTTCATCATTGAGAGGACCATGTGGTTCTTCTCTCTTCCCTTGTTGATTTGTTCTATCATATGGATTGATTTGCGAATGTTGAACCACCCTTGTATCCCAGGGATAAATCCCACTTGATCATGATGAATAATCTTTTTAATGTGCTATTGAAATCTATTAGCTAGGATCTTGTTGAGAAGATTGGCATTCATATTCATCATGGATATTGGTTTGAAATTCTCCTTTTTGATGGGGTCTTTGCCTGTTTGGAGATCAGGGTATTGCTGGCTTCATAGAAAGAGTCTGGAAGTTTTCCTTCTGTTTCTATTTTTTGAAACAGTTTCAGGAGAATAGGTATTATTTCTTCCTTGAATGTTTGGTAGAATTCCCCAGGGAATCTGTCAGGTCCTGGACTCTTGTTTTTTGGGAGGTTTTTGATCACTGCTTCAATCTCATTACTAGATATAGGTCTATTCAGGTTGTCAATTTCTTCCTGTTTCAGTCTTGGAAGACTATGGGTTTCCAGGAATGCATCCAATTCTTCTAGGTTGTTTAGCTTATTGGCATATAGCTGTGGATAATAATTTTTGATGATTGTTTCTATTTCCTTTGGCTTAATGGTGATCTCTCCCCTTTCATTCAAAATTTTATTAATTAAAGTCCTCTATCTTTTCTTCTGGATTAGTTTGGCCAGTGGCTTATTGATTTTATTGATTCTTTCAAAAAACCGACTTCTGGATTCCTTGATGTGTTCTACCATTTCTTTAGTTTCTAACTTGTTGATCTCTGCTCTAATCTTGATTATTTCCCTTCTTGGGCATGGGTTGGCTTGATTTGTTGTTGATTTTCCAGTTTTTTAAGGTGTAAAGAGAGCTGGTGTATTTGGGATTTTTCAATATTTTTGAGTGAGGCTTGGATGGCTATGTATTTCCCCCTTAGGACTGCCTTTGCTGTATCCCATAGGTTTTGGATCGATGTGTCTTCATTCTCATTGGTTTCCATGAATTATTTAAGTTCATCTTTGATTTCCTGGTTGATCCCAGCATTCTTGAGCAGGTTGGTCTTTAGCCTCCAAGTGTATAAATTCCTTCCAAACTTTTTCTTGTGGTTGAGTTCCAGTTTTAAAGTGTTGTGGTCTGAGAAAATGCAGGGAATCATCTCAATCCTTTGGTATTGGTTGAGACCTGATTTGTGGCCCAGTATGTGGTCTATTCTGGAGAAAGTTCCAGGTGCGCTCGAGAAGAATGAGTATTATGTTGTTTTAGGGTGGAATGTTCTGTATATATCTATGAGGCCCATGTGGTCCAATGTGTCATTTAAAGCTCTTGTTTCTTTATTGATTTTCTGTTTAGATGATCTGTCATTTACTGAGAATGCCATGTTAAGCTCTCCTATGATTAATGTATTCATATCAATATGATTCTTTATTTTGATTAACAGTTGGCTTATGTAGTTGGCTGCTCCTATATTGGGGGCATAAATGTTTACAATTGTTACATCTTCTTGGAGGGTAGACCCTTTAAGAATAATGTAGTGTCCTTCTGTATCTCTGACTACAGTCTTTAGCTTAAAATCTAATTTATCTGATATGAGAATTGCTACCCCAGCTTTCTTTTGAGGTCTGTTGGCATGAGAGATGGTTCTCCACCCTTTTACTTTCAGTCTGGATGTATCTTTTGGTTCCAAATATGTTTCTTGTAGACATCATATGAACTGATCCTGTCGTTTTATCCATTCCACAACCCTGTGCCATTTTATGGGAGCATTTAGGCCATTGATATTGAGAGGGATTATTGAAAAATAAGTGGTTATTGACATCATGTTGCCTGTGAAGTCCTTGTTTCTATAGATGGCAAATTTCTGTTCTAAGTCACTCATGTATTCTTTCTACTTTTATAGAACCCCCTTTAATATTTCCTGGAGTGTTGGCTTGGTGGTCACATACTCTTTTAATCCTTGCTGGTCTTGGAATCTCTTCATTGGTCCATCCATTTTGAATGTCAGCCTTGCTGGATAAAGTATTCTTGGCTGCATGTTCTTCTTGTTTAGCGCCCTGAATATATATATAATGCCAGCCCTTTCTGGCTTGCCAGGTTTCTGTGGACAGGTATGACATTATTCCGATGGGCTTTCCTCCAAATGTCAGGGCACCTCTTCCCCCTAGCTGCCCTCAGGACCTCTTGTCTGAGAGTATAATTTGCAAATTTTACAATGATTTGTCTCTCTGATTTTCTATACTCATTTATCTTGGCTGGTGTCCTTTCTGCCTCTAGGACACAAACACTTGTTCCATTCCCCAGGTTGGGGAGATTCTCATGTAGAATTTGGTCAGCTATATCTTCTAGTCTTCTGTCCTTCTCTACCCCCTCTGGGATGCCTATGATTCTGACATTGCAACATTTCATGGCGTCATTTATTTTCCTAAGTCTGTTCTCATGATTCCTGAGCAGTTTGTTCCAGCTATCCTCCTGACCTTTCATCTCAACCATTTTATCCTCTGGATCACTAATTCTATCCTCTGTCTCCATAACTCTAACTGTTAGACTATTTAGATTGGATTGGATCTCATTAATAGTGCTTCTTACATCTACTCTACTGGATCTCATTTCTGCCCTTAGCAATTCTATAATGTTTTTCTCCATCCTAACCATTGCCTGGATAATTGTCATCCTGAATTCCCTTTCTGACATACTGTTGATGTCCATGTCCAATAGTTCTGAGGGAGAGGGTGTAGTCACTAGGTTTTTCTTCTGTTGGGTGTTCCTCCTCCTAGTCATTTTGATGAGAAGTGGATGAGGGGATGTATAGCTGGATATATCACCCAGGATCCAGGCAGGGAGCACCCTGGAGGGTTTTGGAGCAATTGGGATTCAGCACCAAAAAGAAAGAATAAGGATAAAAAAAGATATAAAGAAAGAGAAAAAGGGGAAATCCCAGCCAGAATGGACCCCAAATATAAGATTTATAAGGTATGTAAACAAACATGAACATATAGACTTACACAAATATATGACAAGAAATAAAAGAACCTAGCAGAATGAACCCCAAGAATAAGATTTATATAATAACAGAACAAAAGCAAATACGTAGAAACACTGACAGAAGGATAAGATGGGAGGGTGGTTATAACTCTTTGCAGGCAAGGAAGGTTATTTCAGGTCCTCCTGGGTTTATAGCTATATTAAACCTCTGATTGTAATGTTAAGTAGTTAAAAAAAGTAAAAGAAAAGAAATGTGAAAGCAAGTGAATAATTAAAAAAAAGAGAGAGAGAGAATAAGAAAGAGAAAAGTAAACTTGTATCTATGAAATATACAGGTTTGAGGGTATTACCAGGAGCTTAATATATTGATTTCCCCTGGTGTTGGGGGTTTAAAATTTTATGGGGACCCTGTGGTTATAGTCCTTTTGTTTTTGGCTGGTCTTCTTGGGGAGGGGCCTGCCGTGTTGTTTTCCAGTCAGTCTTGCTTGGGTTGAGTCACCCTGACCCCTAGTCAAGGGGCTGAGCTCTGTGGAAGCCAGTTTTTCAGTCTTCCGCTCTCTGAAGGTTTTGGCCTTTTATAGCTTTTTCACCTTTTCAGAGAGTCCAAGCAATGAATCTGCCCAGAAGCACTCAGACTTCCATGTCGCAGGAAGCCCGAGTCTCTGCTCCCCTCTGTGTGTTTCAGAACACACAATCCCCTCCTCAAAATTTCTGTTCACAGTGCAGTCTGTCCGAGGTGGACCAGGACTGTAGCCACCTTTCTGTGGCTCTGCAAGTGTGGACCTGGGAGGCATGAGGCAGGCTGTGAATGTCGGGACCCCAGCCGCCTTTCTGTGGCTCTGCAAGTGGGGAGCAGGGTGGTTAGGCCGCTTGCCTGCATTCTCTCTGGGGCTGGCCGGGATCCCCCAGGCCCTGTGGTGGGTCGGGAATGTCCCGGGCGCCCCCAGAGTAAAGCTGCAGCTCGTGGACCACAGTAGATTCTCTAAAGGCGCTTGCAGGTGCGCGCCCGGCCCACAGAATGTTGCACAGAGCTGAAAGCTGCAGGTTCAGTAAATACGGACTGGATCCTCCCACCAGTCTCACTTTGGGGCATTCTTTCCTGGGAGCGTGGGTCCAGGCCAGTGCCCATGACCACCCCCTTCCACTAGTTACTCCTCAGAACCTTTTGCTCTTTTTAAGTGTTTTTAAGGGACTCTACATTAATGCTGGTCCCCTGCCACCAGGCACTTTCCTTTGGGGTATTACTGTCCTTGAATTGCTTCTGGTGGCTCCCTCCCCCTTTTGTTTATCTTCTGATATCAGTTGGAGTGTTCCCACTTTGCTTTTACCTCTCCACTGCTGTCTTCTGCTCTTGAAGAGATCCAGAGGTGAGAAATCTTGCTCCTCAGGGTGATTTCATGGGTGTTCAGCGTGTTCTGGTAGATATCCAGCTCACTTTTGGGGACCGTTTGCAACAGGATCTCCTACTTCTCCGCCATCTTGCCCCCCTCTCTATGAACATTTCTTTGAGATTTTATTTTCAAGTCATTTGGGTATATACCCATAAGTAGAGTTACTGGTCAGGTAATAATTCTATTTTTAATTTTTTGAGGAAACTTTGTACTGTTTGCCATAGTGGCTGCCCCATTTTACATTCCCACTTGCAGCACACAAAAATTCCACTTTCTTCACATCTTTATAAACACTTGTTATATTCTGGATTTTGTTGTTTGTTTGTTTGAGTAATAGCTATCCTAATGACGTAGTACCTCATGGTTTTGATTTGCATTATCCTAATGGTTAGTATTTTTAAGCATATTTTAATTTGCTTGTTGGCCCTTTGTTTATCTTTTTGGAAGTAATGTTTATTCCAGTCCTTTGTTCATTTTGTACTGAGTCATTGGTTATTTTGTTGTTGAGTTTTAGGACATTGTGTAATATTCTGGATATTAATGCCTTATCAGGTAGATAATTTACAAATATTTTCTTCTTTTCCATAAACCTATGGAAAAACCTATGGTTTTAACTTTATTGGTTTTATAATTTTATGCACAGAAAATTGTAATTTTAACTAGTACAATTTATCTATTTCTTTTTTATGTGTGCTTTTTGTGTTACATCTTATAAATCATTTCCAAATCCAGTGTCATAAGGCATTTCCCCTTTCTTCTTCCAAGAGTGTTATAAATGTTATATTTAGATCTTTGATGCTTTTTGAGTTAATTTTTTTTAAAGATTTTTATTTATTTATTAGAGAGTGAGAGACTGAGAATGAGAGGAGAGAAGGTCAGAGGGAGAAGCAGACTTCCCGCAGAGCCGGTAGTCCGATATGGGACTCGATCCCGGGACTCCGGGATCATGACCTGAGCGGAAGGCAGTTACTCAACCAACTGAGCCACCCAGGCGCCCTTTTTTGAGTTAATTTTTATATATGGTTTAAAGAAATAATCTAAATTCATTTTTTTATATGAGTATCCAGTTTTTCCCTCACCATTTGTTGAAAATACTATCCTTGGGGTGTCTGGGTGGCACAGTATGTTAAGCTTCCAACTCTTGGTTCCCACTCAGATTGTGATCTCATGGTTATAAGATCCAGCACTACATCAGGTTCCACATTCAGTATGGAGTCTGTTTGAGATTCTCTCTCTCTCTCCCTCTGCCCCTCCTGCTCATGCTTTCACTCTAAATAAATTCATCTTAAGAAAAAAAATACTCTTCTTTTCTTGTGGGTCTTGACAGGCCTGTTGAAAATTATTTGACCTTATTAGAGAGGATTATACAATTATTTTTTAAATCAGTTAAGAAAGAAGAAAATTATGCACTTATATTGCCTTTATGATTGTAAAATTTCATTTTCAGCTGATTTTTTAATATATAGAGTCAGATTTATTTATTTTCAGCCTATAGAATTTTCTTTAGTATTTCTTAAAAAGTGGTCTGCTAAAAGTGAGCTCTAGTTTTTGTTGATCCTGGAAAACTTTTGTTTGAAAAGCTCTTTTAGTCACTAATCTAAGCATGTAAGCAGATTCTGAATCTGGCTTGCCTTTTTCAGTGTGGAACTTCTGACCTATGAGTGAGCTGAGAGAATGTGCAATAAGTGTGCCAATATTCACATTCTGCAGCACCTGAGGTAAAACCTCCGTTCTTTAGGCTCAAGTTGGATGGAGACCATCCCTGAACTTTTGACCACACTGACCAGAAATTTAGTCTCTTCAGCTTAGAATTAGAGGGGTGAGAAATGTTGATGTCCTGTCTTGCCTCTCCCAGTGTCCAGTGAGATTTAGTAAGCCTTAACTGGGGACTGAAAGTAAAGGGAATTCTGTATTCTTGCTATACTTATCAGGGCTTAGGCTTCTGTTGAGTTGAGTTGGGCAAGTGGGGGAAGGAGAAAGAGTACACTGGGGTTCAAATACCACAGATATTTGCTGTTCTTACCTGATTATAATAGATTTCCTAAATAAATACTTATTTTTTTTACCGCATATATTTAGGGAAATGTCCAGATTTTTAAATCATTTTTTTTATTTTATTTACTAGTTCTCACTCATTGGGCTTGTTTTGCTGTGGGAAGGGTCTGCAGAACTCCTCATACTGTCATCCCAAAAGTTTAACTCAGCTAGGTTTTTGTTTTGTTGTTTTTAAGACTTTTCTTTAGAATAGTGAAATGCTGAGGATGATACAGATATTTCATCCTAAAGAAGATACAGATATTTCTCATATAACCCCTGCCCCATACATGCATAACCTCTCCCAATATCAACATTTCCCAGTAAAGTGATCAATTTATTACAATTGATGAACTTACATTAACATGTAATCACTCCGGTTCATATTTTACATTAAATTCTACTCCTCATCTTTTAATTCTTTGCATTTGCACAAATTTATAACTCCAGGGGTCCATCATTATAATATCATACACAGTATTTTCAATATCCTAAAAATCCTCTGTACTCTGCCTCTTCAACTTTCAACCTCTAGCAACCACTGATCTTCTTACTGTATGCATAGTTTTGCCTTTTACAGAATTTCATCTATCTAGAAATTGTATAATATGTATTCTTTTTCAGATTGGTTTCTTTCACTTAGCAATATGCATTTAATGTTTCCCATATCTTTCCATGGCTTAATAACTTACTTCTTTTTAGGACTGAATGATATTTCATTGTTTGTATGGACCACAAATTACTTATACATTCACCCACCGAAGGATACTTTGTTTGCTTTCAGATATTGGCAATTATTAATCAAGTTGCTTACAAACCTCCACATGCAGGTCTTTTGTGGGCATATTTTTACAACTCTTTTGGGTAAATACCAAGAAACATGTCTGCTAGGTTACATGGTAAGAGTATGTTTAGCTTTGTAAGAAACCACCTAACTGTGTTCTAAAATGACTGAACCATTTTGTATTCTTATCATTAATAAATGAGAGTTTTTCAATTATGTGTTTAAATTATAAAGAATTAAATAAATTTTCATTGTTGTGCATGCTTTCAATATGAATGACTGCACTGTGTCTTCTCTAGGAAGAATAAAAGGAAGTTGTTTATGATGAAATTCACTCAATATTTGAGGAAAAATATATTAAGCACAATGAACAACATATCTCAAGGAATGGATATTTAGCTATCATAACAAATTCCAGAAAATGTAAATATTTCTATGTGGTTGGAGAAGAGATTTGGTTTACAAAATAATTTAGAAGGAAGGTAGAGGCCAGGTCATGATTAAAAGTTTGAGTTTCAAGTTGAAAAAGATAAGTAGAAAGTAATTTATATTTTAGGCAAGACCTAAACCTGTGGTATTATATAATGGATGAAATATCCCAAGGTGAACATGCTAATGTAGATAAACTCATTTAGATCTGCAAGGTATAAGAACTTCATGTATACAAAAATTAGTATAGTTCCCTAGCCTCTTGTTTCTGATACTCATAGTAAATAAGACAAAGACCATGCTTATTTCAACAGAATCTATTCTTTCAAATTGTCTTGATCTATGTTCCTTCAGTACATTCCAGTTCTTCATGAATCCCATGATGGGGAGTGAATCCTGATTGTTTTCAAGCTGACTTTTCGCAAACACACACACACACACACACACACACACACACACACACAGATAGAACAAATTATTCAAACTATGACAGTGTGTTTATGTGTTAAAATACTAAAATATGTAAATAAATGAGATATGCTTTGGCATGTAGGACAAAGAGAAATGTAGTTTGATATGTCTAGAGAAGTCTTTCCAGAGGAGGTGTGAAGTGAAACAGAGCTTAAACATAAGAAAAGAAATAATTACTTAGTTAAAAGGGAGAGGAATGAGTTTCAGGCAAAGGAGAGTTTATCAAGAAAGTTTCTGGGTGTGGGATTGAGTATTAAAAGGAAGAAAATTTATAAGGTTCTTAGGATAGAGTCCAGAATATTGAAAGTATTTAATAAATGCTAGTCATATTGTTAAGGTCAATTCTATTGAGGTTTTATATTGTAATGTGTGTTGAAACCTGCTAGACATTGCAACATGGAGATATTATTAACAAGCAGATTTAGGCATTCTATCCTAAGTCAGCATTCCTTGGAGTCGAGCCTAGGGAATTGAAGTTTTTAAAAAAATATAATTATAGTGTATAAGTTGAAGCTTGACAATTAATTTACAATGAAGAGTTTGGAACCAATTAGTAGTTAAAGGCTAATGCATATAAGTGAATTCTCTTGTTTCTGCAAATAGGAAGTTGATGGTAGCAGAATGATTGATTGTAAATAATATAATTTTGGTGTTAGGCAAAACAACACCTTTGGTTTTGGTGTTGCTGTTTGTTCCCTTATAAGAGAAAACAGAAAATATTTTTGTTTAAATTAAAGTAAAAATATAATAGTATATACTTGCAATTATTTACATATAAATGGGTTTTAAAATAAGGGTTTATTGGGTTCCTGGGTGATTCAGTTGGTTAAGCATCTGTCTTCGGCTCAGGTCATGATCTCAGGGTCCTGGGATCAAGCCCCATGTTGGGCTCCCTGCTTAGCAGGGAGTCTGTTTCTCCTTCTTCCTCTGCTGCTCCCCCTGCTTGTGCTCTCTCTCTCTGTCAAATACATAAATAAAATCTTTAAAAATAATAAAATAAAATTAGTTTATTATTATTTTTGGATATCCTGTTTGAAATTAATAAACAATATTTAAGAACAATGTTAAATAATTAAACTATTTAGTGGGCTGCTTTTTTAAAGCCACACTTCAATCCATACCAACTTGTTTTTTTTTTTTCTTTTTTCTTATTTAGAGTTTAGACAAAGTTAGTTTAGAGGTTACAATCCTAAAATTTCTCAGCTATACCAATGGAAAGTATAAATTTCCATTTTTTTCCAGCAAAATTAGATTGGCAGTATTGGAAGTACTATTATTTCCATAAAGTAAAGGGGTCATTTTAAGATATAAATCATATATTATCCAACAAAATTCAGATCCACTTAAAAATGAGAGTGCCAGTTTTCTTTGTTAGATTTATTCCCCAAAATAAAAGAAAGGTAAGAAAAAGCTTCTACATATAAACCAATATAAAATAAAGTCTTATTAAATTCCTATTCCTATATCAATGTCTGTCAGAATATTCTTCATTGTCATCTGCACCATCTATATTAATGTGTTTATAAATTTTCTATTCCCCTCCTTACTTCTTGAGGTTTCATCTTTATAAGACAGTAACAACTGCTCAATTCTATTTAGAAACCAGTGAAAATCAAGGTTGACAAAGCAATTACCTTGAAGCAAATTTTAAATATTGAAGTCAGTAAAAATTTAGTGGTTGATTAGTCAAAAGTTATTAAGCAGTTACCTTGTATATTGATTGCATAGAATGTTACTAGCATTTATTAATAAAGAAAAGAAACCATTTTTATTACAATGAAAAGTTGAACATCAATGTAAAATATTGTAGGTTTTCCTAATTTCCACAAGAATGCACTAGACCAATGAAAGGCATTAATTGCATTTGAAGCAGCATGAAGATATCGAGTTCTAATAAGTTTTTGAGTACTGTAATCCATAGTCTTCAGAGGAGGTTCAGGGAACTTAAAATCCTGATAGAAATGCAGGAAAAATAATTACAGTCAGGTACAGTCAGGTTAGCATCTTGTACTTGAGGTGGAAATAAGAATGTACTGAATTGATATGATGTTTTACACTCCTCTGAGAGAAAAGAGAAACTTCACCTGGTGACAGACAAGTGTTGCTTACAATAAATTGTTGAATCTTCTATATCATGAGTTTTTATAGTTTTTTACAATTATTTATTTATCTATCTTATTTGAGTGTAGTTGACACAAATAATACATTAGTTTCAGGTGTACAACTTAGTGATTTGACAAGTTCATATGTTCACAACAAGTATAGCTACTATCTGTCTCATTACATAGCTATTATAGTATCATTGACCTTATGCTCTGTTTTTTTGTTTTTTGTTTTTTAATGTTTTATTTATTTATTTGTTTGTTTGTTTATTTATTTATTTATTTATTTATTTGAGAGAGAGAGCATTAGAGGGGAGAAGGTCAGAAGGAGAAGCAGACTCCCCACAGAGCGGGAAGCCTGATGTGGGACTCAATCCCAGGAGTCCAAGATCATGACCTGAGCCGAAGGCAGTCGCCTGAGCCACCCAGGTGCCCTATGCTCTGGTTTTTATTCCTGTGACTTATTCATTCTCTCACTGGAAGCCTGTCCCTCTTCCCTTCACCCATTTTGTCTAATCCCAACCCTTTCCCCCTCTGGTAACCATCAGTTTGTTCTTTGTATTTATATTTCTGATTCTGCTTTTTGTTTATTTATTCATTTTTAGATTCCATTTATGAGTGGAATAATATGGTATTTGTCTTTCTCAGTCTGACATTTCATTTAGCATAACACCCGTTAGGTCCATCCATGTTGTTTCAAATGGCATGATCTCATTCTTTTTTTATGGTTGTGTAATATTCTATTGTGCATATATACTACATTTTCCTTATCCATTTATCTATTGATGGACACTTAGGTTGCACCCCTGTCTTGGGTATTATAAATAATGCTACATAAACATAGGTGTGAATATATCTTTTTAAATTCATGTTTTCTTTTTCTTTGGGTAAATGTCCAATAGCAGAATTATTGGATCATATGATATTTCTATTTTTAATTTTTTGAGGAATCTCTATACTGTTTTCCACAGTGGCTGTAGCAATTTACATCATAGTCCTTTTAGACTAGCAACCTAAAAAGTAATAATTTTATTAATAACAACAGTGATAACGTAGCTTGCTTTGGTATTGCATGTAAACATTTTTGGATTATTTAATTTTCACTCCCCCCAAAAAACCCCACAACTATATCACTGATTACTACTGTATGAGGAGAAAAATAAATTACTAATGACCACCATGCAATGAAGAAATGATAGGTATAAGGGAAATTGTTGCAAAGATTCAGAATGTGTTTTTGGCCTTTGTGTCTCCTCTAATTCTTCAACCCATATTTGGCAAGTTTTATTACAACTTAAACATCAGTTCACTTATTTATAAAAATACTTCAACACCTATTTCAAGATGTTACATTGTGATTAATAAAATAAAGTACCTAACAGAATATCTAATTCATAGTAGATAGTGAACAATCTTAATTTCTTGTTTTCTTCCTACTTCTTCTGTTGAAAGTTGTGTCATTCTCTTTTGGTGCCTTTTAGTTTGTCTGGTACTCCTCATGACATTCACATTGTCAGAATGTTATTTAATGCAGACTAAAGCCACAATCCTTGTGTTCATATTTTAGCTCAGCCACATATTTAGTTCTCTGATGCTAGACAACTTCATGTAATCTAAGATTCTTGTTTTAATTGTCAACAAAACAGGGGTAATTAACATAATAAAATAAAACCACTGAATTAGTAGGATCTTAGTAAATCTTATATACACAGCATCACCCTGAAACTTTCCACTCTTATGTCCTGTCACATCAGTGATTAATTTCATATCCAACCAATTAGTTTCTTCTTTATATGTTAGCTACTGACTAGTTTTTACAGATAACTTGTTATTGTTTCCAGTAAAATATAAAAGCTATAGGAAAATCACTCAAATGGGAAGGATCACAGACACCAATCTAGGATGCTGCAAAATGGGAAAAAAGTGTTTATGAAGAAGAGGTACGGACTTGCTCAGGTAAAGAAAAGTTGAAACAGTTCATCACTACTAAAACAGCTTTATAAGAAATACTAAAAGGTGTCCATCATGTTGAAATAAAAAAAGTGCAAAAACAACAACATAGAAATATATAAAAGTATAAACCTTGCTGTCAAAAATAAAAACACTGACAAATATAGAATGGTCTAATACTGTAATAGTGGTGCACAAGTCACTTTTAATTTTTTGTATAGAAATTAATAGGCAAAAGTATAAAATTAATTCTAAAAGATTAATAGATAAACAATATAAAAAAATGTAATTTGTGACATCAGTAGCAGAAAGTGTATGAGGAGGACATGTACAGTGTAGGTATTTTGTCATTATTAAGTTTTTATCAGCTAAAAGTAGATGATTACAACTATAATGTGCTTTACAAGCCTTTTGGTAACCATCAAGAAAATATTTGTAGCAGATACATGAAAGTAAATAAAAAAGGAAACAAAGCACAATTCTACATAAATTCAACAAAATACAAAGGAAGATATGGAGAAAGGAAAAAGAAAGAAAGAAAAAAACAATAACAGGATAGAAAGAAAGCAATTAACAAGATCCTTATAGAAAGATTTTAATCATTGGGAAAAGTCAGCCCTGAGTAACATGAGCAGGTCTACAGTATGCCTTAGATATAGTAGATGTTCACAGTTTTATGGACTGTTTCACCTAACTTTTCTTTATTTACATGTGCTAAGGGGTGTGTGTGTGTATGTGTGTGTGAATATCATTTATTTTTATATTTGCAGAGTCTAGCACAATATTTAGTACTCAAAAATATTTATTGTATGGAAATGGAAAGGGAAGCTCCAATATATTAAAATAACCACTCTTAGACATGGACTAATTTTGGCCATGATTATGGAAGGAAAATTACTAACTTTGAAAATTCATTTTCCATACTGAATTGTCTGTAGGATGCTTTCCAAATACTATGTATCATTTAGTCCTTGTAACAAACATGTAGTAGATCCTAAAGTTTTTGTCTCTTCTTATGACCACTCAGAAAAATTTTGATGATTTCCCACTTTCATCTAAAGTCTTTGTACTAAATATATTTTAATATCATCTTAGAATTTTTGATCAATATGTCACTAAAAATTTTGTTCTTATTCTGAGAAAAGAAACTTAAATATATGTCCTATTTACAATGGTTGTTCATCTCTGGATTGTCACCTCTTTGTATTCTTAAGCATTTCTTGAGCATTTTCCTCTAAAGATTTTGCAAACTATTTCTCTTTTCTCCCACTTAGCTGGTTCAGACTCTGTCAAGCTTCTTCTACACTGTTTCAATACCCCCAGCTCCAGATCTTCTTACATACAGTCTCATTCTCTCTAATTCATTGTCCAAAACTTTTCTAGTGTGTCTCATATAATACAAATCATCAATATTACTTCTAATGGCCATCTTCCTTTGAGAATAAATGTTTTTATCTTTAGAAATCATCTTTCTAGATTAGACTATAAACTGTCTAAGAAAATATTTTTTTAAGATTTTATTTATTTATTTGAGATAGAGACAGTGAGAGAGAGCATGAGAGGGGAGAAGGTCAGAGGGAGAAGCAGACTCCCCGTGGAGCTGGGAGCCTGATGTGGGACTCGATCCCAGGACTCTGGGATCATGTCCTGAGCTGAAGGCAGTTGCTTAACCAACTGAGCCACCCAGGCGCCCAGAAAATATTTTTTTTAATTGGAGAGATGGTATTAGAGATAATATTTATGATATGGAAGTAGATAAAATACAATTATTCCTGACTTCAATTATTCAACTCCACTCTAGCTGTATCATCTTTAACAGACTGCAAAACTTCTGTGGTCCCCAGTTTCCCTTTTAGAAATAGAGAAAGTAACAGGACGTACCTATCAAGAGTTTAGCTAAGCTACTCCATACTATTGTTGTCTCAGCAACTATGTTTTTTAGCAAGTGGTCTGCTCTTGCCTTAAAACGACATAATTCCTCATGCAAGTCATGCCCTACATAAAAAGCCACAACAATACAGGTAATGTAAGTTTCTGATATGATGTCACAACAGAATATGTGTTAACAATCTTCCTCCAACCTGGGGCCTTCCCTTGGCGCCTCTTATATAGTATCCCTGTGGAGTTATGAAGGAACAGAGCAGGGCTGGCTCCTTTTGCTTACACCCACCTTCTTGTGTATGGCCCCCCGCAGGACCTGCCTCTGGGAGGGTCAGAGTGTGGCTCAGCCCTCCCTTGAGCTAATTGGCCCAGACCGCCTGTGGGTTGGGTTTGGGTTAGCCAATAGGAATGCGGAACCCCTGACCCAGAAAAAATATAAACTCTGCCTTTTGCCCACCAAACTTCCATGCCAATTCTGGCCAGGTGATAGGCTAGTTCAGTTACTAAGCAACTTTCTGTGTGTTACAATCTCATTGGCCACTGGCCCCTCTAAAACTGTTGCACTTTTTGAAACTCACTCTCTTTCGCTATACCATGCCACTGCGTTGGTGAGTGTGGGAGACTGAGCTCAAGCTAGCTTGAATAAAGGGCTCTTTTGCTTTTGCATCAGACTTGGCTCCCTGGTGGTATTTGGGGGTCTCAAAATCTGGGTATAACAGTTAATCCAAACCCCCTCTTGGTTTGAATTGACCAATCTTGTCTTAGCTTTGAAATCTCAAAGCTCTCCACCTATAGATGCTAATAAAGGCCTGTGGCCCATGACCTGCTGCTCTCTCTGCCTGCCCCCTGCCTTTACCTTCCCTTTTGGCCCTCGAAGAGTGCCATGCACTTCCTTAGGACATACAATTAATAAACATCTTTATTTACCTCCATTGTGGTCTTTTGTTGATCCAAGCCTTACCATCTCACACCCCAGTACTCTTCTCAACAAATGGTTATTTAATGAAGTCACAACAGTACCTGATAACGTATTTGTACTAATTAACATAATTCACATATGACCTTACCAGGCTGTCTGGTACATTGTACAATTAAATAGGTGTTAACTGTTATTCTGTAATTCTGGTTAGCAGAATAATGAGACACAATATGGTAGTGAGTGGTACAGCTTTGGGATACAATAATTACTTTAAATAGTAAATATAGATATAATAGCCTTCGAAATTTAAAAAAAAAAAGTCTACATTTTCAAGTACTTAAGTACATGACCATATAATTGTTTTGTAATCTTCAAATGTTGTTCCCAGCATTTATATTCTATGTAAATAAGCTCATATGGGTCAGGATTAAGATGACAAGAAGGTGATTCTTGCGGCATTGTTTTACTAATTATTTTCAAGGGTCTTGTTCACAAAGTACATGGTTTACAAAGGATTCTTTTCTTAAATGATTAAATATTTTGTATGTGTTTACTAAACTTAAGACCAACACATTTTTTATTTTCTTCAGGTAAAAAAAATAGTAAAAACAAAAACAAGAAGGTTAAAAATTTAAGAATAACGGTGTGTATACTGGAAGTACATCACAGTAGGAGAGAGCCACATAAATCATCAGGATTGCCTGCTGACTTTTATTAAGTCTCAAAAATATGATAATTAGTAGGCACTTAAAAAAAATCATGCCATTCTCATTGTGTGATTATTTTTGTTCCTGTTCCATAACTATTATCTCTCTGCTCTTCAGCAAGTAAATCAAACCTTTGAGGTCTGACTTTGTAATCATTCTCTCTAGAACTTTATTAGATTCACTGTTTTGTGCCTGTCCTGAAAATGGTACTTTTTAAAAGTGATGTCTCCCACCTACTGAAGATCAAATGCAACAAAACTCTCTGACCTTTGAAAATGTGGGTGTAATAGTCAGATCGAAGGACAGAAATCAAACAACAGATGGATGAAATAACTATTTTTTTTTATGACAAGCGTTGATCTTTTCTGAAGCTGTAAATTCCCAGAAAAGTTTTTCTTGATTTCCAAGGTCATTAACAACAGAATAGAGATAAAATCAGACTAACTCTATCTGCCATTTTGAGTAAAGATTTATCATGAGTCTGATAGCTCAGCTTTATGTCAGATATGTGACTTTGGGAGAACTTTTCTTTCCTCTCTAGGAAGTGTGTCTTTTTGGCTTGATAATTTTTTTTAAAGATTTATATTTCTAGGATTATATTTTTAGGAAATGGCTTATAGCAAGGGTTCCAGGAGTGCATTACATCCTTTTGGATACCAGAGTCTTGTTGGAGAAGGGGAAACAATGGCACATAGTGGGAAGAAAAAGATTGATCAGTAAGCATGCAGAGATTAGTCTGTGCCTCCTACTCCTCATATCTTATAAATTGATTTTATAGCCTATGCATGTTATTTTTTCAAAGCATTTATAACTCCCTTGCATGAGCAGAAATGTGTGAAGGATGTTCTTATATGACTCAGAATTGACTTTGTAAAGATGATGATAAATGATTCCCTACTATGCCTACCCTCTCCCTTGAATTCAAGTGTTCATGGGGCAGGACATGATTCAGGGTACATGGAGGTGACTGCGGAGATCTGGGTCATTAGTATGTATTGTGAGGAGGGCCTGCCAGGTAGTGCTGAGGTCAAATAAAAAAATGATGATAGTAGGGAAAGAGAAACTGATGTGGTTTTCATAAGCTTAAGTACAGAACAAGAAGGCTGTTGAAAACCTAAAACAAGATGAAACCCAGGGATTGCATGTAAGTTTGGGTCACAGCTATAAGCTCTTAGCTGTATTACTGCTTGAAGGGGTAAAGTGGTTAGATAATTGCAAACAGTAATTTTCTGCTATAAAGTTCTCCTATATTTATCTATAAAATATTTGCAGCTATAAAGAGCATTGCCTGAGAGGTACCTTTGGTTTCCCAGAGGCCCTAATTTAAAGAAAATGCTCTAACTTATCCAATCATTTTTAACTCTATTTTTCTTTTTACCTTTTTGCTTACTTTTAAAATCATTTTATTGTTTTTATTTTTTATGACCTTAAAGCAGCACAGAGTAACTATTCTTTTGGCAAAGCACCAGACTTGGAGGCAAAAGGGGTGATAAGAAACAAGTACTATCAAGCTCCAGGTATTTGACATTGAGAAAGTTAATTCATTTCCATTAATTTGTATAAAATGAACATTATAATAATTTATTTACAATAATATATATTAAAAGTTGCTATTATGTTTACTAGTGCATAGTTGTTATTCAAGATGTTAGGAGAAACCTTAAATACAAGCAGCTTTGATTGTATGAAACAAGGTATTAGTTGGGTGAGAAGAAGGTATACTGTTGCAGCCAAGAACAAGAGAAGACAAAGATGGCCAGAGACCAAGGATGTGACAGAAGCAAGTGGGAATGTGTTTGTCTTATAAAGAGTACATTACAACTTCCAAAGTCATACATTCTGTCCTCTATTTCCTTCAGTTTGACCTTGGACCACATTTGTCCCCTGGAGTGATCCTGAATAATGGAGTCATGTCATCTCTTGGTAAAATGAAGTGCCAGTCTTTGACTTCATGGTGAAAATTTCCTGTATGATAATCTAATAATCTTAGTTGAGAAAAAAATAGAATCCAATTTCCATCTCTGCACTGACCTTCAGGGTGTTCATTAAGAGTTATATATATTGTTTTGGAGAGTTGACAATAAATTAGGAGATAAGAGGAAGATACAATAGTTAAAGAGAAAATAATAAATGAGGAATAAAGTAATTTCATTCTATGGTTAAATCCACCATATATCCTTCAAACACTAATTTAAAAAAGTCATAGATTTACCATGCCTGATGAAACAGTATAATTAAAGTTCCTATGCTCGTATTAGGTGAGTTAAGATTGGGAAATTTTGTGACATGACATCACCTAATATTAATTAGAGAGAAAAAAAGTATAATCAATCCTTTGTCATTGTGGATTTATTTATAATAAATCTTTTGGAAAACTCATTTCAGTTTACCTACAATCTTAATTAATAGTGAACAAGCATATTTTTAAGATGTGTTGTTGGAATAATTTACTCTATTCCAATGACATTGGATATTTTAAGATATCTGAACTCAGAACATTCACAAGAAACTATGATTTTAATCATTTAAGACTTATATAATGATGTCTAGCATTCAGTAGAGCTATTTCTATCATTGTAAATACAGATAATAGGGCCCTTTCCTGAAGAGTTAATGATAGTGAAGACATATAGAAAGTTCTAAAGAAGAAATAATGGAGAAAAATTTTGTTTAAAAAATATATATGAATAGACAGAAAAGATATGGAACAAGGAACACCAGTGCTAAAAACTCAAATATGAACAGAATTTTATAAATTTTAGAGGGCAGATCCTAGAAGCAGAAAAGGAAATTTCAGCAAATATAAAGATGGATTTGAGGAGACACGGAACATGAAAATCTACTCAATTAATCCTTGTCTATAAAGAACTATTTCACTGTTTTGTTAACTTGATAATTTTACTTATACTTTGCAAGGTCTATGCAAGGAATTTATAAATGGTCTATCTATTAGATTATGTGGTGTATAACAGTGCATCACCAAATGATATCATCATGAAAAAAAATAAAATTATCAAATATTTTAAAATAGAATAAGCATTGACTAGCTCTAGTAATTAATATATGTACACAATTAACAGATTCCATGAAATAAAGGTTTGGAGAGCTAATGTCTAGTCGCACATTGAAAAGTTGGTAAATATATTGACAGCAGGTCACTTTTGTATTCCACATCCTACTGGAAATACTGTGTGAGGGGAGAGAAGAGGAAAAAGAAGAAAATATTAATGCTTCTTTGGGTAGTCATGAAGCAAAGTGCTTTCAGACAAGCGCCAATATTGCTCTGGCTTCATTGTTACAAGCAGAGAGCAATTGATACCCCTGAGAAAACTTGTAGATGGAATTAATGAAACTGATCTTTAGGCTCATAAATCTTAGTAGACATGGCATGGAGTATATTAGTCAGAGAATATGACATGACCATTCACCCTATTCATTCCATGGATGGCTTTCCAGTCTTTTATGCACTTTAATCACCTTATCTCAATATATGATTATTTGTTATAGATGTAGCTTCTATGGAGAATATTTCATTTCTTTGTTAAATTTTTACAGTTTTATTAGTTTTTTAAAAAAATATTTTATTTATTCGACAGAGAAAGACCCAGCCAGAGAGGGAACACAAGCAGGGGGAGTGGGAGAGGGAGAAACAGTCTTCCCATAGAGCAGAAAGCCCGATTCAGGGCTTGATTCCAGGACCCTGGGATCATGACCTGAGCCGAAGGCAGATGCTTAACAACTGAGCCACCCAGGTGCCCCTACTTTTATGAGTTCTTATCTAAGCACATAGAACTATGTAAAAGCCAACCCAATCGACTATTTAATTACTAAAAAAATCCACAAATTAAGGGAAAATAAGATTTGAAGAAATCACTGTATAAGTTGTGCGTGTTTGTATGTAGAGGACCACAGAAAAGGAGGGTTTCTTTATTTTTTCTACATTCCACCCTTTTTCCTCCATAATGTCAACAGTTTACAGGTATACTGATAATTGTCTTTGATTAAAGTACTTAAATTAATGTAAAATAAAATTTCCTTTGAAACTTTGATGTAATAAACAGCCTACTTTATTCTTCAGAGAGGTTTTATAACTATTTGTAGATAGCAAACAATGATACTCTCTTATTTTCAGTAACCAGTGAAGGCCAATGATTAGCTTTGAACTAGAATTTAAATTCACTCAATTCTAATACTGTGCCAAAGGACATTTATTTAACTGGCTTATGAGGTCATAGACTAATGAATGATAAACAGCTTATATCAGAACTCAGAGCCAGACTCAGAACTCAGAACCAGACCATAAGAAATGTGTTTTAATCGACCCTTAGTTATATTAATTAAAGGCTAATACATTCTTTAAATTTCTTTTTTTTTTTTTTTTACAAATATGTTTATTTTATTTTTTCAGTGTTACAAGATTGATTGTTCTGGTGGTAAGTATTGAGAAGGGTACATATTGCATGGAACACTGGGTGTGGTGCATTCTTTAAATTTCTTGATTGTAATACTGCTTATCATTTGGTATCATAGTTATGGAGTTTCTCTCAATATCTGAATACTGCGTTTTGTAATATTTAGGTAGCAATGTTCAAACCTTAAATTGCAAGTGGTAACTGATAGGCGGTGCAGAAGACTCAATGAAATCATCACCATTCAAAAACTATGATCCCTTGTTAAAAAAAAAAAAAAAAAATCCGCCAATGAACTTATTCATTCAATGCCAGACCAAAATGTTTGTAGAGTAAATTTCCTGACTTTCTGATGAACAATCCTCTTTTTTTTTTTTAATTGCTAAAAAAGATTTTATTTATTTATTTGACAGAAGAGACCACAAGTAGGCAGAGAGGCAGGCGGGGGAGAGGGGGAAGCAGACTCCCCACTGAGCAGAGAGCCGGATGCTGGGCTTGATCTAGGACCCTGAGATCATGACCTGAGCCCAAGGCAGAGGCTTTAACCCACTGAGGCACCGAGGCACCCCCAAACAACCATCTTCTTAATAAGAACAATGTACCAGGTATCTAAGAGGGGGTAAAATTTCAAATTAATTTAATAAAGAAGTTTAAGGAGTGCCTGCATGGCTCACTCAGTAAAGCATCACACTCCTGGTTTCAGCTCAGGTTGTCATCTTAGCATTGTGAGATTGAGACTGGCATCAGGCTCCAAGCTCAGTAGGAAGTCTGCTTTAGATTCTCTCTCTCCTTCTGCCCACCCACCCAAATAAATAAATAGATCTAAAACAAATAAATAAACAAAAACCAGAAGTTTTATATAACATATAAATCTAAAACTATAGGCTAGTTGTGTTTATCAAGTTGCAAAAATTTACAAAATATATGCTAATATCATAGTAACCCATACAAGACAAAATGCTGGTTAATAACAATAAAGTCAGTATAAGACATAAACAGCAGCTTGAACATGCTAACAAACAATCAAAGGCAGATGGGCATGGAAGAAGATTCATCTTAGAAAGAAAAGAATGATATACATTGATTAAGATCTATGTGAATAAGCTTTTTCTCCTGAATGTTTTGTCTAGCCTTAATATGAATGATTGAAGCTTCTGATTTTAGTAATTAGAAAAAGAAGACCAAATTAATCCCAAATAAGTTGAAGGAAAGAAGTAATAAAGATAAGAGCATAAATCAATGGAATAAAAAACAGAAATTAGAGTAAGTTGAAAATGCCCAAAAAGGGTCCTTTAAGCAAAAATTAATTATGAAATTAAGACTGAAAGAGAGACAGAGGCAAACATCACCAAGAACATGAAAGAAAGAGGGAGGGACATCACAGACTCTGTGCAAATTAGCAGATAAAGAATTATTACTAACAAATCACTTGAGGCAAAGTTTACAACTTAGAGAAACAGACAAGGTTTTGGGTGGGTGGAAGCAATGGTTAAAGGCAAAGATTTTATAAAGAACAAGTGATAAAACACAGGGCAAATCAAAAGCAGTAACACTGATAACATGAACGAAACTAACAAAGTAAATTTGTTTTTTTGAAAATACTATGAAGGGGGGTGCCTGGGTGGCTAAGTGGATTAAAGCCTCTGCCTTTGGCTCAGGTCATGATCTCGGGGTCCTGGGATCGAGCCCCGCATTGGGCTTTCTGCTCTGAGGGAGCCTGCTTCCCCCTCTCTCTCTGCCTACTTGTGATCTCTCTCTCTCTGTTAAATAAATAAAGAAAATATTAAAAAAAAATATTATGAAGGACACATCTCTATCAAGACTGATGGAACAACAAAACAGCAAAAAAGATGCAAATAAATACTAAATGTTAAAAAAGGAAATATTTGTATATGCAAGACATAGTTTAAAATAAAAAAACCAATTACTATACATCAAAATATTTTAAAATCTATGAAATAACCACATATTTGGAAACCATAAAATGCCGAATTTTTGGAAGAAACAGTTAAAAAAAGCATTTTATAAACAAAGATCCATGTAGTATTTATGTTTAGAAAGTTAAAATATTTATTTGATAAAAGTTCATTAGGGGTACCTGGGTGGCTCAGTCAGTTAAGTCTGACTCTTGGATTTAGGCTCAGGTCATGATCTTAAGGTCATGAGATCTAGCCTCACATCAAGCTCCTCACTCAGTGGGGAGACTGAGATTTTCTCTCTCCCTCTGCCACCCCTTTCACTCTCTCTCTTTAACTATCTCTCTCAAATAAATAAATCTTTTAAAGAAAAGTTTGTTAAAAGTGCCTGCTAGAGTGAAATAGTAAACTTATGTCAAAGCTAAAATCTTCTGATTTTCATTGTTTGCCTTTAATATTTTGCTATTGTTTTGCTTAACAACCAAAACAGGCAGGCAACACATTAAAAAAATGTATAGAACGATAATTCTGAGTTAAGTTACTCCTAAATTAATAATAACAATGAATATAACTTTGAAATATCAGTATCTCCTACACCACCAATTTTTATGAATTTTTATGATTTTATAAAATACAAATTTTAAACAAAACTTAAATAAGCATCTATACAATGGAATATTATGCCTCCATCAGAAAGGATGAATATCCAACTTTTGTATCAACATGGACAGGACTAGAAGAGATTATGCGGAGTGAAATAAGTCAAGCGGAGAGAGGCAATTATCTTATGGTCTCTCTTATGGAGTATAAAGAAAATCATGGAGGGCATCGTGAGAAGGAAGGGAAGGGCGAATGGGGGGAAATCGGAGGGGGTGATGAACCAGGAGAGACTGTGGACTCTGAGAAACAAACTGAGGGTTTTGGAGGGGAGGGTGTGGGGGGGTGGGTTAGCCTGGTGGTGGGTATCGAGAGGGGCACGTACTGCATGGAGCACTGGGTGTGGTGCATGAACAATCAATCTTGTAACACTGAAAAATTAAAATAAACAAATTTGGGGAGAAAAAAAACTTAAATAAGCATAAACATGGTTTTATCATAAGGAATTTTTCTGCTAGAGGGTCCTCCACTCTCTTCTTTAAAGGTAAACATATAAGAAAATCTGACACGTTAGATAAAATAATAGAGTTGAGTTTGGGTAACTTGCGATCCTCACTAATTCATTCACTAATCAAGTCTCTTTACTTAATGCAAAAGCTTATTAATTTATTTTCCTTATTCACCTGCCAAGGCATTTATAAACCAGAGCCTGGAAATCACTTTTTTAGTTACAAGATCATTGTTTTATATTTCTTACTTAACTAAATAATTTTCTTTAAACCCATTAAAATATCAATAGATGATGCATAAATTATTGATAAGTTATAAAAATAGGCAATATGGTTTAAGAGTAAGATACCCCTCAGGCACTAGACCTTTTGGGTTTTCCCTAACCCTATTACATTCCAGATGCAATCACTTTCTAGAATTTTATTCTAATCACTCTCCTGCTTCTTTCTCCCTGTGTCTTTGATTCTCTCTCTCTCTCTCTCTATATATATATACACACACACATTTTACTTATATATGTACATGTGTGGATATATATATATATATATATAAGTCATTTAATTTCTAATATAAAAGTGATATGTTATATTTTAAAAAATTATTTTGATGAATTATGCTGCATTTTCATCTATGAGTTTAAATTTCTCATCAAGGGATTTAATAATATAACTTTAGAACATAGTTGTTAAATTTTGTTCCAAGATACTTACCTTTCTGTTGTTGTAGTAAGTTGTGTTTTAAAAATCACAGTTTCTATTTTTGACTCTGTATATAAATGAATTGATATTTGTGTTATGATATTGAACTCAACACACTAGCTAAACTCTCTTATCATTTCTAGAAAATTTCTGCAGATAGTCTTGTGGTTTCTATTATGAAATAAACTCCATTAGGTATAAGGAAAGTTCAACTTCATCTTTTCCAATTTAAATTTTTTCTTCCTCTCTATCCTCCCTTTTTCCCTTCCTCCTTCTGCAGCAAAAGCTTAACTGCTAAGGTATTATCTTCTATACACTCTGTATTTTATCTTTTTTTTAAGATTTTTTTACTTATTTATTTGACACAGAGAGAGAGAGATCACAAGTAGTCAGAGAGGCAGGCAGAGGGAAGGGGGAAGCAGGCTCTCTGCCGAACAGAAAGCCCAATGCAGGGCTGGATCCCAGGATTCTGAGATCATGACCTCAGCTGAATGCAGAGGCTTTAAACCACTGAGCCGCCCAGGCACCCCAATACGCTCTGTATTTTAGAATTAATATATTTCTCTGGTCCTTCTCGGTCTTACACAAAATTATAAAATTATCTGGCTTATTACCTAGACTGGCTGTTTTTTTATGGGGAGCAAGTGAGTATAGATAGATAGGTAGATACATAGAAAGGTAGATACTGTGAACTCCATAAAGTACCAAATAAAAGTGACCTATAATTTAAATTTTAAAAATGCACAGTACCTGATTTTCTAGACTTCAGTATTTGATGTTTAATTCAGGTATATATCTCATTTTATTGTATTCTGCTTTATTGCACTTTACAGATACATTTTTTATGTATTAAATGTTTGTGGCAACTCCACATTTGAACAAGCTTATTGATGTGATTTTTTCAAAAGCATTTGCTCACTTCATGTCTCTGTCTTATATTGGTAATTTTTCCAACATTTAAACTTTTCCATTATTATTATATTTGTTTTGGCGATCTATTATTAGTGTTCCTAATTTTACTCTTGTAATTCTTTAGGGGCACCACAAATTGTGACCACAGATTATGGCAAACTTAAACCATAGTGTGTGTGTTCTAGCTGCTCTATTGATGAGCCCTTCTCCCATCTCTCTCCTTGGGCCCCCCTATTTCCTGAGATAGATACAACAATATTGAAATTGGGCCAATTAAGAACTCTACCACAAACTTTAAATATTTAAGTGAAATGAAGATTTGCACATCTCTCACTTTTTTCATTTTTTTATTATATATATTTTTTACATCTCTCACTTTAAAGCAAAGCTAGAAATGATTAAGCCTAATGAGGAAGACAAATGGAACACTGAAATAGGCCAGGTGATTTTTATTTGTACTTCCCTATTGCCAAGTGATGTTGAACATTTTTTCATGTGGCTTGGCCATTTATATGTCTTCTTTGGAAAACTGTCTATTTATGTCTTCTGCCCTTTTCTTGACTGGACTGTTTGTTTTTTGGTTGTTGAATTTGAGAAGTTCTTTATAGGTCTTGGATACCAGCCCTTTATCAGATATGTCATTTGCAAAAATCTTCTAGCATTCTATAGGTTGCCTTTTAGTTTTGTTGACTACTTCCTTCCAGCTAAAATAATTAATGAAGATGGCTACACTAAACAACAGATTTTTAATATAAACAAAACAAGCTTCTATTGGAAGATGCCATCTAGGACTTTCATTGCTAGTGAGCTTCAAAGAACAGGTTGACCCTCTTATTAGGGAGTAATGCATCTAGTGACTTTACCTCTTATTAGGGAATAATGCATCTAGTGACTTTAAGTTGAGGCTAATGCTCATTTATCATTCTGAAAACCCTAGGGCCCAAGGGATTATGCTCAATCTACTATGCCTGTATTCCATAAATAAACCAGAAAGGCCTGAATTACAGGACATCTGTTTACAATGTCATGGTCTGACGACTATTTTAAGTCCATTTTTGACACCCACTGATCATTAAAAAAAAAAAATCCCTTTAACATTATTATTGCCCACTAACAACAATCCACTGGGTCACCCAAGAAGTCTAAAGGGGATGTACAGTGAAATTTATGTTATTTTCAAGCCTGCTAAAACAACATCCATTCTGCAGCTCACAGATCAAGGAGTAATGTTGATGTTTCATCTTATTATTAAAGAAATCCATTTTTTAAAGATCTAGATGCCATAGATAGTAATTCCTCTAATGGATAAGGGCAAAATAAATTTTAAAACTTCTGGAAAGTATTTACCATTCTAAATGTCATTAAGAGCATTTGTGATTCATGGGAAGAGGTCAAAAGGTAAACATTAACAGAAGTTTGAAAGAAGTTGATTCCAACCCCAATGAATGGCTGAGGAGAGCAAGACTTCAGTGATAGAAGGTATTGCTGATGTGGTGGAAATAGCAAGAAAACTAGAATTAGAAGTGAGGCCTGATGGCATTACTGAATTGCTATGTTATCCTGATAAAATCTGAATGGATGAGGAATTTCTTAAGGATGTGCAAAGAAAGTGGTTTCTTGAGAGGAAAACTACTCCTGGTGAGGATGCTATAAGGATTGACAATAAAGGATTTAGAATGTTATATAACCTTAGTTGATAAATCAGTGGCAGGGCTTGGGAGAATTGTCTCTAATTTTGATATAAGTTCTATTGTGGATAAAATGCTGTCAAACAGCCTCACATTCTACAGAGAAATTGTTTATGAAAGGAAGAGTCAAACAATGTGGCAAATGTCATTGTTTTAATTTAAGAAATTGCCACTGCCACCCAAACTTCAGCAACCACCAGTCAACAGCTTGATCAGTCAACAGCTACCAACATCCAGACAAGATCTTCCAGCAGCAAAAAGATTACAACTTGCTAAAAATTTAGTGATAGACATTCTTTAGCCATAAAGTATTTTTAAATTGAGGCACATACATTATTTTTTTCAGAGATAATGATATTGAACATGTAATAGAGTATAGTATAGTGTAAACATAACTTTCATGGAAATTATGGGAAAACAAAAAATTTCATCTGACTCACTTTATTGCAATATTTACTTTATTGCTGTGGTCTGGAGCTAAACCCACAATTTCTCTGAGGTATACCTGTATATGTTTAAGTAATTATATGAGACAGTCACTTAGTTAAGCTAATCTCATGGTTACTTTAAAAAAATTACAAACGCATTTCAGATTCTTCCACCTTTTTTTTTTCTTATTAAGTTTTGGTCTAATCTTTCTATAACCTATCAAACAATTTGGCTAGAGTTTTTAATTTTTATTTTTATTCCAGTTAGGATACAGCGTTATGTTAGTTTCAGGTGTACAATATAGTGATTCAACACTTCCATGCCAGTGCTCATGATAGGTGCCTCCTTAATTCCCATCACCTATTTAACACATTCTCCCCCTCACCTGTGGTAACCATCAGTTTGTTCTCTATACTTAAGAGTCTGTTTTAAACTTCTATTTTGTACATATTTCCTTTGTATATGTTACCAATATATTATGTTACCAATACATTATATGGTTGTGCATTTTATTAAATAAACATAAAAATTTTCAAGAGTATATGATTTTTTGGATTTTAAACGATCATACTTTCTTTTTTTATCATCATACTTTCTTGGGAACATCATTCTCTTCACTGCTCTAGTCTCAGAACTGTAACATAGTATGTGCTCCATAAACATTTCTTGACTCTTTGAACAGAAATTCCTTTTTCATGTTTAGATATTTATTCCTTAAAATCAAGATTTCAAATCAAGAAAACTACTAACAAAAACTTACCACAAAAGATATTCAACTTTGACTCATTAGGACAGCATCTGAAAAAAAAAATCAATATCACTCAAAACAATATGCTTATTATGATGTAGTTAATTGTGAGATAATGTAGAGAGTTGTGAGAAAATACAAATCATTAATTCATAAGAATTTATTGGTGGCTTTTAAACTAGTGAAAAGTTCAAGTGCAGATGTACGTGTTTGAAAGAACTCCATCCAAGGCAAAGGGACATTAAGAAAGCCCTGTAGGAGACAGTTTTAGTTGTTGTAACACCGAAACAAGTATTTTACAGTTCTAGAGTGCTTTGAGTCCATTTACCTGTTTCCCACACTCACACTCCTTTGTCTGGCAAACATTGAATATGTGAATCACTGACCTAGTCACTACAAGCACAAAAATGAAAGGAGTTTGCACCCTTAAGGATATAAAAATGCTGTGGAGGGAACAGATTATGTACAGATAATTATAAAATAAGTTATAAATAACTATAAGAGAATTGTGCTAAGTATGTTGGGGAAAATAAATTTATAAAGTATTTGCAACAATGGATAATAATATAGGTGTAGAACAAATAAGATGAAAAGCACATTAAACTGTCAAATAAGGGAAATTAAAACAAATGAGTATATATATATTTTGAGAGAGAAATTATTGAAATTATTGAATGTGACTATATGTCAATCATTGTTCTAATTGCTCTTCTTGTATCAATTATTTTAATCCTCAATAAAGAAGGTACTACTTTATGCCCTTATATGGATGAGTGAACTAAGGCACAGAGTAGTTAAGGATAATGTGGGTCACACAGCTTGTAATAGGGACAGTTTGGATTTCATTTTATACTGATCTATTCCAAAGGTGGAGACTTCATCCTTACTCTATACTCTTTCTCAGCAGAAAACACTTCATGCATGTCCATCACCTTTAAATTTGTGCAAGGAGAATCAGATCAGAGGAAATAGGCCTGCATGATATCCAGGACATCAACATTTGCACGGGCCAGAGAGAAAATTTAAATGAATGGTATGTACTGTCATGTGCTGGAAAACAAAAGAGCATTCTCAAAAGGAAAGCCACTCTTCCAAGCGAGCCTAGTATTTTGTATATAAACCAGGCCCAGTGTTACCAGATCTCGTGGTTTGAGAAATTAAATGGTAATATGGGATTATTTATGGAATATAGTTATTTTTATGTTAGTATATAGAGGGTATTAACTATCTTCCAGAGACTTCCATTGTAATAAAGTTTACCAAGGTACATTAGCTACTCAGTTATGCCAGAAAACTCACCATAAAACTATTCTTCTCTCTCGTAGTTAAATTGGCAAGCCAAGAGTATTGTAATAGGAATGTAAGGGGAAATGTGGTAGCTATACTTTGGGTGAAGATAGCATAATGTATAAACTTGTCAAATCACTAAGTTGTATACCTAAAACTAATGCAATATTGTGTGTCAACTATATTAAAACAAAAACAAAAACAAAACAAAAAACATTGGCAAGCAGAGATACTGAATAATGCCATCTTGCCTGGAGAGTGAAAGAAAGAAAAAAAAATATATATTGAATATATGTTTGAACCACCCCCCCACACATATATATATTTCATAAAGGGTTTCATAAATGTGGACATTTCATATATATATATATAAAACCATATATTTTATATATATATAACCATATTATAGTTGGTTATATATATATATATATAAAACCGTAAATTGCTACATGTCTTGGAAAGGTCTTTTAATGAAACATCCAGAGTTGTCAGTGCTAATGGGTAATCCAATACTATACAGTGCCACTCTTCTCCCTATGGTTTAAATTTTCTCAATTCTATCCATACTTAGAATTCTGAAGTCACGTTATACTTCAATCTAATTTTCTAGGAATGCCAGGGAGCATTTGGAAGTTCCCAGTTTCTACAGTGAGTTGACAGCTTCCATAATGACAGCTTCAGGAGTGGGATTTTGGAGCCATGGATTGCTTTGGTCAAAGTTAATTTCAACTCAAGTCCATTCACATGTAGAGCTTGTTGTCTCTTGTCAAAGATATTTTCCTCAGCCATCAATTCATAAATATATGCTCTTAATATCTTCTGCTAAGTAGTTTTAATTTATGCCTCACATTTAGACTTTTCCGTAAGCATGGGTTTTGTTTTTGTGCAAGGTAGGAGACAGAAATCTATTTTAAACTTTTCCACAAGAATAGCCACATAGTTCAGTATTGTTCATTAACTAGGTCATCCATTCTGCTTTCCCCATGATTTCTAAATATCTCTTCTGTCATACAATGACTATATATATATATATATATATATATATATATATATTATTATTTATTATATATAACTATGTATAATATTTAATATATTCTAATATAATCACATTGTATAATATATGAATATATAAAATAAAAATATTTTATATAAAATAATGTGATTATTATATATAAATATCTAATATTTATTATAATATGATAATATAATATATATAATATCATATATATATATATGAGAATCTAATATGGAGCTCTGTTATTCTCTGTAAGCCAATCTCACTCCATCTTAATGAATACCACTTTAAGGGATAACATTCCTTCTAAATGCTGCTTTAGCTTTGTCCCACAATTTTTTAGATAAAGTTTATCTTTTAATTACTACCAGTTCTAAACATTTTGGAAATGTTATTATTTCTTCTACTTTAACCCTCTAGTTTTAAGAAGGAAAAGACTTTGTTTTTAAATTTCCAGACATTTGAAGATTTTTACCTTTTTACTTTATTATTTTGTTTTGCTATAGCTCTTCTAATGTTATTATACTATTATTGAAAATAGGTTTTGATAAAGTTTATTTTCATATCAAGGGCACTTATGAATGAAATGAGAGTACTATTAATAACCATGTCAGATAACAATCATATATTGGAATTATATAGCTATTTCCACTTGCTCGAGAACTTTTACTGAAAAGACTATTTTTGCTCCATTGTGTGCCTTTGCTCCTCTGTCAAAGATCAGTTGACTGTATTTATGTGGCTCTATTTCTGGGATCTCTCTGCTATTTCTTTGGTCTGGTTGTCTATCCTTTTGCTAATATCACATTTAATTACTGTCTTTTTATTATAGTAAGTCTTGAAATCAAGGAGTGTCAGTCTTCCAATTTTATTTTCTTTTGATATGATGTTGACTGTTCTGTATCTTTTGCCTTTCCATATAACTTTGAGGATCAACGTGTTAATTTCCACAAAATAAATTGCAGGGATTTTGACTGGGATTGTTGCATCTATAAATCAGGCATGGAAGAACTGACATTTTGACACCATTGAGTCTTCACATTCATGAATGTGGAATATCTCTCCACTCATCTAGGTTTTTTTCATTTCATTCATCTGAGATTTATAGTTTTCCTAATATAAATATCCTATATATAGCGTGACGTTCTGTCCAAATTATTTTATTATTTGCTAGTGTAAATGATATTATATTTTTTAATTTCAAATTCTTCATGTTCATTATTGTTATCTAGGAAAGTGATAGACTTTCCATATTAACCTTGGATCCTGCAAACTTGCTAAATTTGTTTATTGGTTCCAGGAATTTTTGTCAATTATTCTGAATTTTCCACATAGACAATCATGTCAACTGTGAACAAAGACGGTTTCATTTCTTTCTTTCCAACCAGTATACCTTTTATTTCGTTTTCTTGCTCCTCCCTTTTCTTTTCATTAGTGAAGACTTCCAATACTATGTTGAAATGTTATGAGAGGAGTTCCTTGCCTGTAGCCTATTTTATAAGAAAGCAATGATTTTCTCACCAATAAGTATATTAGCTGTAGTGCTTTCTTGCTTGCTTTTTTTCCTTTTATTCCTTTAATTGTGAATAGTCTTTGTTAAGTTGAGAAAATTCCTATTCCCAGTTTAGTGAGAGTTTTTATCATGAATGGGTGGTGTTGGATTTTATTAAATGTTTTTTCCATATTTATTGATATGATCATGTAACTTGTATTTTAGTTTGTTGATGTGATGGATTATATTAATTGAACAAATCTGGTTTATCTGGGACATGACCCTGTTAGTTGTGGTGTATTATTATTTTATATACTGTTACACATGTATAACAATACATATGTATTGTTAGATTTGCTTTGCTGACACTTTATTCAGGATTTTTGCATCTATGTTTATTCATGAAAGATATTGGTCAGTTGTTTTCTTGTATTGTCTTTGCCTGGTTTTCATGTTAGAGCAATGCCGTCATCATAGAATGTATTAGGAAGTATTCCCCCTGCACTCTCCTCCAAAACAAACTACAGAGAATTGGCATAATTTATTCCTTAAATATTTGGTAGTATTTGACATTAAACCCATCTGGGCCTTCTGTTTTTTGTTTTGGAAGGTTACTAATTATTGACCCAACTTATTTAACAGATATAGGCCAGCTCAGATCTTATATATATTATGGTGTGAGTTATGGCATATTGTGTCTTTCAAGTAATTGGTCCCTTTCATCTAGGCTACCAAATTTGTGGACATAGAGTTGATCATAGTATTCCTTTATTATAATTTTAAAATGGCCAAGGGACTGCAGTTACCTGCTTTTTTGTTTCTGATATTAGTAATTTGCATCCTCTCTTTTTCTGTCTCTCAGTCTAGCTACAGGATTATCCACTTTATTCATTTTCTTAAGGAGCCAGGTTCTGGTTTTATTTATTTATTTTTTATTGATTTTCCTTTGTTTATTTAACTTATTTTTGCTCTAAATTTTTCATTTATTTCCTTTTACTTTAAATTTAATTTCTTTCTTAATTTTTATTAATTTATTAATTTATTGATTTTATTTTTTAAGTTTTTATTAATATATAATGTATTATTTGCCTCAGGGTGCATGTCTGTGAATCATCAGGCTTACACATTTTACAGAACTTACCATAACACATACCCTCCCCAATATCCATAACCCAGCCACCCTATCCCTACCCTCCTACCTCCCAGCCGCCATAAGTTTGTTTTGTGAGTTTAGGAGTCTCTTATGGCTTGTCTCCTTCCCCATCCCATCTTGTTTCATTTCCCTTCCCCACCCCCCCATGACCCCCCACCCTGCCTCTCAAATTATTCATATCAGAGAGATAATGTGATAATTGTCTTTCTCTGACCGACTTATTTCACTTAGCATAATACCCTCTAGTTCCAACCACGTCATTGCAAATGGCAAGATTTCGTTTCTCTTGATGGCTGCATAGTATTCCATTGCATATATATGCCACTCTTCTATATCCATTCATCTGTTGATGGACATCTAGGTTCTTTCCATAGTTTGGCTATTGTGGACATTGCTGCTATAAACATTTGGGTGCATGTGCCCCTTCAGATCACTACATTTGTATCTTTAGGGTAAATACCCAGTAGTGCAATTGCTGAGTCATAGGGTAACTCTATTTTCAACTTTTTGAGGAACCTCCATACTGTTTTCCAGAGTGGCTGCACCAGCTTGCATTCCCACCAAAGTGTAGGAGGGTTCCCCTTTCTCCACATCCTCAAAAATATTTGTCGTTTCCTGATTTGCTAATTTTAGCCACTCTGACTGGTGTGAGGTGGTATCTCACTGTGGTTCTGATTTGTATTTCTCTGATACTGAGTGATGTTGAGCACTTTTTCATGTGTCTTTTGGCCATTTGGATGTCCTTTTCGCAGAAATGTCTCTTCATATCATCTGCCCATTTCTTAATCAGATTATTTGTTCTTTGGGTGTTGAGTTTGAGAAATTCTTTATAGATTTTGGATACTAGCCTTTTATCTGATATGTCATTTGTGAATATCTTCTCCCATTCTGTCAGTTGTCTTTTGGTTTTGTTGACTGTTTCCCTTGTTGTGCAAAAGCTTTTAATCTTGATGAAGTCCCAGTGGCTCATTTTTGCCCTTGCTTCCCTTGCCTTTGGAGATGTTTCTAGGAAGAAGTTGCTGAGGCTGAGGTCAAAGAGGTTGCTGCCTGTGTTGTCCTCCAGGATTTTGATGGAGTCCTATCTCACATTGAGGTTTTTTTTTTATCCATTTTGAGTCTATTTTTGTGTGTGGTGTAAAGGAACAGTCCAGTTTCATTCTTCTGCACGTGGCTGTACCGTTTTCCCAACACCATTTGTTGAAGAGACTGTCTTTTTTCCATTTGATATTCTTTCCTATCTTGTTGAAGATTAGTTGACCACTGAGTTGGGGGTCCATTTCTGGGCTCTCTATTCTGTTCGATTCATTTATGTGTCTGCTTTTGTGCCAGTACCACAGTATCTTGTTGATTACAGCTTTGTAATAAAGCTTGAAGTTTGAAATTGTAATGCTGCCAACTTTGGTTTTCTTTTTCAACATTCCTCTGGCTATTTGTGGTCTTTTCTTGTTCCATATAAATCTTAGGATTATTTGTTGTATTTCTTAATAAATAAATTGATGAATTGAAATAAATTGATGGTATTTTGATAGGGATTGCATTAAATGTGTATGGTTTAGGTAGCATAGACATTTTCACAATATTTGTTCTTCCAATCCAAGAGCATGGAATGTTCTTCCTCTCTTCTCTCTCCTGTTGAGTTTGCAGGTTTTTAGAATGGTTTGATAACTATCTAGCTGTGATATTCAATTTTGAGACTCTAGGATCATTACCTGAGATGAAGGCATACACTTAATGACTGAGCCACCCAAGTGCCCCACAAAAATGGAAATTTTGATGATGATTTAGGTTTTTCTTCTTTCCTCTTCTATACATTCAATGGTATAAATTTCCTTCTAAGCACTGTTTTTGTTGCATTTTACAAATTTTGATAAGTTGTGTTTTCATTTTCATTTAGTTCAAATTATTTTCTAATTTATCTTGAGATGCCTTCTTTGACCCATATGTTCTTTAGAATTTTATTTTTTAGTTTCCATGTATTATGAGATTTTCAGTTATCTTTCCGTAATTTCTAGTTTAATTGCATTGATTTCTGAGAGCGGACATTGTATGATTTCCTCATCCTGGGAGCCAAGGAGATTTTTCTCCAATATTTAGTGCAGAAATTTGTTGACCTCTTGTTGGTAAATCTCAAATTTTGGGCCTCCTTTGTGAGTGGGTCCCCCTGCAGTTTTTAACTCTAGAGCTTTCCACATTGTAGCTCTGCCAATTGTTAACTGCAGTTCAGGTTTTCCTATCCTGGCATGGTTTCTGCCTGGTATTCTCTGCTCCAGTGAGCCATGACTTCATGCATTCACTTGTTTGTCTCGGTAATTTGGGGAGTAGCAATTGTCCTTTTATAGATGTAAAAACAATTGTTAATTTTTCAGCTTTTTAGTTGTTGGAATAGAGTGGTAACTTCCAGGTTACTTATTAATGTAATTGTAAACCAATATTCTCTCCTGCATTTTGTTCACTCTTTCCTTTGTTCCCTATTTTTTCAAATCCTCTCTGTGTGTGTTTTGTTAACTACTATTTCTAGATCATTTTTCTTCCACTTCCATTGTTTATTATTATTATTTTTTAATTTTCCTGCTTTCCCTTGAATATAGAGAATTGTTTTTTGTGGGTTGACATAATTCTATTTTCATTCTATTTGTGATTATCACTACTTTACTAATTAATCCTACTTATGTCCATTTTTCTCTATCCAATTTTAAATAACAATAGTTATACTTTCTTCTTAAGAGAGCAAGTATCTTAGTATTTGTCACCTATTTTATGCCCCACTTTATGCCCCACTAAACTAAACCTCTAGATGAGGTTTAGTTTAGAATGATTACATTCTTTTTTGCTTTGCTGTTTAGCAGAGTGCTTTTCTAACTTCTTTATTTTTTTTTTACTTACCATTTATTTTGACAAATCTTCCTGAATTGTTTTTCTACTAGATGGAGCTATTCCTCCAGGACATTTTTCAGGATACAAAATGTGCTTTAAGATTCTGGGTCTTTATATCATGGAATGTTTTTGCACTCAAAACTTTGTTTGTTTGTTTGTTTGTTTTTAAGTGTTATTTTAAAAAATAAAATAAATATTAATTTATTTTAGTTTTGTATCTGGTCACTGGTTGCATTGGTAAGTCGTTTTTTATCATCCTGACCATTTTTAAATGTAAAGTACAGTAGTATTAACTATATGCCCCTTGTGTAACAGATGCTGTTGGGAAGTCTTATGCCAATTTGGTTCTTATTACACTATAGAATGTTGGTCGTTTCTTTGAAATTTTTTCATGATTATCCTTAAATTTCATTGATGTGATGTTTCTTCTCAAATTTTTCTTTTACAATTCTGTGTACTCAGGGGTTTCCGGCTTTTCATCTTAATACAGTCATTTATTTTATAAAAAAAAATCCCTGAAGTTATTTTTTTCTCTCTGTCCTTGGGTGATTTCTACTATAAAAATATAAATATTTCTACCGTTACTTTTATGGCATAACATTCTTTTAAGTTTTCTCCTCTTTTAGCCTTCTTTATGACTCTTGGTTTAACATTTGGCCTGACTCTCCAGTTCATTTAATTCAAACTTTTTGTCACAGATTATCATTTATGCCATTTAAAGATTTGAACTTAAGTTCCACTTTTTTATTGTTAATGTTGATATTTTTTTGTGATTGTACTGCAAGGATGAAGGAGAGGCCATTTCCTTCTATATCTTAGTCCATTGCATTATACTGAACATTTATTTAGTCTCATCATTTAAAGGATGAATGCTTAGGTTTATTTTTTTATTGAGTTATAATTGACATAAAACATTATATTAATTTTAGCTATATAACATAATGATCTAATGTTTGTATATACTGCAAAATGATCACCACAATGTTTAGTTATCATCTGTCACCTTATGTAGTTACAAATCATTTTTCTTGTGTTGAGAACTTTCAAGATCTATTCTCTTAGCAACTTACAAATATGCAATACAATATTATTAATAGTCATCACAATGCACATTACATCCCCATGAGTTATTTATTTTGTTACTGGAAATTTGTACTTTCCTTTCTGCCCACCTTCACCCATTTTACCCACATGCTACACCACACTTCCCCTCTAGTAATGACCCATCTGTTCTCTATATCTCTCGACATGTTTTTTTGTTTTACTTGTTGTGTCTCTGAGCATCCACATATAAGTGAAATTGTACAGTATTCATTTTTCTCTCTCTGACATATCTCATTTAGCGTAATACCTTCAAGGTCCATTTATGTTGTCACAAATGGCAAGATTCCATTTTGGAGGGTGAGTAGTATTCTTGTATGTGTGTATATGAATGTGTGTTGTTTCTGCATGTTGACTATTGTGAATAATGCTATGAACATAGAGGTCCATATATTGTTTTTATTTTTATTTTTTTTAAGATTTTATTTATCTATTAGAGAGCGAGAGACTGAGAATGAGAGGAGAGAAGGTCAGAGGGAGAAGCAGACTTCCCGCAGAGCCGGGAGTCCGATATGGGACTCGATCCTAGGACTCCGGGATCATGACCCAAGCCGAAGGCAGTCACCTAACCAACTGAGCCACCCAGGTGCCCCTGTATATTGTTTTTAAATTAGTGTCTTTAATACCCAGAATTTGGAAGACTCAGTGAAATTTCTGGATCGTATGGTAATTATAGATTTTTAGCTCTTTCAGGGACCTTCAAACTATTTTCTGTACTGAATGTACCTATTTACATTCTAACCAACAGTGTACAAAGGGTCCCTTTTGTTCACTAACACTTGTTATTTTTTGTCTTTTTGATGATACCCATTCTAACAGATGTGAGGTACTATCTCATTATGGTTTTGATTTGAATTTCCCTGATGATTAGTGATGTTGAGCATCTTTTCATGTTCCTGTTGGCCATCTATATGACTTCTTTGGAAAAATGTCTATTCATATTCTTTTCTTATTTTTAATTCAATCTTTTGTTCCACTTTTTTTTTGCCATTGAGTTGTATGAGTATATATATATTATATATAATAATACATAAATAAATAATAAACATAAATGTATATTATATATGATATGTTATATTAATCCTTTTTAGATACATGATTTGCAAATATTTTCTCCCATTCACTTGGTTGTTTTTTTTTTTTTTTATTTTGTTGATGGTTTCCTTTGCTTTGTGGAAGTTTTTAGTTTGATGCAGTTCTAATTGTTTATTTTTGCTTTATTGCATTGGCTTTTGGGTTCAGATTCAAAAAATCTTTACCAACAATGATGTCAAGGAGTTTGGATTTATACTTAAGTGAGTCTCAGAATCTTTGGCTTTTGATAAAATATTTCCATTTATTTACATTTTTTAAAAAACATACACATATATATACTTCATTACTTAATTTTTTAAAGATTTTATTTATTTATTTGACAGAGAGAGAGATTACAAGTAAGCAGAGAGAGAGGGTTGGGGGGGAAGCAGGCTCCCTGCTGAGCAGAGAGCCCCATACGGGGCTCGATCCCAGGACCCTAAGATCATGACCTGGGCCGAAGGCAGAGGCTTAACCCACTGAACTACCCAGGTGCCCCTATTACTTTAATTTTTACAATTTTCTACATTTGAGTGTTGAAGGATCTCCCTTCCCTTCCCCACATCTTACTTTTTCTGGGTTGTCTGTGTTATTTTCTAATTTTCTTTTTCTCAGCTATATCCTAGCCTGGAAGTTTGGCAGTTCTACTATGATTTTCAATTTAGCTGGCATCTGCCATCTTCTCTTTAACTGCTATATACAAATTGATATTCTTTAGTAATAGATCTGCATTAAATAGTATTTATGTTTTCTATCAAACAACTTAATTGGCTACAACTGTTTTTCACCAACAGGAAAGAAAATGTTTAAATCCGTATTTCCCATTTTTCCTTATTTTTTCTTTGATATATTTAGACCTTTGTTAAATTGTCCCTTTTATAAGTGCATACTTTGTTCCAACAAAATTGCTAAACTATTATAAATTCCCTATCATAATATCATCTGCCACTTTTAGATAATCTACATGAGTATATACATACATACTTCTATTTCCTCTGCCCCTTTTATTTGTTTATCTTGAGATCACTCTTCAAGTTTATTTGACTTTTCATTTAGTTAGAATTGATGAGTAAGTATTTTTGCCATTTAGACAAAATTTATGTATTTTCTATTTTGGAAGTATAATTACAGAATTCTAGAGTGATGTTTTTCTTTCTGATTTTATGGCTTAAGTAAGCTGTATTTCTATTCAGAAGTTTCTGAAGTTTAATATATATCCTAGGTATTCAAAAATTTCACATGAAACTTTCTGTCTATAAATCTTCCCTGGGACTGGATGCCCTCCTTCAAAATGAAAAGAGAAGTCACAAAATGTTCTTTAATAATGTAGGTCATTTGTGATTTTTCTTCTTTTAGAAATTCTATTTTGTCACATTATTTCTTAGCATCAGCTATTCAAGTTCCCATCTTACCATCTATTCTCTTATTTTTCCCCATATCTGTGGGGGTTTGCCTCCACTGCGATATTTTTTTTTCCAGTCCAAATTCTAGAATACTAATTAGTTCCTCAACAGTAGCTATTGTTTCTATTTTAGTATATTTCATGTTACTAACATTTGGTAATAACTTTTATTGCTGGATAGTCTTTTTTGCATTTGTATGCAAATATACTCTAAATGGAAGTTTCCAAGAATTGTGCTTAATTTTGTTTTGTTTTTTGTTGAAGTTCTCTTTATTCTTGTCCACACTTTTTTTTTTTTTTTGGCAACTTGACTTGCTTTCCTCAGTTTACTATTTCTGCTTAATCTCAGCTATGTCTCCAGGTAAAACTACTGAAATACCTCAGAATGTGTCAAATGAACATTTAGTGGAAAACATGAAAGTTTTGGTTCTGATTGTTCTAAATTGAGAAAGTTGCATATCTAGGATCCATCACAACGTTTTTACTTTCTACTGAGGTCAGAAAGATGAACTATCTGCCTTTGGGCTTCTCTGGGCACAGGCTGGAGAGCAGTCCCCGAGCATCTACAGAGCCTGTGGGAAATCTATTCCTGATGCAATATTACTTTACAGGACACTAATAATGCCCATTTTTAATTACAATAGCTGTTCACGTGATCTTGGGATGGCTCAAACACGTTCTCCAATTTTCATCTTTCTTCTTTACTTTGTTGGTTGTGTCCATATTGATATGAAATCTATACATTCATTTTTGTTAACACTACCGAAATATATAAATAAAAGAAAATAAACACATCTTAGATATTTTTTCATTAAGCATTTGAAGGAAAATGTATTTTTTAAACTTATTTATTTATTTATTTATTTATTTATTTATTTATTTATTTATTTATCAGAGAGAGAGAGAGTGCACAAGCAGGGGAAGCAGCACTCAGAGGGAGAAGCGGACTCCCCACTGAGCAAGGAGTCTGATGTGAGACTCAATCCCAGAACCTTGGGATCATGCCCTGAGCCCAAGGATGACTCTTAACCAACTGAGACACCCAGGCTTCCCTGAAGAAAGAAAATTTAAAAGAATAGCTACCCTCCACTCGAATCACTATACCTCTGGGTTTGGGAAATAAAATTGTGATGTAGTCACATAGAACTTAATCTGTTTGCCAAATCAATTTGTTTAAAAATTGTATCATATTATTTACCACATGTTGAATACACATATACATTTACATATGTATATACATATATCTATCTAGTATGTATTTATTTATGGAAGATATATTTTTCTATATATACACATTTATATCTACCTTTTTATTAAGATGTAACTGCCATGTAACATTGTATTAATTTAAAGTGTACAACAGAATGATTTAATATATGTAGGCACTGTGAGATAATTACCTTGAAAGTTTCACTAACATCTATCACCACATGTATTTGCCATTTACTTTTTCTTGTGATGGGACGTTTCAAGATTTATTCCCACAGCAACTTTCAAATATACAATGTAGTATTGTTAACTGCAATCACCATGCTATACATTAAATCCCCAGGATTTATTTATCTTAAAAGTGGAAATTTGTAACCTTTGATCCCTTTTACCTATTTTTCCTATTCCCATCCCCTGCCTTTGGCAACAACTAATCTGTTCTATATATCTATGCATTTAATTGTTTAGATTCTACATAAAAGTTAAATTATACAGTGTTTGTCTTTGATTTATTTCACTTAGCATAATGCCTTCTAGGTCCATCCATGTTGTTGGAATGGCAGGATTTCTTTCTTTAATATATGCATATATATCTGTATATGTATTTATGTATATTATCATATATTATATAGTATATATTATGTTTATATTTTATAGAATATACATTTATATAGAATACATTTTTGTATATGTAATACATGTAGTATTTACTTTATCCATAAATTCATTGATGGATGCTTAGGTTGTCTTCATGTCTTGGCTATTGTAGATAATGCTCCAATGGACACAGGGATACAGATATTTTTTGACATAAAGATCTTCAGAGAAATACCTAGAAGTAGTGTTGCTGAGACATATGGTAGTTCTATTTTTGACTGTGTGAGAAAACTATATTCTATTTTCCATAATGGTTGTCTCTATTTACATTTCCACCAACATAAAGTTTCCCTTTTCTCCACATCCTCACAAACTTTTCTTATTTCTTGTCTTTTTGTTAATAGCCATTCTAACAGGTGTGAGGTGATAGCTCATTGTGGTTTTGATTTGGATGATCCATGTTATTGATGATGTTGAGCATATTTCCATATATCTATTTTCCCTCTGTGTGCCTTATTTGGAAAAAATGCTTATTCAGATCCTCTGACAATTTTTTTAATTTCTATTTATTTTTACTCTTTATTTCAATTCCAGTTAGTTAAAATACAATGTAATATAAGTTTCAGGTGTATAATTTAGTGACTCAACACTTCAGTACAGCACCTGGTGCTCATCACAAGTGCCTTTGTTAGTTCTCATCACCTATTTCACCCATCCTTTCACTCTTCCCTGGTAACTATCAATGTATTCTCTACAGTTAAGAGTCTGTTTCTTGGTTTGCCTCTCTCCCTCTTTTTTTCTTTTCTTTTTCTTTTTCCCTTTGCTCACTTGTTTTGTTTCTCAAATCATGGCTAAAATCAGCAATACAAGAAACAATTGCTATTGGTGAGTATGTGGAGTAAGAAGAATGCTCTTTCACTGTTGGTGGGAACACACATTGGTGCAGTCACCCCGGAAAACAGTCCTCAAAAAGCTAAAAATGGAATAACACTATGATTCAACAATTGTACTACTAGGTATTTACCCAAAGAATACAAATATAGTGATTCAAAGAGATATATGCATCCTGATGTTTATGACAGCATTATCTACAATGGTCAAAATATGGAAGTAACCCAAGTGTCCATTAATTGATGAATGGATAGAAGATGTGGTATATGTATATGTACACACACACACACACAATGGAATATTACTTATCCATAAAAGAATGAAATCTTGCCATTGCAAAAATTTGGATGGATCTAGAGAGATTATGTTAAGTGAATTAAGTCAGAGAAAGACAAATATCAAGTGATTCTTCTGACCACTTTTTAGTTGGATCTTTTTCTATACTATTGGGGGGTCTTAATACATTTTAGAGATTAATTATTTATCAAACATATAATTTGCAAATATTTTCTCTTTTTTAAAGATTTTTTTTTATTTTAGTGAGAGAGTAGGCAGAAGGACGGGGGAGAGAATATGTAGGTAGACTCCCTGCTGAGTGTGGAGCATGATGGAGGAGTCACTGCCATGACCCATGAGATGATGACTTGGGTTAAAACCAAGTGTCAGACATTTAACTGACAAAGCCACACAGGTGTCCCAATTTGCAAATATTTTCTATCATTGTGTAAGTTGCCTTTCCATATTGTTAATTATTTCCTTTACTATACAGAAGTATTTTTGCTTTGATGTAGTCCCACTTGTTAATTTCTTTATTTATTGTCTTTGCTTTTGTTATCAAACCTAGAGAATCATTTCTGAGACTTAGCTCAAGGAACTTACTACCTATATTTTCATCTTGGATTTTATGGCTTAGGTTTTACATTTAAGGTTTTACATTTAAGTCTTTAATCCATTTTGAGTTGATTTTTCTGCATAGTGTTAGATGGCTGTCTGGTTGCATTCTTTTGCATGTGGCTGTCCAGTTTTCACAGCACCATTTATTGAAAATATTCTCCTGTTCCCATTGTATATTGTTGGCCCTTTTAATCATAAATTAATGTATCATATATGTATGAGTTTAATTCTGGGCTCTCTAATCCATTCTATTGATTTATGTCTGTTTATACACTAATACATTACTGTTTTGCAATCATTATGGCTTTGTAATATAGTTTAAAATTAGGAAATGTAATGGCTCAAATTTTTTTTTTCTTTTCAAGTTTTCTTTGGTTATTTGGGGTCTTTTATGATTCCATGCAAAGACAGATTGCTTATTTCTGTGAAAAAATGCCATTGCAATTGTGATAAGGATTGTATTTAATCTGTATATTGCTTTGAGAAGTATGAAATTTTAACAATATTAATTGTTTTAACATGTGACTACAAATGTCTTTCCATTTATTTGTGTCTTCTTTAATTTCTTGCATCAATGTCTCATAGTTTTCACAGTATAGGTCTTTCACCTCCTGGATGAAATTTATTCCTAGTTAATTTTATTCTTTTTAATGAAATTATTAGTGATTTTTTTATGTTTGGGAGTTTGATTTGAAAATATTTCAACCTTTTGATTAATGTATACACAGTTTTATCTTTACAAACTTGAATGTTCAAATCTATTTACTCACATACCTTTGTTATTTCTCAATAGTGTTTTAAAGTTTTCTTCTTTGAGGACTTGAACAAGTTTTGGCTTTGTTTGGTTTTTTTTTTTTTTTTTTTGGCTTTGTTTGGTTTTTATTGTATCAATTTTTAAGTACTTGATACTATAAGACTACTTTAAATGTATATTTTAAAATTTCTAATTTTTGCATAAAATATTACTTTTGCATTGAGTTTTAATTCTACAACATTGTTAATTGTTGTAAATGTTAATAATTTAACTATGACATCTCTTGAGTTCTCTGTTCTTTACACATAATCATATCATATAAGAACTTAACATTTTTCTTTTCTTTTACAATCATTTCTCTTTTACTACTTTTTTTCCTGCATTAAGATATTGTCAGGCACCTGGGTGGCTCAGTGTGTTAAAGCCTCTGCCTTCAGCCCAGGTAATGATCTCAGAGTCCTGGGATCGAGCCCCGCATCGGGCTTTCTGCTCAGCAGGGAGCCTGCTTCTTCCCCCTCTCTCTCTGCCTGCCTTTCTGCCTACTTGCGATCTCTCTCTCTCTCTCTCTGTCGAATAAATAAAAAAAAAATCTTTAAAAAAAAAAAGATATTGCCTGGAGACTCTGAACCAATACTTAATAAAAGTGGTGAACTTCCTTGTTTTCCTCTCAATAAAATAGGAAAGTTTCAAGTTTCACCAATAATAATAATAATAATAATGTTCAATGTAGATCAAAGTTAAAATCTACATATCTTTTTAGATTAGGAAAGTCTCCTTCTGTCCCAAGTTTGCTTTTTAAAAATAAATGTATATTAAATGTTGTCAATATTTTCTACATGTTTTAAGGTTTTTTTAATATTCTATCGTGTTAATATAGTAAATTATATAAACTGAATCTGAATGATAGACCATTTTAATTTTCAACTTATCTTAATTACATTACCTTATGTAGTTATTGCTGCATTCATTTTGTTAATGTTTTCTTTAAGACTTTATTTTAATTTGAATACATGTGGTCTACAATTTGATTTTGTTAAAATGTCCTGTTCAGGTTTTGGATTAAGATTCTGCTGGCCTTATGGGTTAGAAATATGATTTATTGCTCAAATATCTGGTAAAAAAATCTATTGGTAATAACTTCTGTAAATGGAAATGTGAGGAAACAAATTAAAGAATTTTTTAGTAGGAATAAAAATACTCATGTTTTCTCTCTCATTCTACAACCATGCCATCTAAATACTCAGATTTATTTGCATAATTACATTCATAGTATTTTCTCACGATCTTTTTGATATTGGTGAGAATTTGTATTTTATCTCATTTTACTCTTGATTCCTTACTGGTTATTTTTTTGCCTTCTTAATTACAGAGATGGACTCACCTTTCCAAATATGACTGAATATGTGTGAAGTGTTGCTGTCTGGAGTTGATCCTCTATTGCACAGCCCAGCTGATGACAGTGATGGTCACAGGAAGCACCCATAAATATCTGACTGGACTTTTACCTTGGCTTGCTTGAGCAGCAAGTGGTAAGGACCAGGATATTTAAAGCCACTAGAAAAGCTTTAGGTGATAACAAAAAATAAATCTCACAACTTCCTTACATCTCAGATAATTGTTGTGAGCTCAATTGTCTAGAATTCTGGAGTTCATCAAGAATATAAAGCCTCAGAAGCCCAAGGTAGGAACCAACACAAACTTTTGTTGGCTTTATTCCCATTTGAATTTCACTCCCCTACCTCTGCAAGCCATCTCCCTAATATACTTTTACTTTTATTCATGACCTCTCTCCAAAGAAACCCAACTTAGAGCAATGTACAGCATTTTTCAACTTTTATCTATCATGGGGTTATGCTAGTAAGGACGTGCATATTTAGAACTGTAGAATCTCTGGATAAACTGAAAGACTTGATTTTTATAAGGTCACTCACTACACCTATTGTAAATCTTGCGCCTCAGAAAATTGTTGCTCTATGATGGATATAGGTTCATTAGGTATATTTGTTACCTAGTATCCTTTTCAAAATTTTTATATTTCAGTCTTCTGATAAATTTATTTTCAGATGTCTTTTTTAGCAACATACAATTATTTTATTTAAATTCAATTTCAACAATTTCCCTTTAATTATAGTATGTAGTCAGTATTAAATACTAATATACTTGCAATTTAAATATATAATTGTGTCTAGAAACATGCCTAGAAACACGACAGCCTTTTCTACAGTATTTTTTGTCCTTTTATCATTTTTTGAATATGTTATTTCCACTAAACAATTTTCTTTCTATAAGCTTAGAAAGTAGGCCCTTAGTTTTCTATTTTTTAATTGATTATTCTAAGAATTAAAGCATAAGACTTTGATAATGCCTTATCAACACCCAACATTGTCTAGAACATTTTTTTTAGGATTTTATTTTTTTTATTTACCTGACAGAGCACACAAGCAGGGGGAGCAGCAGAGGGAGAGAGAAAGAAGCAGGTATTCTACTGAGCAGGGAGCCCAATGTGGGGCTCAATCTCAGGCCCCAGGGATGTGAACTCAAGGCAAACTCTTAACCCATTGAGCCACCCAGGTGCCGCAAATCTAGTACATTTCTCCTCTTCACAGATAATGTAAAACCCTGAAAACATTTGATTTGGTTTAATTACTTCCAGATTTATGTAAATATAATTTTATCAATCACAGACATATTAAATTTCAGAAAGCAATATTATTATTATTATTATTGGTGGTGATGTTCTTTCTGTTATGTTCATTTAAATTTACCCACACATTTAGTATTTATTTATCTTTATTTCATGCTGCAGTTATGACCTTTGACCTGGGATTGTGTCTTCCAAAAGAAAGCTCTGTATATTGTCTTTAGTATGGTTCTGTTTGTTGTAAATTCCCATTTTGTTATCCTTCTATGTTTTAAGTTGTATTATCATGAAATACTTTTGCTGAATAACATGTAGGACATTAAAGTGGTAAGGATTTTGGTCGTTACCATTTTATTTTTGTCTTAGTCAAATATTGGTGTTTGAGAAGTAATATTTTGGTTAATTATTGTTTCTTTAAAGATAATCGTTTCTAACTGCTTTTAAGATTTTCTCTTTGGTATGTTTTCTCTAGTTTCACACTAATATTTTAGGTATTATATCTTTATACGTTTCTGTTTAGCATTTACTGGGCTGACGGATTTGGGAGAATTTTGTTTTTTATCTGTTATGGAAATTTTTCAGCCATTATATCTTCAAATATTACTAAGCTATTCTTTTTCTTTTTTGCTCTGTGGCTTCAATTTAACCTATATTAGACTTTCTTCTTATGCTTTCCCAGTTTTACTGAGATTTAATTAACATATTACATTGTGGCAGTATAAGTTGTTCAACATAATGATTTGATAGGGGTATGTATTGCAAAATGACTACCACAATAAATTCAGTTACCTTTCATTACCTCACATAGTTACAGTTTTTTTGTGTGATATGAACTTTTAACATCTACTTTCTTATAAACTTTAAAATACACAGTATCTTTTTGTTAACTGCAGTCACTATTGTACATTATATTCCCTGAACTTATTTAATTTATAACTGAAAGTTTAAACCCTTTGACCAGCTTCACCTATCACTACATCCCCCTCTCCAAGTTCTGTCAACCACCTATCTGTTCTCTGTTTCTATAAGTTGAATTTTTGTTTTTGTTTATTTTATTTTTATTCTAGCTATAAGCAAGATCATACAGTATTTGTCTTTCTCTGTCTGATTTACTTCACTTATTTATTATAAATGCATTTTTCTGATTTATAATAGGTTTCTAATTCTCTCTTGAATTGTAACTAAACAGTTAAAAATGTGACCATTAAGTTTTTAATTTTGGTTAATTTACATTTTTGGTTCTATAATATTGATTTTTAATTTCAAAATATAGTAGTGATTCCAGTTTCCTGATAGTATTACAATGGTTGTTAGATTCCTAAGAATACCTCCAAGAGCCCCACATCCTGGGATACTCATACTTCAAAATCCCTGGGATTGGGAACATGATGGATTTTCCTATGTGATTAAGTTATGTTACCCAGCACTGTTGACTCAAGAGAGAGAGATAATCCAAGTGGGCCTGACCAATCACATGTCTTTTATATCTGGATGTAGAAGTAATAGAAGTCATAAAATATGTGAAACATAATAGGGATTTAGCACTAGGGAAAAGAACCCAGGACAGGATTACGGGAGCTAAAAGTGGCATCTGGCTAACAACCAACAAAAGAAACAAAACCCTTGTACAAAGCAGCAATGAAATAAAGTCTTCCAGTGACATACATTAGTTTGGAAGAATATCTTAAGCTACGGATGAGAATGCAACCTGCCAATACTTTGATTACGGCCTCATGAGACCCTGAGCAAGGACACCAACTTTGGCTTCAGACCTACAAAAGTGTGAGATAACAAATGTTTGAAGTTTTGAAGTCTGTGATCATTCTGGGTTAGCAGAAAAAAAAAATTGCAGTTAGTAAATTTGGCTTTATCTCCTTGAAAATAATAAGCACATTTTTTGTTAGTTTATCATTTATGTCTAATCAATCTGGTTATTTCTTTTTTCAAGCTCAGGCCAAATAGAAACTCTAAGAGCAATTCTAAAGAAAGTTTGATTAGTTTCAAATAATAATCACAATGATATCATTGAGTATTATCAGCAATAATTAATTTCAGAATATAGTAGATCAAGCAACTTAATTTCTGTGCTAAAATAATTTAGAATCTATAAATTAATGTGAAGTGATCAAGTGACAATGAAAACATAAATAGAATAAAACAATACAGTTGAACTTAATGCATTCCAAAATAAAAAATATTCATGCATTTTTTGAGTAAATTAATATAAAAAAAGAAGAAAAAGCCCAGAAGGAAGAAATTATAAAGAATTATGAATAAGATTGTTAAACCAAAAATACAGGAACTTGAATTTTCAGCATAAAATTCTTATAGGACAAAGATTAAAGAGAGATAATCTAAGAACTATCTTTGATGCAAAGATAGGATAAATAAGTAGCTTTAAATATGAAGACATGGTGAAAAGATCTGACTTGGATACTAAAGTTGTTTGAGAGGGACAGAATGTGACTATGGAAGAATAATAATTTCCGAAGCTATCCATGTTCTAATTTCTGGGACCTATTTATATGCTATGATACATGGTGAAGGGAATTAATATTGCAATAGAATTGAATTTGTTAATTAGTCTAACTTAAGATAGAATGATAATACATCATTATACTCATGTATTCAAAGTGAAGGGTGAGCAAAAGAGGAGGAGATCAGAGAAATGGAATATGAGAAGGAATTGACTCATCTTTGCTAATTTTCAGGATAAATGGGGTGATGGGACAAACGATAAGTATGGCATCTAGAAGCTGGAAAAATCAAAGAAAGACAATGATATAGATTAGATAGATAAATAGAAGATAGATGATAGATAGATATAAATATAGATGATATAGATGTAGATATATATCTTTTTCTCTCAGAGATTACAGAAAGAAATGCATTACTGCCAATGTCCTGACCCTCTCTCAGATTCTTGGCAGTCTTAATAATCAGTAGCACTGTTAATAAGTTAATGGATTTTAGAGCTCCTCCAAAAGATCAAAATGTTTTCCAACTCTCTTGAAAAACCTTATTTTTCGAGCTTTGTCATTTTCTAACCTAACTCAGAGCTCACTCATGAGAAATGTGTTATTCCTAGAGCAATTAGTATGGATTTGGAGAGAAAATAAGTCAGATTCATACACAGGTATATGTCCAAGATATTGCAGGTTCAGTTCAAGACCACCATAATAAAGCAAATATCGCAATAAAGAGAGTGAAATGATTATTTTGGTTTCTCAGTGCATATAATGTTATATTAAATATAGTATAATGTTTATACCAAATTGGAGTCTATTAAGTGTGCAATAGCATTATGTCTCAAGAAAAAAGTACATATCTTAATTATAAGATACTTTATTGGTAAAAAATGGTAACCATCAACTGAGCTTTCAGCAAATTAAATATGTGGTAACTGATCACCATAACAAATATAAAAATGAAAAATTTGAAATATTGCAAAAATTGCCAAAATGTGACAGAGAAATGAAATGTGTAAATGCAGTTGGAAAAAATGATGCCAATAGACTTGCTCGATGCAGCATTGCCAAAACCCTTCAAAGTATCAGAAATGCAGTATCTCCAAAACACAATAAAGTGAAGCTCGATTAAATGCAATACGACTGTACTAACTATATTTTAAAAATTCAGATGGAAGAAAGAGCAAAATTTTTTTTAAGATTTTATTTATTTACTTGACAGAAAGAGAGAGATCACAAGAGGCAGAAAGAGAGGGGGTAGCAGGCTCCCTGCTGAGCAGAGAGCCCCATGTGGGGCTCAATCCCAGGACCTTGAGATCATGAATTGAGCCTAAGGCAGAGACTTTAACCCACTGAGCCACCCAGGTGCCCCAAGAGCAAAATATTTTTAAATATAGTTATGAAATAACAACATTATTACTATAAAGAATGGAGTAATGAAGGACATCATAAGGATAATACAAAATCTAGAAACAATAGAGTAATAGATGTGATTTCCTAAATAATACATGTGATTTCCAGCTATATATATAAAGAGAGACTGGTGAAAATAATAAATAAATATGTCATTTCTTAAATTAATTTATAACTATAATTCCAACAAACTTTTTTTCAGAAACTGGAAATATGGAAGAACTAAAATTATAAAATTCTTAGGCAATAACTGAAAAAAATATTAGACATTGTAATCAGCAATAATTTCATAGATGTGACAGCAAGATCTTAGGCAGTAACAACAACAAAAAGTAAATAAATTATGGGGAGCCTGGGTGATTCATTCAGTTAAGTGACCAACTCTTGGTTTCAGCTCAAGTCATGATCTCTTGGTCATGGGATTGAGCCCCATGTGCGATTCCATGCCCAGTGCAAAATCTGCTTCAGATTCTCTCCTCTTTTCCCCTCCCACCCTCCAATTGTGCATGTGCATGCACTCTTTCTCTAAAATAAATAAAAAAGTAAATAAATTAGACTGGATCAAAATTAGAAACCCTTGTGAATCAAAGGACACTATCAAGAAAATCAGAGTGAGGAAATATTTACAGTCATAAATATAATAATAATTTGATATCCAGAATGTATAAAAACTCTTCAAACTTAAAGATAAAAAATCAATCTTAAAAATACGCAAAGGATGAAGAGAACTTTGTCTACAAAAGGTATACAAATAATCACTAGGGATATGAAAAGTTGCTCAACGTTATTAATCATCAGGGAAATGCAAATAAAATTACAAAGGAATGCCATTTTACATGTATTGGAATGGCTATTAAAAATAAAGAATACTGAGGTGCCTGGGTGGCTCAGTGGGTTAAGCTTCTGCCTTCAGCTCAGGTCATGTCTCGGGGTCCTGGAATCAAGCCCCGCATTGGGCTCTCTCCTCAGCGAGGAGCCTGCTTCCCCCTCTCTCTCTGCCTGTCTCTCTGCCTACTTGTGATCTCTCTCTCTCTATCAAATAAATAAATAAAATCTTTAAATCTTAAAAAAAAATAAAAAATAAAGAATACTCATTGGGGGAAGACATGTAGAAATTGGAGCAGGTACATTGAAAGTGGGGATTTAAAATGGTACAGGTGCTGTGGAAAACCATCAGTTTCTCAAAGTCATACAGAGGATTACCATATGATCCAGCAATATCAGCTTTAGATATATATCCAAAAGAATTGAAAGCAGGGACTCAAACACATATTTTATACAATGTTCATAGTAACATTAGTCACAATATCCAAAATGTAAAAACAATACAAATGTCCACCAACAGAATAATGCATAAATAAAACGTGGTATATAGTACAATAGGAAAATATTATTGTACATTATTTATGGCCATTATTAATGGCCATAAAAGGAAAACAAATTTTGGTGTATGTTACAATATGAGTAAACCTTGAAAACATTCTACATGATATAAAGCAGGCAAACAAGGACACATACTGTTTGAATCCACGTATACAAGCTACATAGAGTAAGCAATATGTAGAAACAGAAAGTAGAATAGAGGTTGTTGAGGGAGAAGGGAGAGATGCAGAGTTATTGTTGATCAGGTAGAGTTTCTACAGAGGGTGATAAAAATATTGGGGTATAGATAATGGTAATGGTTGCACAATATTGTGAATGTATTTAATGGCACTGAAGTGTACTCTACAAATTGTTCAAATGATAAAATATTATAGTTAGATGATAGATGATAGATAAAAGACAGATGATAGATAGATAGATTAAAGATAGATTATAAAGAAATATTTTTAAAAGACAACTAAGAAATTGCAAAGGGAGAAGAGTGGAGGGCAAAGAACTGGAGGTCAGGGAAGGGGAGGGAGAAGAGGAGAAGGAAAGGAAATAAAAGGCAGGGAGAGAGGAAGGGAGAGGAAGGGAGAGAAAGGGAGGAATCTGATTCCTGGTTCCAGGTAAGTATCTTGTTTGTTCACATGAGAAAATATTACCTATTAAAAATATCAGGGCTCCTGGGTGGCTGGGTTGGTTGAGCAGCTGCCTTTGGCTCAGGTCATGATCCCAGAATCCCGGGATAGAGTCGTACAAGGGGCTCCCAGCTCCTTGGGGAGTCTGCCTCTCTCTTTGACCTTCTCTCCTCTCATGCACTCTCTCGATCTCTCTCTCTCTCAAATAAATAAACAAAATCTTTAAAAAAAATATCACTTGTAACATTCTTAATAATAACAAATATGCTGAGAACAATGTGAAATCTTATTGGGAGTCCTCTAGCACACCCTCTGAGTTATTTCTGCCTGTCATTATTTTGAAAAAACTAGTGAATTGTAGAAAACTGATAGTAATGTTAATAGTGTATCTACATTTAAATACAAATGAATTGCATCCATTGAAGTTGTAAATATTGACCCAGTTTTGAATGTATTCATTTTGGTATATTTCTGTATGCATGTGTGTGTGTGTGTGTGTTTTAAATTCTTTGAACCAGTGCTAACATCTTAGTAAGTGTTCTCATTCACTGGTAAATTAAAAAAAGTGATGTTTTATTTTCTATTTGTGTGAGAGTCATTATATTACCTTTTAAAAATCATACTTTGACATCATAATTTAGAAATTATTCATCTGAATTAATAAAACTTTGGTCACCTATATTTGGGAATATCACAAAAGTTAAAATAAATGAGTTTGAGCCATATATTCTGTTATGGAAAGTTATTTCTCAAAGAGAAATATCATTATTAACTAAGTGGTTAATATATATACAATAACTCTATCTTAAAATTTGCATATGTAGAAGCTATATAGATGGAAATATGTAAAAGAAATACACATTTACACTACGAACTCTTAACTAAGGTGATTACATGATTTGCCATTCCAATTGGGACATTTCTATGAATTAAAAATATTTCCATTACATTAACAACTACCAGATTAGCAGGTATAAATTGGGACATGTGGTCATTCAATTTTAATAATTGTGACTTCTAGGAAAGACAATGGAATTCTTTTCTTGTTATCTTAACATTTTAAAAATAAGAATATACACCTTTATTATTTCTACATTTTTAAGTAAAATCAAATACAAAAAAATTTAAATGATTGAGCTTAAAAATACTGTTTGAAATACAAGTTTGATTACATTGTGGTTAATAGGTCAAATCTTTAACAATGGGGGTTGATTAAGTAAATTATGATACAAATGTAGGATAAGCTATTGTATAGCTTTAAAAAGTTTCACTAGTGCTTAATTATATTTAAGTTGTTCATTGTATAATATAAAATTAAAAAGCAATATATAAGCAATATAGAAAGTAGGTGATTCCAAATTAAAATGCATATCCTGGGGAAAAGGTAACTGATAACTGGAACTTAAAAACATACTTTTCAGTGCATTTTACTTTTATTTTCCAATATTTTCTGCATTTATCTCTGTTTCAATCATTAACCACACATACATTTTCTCTTTACATGGGATAATAGCTATTAATGGTCTTGTTTTTGACTCAAAAGCTTATTCTGCCCAAACCATTGAGCAGCTGAAATAATTGACCAACTTCCGTAATCTAGAGAAATTTTACTAAAGCACAGAAAAAATTGGGACAGAAGTGTAAATATACATTTCATTATCTGGGCCAAAGATAAGGTATGTAAATATCTGACAAGAAGTTTAAGTATATGAAAAGATGTTTACATATTTCTTGTTAAATTCTCTGGTAAAAGGCAGCTCTGAGTTATTAATGAGTACATTGCCCTAAAGATTACTTTTAGAAGCTAGTTCTCCTTTGTGAAATGTCCCACTCATTTCATAGGAATATAGACAACCAGGGTTAAAACCTTCAACAATGTCTCCACACCGTCACTCAACATCTGAACTACTGTATAGAAGGGGAACTTATTGCCTTCAGAAATAATTCATTTTTTTTAAAGCTGTTACAGAAAGAAAAAACTAAATTTATATACGGATATATTTCTTGTCTTTTTATTACTGAGAAAAGGTTAATCCAACATCAAATAATTAAAAAATGATGGACTGTAACTCCTTCCCATTTGTCCCTCTGAGTGTTTCCTCCTGTCTAACCTAAATGCCCTCCATTCCACGTAAGAATACTTTGTTCATTCCATATACTCCATGCGGAAATATCTCCATTAACATTGTTCAAGATACATTCATATGCTGCCTCCCTGATGCTCCTGCTCTACCCTGATTCAGTTAGATCCCACATAACTTACATAGCATCCAGCTGTTACTCTTTTCACATCATTTTCCATGTTGTCTTTTTATTGTAAGTGACTTTCAGGTTTTAAACTGTGAGGTCCTAAAGGGCAATGACCATGAGTCTGCTTTTATATTTTTGGTGCAAAAATACTCAACATGTGTTTCAACTTCTGGTGCTGGATTGATTCCTTTGAAATGACTAGGAAACTTGGAAAAGAAAACTATAAATACAATTTAATCCCTCAATAAAAGTAATGTGCCTTTTCTTCTGGAAATGCTTACCCCCAAAAAACAGTATTTAAGGATTAAGATTTTCTCACAGGGGTGCCAGGGTTTCTCAGCTGGTTAAACATCTGACTTTTGATTTCAGCTCAGGTCATGATCTTGGATCCTGACATGGAGTCCCATGCATCAGGCTTTGTGCTCAGCAGGGAATATACTTGAGGAGTCTCTCTCTCCCTCTCCCTCTGCCCCTGCCTGCCCCCAAGTAATAAATAACCAAATAAAATTAAAAAGAAAAAAAGTTATCTCACCACCTCCAATTACGAGCTCCCCTACTGGGCAAAGTTGTCATTAAGCACTAAAGACCATCCCCAAATTATCATAGCAGCTTCATTTCCCAAGTCTGCCACTCAAGAACAAGATAAATCTCTTAGACCCTTTTGGATTCCGTTGTCCTCACCACTCTGATGAAACTGTCTGGATGACCTTTCAACATTTCACCTCCTTCAGCTCACATAACATAAACTAATAACCAAAGTGAAAGTGGATTTATCTGGTCTATCATTTCTGTTCTGATGTGTATTTTTCAGTTTCGGTGTTCCTAGTGACATGCTTCCAAGAAAATATTGGAAGTTGCTTTTGAAGTGAAAGTAGTTCCGAAATAAGCTTAGGAAAAAGAAATCTAATTTTTAGAACTCAAAAGAAATATGAGTGATGCCAGGTATAGATGATGGCTTACATTCAAGGCTTAAACCAGTGAGTATTCATATTCTGAGACTCTTCAGAGACTTAATATTCTCCTTTTCACAGAGATCCTCATTTAGGAATATGCCATTAAGAAAGACCAGTGTGAGATCCCAGCGTGCCTGGGGGAAAACGTTTCTAGTTATGGGGTTTTTTGAATCTGTGCTTGTGATTTATCAATACAGCTTAACCAAATGCTTTATTAATTCAGAAGGTGTCATGATTTTAATTTATTTTATATCTTTTATTGCTCAAGCCAAATATTTTACTAATCATCACATGTGTTTCAACGACTAAAGCATACATTAAAATACTTGACAAGCTGCCCATTAATCTATGCATTGTGGCCCACTGTGCACTTTGCTGATAGAATTTCACATTTTATAGACCCATCTTTGAATTTTGATGATTTGGTTCAATATTGTTAGCAGAGAACTTGCCTTCCTGGGAATGTATTGCCCATTAAAAGCGACATGCTAGGGTGATTGGGATGTGTTTTGATTTAACAATTGAGTTTATAATTGTATACACTTCAGTAACCACAGAGCTTCCTCTGTTGAAAGGGACTTTGGCTCCTGTGTATTTATGTTGTAATAGAGCTTTCTTTCTTCTATTTTTAGACCCTAGACTGATGCAAAATCTTCTTCAGGACCAAATGAATAATATTTATAGACACTTTAGAACACATCTTTCTTTTTTCTTTTTAAGAACGTAATATCTCAAATCTTAGGGTGCCTGGGTAGATCAGTTCAATTAAGTGTCTGACTCTTGACTCTAGCTCAGGTCATGATCTTAGGGTATTGAGATGGAGCCCTGCATTGGGATCTATGCTCAGCATGGAGTTGGCTTAGGATACTCTCCCTCTCTCCCTCCCCACCATTCATACTTTCCCTCTCCCTACCACTCACACTCTCCCTTTAAAATAAATAAATAAAATCTTAAGAAAAAATATGATATAATATCTCAAATTCTATGATGATATGTTAAATAAAGCAAACTTCAGAAACCAGAAGTCAAAAAAAAAAAAAAAAGAAAGCTTAGGATAAAATCCTTAAAACAGACTCTTAAAGATTCTAGGTGCTAGATTCACACCATCATTGACATTATTAGCTATCTTCACTGGGTAATTTGCTGGGTAAATTCAGGAACTACACAACAACCAAACCAAACCAAACCAAACCAAACAAACAGCTTTATTTGAGTTTTTTTTTTTCTCCAGTTGTGATGCCTTTTAAAATTTTGCATTTTCCTCAGTAACTTTAGAATCAATACAGCCTTAATCTTGTATATCAGCCAACATGGAATGACCTCCATAGTCTGAATAAATATTTATTCAACAGGTATTTCTTGAGCTCCCTACTATGTATCTATCATTTGGTAGGATACACTGCCCTCAAGGCAGTGATTGGAAGACACACTTAAGAAGTTGACAAACAAACAATTTATCAGAAGTCAGAGTATGAATTTTTCAGCAAATTTAGTGTAGTGGAAAAGGCAACACAGAGCTTGAGGGAAATTAGTATGAGCTAAGGATTATTAAATGTATCTACTGTACATTTTGAGTTTAGGCAAAGCTGCATGCAAATCACAGCCCTGGAATCACAGAACTACGGGACCCAGAGAAGGCTTTACAATTCCTTCATTGCTTCAGTTCCCTATATGTTGAATTTATGCATCAGATCACTACTCTGACTTCACAGATTGTTGGCAAGCATAAAGGATAAGAGAGACAATGTGAATATAGTGTCTATTAAATATCAGACACCCAGGGGCTCCTGGGTAGCTCAGTGGGTTAAGGCCTCTGCCTTCAGCTTGGGTGGTGATCTCAGGGGCCTGGGATTGAGCCCCGCACCAGGGTCTCTGCTCAGCGGGAAGTCTGCTTCCCACTCTCTCTCTACCTGCCTCTCTGCCTACTTGTGATCTTTCTCTCTTTGTCAAATAAATAAATAAAATCTTTAAAAATAAAAAAAAATAAATATCAGATACCCAAATGTAATTTTGGTAATAAATATGTGACTTATTAACACTAATACTAAAAAAAAAAAAGGAGTAAAAAAGAAAATTACTTGTATATTTGTATAGTCAAATGATCTCCCATGGAAGAGATATGCTGATACTTTTGATAATCCAATTAAAAATTGAGAGAATCCGGATCAAGATATAAGATCTTTTTATATAATCCTACTAAATTACTATTGGAATTATAGCAGAGGCAGTAAAAAGGAATAAACCAGTAACAGGTGTTTTAATGAAATTGAATTTAAACACAGAGGTTGGGAACATGGAGGTCTGGGAATAGGACAACTACTTTTTATTATTAAATATTATGTTTCATTTCAATACCAGATGAATATACCATTTTTATAAAAAATTAACTAGCAAAATAAGTTTTCTTCACAATAATGTTAGATATGCTTTTCTTGAGGAAAATTTATAGTCAATTATGAAATGTAATGAGTAAGCCTGATTATGTTCATAGAAGCAGGTCTCATGATTGCTTATCATTCCTTACATATCGCAAAAGAAAAAAAAAGTTAATTAAGGCTCTTGTTAATACAAACATCCCATATAGTCAGCATATATGCTGAAAGCATGAAAAATGCCTTTTCTTCAGTGTACAAAGATATTTCCACTATAACCGTGAAGAGTATTATGTAATGATATTTTTGGTAGGGAAATTTCTAGACTTCATAGTTTCACCTTGCTTCTTAAGAGCAGAATCATTTACATGTCACTATTCTTAAGTTCTTGTAAAATATTTTCCTTTAATATATTTCTATATCCACAGCACGATATTAGGGAATATTCACACACGTACATCAGACACACACACATACACACACACAGCTCTATTTTAAAAGGAAACCTAAGTTCCTAAAATTATAGAGACTTTCTATTTTTCCATACATTTTAGGCTTTGGCTTCACAAACTGTATAGCAATAACATGTAGGTTCTTTATTAAACTAGTGAACCAATAAGAGTATCAAAATTTTTTAAGCAAGTGCCTAAATGTGCAACAATTGTACCATATCTCTCACCTATCCCTGAACAGATATGGATGATAACTGACCATTAAGAATATTTCCTAATTCAAAATCCAAAAAAGTTTATTTGGGCAAGCATCATTACATAAGCACACAAAAATTAATCTTTCCCTTCTTCCTAAATACCACTGATTATGTGCTGGTGTCCTAAACTTGACTCAGTATCAGTCTATTCAAATTCAACCCTAAGCACAAAACTTCTTAAATGAAAATTTGGTCAGTCCCCTGCTCAAAACCATTTAATTGCCCAGAGTTCTTAGTTGCATGAATCTGGCTTGCTTAACCAACAAATAATTTGAGTGTAAGTATTAGATGCATAATAGAATAAGGGAAAGAGACTAAAAAAAGTTGGATAGGATAAGAGGTATGAGCCAAAGTTATTCTGCTCTTGCAGACAGTGTCATACATACTTTTTCTAAAAAAGGTATGAAAATGGATATGCATGGCATTGGCACATATAGTCCCCTGTCTCCTGCTACAAATGGAGTAGAATTGGTGAAGCGTCCCACTTAGACTCCAGGCCTTCTGAGGTTGGCCCAGTTCTAGAGGGCACAGACTTCCTGACTGGTCTGTTGGTGGTGAAGTAACTCAACTATTCCAACCTTTTCTCACCTATAGCTAAGGGAAGACATCCATCCTCCCAGGATGACCTGGGATACATAGAGACAGACACGGTCATGATAGATCCCTCAATAAAGACACTGGTATCTAAGAATTCCAGGATGATATTCCAAAGGCAATAAATCAAATGCCTGTTGATGAGGGTTTACGGTAGATATTCCAGAACTAGATTCCAGCTCAGTCAACATTTGTCTACTCCAAGAATTTCTACTATAAGATCTGGTAGAATTCCCATCAGGCTCTGCAAAGACTATTTCTCAGCAGCCACTTTCTGTTCTTTAGTCCATACAGATTGTGGATACTCAGACAAAATTCAACCATACCAGACAGACTCCCGAAGAAGTCAGAGGTACTGTACTCTAGACATGTTAGATCAGCTACTTGAACTTCTAGTCACCTCTGAACTAGGGTATCAAAGATAAGATGAAAAAATTTCTGCATGTTTACCATACATAGTCATCTCCTCTGTTCTATTAGTAGCAAAAGGAGCAGATCCCGGGTTATGTTAGCTAAATCTATCTCTGTGCCTGATCATCACTGCTGAGGTTTAGGGCTGGCACAGCTGCATCTGACAAGTAGCCATCGACACAACTTTGGGAATTCATTCAGGATGTCTTTTTTTTTTTTTTTCTGGCTGCATTTCTAGTAGCTAACATGTTAGTATTCTTGTCACTATACCATCATTGCTATTGTACTAACCAGCAGCCACCAATATTAGTAATACAGTGGCTGTGAGTCTCAAACACCCCCCAAATTTTATGTTGTTATATTAAAAATCAAAACCCCAGTTTGGTGGGTCTGTTTGGCCAAGCCAAAAGGGATCTTTCTGGATGCACTGCTTCTATTGCATGACACGGGCAGTAGCTTCCTCCAATACCATGCGTAATGTAGAAGAGGTCCCTGGTTAGGAGGAGCAGCTAGATAGATAATAGAAACCAGAATGAGTTAATGAATCAATGATTTTTTTTTTTACTCCAATGTCTCACTGTTACTAAAAAAAATGACTTCCTGACTCTCCAGTGCTTTCACAAGAAGGTAAAGACCCTCTGCCTAGACTTTAGGGCTCTTCCTGCAATAGGTGTTGCTTATCTCTCCAATATGAAGGGCATTTTAACCACTAGACTCTTGACACTTACCATTAGTCTATAAAATTGTCTATATTTTATAATAATGTATTTGGAAAATTATTGGACAGTGATGTATTTTTCAGCTTCAAGCAATGTCTTTATTTTTTTAAGATTTTATTTATTTATTTATTTGACAGAGAGATAGAGAGAGATCACAAGTAAGCAGAGAGGCAGGCAGAGAGAGAGGGTGAAGCAGGCTCCCCACTGAACAGAGAGCCTGATATGGAGCTCGATCCCAGGACCCTGAGATCATGACCTGAGCCGAAGGCAGAGGCTTTAACCCACTGAGCCACCCAGTGCCCCTCAAGCAATGTCCTTAATATTTTCCTGATCATATCACTTATGTTCTCTTTTAAGAATACCAGTTAAAACTCCGTATGTGAGAAACTGGTAAACAGTTTAATACACATGGACCCAGGAAAAGTGGAGATTTTTTCCAAAGTAGTAAGATGACTGGTACCGGCAGACTGATATTTCTTACCTGGCAAAAAGTGAAGTGCAGTATGAGCATGATAAGGTCAAAGTGAAAGTGAAGACCTCATTAGCCTGGAGAAAAGGTAAGGCCCAAACAGACATGTAGAAAAGCTTGAGAACTAACATTGAATTCTTAATTGACCCTCATTAAGATTAACTCAAAGAAATCTTACTAGGTAGAATGAGTCTTAACTGCTCAGAGTGATATTTTTAGTTCCACGGAAATATTCCAAGTTTAGATCTAAATGAACAAAGATATTTAAAATGGAAATCAATTTCCTAATCCTTATTAACATGATATACTCTTAGCTATTTCATTTCCAACCTCCAGTAAGGGACTTTGAGAAGTTCCTGTATTTGCAACGTAAACTATTCCCGGATTCACTAACATTTAAAAAAAAAAAAGTCTTCTGAGAAGGAGTTAACCATTCTTCTGTCATCTCAAAATTCCCTGTGTGCCTCTATTATCAAGCTATTTTATTCTGCTTTGCAACATAGTTGTTAAAATTCTGACCCAGCCATATTTTGTAGCATTTTTTCCTCAATTAAACATAGATGGCCATCCTAATTTAATAGAGTTTTTGTGAGATCAATTTTGGTGATCTATGTCAAGCACCTATCACACTGTCTTGGACATAGTAGAGGTCAATGATTCTATTTCCATCCTCTTACTTCCTACTTTATTCTTTTTTACAGATACTCTCTTAATGGAAGATACACAGCCATATGCTATTCTTGTCCACTGCATGAGTTTAAATAGTGTTTTGCTGATTGGAGGAATTCTAACCTGTACCAATCTCAGAATTTTTAAGCAAGGAATTTGAGACCCAAAGTCATAAACAAACTGGTCTAAAATGACTTGACAGACTAATGGCAGAACTGAATTCTGATTATGTATTTTTCTGTCATCCAAGTAATTGTTTTTAATGAATTAATTTATTAAAAATATTAATAACTGATATAACAGTATCTCTCTCATTGTTGTCTCAATAACATCTTGTAGGCATAGGAGTAGTCCAGTTCCTTATCAAGAATTATTAGTTACTTCAGTAATACTCATATGTCTTAGAATGTGATGGAGTTCTCTTCCTGACTTCCACTGGTTAACTAGTTTATTGGTTATTTCTATGATTTATAGCTAGTTCACCACTATAATATTCAAAGTAATGAGTAATTGTTGTTATTTAGTAGGAAAGCTCAAAATTACCTAGTTCTGATAGTGTTGCACAATTAGACATCAGTGTTTGTCTTGCTACTTTCCAACTAATACCAAAAACCATATTTACATAACTATTTTTACCTGCCTTGGACAAGATTTATTTAAATATCTTGGTATTCCAATCTCTTCATCTGCACCTGAAAAATATACATGATTCCATTATATAGTTGAAAGAAAAAAATGTTAAATCATGTGTTTTACAACCTACTACTGTGTAGAGAACACTGTACATGGTCAGTGATGGTCATGCCCTTCTTCTTCACAAGTAAGCTACATGAGGCTGGAGAGGTTTCCTGTCACTACAGAAAGGTTGAAGGATTTAGGTGAGCTTCAAAGTTATTGCAACTTGAGAACCCATTGCCTAAATGTCACAAAACAAAAATAAGTACTTTTCTGCACTAGGTATTATCTGTAGTATATCTCTGCACATCTGATATAAACTAACTTCTCTAGGGCACATGTGTGCTTCTTTTGTTCTCTCCTCAATGGTGCCTACCACTGTTGTGTAAAAATAGATAGGTACTTTGAATCTTTCTGGATGTAATTTCATCATGGATATTTTTCCTTATCCACGTCATGATGTCAGAGTCCTGGGGTCTTGGGATCCAGCTCTACATCAGGCTCCATGCTCAATGGGGAGTCTGCTTATTTCTCTCTTCTTCTGCCATTACCCCCACTCATACTCTCTCTGTCTTTTTCAAATAAATAAATTCTTTAAAAAAAGATGAATAGACAGAGGAGTGAATAAAGATGATTCATTCTATTATTCATATATTTGCATGTATATAAATATGTATATATATGAATAATAGAATGAATATATATGAATAATGGAATATTATTCAGCCTAAAAGAATGAGATCTTGCCATTGGCAACAAATGGATGGAGCTAGAGGGTATAATGCTAAGTGAAATAAATCAAAGACAAATACCATATGATTTCACTCATATGTGGAATTTAAGAAACATAATAAAGAACAAAGAAAAAAGAGACAAACCAAAAAACAGATTTTTTACTACAGAGGACAAGCTGATGGTTGCCAGAGAAGTGGTGGGTGGTGAGGGGATAGGTGACATAGGTGATGAGGATTAAGTAGTACCCTTGTGATGAACACTGAGTAGAATTGTTGTGTCACCATATTATATGCCTGTAACTAGTATAGCACTCTTTGTTAACTATACTGGAATTAAAAAAAAAAATAAGATGGATAGACAAATTACAGACCCCTGGCTGAAACCATGCAAAAACCTAATACTTCCATATTATATTTAAATTAATTACATCTTCCAAAATAAAATTCTAAACATGCATCAATGTCTGTTTCATGAATTTACATGGCTTACACTGAACTTGAATGTAAATGTGTCACAGATCTGCTTTGGATGTCCCATTCTGAAGTGTAACTTGATGTGGTCTGTCAAATGTTTGGCTGGTAGAGAATGATGATGAAATGTCTATGATATATTACACCTCGTAAAGACTCTCTGGTTACTCCTGAGGGGCTTGGAGGTAAACAGGCTCATCTTTTACAACTGAGAGTCAAAGTAGAGCTACCCAATTTCTGCAACTTATGGACTTCATGATTTACTTTTAAAGTTTGATTTTAATTGTATTATTACTATTATTTTATTTAATTTTATTTATTTATTTATTTATTTATTTAAAGAGAGAGAGCATGAATAGGGAGGGGCAGCGGGTGAGAGAGAGACGTTTAAGCAAGCTCCATGCTGCAGTGTGGAGCCCCATGTGGGGCTCAATCTCATGGCCTGGGGATCATGACTTGAGCCAAAATCAAGAGTCAGCAGCTCAACTGAGTGAGTCACCCAGGTGCCCTGAGGCTGACCTTACTAATTTATGAGTTTATTTTCTCCACAAAGTCTTATTTTACCATGCCAAATATTTAATAGACTCAATTATTTTTATAAGGTGTACACTGAAATATTGGGAAATAATTTAAATGTCTTACAAAAATATAGCAACGAAGTAAAATGATGGCATGCTCACTCCAAGTATACTATAAACCACTGGAAAAGAGTTACATAAAGATAACAGCATCCCATCAAAAAAATTAATGTTAAGGGAAAGAAAGAGGTATGCTAAGTGATATTTTTGTATACTAAGTGAATAAAGTTGTACGTGAAAAAACCTTATAAATTCATAGTAGCAACAAAAGATTTTTGAAATTTATTTTCTTTATTCATATTCTTTTAAAACATATTTTATATATACAGTGTCTTTATTATATTAGAATTGAGAAATTATTGACATGCCTGGTTGGCTCTGTGGGTTAAGCTTCCGACTCGGTTTCAGCTCAGGTCATGATCTCAGAGCCATGAAATGAGCCCCATGTTGGGCTCCACACAGAGTCCTCTTCTCCCTCTCCCTCTGCTCCTCCCCTACTCATTTGTTCTCTTTCTCTTCTTTCTTTCTAAAAACATAAAATCTTAAAAAAAATCATTAGAATTGAGAATTTTTTGTCTTTAATCCAAAATATTGAAAGCTTGGCTCTGAATTTTTTTTTTTAGTTTTTATTTTATTTTTCAGTGTTCCAAGATTCATTGTTCATGCACCACACCCAGTGCTCCATGCAATATGTGCCCTCCTCAATACCCACCACTAGGCTCACCCAACCCCCTCCATTCCCAAATCCTCAGTTTGTTTCTCAGAGTCCACAGTCTCTCATGTTTCATTTCCCCCTCTGTTTTCTCCCAATTCACTCTTCCTTTCTTTCTCCCAATGTCCTCCATATTTTTCCTCATGCTCCATACATAAGTGAAACCATATGCTAACCGATTCTCTCTGCTTGACTTATTTCATTCAACATAATCTTCCAGTTCCTTCCATGTTGATATAAAAGTTGGGTACTCATCCTTTCTGTTGGAGGCATAATATTCCATTGTATATATAAGCCATATCTTCTTTATACATTCAACTGTTGAAGGGCATCTTGGCTCTTTCCACAGTTTGGCAATTGTGGCCATTGCTGGTATGAACATTGGGGTACATGTGGCCCTTCTTTGCACTATATCAGTATCTTTGGGGTGCATACCTAGTAGTGCAATTGCAGGGTCATAGGGTAGCTCTATTTTTAATTTCTTCAGGAATCTCCACACTGTTTCCCAAAGTGGTTGCACCAATTTGCATTCCCATCACCAGTGTAGGAGGGTTTCCCTTTCTCCACATCCTCTTCAACATTTGTTGTTTGCTCTCTTGTTGATTTTAGCCATTCTAACTGGTGTAAGGTGGTATCTAAATGAGCTTTTGATTTGAGTCTCCCTGATGGCTAATGACGATGAACATTTTTTCATGTGTCTGTTAATGGCTCTGAATTTTTAAAGAAAATATACAATTAATCGTCCTTATAACTTACCCCACCCCATTCTTGAATTCAAATTTCCTTTTTATTTTTGAAAGCTGTTTTATTTTTGTTTTTGTTTTCATTTAGTTTAGTTAGTGTCCTTTTCATTTTTTTTATTTTTTTCCTTTTCGGATGCAATGTTTTTTGTTGTTTTGAGGTTGGGTGATGTAATTCGTAATCACTAAATTCCATAAATCACCAAATCGTTCTCTTTTTTTTTTTTAAGATTTTTTATTTATTTATTTGAGATAGAGACAGTGAGAGAGAGCACGAGAGGGGAGAAGGTCAGAGGGAGAAGCGGACTCCCCATGGAGTTGGGAGCCCGACGTGGGACTCGATCCCAGGACTCTGGGATCACGACCTGAGCTGAAGTCAGTTGCTTAACCAACTGCGCCACCCAGGGGCCCTCATTCTCTTTTTTTAAGATTTTATTTATTTATTAGAGAGAGAGAGAGAGAGCACAAGCAGCCAGAGCAACAGGCAGAAGAAGAGGGAGAAGTAGGCTTTCCACAGAGCAGGGAGACCAATGTGGGACTCGATCCCAGGTCCCTGGAATCATGACCTGAGGCTAAGGCAAATGCTTAACCAACTGAATCACCCAGGCGCCCCCCCAATGTTTTTTATGAGCAAGAGTTTTAACTTGCTTCTGGACATATTTAGATGTAAAATGAAGCTTTGCCTATGATTGCCATACTGAAATTTCAATTTGAGCAACACTGATACTAATTACATTTCATTTAATGCAACATCATTCTCTATGCAGCCCCCCAAACTTTCCTGCTTTTTTTCTCCTTAGTATAAAGCCATAATCACTCTCTGACATATTAAATATTTTACTTATTTTTTTCTTTTTTACAACATAAATGATATAGAAGCAGTGTGATTTTTCTTTTTTTAAAAAAAAATTTAAAAAAATTTTGTTTGTTGTGCCTCCCATATACTCTACATTCAATAAACAATTGGATGGCTGAATGAAGAGGAATGAAAAGAGAACAAAATAGTTAATTAAGAACAAGGCAATGAGGCATTAATATCTATCTGCACTCCTCTTTGAACTTTCCAGAAGTGAGGTCAGAGACACATAGTTGGAGTTGTCCTTCAAGGTTTCTATGTTGTTTACCAGGTTTTTTGCCTGGGAATTACACTTTTCCTTCAAGTTAGTTATGGTCATGGGACTCCATGGCTCAGAAGAGATGCATGGAAGTGATATATATATATTCCACTATTAAAGTGACACTTTAATAATGCATAGCTACCACATTCCCTTTCTCTTGTCTCAGCTGTCATGGAAACAGAGAGATGTATATTCATCATCCAGGGCCCTGAGTGAAGACAGCATAGAGCAGAGAGTCCATCCTGTTGACTTGAGATGGACATATCATATGAATCTGACATAAACCTTCATGGCTTCCTGCTGATTTGTTATAGTATCTGTACCTCAATCCAATCTTCACCATGGTCTGCATCTTCCATATCTGAAATCTGTCATATAACAAGCACATAATAAGCATTCTTCGAATGAGAAGGAAAGATAGAAGAAGGGAAGGAAGACAAAAAGAAAGGGAGGAAGGAAAGAGAGAAAGAAGGAAAGATAGAAAGAAGTTGGAGAACAAGGCAGGAATGAGTGGAATGTTCTCATCCATGTCAAGCTAATCCCTAGAAATTTTCCAGAATAAAAGAAGTCAGAGGCACAATGTTTAGTATCATATATGTGACTAAGAATAATGGTTGAAATTAAATGATATATGTCCAATGATGGATCTTAACTATCTTACTTAAAAAAAAAATACTTGTTAATTAACGTATATTGTATACTACTATGCACTGGGAACTATTCTGGACTCTCTAAACAGATATATGTTACTTAATTTATTAATTTCTCTATAGAACTTATTTTATGATTTAATTACTAAAACATTACTTATTAACATTTTATTAAATTATTCAAATAACATATAAATTATTTTATTTTAATTTATTTAATTTAAATTATTTTTTTTGTTTGTTTGTTTTTTCTCCCCAAATTTGTTTATTTTAATTTTTCAGTGTTACAAGATTGATTGTTCATGCACCACACCCAGTGCTCCATGCAGTATGTGCCCTTCTCGATACCCACCACCAGGCTCACCCCCCCC
>CM052810.1:77313736-77339925 GCA_028533885.1 Nasua narica | reverse complement strand
TCCAATTTTTCCAGCACCATTTATTGAAGAGACCGTCTTTTTTCCACTGGATATTTTTGCCTGTTTTGTCAAAGATGATTTGACCATAGAGTTGTGGGTCCATCTCTGGGCTCTCTATTCTGTTCCACTGGTCTATGTGTCTGTTTTTGTGCCAGTACCATGCTGTCTTGGTGATTACAGCTTTGTAGTAAAGTTCGAAATCAAATATTCCTATGCTCAGCTCAAGAAGGCTTAGGGGTAGAATTTAGGAACTTGTACTCTAAAAAGACTCCCCTGGTGGTTTAGATTATCAGCTAAATTTGAATTTTATTGGACAGATGACCCTATAAGTTTTGTGTTTTTTTTTTTTTTCGTTATTTTTCAAGTACTTTTCAGTATTGGGATTGTTTCGATGCCTGTTTCCTGTTTCTTAGATGTGATTTTTAAGCTCCTCGTGAACAGAATTAGCCTTTAGTGAAACTTTCCAGTTAGCTAAATTTCCTTTAAGAATCCCTTTATTCGGGGCACCTGGGTGGCTCAGTGGGTTAAAGCCTCTCCCTTTGGCTCAGGTCATGATCTCAGGGTCCTGGGATAGAGCCCTGCATTTGGCTCTCTGCTCAGCAGGAAGCCTGCTTCCTTTTCTCTCTCTCTCTCTCTCTGCCTGCCTCTCTGCCTACTTGTGATCTCTGTCTCTCTCTCTCTCTCAAATAAATTACAAAAATATTTTAAAAAAAGAATCCCTTTATTCCGTCTGCTTCCCATCCCATCCCCAGCTCCAGCTCACCTGCATCCTGCTTTCACCCAGTACACAGAAAAATCCACTCTCCTTCCCTTACTAGAAACTTTACTTAGGACAGAAGGATCTGATAGCATTCATTCCCACTTTAGTGTAAATGCAAATCATTTTTCTTCTTTCAAAATTATTTACATTTTTCCTTCTGTTTCATGTGGGAAAATATTTTATCTATAAAATATGAACATCATAAACATAATATCATTGACTTTTATTTATGAATATAAAGTTTTATTCAAGAATCTAGAAAGACAGGAAGAAGTTTACTCAGTATATATGTATATACGCTTTATATATATATATATATATATATATATATATATATATATGAAGTAAGATGGGGCATACATGTGACTCAATCTGAAACTGTTTTTAGATATTTCAATAGCTGCCTGATGAAATACAGAATTAGTTATTTGTGTTTTAAACAACTAAGATCAATCGATAAATATATAAAGGTCATTTATTTTGACTCAAACAAAAACATGGGGAAAACAGCTTTTGCTGAACATATCTAGATGTGACACCAATAAATGTAAATCTTCAGAGAAGCCTATGTTTCCCTTAACCACAGGATCTCATATTTGGAATTGAGCTGGTATGTTCCCCAGATTCAATTCTGGGGAAAGATTCCCCAGAATCTTTCTAAAAGATTCTAAAAGATTCCCTCTCACTTGGAAGGTTTTGTTTTGTTTGTTGTTTTTAACATAAAGAAGCTGCCAACTAGTGAATAGGGACTCTGCATAGAAAGTGCACACTTTATTCTTTTATACTGTCACAATAATCTTGTGAAGTAAGTGGTAGCTATACATTACTCAAATAAGAACCTCATGGTTCAGAGAGTTTAATTAGTTTATGATTATACAACACGTAAGTATCAGAGCTGGAATTCAAACCCATGCCCTTCCTACTACCCTTTGCAGCCACATTTTAAAAGCAGAAATGTCCAGAAGGCACCCATGGGAATGAATTTCACAGAATAATAGATTGCATGTAGAGGCCCCTGTTTGTTTGTTTGTTTTTTGTCCCCATATATTTAATGATCTATTTTTTTGCTGAGAAATTAAATGTGTTCCTTGAGGACCAGGCTTGTGACTGCATTTTGTGAAGACATCCTGGTACTTGAGGCAGACCTTGGGAGATCCCCAGGTACATACATGTCCCTTGATTCTTACCTGTGATGAGCATATAGAGGGATTTAGGATAAGACTGTGCCTTAATACTCATTTGTTTCCCAACATAGAATACAGTGTCTGATCACGGAGACACTGATTAGCAAGTATTTGGGGAGACTCTCATAGCCAAAAGCAGAGTTCCAAAGTTCCAAATAAGTAAGTATATATATGTATATACATATATATACATATTTACATATATATACACATATATATGTGTATATATAGTGATATCTTCCTGTTCTGTGCTTTTCTGGATCTGAAAGAATTTACATTAGCATGGATCTTTCATTTGCAGAATTTCCACCGTGTTGTATTTTCTAGTTCAGCCTTCAGAGATAAGCAGAGTTTTGCAGAATGAGCACTACCTAAATAAAGTTGGAAATTAAGAGGGAAATCATCTCATTCCGTTTACCCAGAGCAGTAAGTTGACAATCCTCGAAGAGTTGTGATAGGCTTGAAACTCAATATACTGAAGTAAGATATTAGGAAATTATTCTACCTGGAATCCTTCTTGACTTAATGAACAATTAAATTTCATTCTTACTTTGAAATTGCAGAGGTAAGTGAGCCCAATTGCTCTGAGCTTCCTTCTGTAGAATATCTTCTAAAGGCAATAATTTAGTAAGAATGTAATTGCATCTTATTGGAGAAATTCTGCCATTGTGGATTATCAGTGTGTTTAGTGAAAGATTAACCATTGAAGACAATAAAGGATGTTTTGTGAAGACAATAAAGACTATTTATAAAATGACTTCCTTCAAGAATTTAGTAGAGTGAAGTCAGCCTTTGCAGAAAAGTAAGCCTTGGTTCAAATCTTGTGCTGACACATACAAGTGGGGTAGTCTTTTGGGGCACTTTCATCTTTCTGCTTTTTATTTTCTGTTTCCACAAAGCTACAAGAGTGATATTTACCTCACCAGTAGGCTACAAAGACTAAATGAGATTATACACATGTATAGCTGCTAGCGTAATTCCTACGACGTATGTGATGCTTGGCCAATGTTGCTTCTTCACATTGTTAAGTAAAATAATATCGGTTTGTTGATGCTACTTTTTGGTTAGATAGAGTAAGATGACTTGACAGAAAGGGTGCTGACTATACTGTGTGACCTTGGGAAGTTAATTTAATCTCTTAGTAACTGGTTTCTTATCTGTTAATGACCAGAATAGCTACAAATTTTAATGGTTATCAGTAAAATAAAGTTAGTATGTATCATTAAAACAGAACTTGATACACAGTGGGCATGTAAGGCAGACCTGCTCTTAGCTAAGTGTTATTGTGAAAGACATCACTGGTGACATTGAGAAGCTCACTTTGATATGCATCACATTTTTCTGAGAAACCAGACTTGTTCTAACAGAAAGACTCCTGGTCAGAATGCTATGTTTTCTCCTAGTCATTTTGACACTGTTCCTTATTGGAGTTTTTGTGATCTGCCTGCATAGTCATTTCAGTCATCAGGGTCATTTTATTTCTCATAGGTTTATGTGGCATGGCTTACTAAAAATTTTAAAAGTGGGCATTTGTCCCCCTTGGAAACATAAAAATCTGAGTTTGTCTCACCGGTTATTTTCTGTCAGATTCTACGATCTATGAAGATAATGAATTAAGGAACTCTTCTTATTGCATAAATAAATACCCACTTTAATAATTACGGCAAAGGCAAATAGTATAGAAGGTGCAAGGGGTGGTAGCAGCCCTATAATTCTCTACCCTAAGAATGGGAAGCTAGGTTAAATGTCCTTCTTAAGGCAACATCTGCATGAACTTCCACCTTCTTTCTTTCAAGCTAGATAGAGGATGCATTAACCATCTTGACCATGATTAATAGTCCCGAATGACTATCATAAAACAAATGTCTAATTTAAAAGTGTTGGGAATTTATAAAAATAGTCACATAGAGCTTTGTTATTTTATAAATATAAAAATAGGCACATCAGAGTTTGCATTTTTAAACCTTGAGAAACTTTTTCAAAACGCAATATAGTAGATAGCAGCCTAAGCAAGCATTCTATCTAAACTCCTCAGTTGAGCATGGACAGATAGTGCCATATATATATATATATATATATATATATATATATATATAAAAGCATCTGCCAATGGTATTAAAAGTGTAGCTGTTATTATTATTATTATTATTATTATTATTATGAAGCTTATTATTATTGAAGAAGGAATTGATAGTGGAAGAAAAAGAAAAAGGAAGATAAATATATAGGTAATCTATCTGATCTATAGGTTATTCAATCTTCCCAAACAAATGTTAGCACCAGTAAAAGAGTATATTATGACAAGGCCTCCTAAGGCTTTATGTAAATGAGATCCTATTGACTCTGTTCTGTGACAGACAAACACAAATGAACTAATTCCACTTAATTTGTGAAATATAACCTGTGAGAAGCATTTGGGAGGAAGCTATAGTTTACATTTCTATTGTGCAGCTATATTACAGAACTGGTCATTCTGGTACTCGTCTACTATATGCCCTAACAGCAACCAGGGCTTTGGAGTCAAAACATTTTTTTGTAATCCGATTTTTTCTTCATATTAAAGATATTCTCATTTTCTTCTCAAATATTTGATTCTTGTTGGGATTACCAACATCAAGAAACAATTGATAAATGCACCTAAAAGAACTTCGTAGAATAACTCCTCCTTCAAAGCTCCACTGTCATACTCAAGAAAGTACTCTCTTCTCAGAATGTTGACTGCTTCACCAATCACAGGTGGGGATATCTTGGGATACCATGTCCCACCTGCCTTGCTAAAATGAATAAACTCTTAAGCAACTTTAAGAGAAAGGATACAACCCCAATTTAAAAACAAAAGAACAATGTTTGAAAAGCTTGGGCTTGGCAAAATGTAATTACTCAACTTGGAAAAGGGCCAAAATGCCAAGTTTAATAATCATGACTGAAAAAAACTATAAATGTCTTTGGATATTTTTAATGATCACTTTTTTGCAGCATATTAACATCCGTTTTCAATTCCCAAGCTCCCAAGGTGGGAAGCGCTACATAGAAAGGGTCCTTCCTACTTCTTTTGGTGGGATCTGTAGCAAAACTAGAGGGTGGTTGAAATATTTCAAGGACAGAGATGCTATGTTTCCAAAGACCATGGTATCTGTAAGAAAGTGATGTCTCTAATATCAGAGATGAGACACCTTCTGGAAACTTATTCTCAAGTGTCTAAAAATGTTATTGGCTATTTTCATCATCACAAATGTGTCCAGGCAAGATGATGTCTGATGTCTCCTTTGTGCCTCCCCTGGGCTGGACCGAGTAGGGGAGGATGTTGAGGAAGAACCAGTCTGTCAGGCTCTGCTGTGCATTCATGCGGATCCAGAGTGACCTCCCTTCTGCACCCTGTCACCTTGTCATGGAGGTCATATAATGAGACTTTAAAAGGCCACCTTGAAGAAGAATAAGGGATTTTCATCATAAGCCATATGAGGAGAGTTCCATAGAACAGAATCAAAGTTCCTTAAGGACTTCAGGAGCTGAAATGAAAGTTATAATTAATCAGGAAGGAGATTAGTAGATACATTTCATCTGGCAAATTTGCCTTAGGAGGATTATACTCAGGGAGCCATGACATTATGATCTGTGCAAGGCAAAGAGTTGCTGCTGTGTGATTTCAGGGGACTTTATGTGTAAGTGCAGAAGGAAAATAATGAACCTCACTAACTGCTAACCAAAATGAAGAGAAAAAAGAAATATTTTTATTAGCTATATATTTAATCAATATATTATTATATTATAAATATAATCATTATAAATGCAATTAATAAATATTGATCTACATGGAGGATTCATAATATTTCCCCCAAATCTTTCATGAAAGGTATGTGGTAGCTGGTGCAAGGATGGGATCCAAAGAACTGAATATTCTCAGAGAAGCCTCCATTGAGACAAGGAAAGACATAAAATTTGGGGAATAGAAAACTCCCAAATACATAGATTTCTAGGGAAGTTCAGGATGAAAGCAAATCCAAAGGAGGCAAAACAGAGGTCACAGCCCAGAATGGAGAACCAAGAATCTGCATTCTGGAGACATGAGAGTGCACAAATTAGGAACAAGTGGAAGTAATACAGACTGGTCATGAGGGACTTGCTTCTGAGAACCCCATGGTTGCTAAGGCCTTACTTTTAGGAATGGCTAGAGTGAAAACTGCAGGAGCTTCAATTTGACTTAATGCTAGGGACCAATGATAAAATAAGGTAACAATCCTCTTTTGCTCAGTATAGTAGCTAAATAGATAGGAATTATTTGGTAAGTATTTGCTAACATTTATTTTTATGCATTTTTAGATTTTTACAATTGTATTTTCTAATTTTTCAATTCTAAAAGGAATGAAAACTCTAGTGAGTATCAAAAAATATAAGCACCTTATCAGACATAAATTAAAAAATATATTAGGATTTTCAGATAATTGTGCAGAAAGGAGATTAATTAATCCCCCGTCCACCAAATTATTTCAAAATGTTCATGTTTTCATTTTCCTATAATAAATGTATATTAGTTACAAGTTTTAAAAATAATAATCATGATCATCTAAAATAAAATCTCAGATGTCAACGAATTTTAGATATCCAATGTTTAGATTCAGCATTTTCTTAAATTATCAGTATTCATATAATTTGTTAGAAGCAGCAAATTAGGATCTGCTGCTGATCCATTTTTATTACTATCCATCCACTTCTCTAGTTTCTAAATATGGTTTCATACAAAGATTTGTACTCTCTGTGTACCCCATTCAAGAGGAGAGATTCATTTGACAATAGATCCATCTATATAAATTAGAATTAACTTAAAGAGAAATATTTTGGATCTTTCTTCTCAGCTCCATGTTCTGAAGATAAATGACAAGTTGTATTTCAACTTTCAACTTTACCAGTTGTTGACCAAAAGTTAGGACAGACATTGATTGATGTCATACATAATAATATCATTTTGCATAAAATAATGCTGGTGACATAATGTTAATTATAAGTAGGATAATAAATCATACATATAGCATTGTGTCAATTATGTAAGTATTTTATTCATAGACTATACGTACCAAAATATTAAAACAGTTCTATAAGGACATTATCTAGGATAATAGTTGATGGAGCTTTCTTTCATTATTAATTTGTACATCAGCTTCTTTTTTTTTACTATTATAGTAGACATAGCATAAAAATACAATTTACAAAAAATAATAACTTATTAAAAGAAAGATTTGGACCATAAAAAACAAGAATTTGGATAAATGTATGTAAAGGTATTAGATCTCAGATTTCTTAAATGGAAGAATTTGTGATACACATGATATGTAAACACATGTTTACTCTCTATTATTTTATAGATGCATACTCAAAAACTAGTAAAACATTTCAAAAGATCAAAGTGATAATTAGATTCTCAGAATGCTATTCAGATAAATCCAATCAAGAAATAGGCAGAAGACATGAAAAGACATTTCTGCAAAGAAGACATCCAAATGGCCAGCAGGCACATGAAAAAGTGTTCAACATCACTTGGCATCAGGGAAATACAAATCAAAACTGCAATGAGATATCACTTCACACTTGTCAGAATCGCTGAAATTAACAACACAGGAAGCAACAGGTGTTGGTGAGGAAGTGGAGAAAGGGGTACCCTCTTACATTGTTGATGAGAATGCAAACTAGTGCAGCCATTCTAGAAAACTTTCCTCAAAATACTAAAAATAGAACTACTATACAATCCAGCAATTGCACTACTAGGATATTTACTCAAGGGATACAAAAATATAGACTTGAAGAGATACATGAACCCTGGTGTGTGCAGCATCATTATCAACAATAACTAAATTTAAAAAAGAGCCCAGCTGTCCATTGATTAAAGAAGATGTGATATCTATAATGGAATATTACTCAGCCTTATAAAAGAATGAAATCTTCCATTAGCAACAACATGGATGGAGCTAGAGAGTATTGTGCTAAGAGATATGTCAGTCAAAGAAAGACAAATGCTATATGACTTCAATTATTTGTGGAATTTAAGAAACAACAAATGAACATTGCAAAAGGTAAGAAAAGGGGCCAATTAAGACATACTTTTAACTATAAGAATAACTTGATGGTATCAAAGAGGAGGTAGGTAGAGGGATGGGTTAAATATGTGATAGGAATGTGCACTTGTGCTGAGCACTGGGTGTTGTATGTAAGTGATGAATCACTAAATTCTACACCTTAAACTAAATTGCACTGTATTTAACTAGCTGGAATTTAAATTAAAGCTTGGAAAATAAATAGATGAAGCTTTCTAGGCTAAGAATGTTTCGATGGATTTAATAAGTTTTGAACTCTGCCATGATATACAGGCAAAAATCAAAAGAATAGAAATTGCACCATAATAGAAAAGGGTATTACATTCTGTATAATCTTATGGGAGTTGGCCCTGCCAAGCTGATGAGGCAGCACAAATGGAAACATAGGATACCTAGGAAAGGGGAAAATATTGAGGGGTTTAAAAACTGAAGAGATCAACATGAGAGGGTGAAGGAACCCCGCAGACTGCAAAGGTATAGATGATGTCTCTGAAGTATTGGGTTAAACAAACTCAGGAAAAGAAAAATAAACAACAAAAACAGGTCTGGGATTTCTTAGAATTTAAGATTTGTGATTAAGTTCTCATTCATAAAAGTTGTTTTAGTTCTGTGTCTTTTAAAGACAAGAAGTCCATCAAGGCAGCAGATGCTCTCTTCTAAAAATATCCTATAAGGGGGTAAAGCTGCCTCAATTAACTACCAATCTAGTATAGCAAGGATGTTAGAAAAAAATAAATTTCACAACCTGAACCTTTAACTTTAATCTGCCTGTTAAGACATCTGGGTGGGAGGAGGGGTACCTGAGTGGCTCAGTCAGTTAAGTGTCCTACTCTAGGTTTCAGCTCAGGGCTTGATCTCAGGATGCTGAGATCAAGCTCCCCATCAGGTTCTGCACCCAGGATGAAGTCTACTGGATATTATCTCTCCCTCTACTTCTATCCCTCTATCCCTCCTGCTTGTATTTTCTCCCTATCTCTCCAAAAAAAAAAAGGGTTTTTCAAAGGGCTGGAACAAACAATCCTAAAATTTGTATGGAACCAGAAAAGACCCCGAATTGCTAAGGAAATGTGGAAAAAGATAAAGAAAGCTGAGCATCACATTGCCTGATTTCAAACTTTACTACAAAGCTGTGATCACCAAGATAGCATGGTACTGGCACAAAAACAGACACATTGACCACTGGAACAGAGTAGAGAGCCCAGATATGGACACGCAACTCTATGGTCAAGTAATCTTTGACAAAACAGGAGGAGATTATGCTGAGTGAAATAAGTCAAGCAGAGAGAGTCAGTTATCATGTGGTTTCACTTATGTGTGGATTATAAGGAAAAACACCGAAGACATTGGGAGAAGGAAAGGAAGGGTAAATTGGGGGAAATCAGATGAGGAGATGGACCAAGAGAGACTGTGGACTCTGATCAACAAACTGAGGGGTTTGGAGGGGAGAAGGGTGGGGGGGCTGGTTGAGCCTGTGGTGATTATTGAGGAGGGCATGTATTGCATGGATCACTGGGTGTGATAGATGAACAATGAATCTTGGGACACTGAAAAAATAAAACTAAATTAATTTAAGAAAAAGACATTTGGATACTCCAAGACCTTCTGAACACTATCATTAATTAAATAAATGAGACTAGAATGAACGAGGAGCTACACATAAGTGTGATTGGCATTGCCTGACTCACAGAGCATCAACTGCAATGCAGAAACATATCAGGCAAATGTAAATGTTCTAATCTATTTATTGCAGTGAACCAGGCTTCCTATCATCCATGCTTCCTCTAGGAAAATATATTGAAGTTGTAGAAGGGAATAATAAGGACCAGGATAAAGAAAGTAAGAGATGTGGTTAGAATCTTGTCCACGAAATTGAAAAGAGTTTAAGGAAGAAAAGCAGAGAATGAAGAGGTAAATAAAACAGGCTGTGAAATTGCCCTGAATACTGCTAATACTGAAAAGATTTGATGAAACACAATAAAGATATTTGTGATAATTCACAATGTGACTTTGTGAATTACTTAAAAACACTGTCATATAAATGACTTACAGGAATGAGAACATACCAAGAAGAACAATAGAAATTGTGAGTTTTGTTGTTTTGTTATTAAATCACAACTGTGGTATAAGGGTGACAGCAGAATATAGTCTATGTTTCTTTCTCTCCTTGGGAAACAAATTTTTTTTAAAAAATGATAGATAGATGAGAGAGAATTAAAAATAACACCTATACTATTTTTAGTGGCAAGTTGTACAGTTAAAAGTCCTGTAAAAGCCACAAGGGAAGAGGGATAGGAAAAGCATAAGAACCTGCCATGAAAATCCTAAAGGTAAGTTTCAAACTGAAATACAGCATAATGCCTTAAATAACTGGAACCAAAGCAGGAATTAGCCATTTAGAATTGCAGCAAAAGCCACAAGGGGCAAGTTTAGGGAAGCAGAACACCAGAAGGGCCCTGCTGAAAGTGTCTACAGGATCTAGCATTTATCAGAAAGTTTCAGTGGAAGTACAATCTGAGGGGGGATATTTCCCTGAAGTGTATTGGCCGTGTCTCCTATTTGCAGTGGGCAGTGGCTGCACTGGTGAAGACAGTGCTGTGGCAGAAACCCTCATGGGCACAGCATGAGACCACAGATTACTGAGGCAATGTCATTGAGGTGCTGTTTTGGGCTGTGAAACCCATGGGGGTGCCCAGACCCCCCTAAAGCCCTGAAATGGGCTCCAGAGAGTTAATGGTGCAAACTCTAAATGATTGAGAGAACTCACTGGAAAACATTTTGAAAGTATCAATATGAAGAAAATATATTTAAAAATTAAAAGTATAGCGAAATTAACCAAAGATAAACAAACATTCACTGGGAAAATTTTCTGTAACTAAACACACTCGTTGAAACCATGATCTCACAGAAAGATCATAAAGCATGCCTGAAAGAGAAAGTAGGGATGATGGGATCAGAGGTGGGTTGGACTTGAGAAAAATGATATAGGGAGATAGCAGAAGGAAAAACTATAGCAGGAAATTAGACACAATGAAGATGCATAAAGAGACATACACTTGTAAACACAGTAAGGCATTTAAAGAATAGAGACAAAGAACATTAACAAAATAATTAAATAAAAATACAGGGACCCTTGAACCACTCTGGAGTTAATCACGATGACTCTAACGGAGCCCAAAATCCACAGATAGTTTTTGAGTCCCCCAAAATTTAACTACTAACAGCCTACTGTTGATTGAAACACTTACTGATAAAAGGAGAAGTCTATTTACAAGTATCTTGTATGGTCTATGTATTATACATTATATTCCTATAATAAAATAAGCTAGAGAAAATAAAACATTATTAAGAAAATCATAAGGAGAAGAAGATACATTTGTAGTATCATACTATATATACAAATTAAAAAATTGTATAGTAGACTCGTATTTCAAACCAATGTTGTTCAAGGGTCTACAGTAACTAGAGAATATATGCTCTCTCTTTTTCTCTTTTTTTATGCTATATATATATGTATATATATAAATAGATGCAACTGGAATGTTCAAAATATATTTATATTTGAAGTAAAATGGTTATAATAGGTAGATAATTGGTGATACATGATAGATAGAATAAAGGGAAAATGTTAGCAAGGAAACTGTTCTTATTTGCAGATAAAGTGACTTGTAGAATCTAATAAGTCCAAAGGGATAATGATTAATTCTTAAAATTAATCAGATTTAGCAGCTTTGACAGAAATCAAAATGTAAAAATTAATTTTATACATTAGCCTTTATAAGTTAGATAATAAACTTTTAGATATGTGTGTACATGCACATGCATCACCTGTAATAGCACGAAAATGTCAAGTACCTAGTAATGTTTCATTAAAAATAGCAATATTATTGATAGAAACATGAGTGAGAGTATCAAATATTAAATATAACCTAAATAAGTGAGAGATATATGTTGTTGGCAGATTGCATAAATCATTATTAAATAGAAGGCAATTATCTTTTCATGATTTATTGACAATGAAATTCAAATAAAAAGAAATAGGAATTTTTTATTTATATAGTTGTGCAGGTCTGCACAGCAGATCCTACAATTTACATGGAAAGGCAAGAAACCAAAATAAACATAACATTCTTGAAAAAGAATAAAATGGAAGAATTGCTCTACTAAATATTAATGCCTCTAGCAAATCCATATTAATTTAAATAAAATAATATTGGCACAGGAATACATAAATTAATCAATAGAAAATACTCAGGAGTCCTGAATAGACAGATGCACATAAAACACTGGATATATGCAGTGGTAGTGTACAACAGAAAGGAAAAGATTGATAAATTTTGGATTCCATTAAAATTAAAAATTTGACATACATAAAACAAAAATTATTGTGAATATAGTTATGAAAGAAAAAATACAGAGAGATTTATTTGGACAAAAGACTTAAAATGGCATCAATAGATAGACATTTGCTAAAGGGAGAACTTCTGTGAATTCCTGTAATGTAGACAATAACCACATGAAAAAGGGTTCAGCCACATTAATAAAGAGAAAAAAGAAATAAAATTATAAGTAAAAGACACTACATACAGATTGGCAAAAATACTTTAATAAAAATAAATTCTGATAATGTCAATTATTGAGGAATTTGTATGGCAATAGAAATTGCCAACATTTCTGGAGGGAGTGTAAATTGATTCAACCATTGTGGATTATAGTTTGGCATTATATGACTGAATATACATAAGCTTTATCACCCAACAACTCAATTTTTGCGTAATATCCTAACGAAACTCATGACTTTGAACACACACAAAAGCGTTCATAAGGGATAGTGCCTAGATCCTGAGACTCTTCATCTACATTTTCTTTAAGAACAAAAAGGATAAAATGTGATATGTACACACAAAGAAAATGATGAAAAACTAAAAGGAACCCAAGCTACTTGCAAAAACATAGTTGAATCTTGCCAATAAATTAAAAAAGCAAGACTTGAAAAATCACATATAATATTTACATAAAGTTAAGGAACTTGTAAAGCTAAATTACATTACTTAGAGGTGGACAAGTGTACAAATAAGTGTAAAAACTATAAGGAAAAGTAAGGAAATAATCAAGTGAACACTATAAAATAATCTCTTCAGTATGGCTGTGTTATCATGTCCTAGAATAAAAGATTTATCGGCTAAAGATTTATTTTCTGTTTCTTTGGCAAACTTCTTAATTTACTGTGAATTCCTCAGACTGCTCTGATGTTTTATAAGAAATATCTTCAGCTTTTTTCCAAGTTAATGATGAGTTATCATATTTTTTAACGGATAAGGGCATAAATAAACCAACTAAAATAATAGTTCTGGGATAGTACATTATATAATAATATAAAACATTGTTCTAGAATAATCCTCTATCGTAATAATTTTATTTTAATTCCAAGAGTCAATAGTTATTTTCCAATGTTAAAAAGAGAGATATAAACTTGTTAATTAGAGCTAAGAGATTGCCACCAGAATTAAACACACACATATACATATTCATGCAGACATATACATTAAAATATGCACACACAGAAACAATCTAAATAATTTGCCTTTGTGTACTGAATGAGAATCTACTGTTTTTGTCAAAGGTCGTTTTGATTCTGTGATTTGATATTTATTTGTAGTACTAAATTTGATTATTTTTTTTTTTTTTACTGACAAGCTTCTAAAAAGTTAATTAAATTCTGGAGATCTACTGTACACTTTAGTGACTATAACAATACTACTGTGTATTTAAAATTTGCTAAGAGAGTAGATTTTATGTTAAGTGTTTTTCCCCCCCACACACAAAATAATGATTAAGGGAGGAAATGTTGGGAATGATGGATGTTTATGACCTTGTTTGTGGTGATGGTTTCATGAGTGTATACTTATTCCCAGACTCATTGAGTTGTGTGCATTAAGCATACACAGCTTTTTACATGCCAATTATTTTCTTTTCTTTTTTTTAAAGATTTTGCTTATTTATTTGACAGAGAGAAAGAGATTACAAGTAGGCAGAGAGGCAGGCAGAGGGAGAGGGAGAAGCAGGCTCCCTTCTGAGCAGAGAGTCTGATGAAAGGCTCGATCCCAGGACCTTGAGATCATGACCTGAGCTGAAGGCAGAGGCTAAACCCACTGAGCCACCCACGTGCCCCATGTCAATCATTTTCAATAAAGGAATTAAAAAAGGAAAACAAAAACTGGGCAGAAGACATGAACAGACACTTCTCCAAAGAAGACATACAAATGGCTAACAAACACATGAAAAAATGTTCATCATCTTTAGCCTTCAGAGAGATTCAAATCAAAAGCACAATGAGATACCACCTTACACCAGTTAGAATGCCCAAAATCAACAAGACAGTAAACAACAAATGCTGGAGAGGATGTGGAGAAAGGGGAACCCTCCTCCACTGTTGGTGGGAATGCAAGTTGGTGCAGCCACTTTGGAAAACAGTGTGGAGATTCCTCAAGAAATTACAAATAGAGCTACCCTGTGACCCTGCAATTGCACTACTGGGTATTTACCCCAAAGAAGCAGATGTAGTACAAAGAAGGGCCACATGTACCCCAATGTTCATGGCAGCAATGGCCACAATCACCAAACTGTGGAAAGAACCAAACTGCCCTTCAACAGATGAGTGGATAAGGAAGATATGGTACATGTATACAATGGAATATTATGCCTCCATCAGAAAGGATGAATATCCAACTTTTGTATCAACATGGATGGTACTAGAAGACATTATGCAGAATGAAATAAGTCAAGTGGAGAGAGGCAATTATCTTATGGTCTCACGTGTGGAGCATAAGGAAAATCATGGAGGGCATTGGGAGAAGGAAAGGAAAGGTGAATGGGGGGAAATCGTAGGGGGTGATGAACCAGGAGAGGCTGTGGACTCTGAGCAACAAACTGAGGGGTTTGAAGGGGTGGGGGGTGGGGTGGTGGGCGAGCCTGGTGGTGGGTATTGAGAAGGGCAGATATTGCATGGTGCAGTGGGTGTGGTGCATGAACAATCAATCTTGTAATACTGAAAAAATAAAACAAATTTGGGGGAAAAATAAAAGAAAACAGAAAAAAATAACAAAATCAAAATAATTAGGAGCATTTCAGACAAAAAGAAATTGTATATATAAGAATGGTGTAAAGTCAGTTGCCATACCTCAGATAATAAGCTTACTGTGTCAGTCTGATATCGTTGCAATCAGCCTTGCTTTTATTAGGAGTACAAATGCTCCATCAGTTTCATATCCTGGTATATTTTAGTGAAGATAAAGAACATATATATCCAGAAATGTGGCCTAGCAACATTTTAGGGTAATGATAGAGCTTCAAATACATGTGTAGATTGGTATCTTCAATTTCCCTTACATCTTTATGATACCAACAAGAGTTGAATTAATTATCTATTATTGTGTCACAAGGTATCCCAAAATGTCATGGCTTAAAGTAATATGTATAAATTATCTCATAGATTCTATGGGCCAGGAATTGGGGCACAGCTTAGCTGAATGAATCTGGCTCAGGGTCTCTCACAAAGCTGCAATCAGTGTGTTGGCTGGAGCTGAAGTTATCTCAAAACTAGATTCCAAGAAGCATCTTCTCTTCCTTCCTTACTTGGTCTTTGCAAGGATTCAATTCCTCACAGACTACTGTGTGAGACCATCAGTTCATCATTGGCTGTTGACCAGAGGACTCCCCACTGGGCAACTCACAACATGGCATTTGGCTTCCTTTGCAACAAACTAGCTAGAGAGTGAGAGAGGATAAGGAACGGAATTCATGGTCTTTTATCAACTAAAACTGAAAGTGACATCCCATCTTTTTTGCTGTTCATTAGATGATGGTCACTAGGTATAGACCATATTTTCTGGGAAGGGATTGAGCAAGGACATGAACACTAGCAACTGAGAATCAGTGAGGGTGATATTTGAGGCTATCTGTACATTTCAGAATACATATTAATCACTCAAAAAGATATTACATTGAAAATTTGTGCTATTCAGCATTAATACCATACAATTTTGGTTTGAAAACATTTTCCCCAATATTGATAAGAAAAAATGCTGGCACAGAGAGCACTATTCTCTATGATAGGTAGCTCCCTAATGTGTTACCTTACTGAGTCCTTTACAGCCATTTTGAAAGTACTATTTTTTCTCTATTATAGATAAGAAGAATACTGAGGCTGTAAGAAGTGCAATAATGAGCCCATAAAACAAGAACTGATAAAGTGTGGGCAATTTTTTTCAGCTTTAATTCTTTTACATTGAACACAATTCTTTTCCCTTCTAATCACAAACATAATCCCAAGATTAGAAAGTCCCCAGCAGTTCTACTTCTCTCTTCTATTCCTCACTGTTACATTTCCAGATGTTTTCCCACTGAAAGTCAAAAATCTACTGATGGACAGGAAAATGTCAGCACATTGCTGTGGTATACAATTCTCAGATAAAAATATTAGCACATTTCTCTCTCTACTTATTTATATACAAAATTTATTCTGTTTCTGGCCACATTTATGCAATCTGAATGAAGCCTTTCATGGGAGACAACTTTTATTGCTGCTGTATGTCTTCCTCCTGCCTGCTGTTCTTCCCCCTCTAGAAATAAATATTTTACTCAGTTGGCCATCTGAACAAATACTCTATGCCTGACACAATATTTATACACATATATATTTTTTTCAAAAAGCATCAGAAGTGTGAGTTTCATGTACAGTAATATATCTGAGGTGCATTATGTCACTCCTCGAGGTGAAGCAGGTTTCTAGTGACAAATGAAGGAAAGGATGATTTCAAGAAAACTGCTCAAAACTTGGAGGTGAAAGCTGTCTTGAAAGCAAATACCTGAGTTAGTAAATGAAGCACATTCCTTGATAAATATGGCTTCTTTAAAAAATCTGTGCACTTAAACTGATGAGTTAATAAAGGGCTTAAGGTTGGATGTCTGATTAATCACAGCCTAGTGAACAATATTTTAGCATCTGGGAGCATGTCTTTGGTGGAAATATAGTTTGATATTTGGAGGTCTATAAAACCTAAGAGGGGGTCCTGGCACTGAAAGTTATAATTTATGAGCCCCTGAGAAGTTTGCTTAATATTTTCAAAACTTACATTCCTCAGTTATATATTTTTTATATTTTGTGATGATTTAATGCATGTGTGCCACTTATGTTGTGTAACATATAATAAATCTTTTATTTTAAAACATTATTATTGCTATTAATGTTGATTCTCATCTCCTCCTTATATTTTTGTTACTTTCCTCACACCATTCTCCAGTATTTGTTCATTATATACTCACTTCTCATTCAGCAACTGCTTATTAAGGACTTGCTAACTGACAGGCATTCAGCTAACCATCACTGATATCGAATAATGCAGGCACCCTACCATCTGAAGCTCCCAGGCAAGTAGAAGGGACAAATCTGCAAATCATCAATTATGACAGAACCTTATATAGAAAAAAGGGGTCATGTCCCATCCTCGTCAACAGAAATTGACCTACTGAATTTTAATCCTTGAACATAATTATGAATAATTCAGAAGGAGCAAATGCAACAAATTGAAAACATGTCAAAGACAGTAGATATTATTTAACTACATAAGTAATCACAATAATCATAACAATCACAAATGCAAATTGTCTAAGCATATCAATTAAAAACTAAATTGTAACAGTGGTTTAAAAAACAAGATCAACTACATGTTCTGTATAAGAAGTCCACCATTTTAAATATAAAGAATCAGATAAGTTAAAAGTAAAGGAAAAGACAAAATATGCCATGGTAAAACCAATCAAAAAGCACTGGGTGTGGTGCATGAACAATTAATTTTATAACACTGAAAAAATAAAATGAAAGTATTTGGGGAAAAAAAAGAAAGTTTCAGGAATTATATTAATTTGATATGAAGCATGCTTCAGAACAATGAAGATTATAAGAGATAAAGAGTAATTATATCATGACAAATAAATAAATTAGGTCTCCAAGAACACATAAGAATCCTAATTACATTCATACTCCACAATAGAGTCTCAAAATACACATGGCAAAAACAAATAGAAGTAAAAGGAGAAACAGATTCATGATTATAGTTGAAGACTTCAATACATCTCTGTCAGTAATTGACAGATCAAGTAAAAAAATCAGTGAAAAGCAAATAAATTATTTGAACAACACTATAAATGAACTGCATTAAATTGACATCTATGGAATTAACCATCCAAAAAAAAAAAAAAAAACCAGAAACCACATTCTTCTCGAGTTCACATGGAACATCTATCAGGATAGACCATATTCTGGGACACAAAACACATTTTAACAAGTGCAAAGAGTGGAAATGATACAAAGTATGTTCTCAGATCACAGTGGAATTAAACGAGAAATAATAACAGCAAGACAGCTAGAAAATACCCAACAATTTGAAAAACACACCTCCATAAAAAAACGTTTGTAAGGAAAGAATTTTAGTACAGATTTAAACAATATTTTGAATTATATTAAAATAAAATATAATTTATTAAAATTTGTAATATACATCTAAAGCAGTGCTTAAGGGAGATTTATAGCATTAGGTATATATAACAGAAATAAAGAAGATCTAAAATTAAAATCCTGAATTTTCACCTTAGAATACTAAAAATGAAGAGCAAACTAAATCTGTAGCAAGCAGACAAGGGGAATAAAAAGATCAGAAATCATTAGCAATAAAAACAAGAAAACAATGGAGACAATTAATGAAATGATATTTGGTTCTTTTATTTTGTTTTTTTTTACAGTTTATTTTTTTTCTCCCCAAATATATTTATTTTAATTTTTCAGTGTTACAAGATTGATTGTTCATGCACCACACCCAGTGCTCCATGCAATACGTGCCCTTCTTTTAAAAGATCAGGAAAGTTGATAAATCTCTAACAGGTCTATCCAAGAAGAAAAGACAAAAGGACTTGGGCAGTTGACATTACCAGACTTTTTTCACATTAGAAGAGGAATCACTATCATGACAAGGTAATTGCCCCTGATTACCAGGAATGAGGTAGGACTGGTGATACACAATGAGGGCAGGAAGGAGTGTGTGTGGAAGTCAGGTTATCAACTTGAGTGGCCCTTGCACTTCTGTTTCTGAAATGTGAAATAAACTAGTGTTGCAACCCTGGCCTGAGAAGGAAATGGTTACAAGACCCAGACTGTCCCCAAATGAGGGTATGGCTCAGGCCACTAGGCAAACATCCAAGACCAAAAGAGATAATATGTGAGGGCGAGGGGAATTTAGAGGGTAGTGCACAGAGGGAAGTGAGAGTTCAGGCCATGTGACCAAGTGCAATGTTGGAAATGGTATTCATCCCACTGATCTTTTTTTTTTTTTTTTTTCCAGTATTCTCTTCAGAAAAGAAGACTTGCTGATATGCTGGGGAATCTTGCTACTCAAATGTGTTTGGAGATATGGAATCACATAGTATAGGGTAGATAACAGAAGTCAAGAATTTTCCTGGCATTAAGTCCCAAGCGAAACTCTCCTTGGGCAACCCTTGAGTAAGGAGTATGGAGACAGTAGTATCTGACCAGTTCTGTCCCAAGAAGGACTCTTTCTCTGCACATTGGGGTGCCCCCCACCCTGATGTCTGCTTTTCCTACCCTCCTTTTCTTTTACCGATATTAGATCTACATAACATTTTGGAAGCTTTACATGCCAAATTATGCTTCTTCTCACTTTATTTTGTACAAGTAAGCCTCTTGCACTCCTAACTCTATCATAGCATCTGCTTCCCAGGCACAACCTAAATAAGTATCAGTAATGAAAGTAATACTGAAGTGATCAATAATGAGCAAGAATACTCTCTACCCTTATGAATGGCCTTCCCTTTTTTCAGGACCTTCTTGAGAAAAAAATATTTTTTAAAAAAGGAGAAATATTTTAATAACTAAGACAAAACCAGCAAAGCTTCTGAACTATGACTACTCTATATTATCAAGGAATGATAAAACTTTAGGCTTACGCCCTAGTGCTTAAAACTGGTAACAATGCCTCTTAGAATTTTTGTTCCACTAGTAAGTGAAACCTTATGATAATTGACTTTCTATGGTTGACTTATTTCACTCAGCATAGTCTCCTCCAGTCCCATCCATGTATATGCAAAAGTTGGGAATTCATCCTTTCTGACAGTTGAGTAGTATTGCGTCGTATATATGGACCACATCTTCTTTATCCATTCTTCTGTTGAAGGGCATACTGGCTCTTTCCACATTTTGGCTATTGTGGACATTGCTGCTATGAACATCAGGCTCCATATGGCCCTTCTTTTCACTACATCTGTATCTTTGGGGTCCGAGAAACAAACTGAGGGTTTTAGAGAGGAGAGGGTGTGGGGGATGGGTTGGACAGGTGATGAGTGTTAAGGAGGGCACATATTGCATGGAACACTGGGTGTTATATGTAAACAATGAATCATGGAACACTAAATCAAAAACTAATGATATACTGTGTGGTGACTAACATAACATAAAAAATAACAAAATAATGCATTTTTGTTTGAGGGACAATAAAATAAAGCTTTAAATCAGAGAATGCAGAGATAGAAATAGAGAAATAGATGATAGATAGATGAGGAGAGGGGGATAGAGAGTAGAGGAAGAAAGAGAGAAATACAGAGATACAAAGAGAGAGAGTTTAAAGTCATAAATATACATACATATATGGATTTTTGGGCTACATAGGATGAGAGAAAAGGATATAAAGCACCTTTATAATCATGCTCTATAGGTAGAATTTATTTTTTAAAGCAGGGAAATAATGTTATCATTCCACTAAATTACTGCCATGTGAAATCATCAAGTTGCCTAGGTCATAAACTTTTACCTTCCCACAACAATAAAGATATCCTATCAATTTATCATCAAAGTATTTATTGGATCTGCTCTTCCTCTCAATCCTTTCTACTTCTGTCCTAACCAGGTCTTCATTACCTCTCCCTTGGATCTCTATCTTCTGTCCTCTCTCAAATACTATTCCTTTCAAAACAAATTTCATATAACAAGTGTGCTTTTTTTTTTTTTGAAACACTAAGGTGACTGTGTCCTTCAACAGCCAATAACCTAACAAGCCTTCATTCCTCCAGCCCTGTATATACCATAGAGCTTCTTTTTCTTTATATCCCCTGGAACGTTATGTTTCTTCTGTCTGGAATATTTCCTTTATAACCACCATAGCCTCCCATTTTTTTTTTTCCCTTCCCACCAAACATCCCCATTTGCTTTCCCCAGGCTAAATCCTATCACATAATTAATACTCAGCTCAGCTATCATCCTCTCCAAAGCTTCCCTGACCCCCATTCTTTATGATCTCTCAAGGAGCCCCTGAGCACACTATGCTATTCTTTATCAGAACATTGCCACATTGTATTGAAACCTTCCTCCTATACGTTTATATCTCTTTCCATTCTATAACCTTCATGGGGGTCTTGCACTATGCTTTTATTGATAATCCTTGGCATAAGGTGGGGGGGTTAGTACATGTTTATTGAGTTGAGTTGTAACTTTCATTAAACTTCAATGAGTTATCAAACAAAATTTATCAATATCCATTGCTTAAAGAAAATTTATCAATATCCATTGCTTATAAAGATTCCAAAACATTAAATGCCATTTTAAAGTAATGTTATCTCCAGAAAATGTTGTTTGACTTTTCCTCTACTCTGACAGAGTGACTGTCACTTCTTACTACATTACTTCTATAACTTATACCTCAGCCATCAGAACAATTAATATTCTATTTTAACCCATATGTTTACATTATTGTCTCCCTATTGGATATAATGAGATGAACTACTTCTTGTGTTTTTTTTTTCCTTGAGATGAACTATTTCTTCTTCATTTCTACATATTCATGATTTAGCACAGTGTCTTACACATACAAGGCTCTTAATAAATGATTTATTTAAATTGATAAATCTCAGTCATTTTAGCTCTGCTAACAGGAAACATTTTGAGAAGACATACGAGGTAGCATAATCCACTAGATGATTTGCTACTCTCAGATTTCAGACTTAATTTCTTGTCTTCATAAGTTGAGTTTTTCTAGAATAATTTGTTTGGAGATTACCTCCAAATAGAGTTGTTATAAAATGAAATAAAATAATAATTTAAAATCTGTCTTGAATGCCAAAAGTTCTACTAAAATGTAAAATTTTGAGTGGTACCATACTAATTTTTATCATCATAATTGTCACCATGGTTAGTATCATATTTGTTTTAAATAGCTATGCTGAACTGCATTCCTAGTGGTTCTGTGAAAAGCCATTGAAAATGTGAGTAGAGTATTGTATAGCAGCACAAGCAGAAACTGATTGGAATTCAATCATTTGGAAGGATATCTGTTATTTTCCTCCATTGCTTTGCTTTATCCCCTGAGTGCTTGCTCAATTTCCTCTTCAGTACAGGAGCATAGCTTCTGTGACCTCAAAGATTCCTCTGAATGGGAAATTTGTCTGGGGAGAAACTACACCTGCACCTACCCTGCAGGGTGGGGCCAGACCACAATTTAATTGCACTCCGTCAGTGCTGTGAATCTGGGGATTCAATTTCCCAGCCATCTGAATTACGGATTAGGCACTAGGAAGGCTGGGACTTTGTATCTAGTCTGTTATGGTGTTTCTCTTTCCTTTCATACCATCAATTTAGAGCCAATCAAACCTTGAGGTTAAATTTATCATTTTTCATCTCAGAGTGCACACTCCTTGAATTTTCACTGTGAAGTTTATATGCCTTTATACAGTTCACAGGTCTGTGACTGTAGGTTTTTCTTGCCTCTGTGATTCACCCCATTACTGTTAATATTTCTATCCTCGAACAAAAATATAGAAGTGACCCCAAAAACCCTCTCTTGGCATTTATAGCTTCCAAATAAACAAATCTATTAAGACTCTCATCATGTTTTTTTTATTTATAAACATAATTTATTCTATTCTGGATTTTCTCTTGGCAGCTGCTATATCTTCACTGTTTTCCTAGAATATATATTTTATTATAGCCATATTTCTTTGACCACTTTAAGTACCTCCCACTTTAGAAATAAAATTTTTTCATTGAGATGTCCATCAGATAAAATATTTCCCACCAGACATATATTTACTCAAGTTGCATTAGAAAAGTAAATTTGTGTCATATTGCAGACCATAAGAGATGCTAGCAGCAGTAAATCCATGTCAAGAATCTTACAGCTTTTGTGTTAAATGGCAAAATATATGATACAGTATGTTGTTCTTGTTAGTTAGTGGATAGCTCTTTGAAGTAACCAGAATCATTCTCTTAAGGGAAGATTTCATATGTAAAAGCAATGTAGCCTTTGATGGGCACCTCCTTCCCTGGCCCTTTTAAATGAAGATGCTTATGGGGAACACACAAAAGTCAGTCATGGCTACCTGGTTTTCATTCACTCTAACACTTCCTTCTGGCCCCTTTACTCTTATGCTTCCTCTGACACTCTAAGTATGAACTATCAAACATTGTTTAGTCTACATGATTTTATAGTTCTGTATGAAAATAGATAATAATTGAATAATTGTTTTCATTACATTTTTATGTAACACTGTAACTCAACTGAGTATGGTCTGCTTAGAGTCATATGACAGTTAATAGTGAATTATGACAGTAAGCTATTGATTGTTTGAAAATTGTTGTCTAAAATTAATGTAATTTTCCTTGAGATCTCTAAACATTGATTTTCTTTTTTCTTTAAGTGCTATAATGCTCTGGTGTGAGCCATTCTTATGATAGTTTTATGTATAAAATACATAAAAGGTCTCTGAATTTTCTGGTTGCCAGGATAGATCCTGTGGCATTCTACTCCTTTTCTTGATCACTGTTTTTGAATTTCTTTCAGTTTTTGTGCACTCTATTTTCAGATTTCCAGATCCATAAGGAGAGTTTGAAACCACTGGTTTTCCTGAAGACAAGATTAAACTAGGAATCCAGTAACATTTATTAGAATGCAATGACAACCCAAATAATTTACAAAATTTAAAAATCAGAGAAGTCTACTTATTATGTGATGTAATCAAATAATTGGTCAGCTCAAGTAATTCAGATTTTTTAAAGATTTTATTTATTTATTTGACAGAGACAGAGAGAGAGAGATCACAAGTAGGCAGAGAGGCAGGCGGGGGGTGGGTGCGGGAAGCAGGCTCCCTGTGGAGCAGAGAGCCTGACGCGGGGCTCGATCCCAGGACCCTGAGATCATGACCTGAGCCGAAGGCAGAGGCTTTAATCCACTGAGCCACCCAGGCACCCCAAGGAATTCAGATTTTTTAAATGTACTTTATTTTTTAAAACTTATTTGTTTATTTTTAGAGAGAAGGCAAAAGCAGGTGGAGGGGCAGAAGGAGAAAGAGAATCTCAAGCAGACTCTCTGCTGAGCACAGAGCCGAGTGCATGGCTCAAATCTAGGACCCTGAGCTCATGACCTGAGCTAAAATCAAGACTGAGCCATCCAGGTGTTCTGATTCAGATTTTTTGTTTTAGGTTCAATATTTATAGATTATGTTTATAAAGGGAAACATAATAAAGGTATGTATCTCAGTTTCTAAGGACTTAGCAAAATGTTGATAAAGACATGCTTTCCCTAGACAAATGTTTCTTCTGCTTTTCGGAAATAAATTCTCTATATTTGAAGACAAACCTCAAACCAATGGGCATGACAGAGATCTGTACCGCACAGTCAACATTATCTTAGGTCAGGCATGTATTGTGTTACTGTCTCCATCAGTTGTGTGACTGCACAAAAAGCAAATCCTACAAACACAATTTTTTAATCTGTAATGAATATATTCTATGTACTACAGCTTCAGTTTGTGGCAGTTCTCTTGCCTCCATGGTAGCCATTAGTTTTGTCCATCTAGGAATGCCCCATAAAATAGTAGCGCTTCCTGTAAAGAAATATGCAATAGCCAAGAATAGAATTTCATACTCAAAAGTTTTGCTTCCCAAACACATTAATCCCCAAACCACCCATCTCTCAATCTTTTATCTGTGGTTACACTTGGAGTGCTATCTGGAATGAGGACCCCAATTGTTAATAATAGTTACTCCTGAATGGTGGAATTTAGCTTTGTATTTTTTCCAAGTTCTTATTTGAAGTTTCCTGTTTTCATTTACTTTTTCTAAAATCAATACTTTTCTTCTTTGCATGGCCAAAAAAAGGGAGGAACCTCTTTCAGGTCCCAAAAGGATTATGTTCTTTTCATTTATTGCTTTTTGAAAGATGTATTCTATGAGCTGCTTTCAGATATGAACTGTCTCACACTCTCATCTCACTGATGTAACATTTACCTGAATTTTGTGCATGTGTTGATTGTGTGTGTTTGGATATTGTTGATTTATTTTCATGAGACAAAGAAATAGAAAACCTGGGTATTTGTGGATGGTCTTCAGTAAGGAAATTACTACTATGTGAACTTTGTAGATGCTAATTCATTGCAAAAATTCAATCACGTATCTACCTCTCTACTCTCCCATGGTGGACTTTACAAATTAAGTATGAACACAGTCTGAATCCATTTTAGCACAGAACTTCAATGATATGCTGCAATCTATTATAAATGAAAGAAGGTAAAGCCTGTGTGCCCACTTGGATCTACAGATCCAAAACCTAAATCCACGGAATGACACATAATCCCTCTATGATCTGGTCCTTTACCTCTTGTTCTGACTTCATCTTTAATGAAGATTAATTTAATTTAATTAATTTAATGATTGTACTTAATTTACCATGCCAGAAAAGTTTTGCCAATATATGTTGTTTTTTATACTCTGTCACTGCACATGCTATTTTCTTTCTGTGGTTTGTCCTCCTCCAACTTTTGCTCAAAAGGTGAGTTCAGGTTCATCCTTTTTTCAGCTCAAAGTCAACTCTTTTATAAAGCCATATTGATATTCCATGCAGAGTTAAATCTCTTCTTGGTTCATTCAGGGTGCTGAGTACATGACTTATTTTTTTTCTCCCCAAATTTGTTTATTTTAATTTTTCAGTGTTACAAGATTGATTGTTCATGCACCACACCCAGTGCTCCATGCAGTACGTGCCCTTCTCGATACCCATCACCAGGCTCACCCCCCCTCACCCCCTCCCCTCCAAAACCCTCAGTTTG
>CM052810.1:77289450-77313636 GCA_028533885.1 Nasua narica | reverse complement strand
ACGATGCCCTCCATGATTTTCTTTATACTCCACACGTAAGTGAGACCATAAGATAATTGCCTCTCTCCACTTGACTTATTTCACTCCGCATAATCTCTTCTAGTCCTGTCCATGTTGATACAAAAGTTGGATATTCATCCTTTCTGATGGAGGCATAATATTCCATTGTATAGATGTACCACATCTTCCTTATCCATTCGTCTGTTGGAGGGCATTTTGGTTCTTTCCACAGTTTGGCTATTGTGGCCATTGCGGCTATGAACATTGGGGTACATGACTTATTTTTAGCATCTCTGTTATACTTTCATTTGTTTTCTGCACCAAACTATGAAGTACTACAGGTTCTGTTCATTTCGAGATTCCTAGTGCTTAGCAAAATTCTTGGAATCAAATAGATATCATAAATGAATGTGATTAGATAAATGACCAAATTTCACTCTTCTAAATGTAAATATTAAAAGCATCTTAGGAATAGATTAAATATTCCGACTAATGCCAATCAGTCAGGATAAGCTAAATAATTCTGTAGAAACAAAGAACCTCCTAATCTCAAAGCTTCACTTCTTAATCATGCAAAACTTGCCATAGGTAGTAACAATGCTCCAGACCATCCATCTTCTCAGAGATCCAGGAAGATAGTAGCTCCATTACACCATGAGTGGCTTCACCATCTAGAACCTGTGTGGTCTCCTGGTTGACATGATAAGGGAAAATAGTGTGGAAAAGTAGCACATAATCCATGAAATGTTTGCATCCAGAAATGAAATAGTACATGCATGCTCAACCTCCTAAACTGGAATTAGTCACAATGGCTACACCAAATCAAATGTAGGAGAGGAAGTATAATATTTCCTTGGCCCAGGAGAGGGTCTCACCTGTGGGTGAGTACTGTTAGTCCTTTTCATTACTATGAATACAAATAGGGTGTGACTCTGTTAATTTGAAAGATGAAATACAGATGGATTATGAGTGTAAACAGAAAATATACTACTATTAACCCATTGTTATAAATAGAATCTGCCCAGTGGGATACCAACTGCATTGAACAAGGGGAAAGCCTGTTTTAGGATCCTGTAAAACAGTAGGACACCCAGGTTTTCATGGGATAAAAAAGGGAAGAAATACAGCTACTGCCTGTGGCAATGATTTATTGGGGTGACTTAGCTCTGAGAAGAGGTGAGTGAGTAAGAAACTGTAACTATCTTCAAATTACTAATGCTGTTTCAGATGAGTGGACTTGTTGCCTCAGAAAGGACTAAGCATAGGCTATGTAAAAAAGTTCATCATTTCTGCAAGTGTTGCAGAATATCCTAACAAGGAAGAAATAAAATCTATTTAGTGGTTCATCAATTTCCTGATTCAGATGTAGTATAGTATCGTGGAAAGCATGCTTATTAAGTCTGCAAGGTTCTACATGTGGTTCTGTCAGAAAATGCCTGAATAATTTTTTTATAAGTTATCCCAAGCACTTTGTGCCTTGATTTATTAATCTATAAAATACAGGAAAACCAAAGACATGAGTTCTCAGATCTCTTCCAGTTCCAAAAGCTTATAAGTTCTATAAGTCATGCATTCATTCATATAGTCTTCCCTAAAGATAAGGTGCAATAATTTAGTTCCAAATACTTAACAAAATCACTTCCTGGTGTCTCTCCAACATCACCCTTCACCTCCTTTCTGTTTTCACACTCCCTTTTTCTTGGTGTACTTTCTTCCTTTGAAAGATTATCAAGTGTTGAACACTCTTGTTAAAATTGCTAGTGCCCAATTGAACATTTTCCTTGATGCAATCAGAATAAATGAAAGGGCATTTAAATAGGAAGAAATTGAATGTGTGCAGCTGTCCAAATAATGTATTGTTGGCATGAAATACTTATTCATGGGATTCTCCAGAGCTATAGCTAATGAATGAAAAAGGTATCCCTTAGTCATGTCTTGATAATAAAATTCAAAATAATTCAAGATAGAAATTATTTAGTTCTGATTTTATCTGTCTTCGAAATTCCAAATTGATTTATTTCACATGAGACCATCTGAAAAACCAGTGATAGTAACACAGCTTTTACATATATTCCAGTAGCCTATGTAATTTAATTTATGAAGACAAGATTTGATATCTTTATGTTGCCATAGAACTTTGTAGAGGTTTTTCTGCTTTCTTCTTCCAATCTATAGGTTTTTCTTTACAATATATATTGGTCCCTGGAAAGAAGACAAAAATCCAAAATACAAGAAAACAGTGTAAATTTTGTTGTTACCTAAGGTCTAGAATTTGTCTCCATGGCTTTGTCTCATGCAAACTTAATTGTTGGAACTGGAACTTGTGGTTTTTGAAAACTAATCAGGAAGTAAGTGATGGCCAGATAACAATCCTTAGAGATACTATAGGACCTTTAACAATTGATTACCATGAACTTAAAGGCAAGTTTGGGGTCCAGAGGAAGTGACATATGTGCTTCTGAGGAAATGAAGGGATTACCTAACCTTCCTTCTGACTGCTGGTCATATATCTTAGTTTGAGCTACTATAATAAAAATATCATAGACGTGGTGGCTTAAACAACAATCACTATTTTGTACGGTTCATAAGTCCAAGATAAAGATGCCAGTCAATTTTCTGGTTTCTGGTAAGAACCAGTATCATGTCTTGCAGATGACCACCTTTTCACTGGGTACTTAGATGGCTTGTCTTTTTTATAACGGTATGAATCCTGTCACAAGGCCTTCCCCTCATGACCTAATCACCTCTCAAAGGTCCCACCTTCTAATACCATCAAATTGGGTTTTGATTTCAATGTGTGAATTTGGGGGGACAAACAGTCTGTAGCATTATGCCTATCAACAAAAAAGCTCTGTTCTTTCTCAAACAGCACAGCAAACCAAGGTATCAATCCAAAGGATTCTCTTGGAGGCTCGACTTTTTATGCCCTATGCACTCAAAGCCATGCTTACCTATTTTTTGGTTTTGTTGCTCAGAGGTGACTGCAGGGATACATTTCATGACTCAGATGAGGCAACCCAGTTTTTAGCTCTCTAAAAATGTAGAAGACAGTGTCATGTAGCAGAAAAAGAAAGAGCTTTGTAAAAAGAAATATAAGTTTTCAAAATGTGCCTTTCTATATAGGAGTTGTATAAACTTAGATGCTAAAGTTTCTGCGCCCCCTTTGCTCATTTTGCAAAGTTATTGCAAAGACGTGTTGTTTCAGTTTTAGTGCGACTGAGTCCAGCCCACCCAAAGCTATTAGAAAATTCCTGAGGCAGATATTGGCAGCAAACTACCTTGAGGACACAAGGTGGCCATTAAAGAAACAAAGAGTAGGCATTCTTTGGAGGCCAAGGTAAAATAAGGAGGATCCTAGGTTCCTAATGACACTTGCTGAGCCATTCCAGAGAAGGCCAACTTCAGAAGATGTATTAAGTACACAGATAGGACTTTAAGTGGCAGCTAGTTGCTGCTTCTTTTTGCAAGATGTACCCATATAAGTCCATTCATCCATTCCAGTTTTTACCTCATTCCCTCATTTCCTCATTAATCTGGGTAGTTATGCACAGATCTGGAGCCTATGGCCCTTAAGATTGAAGAGGCAATTTAGTCTCCTTCTAATAGGTTTGGTTTTGGAGGGTGGGGAGGAGAGGGAGGGAAACTCTGTGACCAGGATAGCCTGCTGAGTTTCCTTCCTCATTTCTAGGAGACACAGGACCATTTCTCCCTATCTTTCTTCTCTGATAAGTAATTAGTCAAATTCAATGGAGAGTCTGCACTCTATTTAATTAAGTCACAAATCAAAACTGATCCCAAACAAAACCATCATATTCACAAGGTGATATTTCAAAACCTCTTATATATCTTCATCTAATTATTAATCTAAGTAATATCAGTCAATTTCTAACACAGATGGTAGTATAAGAACAACATATTCCATCTGGACCAACCAGATGGGCAAATGGGATTAAAGTTATGCAGATAGAAATTATGAGCTTTAGGAAAAAAAATCCTGACTCTTTTTTTTTTTTTTTATGTCAGCATAGTTCCCATCAAAAATAATATCTGTCTTCTAATAAAAGAATACTACAATAGAGAAACCCAGTTCCTATCACTGAATTTGTTTCCAAATTTAGGGTTATAAAAATTAATGTTCTATTAGAAAAATGTTAATATAAGTTTAGGGACATGGCTATCTACATAAATGAGATATATAGATATTTAAGTTTAAGGGTATAAATATTTATGTAATTTGGAAGGTGTAGATAAATTAAATTAGATATATTGATGTTATATGTTTATATATACTCTTAAGTATTGATATTTATTTAAATTAGGATTATAGCTATCTATATAAATTTAGAGGTGCAGTTACCTATATAAGCTTAGGACTGTGGATAGCTTTATAGAGCTGGAGGTGTAGAAGCTATTTAAGTTAATGGTACAAATTTCTATATAACTTACAGATACAAATTCTTTATAAGCTTAGGAAATAGATAATGATGAAACAGATATTTATGTAAATGTTGGAATGCAGATATCTATGTAAATGTAGAGGTGTAGGTATCTATATAAGATTATGAAAAAAAAAAGATTATGGGTGCGGATGTCTATTTAATTTAGCTGCATAAAATCTATTTAAGGTAGACTGTAGATGTCTATATAATTTCCATTCTTGCTGTACAATTCATGAATCATATCTTTGAGCACTGAAAATATATCAGTTATATTTATGTTTATTATCTAATTATACTAGGATCTCTGATAACAGACAGACTTTCTTATGGGCAATGAACTGATTATCATTTCTCAGAAATTAATAGTTGGTCTTTCTAGCACAAACTCAATTTAGTGACAGCTATAGTCTATTATTTTTTTTAAAGATTTTATTTATTTATTTGACATAGAGAGATCACAAGTAGGCAGAGAGGCAGGCAGAGGGAGAGGGGGAAGCAGGCTCCCTGGTGAGCAGAGAGCCCGATGCGGGGCTCGATCCCAGGACCCTGAGATCATGACCTGAGCCTAAGGCAGAGGTCTAACACACTGAGCTACCCAGACACCCCCAGCTATGATCTATTATTATGGACTTTATAATCAGACAGATCTAAGGTCAAGATTTTTTTCTGCTTCATATTAGGTACGTAATTTGCTTAACTAATCAATCAATGAAAAATAATTGGTTGAGGGGCACCTGGATAGTTCAGTTAGTTGAGGGTTTGACTCTTTATTTTGGCATAGGTCATGGGATCAAGACCTATGATAGGCTCCACACTCAGTGGGAAGTCTGCTCCAGATTCTCTCTTTCTCTTCCTCTCCCTTTACCCCTCCCCCTACTCCTGCACTCCCACTCTCTCTCCAAAATAAATAAATAAATCTTTTATTTACTTTTTAAAAATATTTTATTTATTTATTTGACACAGAGAGAGAGAGAAAGCACAAGTAGGCAGAGCAGTAGGCAGAGGGAGAGGAAGAAGCAAGCTCTCCATTGAGCAGGAAGCCTGATATGAGGCCTAATCCCAGGACCCTAGGATCATGCCCTGAGCCAAAGGCAGCCACTTTACTGACTGAGCCACCCAGGCGCCCCAATAAAATAAATCTTTTTCCCCCAAATACTTTAATTTTTTCAGTGTTACAAGATTAATTGTTCATGTATCACACCCAGTGCTCCATGCAATACAGGCCCTCCTCAAAACCCACCACCAGGCTTGCCCAACCCCCCGTTCCCTCCCCCCCCAAAACCCTCAGTTTGTTGTTCAGAGTCCACAGTCTCTCATGGCTCATCTCCCCCTCCAATATCTCCCCATTCACCCTTCCTTTCCTTCTCACAATGCCCTCCATGTTTTCCTTATGTTCCACACGTGAGATCATAAGATAATTGACTCTCTCCAATAAATAAATCTTCAAAAAAAAAAAAGAAAAAATTGTTGATTGTAAGGATGAAATACTATGACATGAGAATTTCTAGTGGATTTTGCCACTAGACTTCTCTCACAGACTCTTAAATTGATTTGGGGTAAACACAGGCCTGGTAGAACCTATGATACTCTCAGTTTCTCTTATGAAATTCACATATATATTTTGAAGATGGAGAGACACCCAGGTACCACCAAAGACAGAACATAAATAGTCCCTAATAAGGAAGAATTAATAGAAGTTCCTTTAAGTTCTTAGTAGGCAGGAGGCTAATGTGGCAAAGAGTGTGTCTAAAAGAGAACCAAAAATCACTCTTCTAATTAATTCAAACTCTTTTATCTCAAGTAGTGTCCCTGAATTTTTAGGTCATCATACATCATATAAAGATTATAGTAACTTACTGAATTAAGACTCTACTAGACCTCTACCAAAAAACTTAAATAAGCCAATATCACAATGGAGTAGAGGGACAGTCTTTAGCCAGATATTTGGTATTCTTGAGGTGGGCAGAGGGGGAGAGGGCACAAATATTAACACATTCATTATATGTCACCCTTATAAAAGCTGAATCTCTATATAGAGTATCTTCTTTCATCTTTACTATGATGAGACACAACAGATATTAATTTACCCATTTTGTGAATGAGAAATTAAGAATCACAGGAATTAAGTAACCAACCCTAGATTACAAATGTGGTAAGTAGAAAAAACAGAGAGGTAAAGCCAGCCAGTATGCCTCCAACTCCCGAGTTCATATATAATATTTCAAAATCTGCTCAGCAATGTTTGTCTCCGTGAAAAATTGTTCAAATATTTTCTTGACTAAATTGATTATTTTTTCTTTGCTGAATACCCCTACTTGAAGCCAGGTTCCCCTAGATGTCCTAACAGATAGGTTAAATTTTCACAGGCCTGACTTTTCTTCTGGTATCTTTCTGTATATTTGATATATATAGCTCTATAGTCCACTGGAAGAGTTGCAGTAGACTGTAACTCTCAGACTCATGATCCCAAACAGGACTTTGTGGCCAAGAAACATGCTCTCACTTTTCTATTGTTCTGTCCATGTATCTATGTTATGATTTTCTGTAGTATGCTATCTTGTCAAGGCTCAATCATTATTTCTCATAAAACAATTCTTAAACCCATTCTTTTGGTTTGGGGACTTTATTAAATCTATCAAGGATGCAAGGATGTATGTGAATATAAGAATTGTATAGGACTAAATAATGTATTTTGTTTCACCAATTAAGGCTCATGTAAGTTTTTGACCGACATAATTGATTTACATAAGTCATCCATTAACATTGCTTAAATATTAAACTCTGTTCTCCCTTTTTAATTTCCAATCTTGATTTTTGACTCCCAGGCTTTCTCTCTTATTTTTTAATGAAACATTTCCTTATTTTGTTGAATAAGTTTGACGTGTAACATTGTGTAAATTTAAGGCACACAGCATGTTACTTTTATTCATTGTTTTATTATAATATAACAAGTTTATTGTTATATTATATTATTATAATATATTATAATATATATATATATATTATATTATATAATATATATATATTATATTATATTATTATAATATAACAAGTTTCATTCACATTTTCATAATAAATCTCTTGCTTTCAGTTTTGCCTCTTCCAAACTATACTCTAAATGGCTTTAATAGTGAGATTTTCGAAAAGAAAATGTTATATATCAGTTTCTCATGCAATTCTTGAACATTTTTTGATTCCCTACAAGATATTATGTGCACGACATTTATGAAGCACCCCTGATGGGCTTCTTCCCACTGTCCCCAACATATCGTACTGTAAGCTAGCTGTAGCTAACCACTGCATGCTTTCTCAAGCTTCCTTTCGTTTGGAAATACTAACCCTACTGAATTTGGATATTCTTCTCTTCTTTTTTTAATGTGAATAATTTTTGCCCATGGCTTACCCCCTTGTAATATTAATGGTAAAACCTGTTAACCAATAAACTTTGGGTTCATTAGTTCTATATTGACTTAGTTCTATACCATAGGGGATTTTTGTTCAGTTTTCCCTAGGCCTGCCAGGTGAACAATGGAAGAAGCACTCACATAAACTGAAAATTATTCAGAGAATTCCATACCACTTGGTACATAGCTATTTCCCCAAGCCCTACAAGTGACCTGCTATGACAACCTAGGCCCACATGGCCAACTGAGAGAGAACATCATCTACTGTCCCAGGATATGTTGCATTGCCCTCAAATCCAACTAAATGAAGCTTCTATGCCCTTCTTTTATGATACAACTGGTAGCCATTCTGTATGGTCAGTACCTGTGCCATACTGTTAATTATTTATCACCCCTGTCTCTACCATAGCACTCAAGATACTTCAAGAAAAAAAAAATTGGCTTATTTGTTAATCTTCTCAAAGTAGCTTTAAGTACTCTGAGGAAAGGATCTTTATCATATTTATTTTATGACCAGCGTCTAGAGACATGCATAGCAAAATTTGGCAATTAATGAATGTTTTATTAGTGATTAAGTGAGTGAAAGAACGAATGAATAGAATTTATGTGCTATATAGCTATCAAAGTGCTGGATCCACTGAAAAGCCTTTTGCCAAATGCAATCATACAAAATTGCACAGAGAGAAGTTGACACTTATCCTAACGCAGACACCTCATCATTTTTTTTTTTTACTGTGGAAAAATAGATATAGATATAGATATAGATATAGATATAGATATAGATATAGATATAGATAGATAGATAGATAGATAGATGATAGATAAAATCTGAATTCCTACTTAGGTAAAATGGAAAAGAGCGCCTTGTATCAGTCCTTCAGGTAGCCCCAGACAGGTTGGAACAAATACTGAAATAATTTGCAAGTGAGGTCTGCTCTGCTTTCTCTGCAACCAGAGAAGAGGATTGCACACTGGGAATACAGGCTGCCATTGATTTAAGGAAGACTATGTAAACTGGAGTGAGGCAAGGAAGTAAAATGTCACCAGACTTTCCATACATTTTCAAGTTGCTTTTTTATTGATGCAGCATTCACTTGGATGCTATAAGCCTTCATTTATTTTCCAAAGCTCTGACATAATTGATTCAGTTTCTGTTTGCTTTTTAATGTTTCTGCAGAAGATGAGAGCTTGAAGGGACCTGTTCTGCCATATTGCTGACATTCCAGACACCATAGTTACTATTTATGAAGTACAAAACCACAGCTTTACACATCAGGGCACCTTCCTCATTATTATCATTGTTATGGTTTGGCAGTTATATTATACTTTGTATTTATTAAGAAACTCAAAATCACTGGGAGACATGATTTCATATTATACCCAGGTATCTATGCACAATCTATTAAGATAATGTTTCAGAGAATTTGTGAAGAAATCTACTGATAAGGAGAGATGACAGTATGGAGAATGGCAGTCATCTCAATTATCATAAACCACTGATTATAGGTAAATGACCATAAATGGTGCACACTACGAAACACCTCCATGGAATTAAATCGTGCCAATTTTCAAAAACGAAGCACAAAAATATTATAATATCATGAAACAATACACAAATCCTTGAGAATAAGTAAATATCAGTTGAATTGAATATTTACCCACACATAAAAATATAACTTTTAAATTATTCAAAGTGTGATTATATAATAAAAATGATCTATGAATATTTATTTGTTGCCCATTTGTGGAAACAAGTTGTTGTAGACACAGCCATGCATAAGGAATTTCAGGATATTCATTTCTATCTTGTTTCACTATTCCTTGAAAGGTGTCACAAAGAAAGTGCTGTTATTGTTATTCCCCAATTTTCCTTAAGCCTCAAGAGGCCAGGGTTATTTCTATCTTGCACATTGCTAAGTCGCCAGAGTCATGCTGCGGCAAATCAAAGACATTTAAGAAGTATTTGTTGCATGAATTGATGGATGAATGAATAGAAGAATAAAGGCACTAAAGAGCTAAATTTTTATCAAATTTTAACAATCACCTGTCTGCTGGAGTGACAGATTAGGATCCAGAGGAATCTCACCCTCAGAACAAGTTTGAGCTTTGCCAGTTAATATCAATGACTGCATTAGCAGAAGGTAGTCATAGTGTGTGAGTTGCAAAGAAGAGTTCAGAGATATCTCCCCTGAAGCAGGTGCAACCTCACCCAAGTGTGAATACCCACTTAAGAATGGAAGGTATCAGGAGAACAGGAATAAATCCATCAGAGGCACTGCCACTTTTAGCTTAAGAAAACTGAAGGCTGGACAGGAGACCTGCAGGACCACACCCCCTCCCCTGCCCCTACCAGCACTCTGGTATTTCAATCACTGAAGAATGAATGTGGGGTAGGAAAGAAAAGAAGAATCTCTTAAGACCTTCAAGAAGCCTATGACGTCTTCCATATGCATTTCAAAGTCTTTGGGAGAAGAAATAAAGCTCTAAAAATCACCAGAGGCATGGAAAATAATAGATGAGGCTGTACAACAAATATGTCAATGGTAGAAGAGCCTGGAAGCCATATATAAATATATATGTGCTTGTACAATATAATCAAAACACAAGCTGTATGTACCAAATTCTCTAAAATAATTATGAGAAAAAATAATAAATTATGTAGTTAAAAATATGGGTAACATGTTTGAAGAAATGGGACATTTCAGTAGAGACACAAAAATGAGAAGGGTCCAAATAGAAACATTAGAAATGAAAATACATTATCATGAATAAATTATTTGTGCTTAATGGCAAACTGAAGACAGCAGAGGGAAGAAATAGTAACTATGAAGAATGATAAAAAGATATCACAATAATACTCAACTGAAACAAAAAAAGAACACACTGTGGAACAAAATGGAACAGAAAATCTGATATTTATGGTTTAATAACAAATAATATAAATGTGTGAATAGTTGGAGTCTCCTCTCAAAAAAAAAGGGAAATAGTGGGCAGTGACAAAATCTGAAGCGATATATTTTCCAAGATTGATTAAAAGAAATCCACACATAGATGCAAAAAGTTCTGTGAACCTGAAAAGAATAAATGCAACAAAAATCCACACATAACCACACCATTATGAAAATGTTGTAAAGCAAAGGTAAAGAACAGATATTAAAAGTTTTCAGAGAAATAATACCAATTGCCTACAAGGAAACATTGACCTCTTACAAGAAACAAAGGTGGTTATAAGATAAACAAATAAAATACTGAAAGCATTTTATATTCAAGACATTGAAAAAACTTTAAAACAGAATTTTGTATTTGCTTAAAATATTATTCAAAAATTAAAGATAAATCACATAATTTTCATATAGTTAAAATGTGAGAAAAGAATTTTCAAGCTGACTTGTACAGCACAAAATGTTAACAAAAAATTTTATGTAAAAAAATACTACCAAAAATCCAGATATTCAGGAAGAAATAGGATCAAAAGAAACAATGAGTATATTGGTAAATATGAAATGTCCTTTAATAATTGTCTCTCTGTATTTGAAAAAAAATAATGAATAAGTAAGGTAAAAATAATAAAAATATAGTAGATATGTTTATAGTGTAGATTTAGAAATAATATTTAAGACAATGAAAGTAAAAGCATGAGGAAGTCAACAAGTTCACATTCATGTAAGCATTTACATTGTCCATAAGGTAGTATGTTATTTAAAATCATACTTTCATAATTAGAAGGTAAGAATTATAATTTCTAGAGCAACCAATAAAACAATAATGCAAAGAGAGCAAAAAACTCAATTGAAAACATTAAAGTAGAATCATAAAATGCATCTTTTATCCAAAACAGGGCAAGAAAAGTGGAGCAAAGAAACAGAAAACAAGAGGCAAATATAAAATAAATGCAAATACGAGAAATGGAAATACAATTGTACCAATAATTCCATTAAATGTGATTAGATTAAACACAAATTTTAAAAGGCAGAGATTATCAACTGGATTAAAAATAATTAAGATAAAGAAGAAATTCAAAATGAAAAAGCTAAAGACCAAACTGTGTGCTCTTTGCAAGAAGCAAAGTTTAAGGGGCACCTGGGTGGCTCAGTGTGTTAAAGCCTCTGCCTTCAGCTCAGGTCATGATCTCATGGTCCTGGGATCAAGCCCCGCATCAGGCTCTCTGCTCAGTGAGGAGTCTGTTTTCCCCTCTGTTTCTGCATGATTCTCTGCCTACTTGTGATCTTTCTCTCCCTGTCAAATAAATAAATAAAATCTTTAAAAAAAAAAAGCAAAGTTTAAACATAAAGACCCAGGTAGATGGAGATAATCAAGATGATTAAAGTTCTATCATGTAAACACACACATAATAAATGACAAAGAAAGATTTCAAGAAAACATGAGTTAAAAAAGATTTTGTAATAAAAAGTATCAATTAATCAAAAATATTTATAATACTAGTTATGCTTACAAATTATTAAATAAAAATTGATGGATCTTAAGATAGAAAACAACAAATCCACCCACAATCATAGCTGGAGATTTTAACACATATTTCTCATGAATTAAAATCAAAAGAACAAAACTCAGTAGAAGTTTGGAAAATTGGAACAATACCATTAACAAACTTGACTTAGGCAATAATTACATAAACTGTAATGCACAATATTTTTAAGTGCACATTCAGTATCATGAAGTTTGACTATATTCTTGGTCATAAGATAAGAATCAATAAATACCAAGAAATTGAACTCATGCAAAATATACTCTAATCATAGCAATATTACATTAATAATTAGTAACAATATGTTCAATTTCATAAATATTTGGAAATAAAACTTCTAAATAATTCCTATGTGGAAAAAACAAATTGTGAGGAAAAAAAGACAAAATATTTTGAACTGGAGGACAATACAAACCTTATTTATCACAGTTTGCAGGACATAGTTTAATGCATAGGGAAATGTTTACATTTTACATATTATATTGGAAAGGAGAATTTTTTTTTAAAGATTTATCTATTTGAGAGAGGGACCAAGTGCACAGGTGATGGGGAGGGGTCCAGGAGAAGTTGAGGGAGAGGGACAAGCAGACTCTCTTCCGAGTGGGAAACTCCCTTGATCCCAGGACCCTGAGACTATGACCTGAGCCAAAGCCATATGCTTAATTGACTGAGCCACTCAGGTGCCCTGGAAAGGAGAAACATTTTTGCATGGAACACTGAGTGTGGTACATAAACAATGAATCTTGTTACACTGAAAAAATAAAATTAAATTTAAAAAATCAATGCACAGAAATCACTTTTCTATACACTAACAATGAAAATATGGAAAGGGAAATTAGAGAATCGATTCCATTTACAATAGCACCAAGAACCATAAGATACCTAGGAATAAACCTAACCAAAGGGGTAAAAGAATCTGTACTCGAGGAACTACAGAACACTCATGAAAGAAATTGAAGAAGATACAAACAAGTGGAAAAGCCTTCCATGCTCATGGATCAGAAGAATAAACATTGTTAAAATGTCTATACTGCCCAGAGCAATCTATACGTTCAATGCCATCCCCATCAAAATTCCACCAGCATTTTTCAAAGGGCTAGAACAAACAACCCTAAAATCTGTATGGAACCAGAAAAAAAAAACAAATTGCTAAGGAAATGTGGAAAAAGAAAAACAAAGCTGGGGGCATCACATTGCCTGATTTCAAGCTTTACTACAAAGCGGTGATCATCAAGACAGCATGCTACTGGCACAAAAACAGACACATAGACCAGTGCAACAGAGTAGAGAGCCAAGATATGGACCCACAACTCTATGGCCAAATAATCTTTGACAAAGCAGGAAAAAATATCCAATGGAAAAAAGACATTCTTTACACTAATTGGTGCTGGGAAAATTGGACAGCTATATGTAGAAGAATGAAACTTAACCATTGTGAGAGGGAAGGGAGGGCTGAATTGGAGGAAATCAGAAGGGTGATGAACCATGAGACTGTGGACTCTGAGCAACAGACTGAGGGTTTTGGAGGCGAGGGGGTGGGGGGTCGGTAGAGCCCAGTGGCTGGTATTGAGGAGGGCACTTATTGCATGGAGCACTAAAATAATAATAATAATAATAATAATAATAATAATAATTTCTAAACTTTCAACTTAAAAAAGTAGAAAACTATAGTTCAGATTACTCTAAAAGTTTATATTCCTCTTTTCTCTAAGGTAAGTAGAGGAAAGGGAATAATAAAAACAAAAGGAGAAATCAATGTAATAAAGAAGAGTTCACAAAACTCAACAAAATTTTGATTCTTTGAAAAGTCTAATAAATTTGGTATACTCCAATGGTCTAGATATAGGGAAAAATATACGACATGCAAATTACCAACAAAAGGAATAAAGGAGGAGTGTTATTACAGATATCACTTAATAAAATAATAAAAAGACTTACTATGTTCATGCCAATAATAAAGTTAATTTATAGCAATAAAGACAAATTCCTAAACCAGACAAAACATATAAACTACCAGAAAATGGCACAACAATAACAAAAAAGAGAAACCAAAAAAGCTCATATCTATGAAAGGAATTGGTTTTGTAATAACTATTTTCCTAAAGAAAATTTCTGGTCTAAGCAGTTTCATTGTTGAATTCAACCAAAATTGAAAATGAAAAAGTACCAATCTTATACAAATAGTTAAAGATTATAAGAGAGACTCAGAAATTTCCCAACTTATTTATGAGGCAAGTCATATGGTAATTAACTTTTTTTTTTAAAAGATTTTGTTTATTTATTTAACAGAGAGAACACAAGCAGGCAGAGAGGCAGGCAGAGGCAGAGAGAGGAGCAGGCTCCCTGCGGAGCAAGGAGCCCGATGCGGGACTTGATCCCAAGACACTGGGATCATGACCCGAGCCAAAGGCAGTTGGTTAACCAACTGAGCCACCCAGGCGTCCTGGTAATTAACTTTTTAAAGAGCCAAACTCCGGCCCTGCTATAACAACAACAACAACTATATAAAAATATGTGTATGTGTGTGTGCGTGTGTATATATACCTCACATATTTTATTAATTTAACCTAATACATAAAATTGGAATTTATTTGAAATTATATATGGCTCTGGTTATTTTTGTCATACAAATGCTGCTACTAAAACAAAACAACAACTGCCACCTGGGTGGCTCACTAAGTTAGGCTGCTGCCTTCCGCTAGGGTCATGATCCCAGGGTCCTGGGATTGAGCCCCATGCAGGGCTCTCTGCTCAATGGGGAGTGCGCTTCTTCCTCTTCCTTTCTCCCTCACCTCTGCTTGTGCACGAGCTCTCTCTCTCTTTCAAATAAATAAATAAATAAAATCTTTAAAAAAATTTGAATAAACAACTTTCTCTCTAGTTACCAGTGGCAACTAGTAGTAATTAATAATAGGAATAATTAAACAAATAATACATGTGGGAAAAACATAAAAAAAATTTAATATTGTTCTTATTTTTTAAAGATTTTATTTATTTATTTGACAGAGAGAAAAGAGATCACAAGTAGGCAGAGAGGCAGGCAGAGAGAAGGGGGGAAGCAGGCTCCCCGCTGAGCAGAGAGCCTGATGCGATGTGGGGCTCGATCCTAGGATCCTGAGATCATGACCTGAGCCGAAGGCAGAGGCTTTAACCCACTGAGCCACCCAGGCACCCCTAAATATTGTTCTTTTGTCCTTCAACACTTAACGTTTATTTTATTTATGTTTTTAACACTTCATTGAGTATTTAAATTTTATATGCTATATTATTATACATTCTTAGGCTACAAAAATGTTTGAATTTTTAAAGGGAGGATATAATATAATAATAGGACTAAGTAAACTAATAAAAAAACAATATTGAACAGTTTTATTTATGTCCCATGACAAAGATTATTTACTCTTTCCTTTTTTATAATATTTTTTGAATTGTCAGCAGAATTTAATAAATTCTTTTCTTACATGTAATGGTAAACTGAATATAGTTAAACATAAACTCTGACTTGGAGCTCTTGCCCTATGAAGCCTACATTATGAGAATTCCTGCTGTCAGGTCACTTGTGGCATATGTTCAATATGCTCTTGGTAAGTGTTTGAGCACAGACCACCTCAGAAATTACTACCAACAGCAGTATTTAAGCTTGTGGAATTCGTTTCCAGATTTGCAAATATGACCAATACACTCTATACCTATAGCCATGTTTTGGTATGTCAGCTGCTTATTATTCAAGTCCTTTGTACCTGCACATTCATCACATATTTTATCTGCATCTAAGATATTCATCATTTTTAAGACCCTGAAAAACATAAGATGGTATAAGTTGAACTTTTCTTTTTCAGGTAAAGTCTTTTTAAAGAGACGAGATCGTTTGAAATTCTGAAATTGCATTCCAAAACTAGATAAGTTACAGTTTAATAAAGTAATTTAGAAAGTCTTTTTTAACTTGGCACTCCTTTTTCTAAGACATATTTTTAAGTTCAGAAACAGTTTTGTTTCCAAAAAAATGAAGGTTTTTTTTCTTTTTTTTTCTCTTTTTTCTGTTTTTGTTACAACCCTCACAGAACATTGAACAGCTCAGGTGCAGTCAATTCATCCATTTTTAGAACCCTTATGGCCTCTTCAAAGATCATCACACAGTTTTGGAAAAAAAGAGCCTATAAGTTTCTGCTTTTACTCTACTCTTTTTTATCCATTCACATCCTCAATGTATTAGAGAAGGACATTCTTCTTGTTCCACATGTATAAAATATGGTTTTATGGCAAGCCAATATTTTAACCTCTTTTCTATGATTAGCAGAAATGATACCGATCATGTATGCTAAGAAAGTTATCTTCTTTTGCTATAAATTAAAAAATGTCATTAAGCGCTTCTACTCATTTTGGGGCTATCGAAAAACGACCAATGTGATATATATTATGCTCTGTTTTGGTAATTTGGTAATTTACCACACTAATCCAGTTGATGTGTCCTTCCAACTGCCATTGACTAACACAGTTGTTTAGCTTTCTTTTACTGAGATATCTGAGGTATTGTTATAATTTCTCCCATTTTAATTACTTGAACTCATAGAAGATACGATCATACTTAAAAGATTAAAAATTGTACTATGCCAGTGCAAAGCACAATCGTTATACTGCAAAATAAAAAACAGACTATTTCTACTCACAATTGCGATGCATTTAGTTGCACTCTTAAGTTGTTTCATTCAGACTTTTGCCCATATTTGGAAAAAAGAAATAATTACGGGGACTATTAGGATATACCATATAATTTTGATACTAGAAACAATATATCATTAAACCTTAATTTAAAAAAATAGCTGTTGTGTTATGAATGTCTGCATCCATCACCAAAACCTTTTGGCATCTCAGGGAGGGGTTTGCACTTAAAACTGAGAAAGCCTCAGACAAGCCATGATACTTGGTCATCTAATAAGCCCAACAGTGCTACCAATACCTGAGAATATAATAGAAAAAAAGTATCACTGAGATTCATGTCCATAGAAACAAAAATTCTTAATTATATAATAATCATATTCAGTCATTTTAAATGTGACACTATACTATGACCCAACAGGGTACATTCTAGAGAAATAATGTTTTCACATTCAAATATAAATCAATAGATTTCACCATGTTAAAAAAGATAATAAACAATTTCACCTTTGGCATGCAAAGATTTTAGAAACTATTCCTGTAATCCTTTCAACAAGAAAAGCTGGAGAAGGTAAACAATAAGTAACTTATCTATGACCTCTCAGATATCTTGTGTCACAGGGAAAATCACCATGCAGTAATTTGAATAGACAAGTCCATCAAAGAGATACACTATCTAATACTTGCTTGCCGGAAGCAGAAGCCGCTGGAGGCAAAAACTGATGGGAACTGAAAAATTAAAATAAACATATTTGGGGAGAAAAAAAAACTGATGGGAACTATCAAAGGATTTTACGATGATTGAAGGTAGTTGAAAGTGGACTAGTTTGAGAGTGTAAAATCCATGAGGGCCACAGTCTCAGAGCATTCTCACACCTATATGAGCTGTCTGTCCAGTTTCAGGTACTCCACTAGGTTCTTGTGACAAGAACATGGAAAACATGTCATGGCCTTGGCAGGAAAAGGGATGGATTGTTGTTTTGATATACATATAGACTTATCTCTCTGAAGGACTGGGCACTAGGAAGAAGGAATTCACAAAACAAAAGATCTGAAAACCTATTCTAGCTGGGAGAAAGAGATGTAGTCTCAGCTTCTGTCTTCCCCTCCTGCTTCAGGAAAAGAAAATAAATAAAAGAATATCAACAGCAACAGAACTTCAAGGAAAAAGATTTGGAATAGCTAGAACACTCTATTCTGGGAATAAAGTAAGGAACAGAGGGAGCAAGGTATGTGCCTAGGAAGGAAAATACCTCTAAATCCACAGTTCCAGGCACAGGTTCCTTACAAGACTATAGTTGAAACAAAAGATTCTGGAACATTTCCAGTCCCCCGTGCCCTGCAACTACAGAGACAAGCTTCTTGTGCATTAACAGTAAATTAAATTTGAAAAGCTGTGGGTGCCTGGGTGGCTCAGAATCTGCCTTTGGCTCAGGTCATGATCCCTGGGTCTTGGGATTGAGCCCCGTCTGGCTCCCTCCTCAGTGGAGAGTCTGCTTCCTCTCCCTCTGCCCCTTCTTGCTCATGCATTTTCTCAAAATAAATAAAATCTTTAAGATAAATAAATAAATTTGAAAAGCTGCAAAACATGGAATATCTTTGAAGAGATACCCAATGCCAAACAAGGAAGGGCACTAAATAGATAGAATAATTAAAAGCACTGATAACTAGAGATAGAACAAGCTATATACAGCCCGATTCAATACACAGTTAATAAAATCCCTCACTTTTAAGACATATTTTATTCAGTAACTGTTATCCAGTGAAGTATGTCTGTCCTTCAACAAAAAATAACAGAACATATGAAAAGACAAAAAAAGCATAGTTTAAAAAAACAAAGCAAGAATTAAGACAAGATTCAGATCAACACACACTTAAAATGACCAGTCAAGGAATTTAAAACAACATGATTAATATGTTAGGAACTTTAAAGGAAAAAAGTAGAATGAAAAACCAGATGATTAATCTCATCAGAAAGAAAGAGAAACTTAGAAAGAATCAAAAGGAAATGCTTACACTACAATCAGGAACAAGGCAAGGATGTCACCTATCATCATTTCCTTTCAACATGGAGAGGCAAAAGAGCCAGAAGAGCAAACCCAATATTGAATACAAGCAAATTTTGCCAAATATATTAAGCAAAGATATTTATTTAAAAATAAATTTAAATAAATAAAAATATTTTTAAGTGTTTTAAAGTTTTATTGGAAAAGCAAAGGACATAGAATATTCAACACAATTCTGAAAAAGAACAAATTTAGGAAACACATTTTACTCAATTCATGAATTTCCATAATCTTCTGTATCAGTACAATATAGTATTGGCCAAAGAAAGGACACACTGATTCACTGATTAATGAACACACTAGACAGTCCAGAATTAAACCCGCACAAATGTAATCAACCATTTTTCACAATGATTCAAAGGCAATTCAATGAAGAAATAATCATCATTTTTACAATGTTGTCAGAACAATTGTATGCCCATGTGTGGAAAAAAATAATAACTTAGGCACAGATCTTCTATTGTAAACAAAGAGTAACTGAAAATTTACCATAGTTGTTAAAAAGTTCTCATTGCAAGAAAAAAAACTATAGTTAGGTTAGGTGATGGATATTAATTAAACTTGTTAATTAATTAACTTGTTAATTAATTAAACTCTGCTGTATATACATATATCAAATCATTGTTTACACCTAAAACTAGTATGAGGTTATGTGCCAAATATATATAAATAAAAAACGAATCCTAGATAAAATGTAAATGCTAAAACCAGAAACTTAAAAGAGACATAGTGAGATTCTTTTATAACATTGAATTAGTTATAAATATCCACCCAAAAGAACTAAAAATAAAGAGACGATTGAAACATGAGACATTCAAAATTAAGATTTCTATTTATAAAAGCCATCACACAAAAATTAAGAGACAAGCCACAGAATGGGAAAATAATACATGTAAGCCCTTTATCTAACAAAGAATTTGTGTCAAAAATGGATAAAAAAAACCGCCTAGGACTCAATAGGAAAATACAAAACAAATAAAAAATAAGCAAAAGTTTTGCATATACATGTCACAGGGGAAAACTTATAAGAAGCCAATAAGGATATGAAAAAGTATTGAATCATTATTTATTAATAAAATTCAAATTAAAACCACAATGAAATAGCACTACACATGAATCAGAATGGCTAAAATTCAAAAGACTAGCAATAATAATGAAAAGCATGTGAAAAACTAAAATGTTCATTCATCGAATAGGGGAAGATAAAATGGTACCATCTCTGAACAACAGTTTGGAAAATAGCTTCTTATAAATTTAGGTGTATTATTATAACACTTAGCAATCCCACACTTGGGTATTTACCCCAGAGAAATGAAAACATATTTCAAAAAAAGACTTGCATATTAATGATGTTTATATCAGCTTAACTTTATGTGCCCAAAACTTAAAGCAACTTAAGTGTTCACAAATAGGTAAGTCAGTAAACAAATTGAGATACAGTCATACAATAGAATACTACTTAGCAATAAACAGAAAAAAAAATCTGATTAATGTAACAATGTTAATGGATCTCAAAAACATTGTACTGAGAAAAAATCAGTAGGAAAATAAGGCATTTATAAAATAATACATAATGCATAATTCTGTTTATGTGAGATTCTAGGGGAAAAGTACAATTCAATTACAGTAACTAAAAGCAGATTGGTGATTGCCTGAAATAAGAGTTGAGCATGATGCTTTTCTCCAAAGAGGCATAAGAGTGGACTCTTGGGATGATATGGGAAATTTTTACTTTTGATTTTCATGGTGGTCCCATAGCTTTCTATATTTGTCAAAAGTCATTAAACCCAACATTAATATCTTTTTTTTCATTTGATGCTAAATGTGCTCAATTAAAAATGACTAAATGGCTGGGGGAATTCCTATTATGGAACAGAATGCAAATATGAACTTCCATAAAATCCCAATTATATAACATAATCAAGAAAATTCAAGAGGTTTAGTTAAAAATGTACAATTTCTTACTTCATCTTTGATACCATGAAGTTAGTGTACACCAACTATGAATAAAACATGAGATATACTTCCAAAATGACCTTAGTCTCTTCAAGTTATTTATAATCATTCTTTTAAAAATCTTGTGCTTCTGTGGTAAAGAAACAACGATCTTAAATTTAGCATTATTTTTTACTTCATTTTAATTATTCTTCTCTAAGTTTCAGGTGAAATCAACTTTAATAAGCTTATTAGAAATAAAATGCATAGTATACTTTCTATTCTACTAATTGTCCCTATCCATCTACCTGTCCATTTATTCACCTACCAATATTTCATAACATATCCATTCATCCACCCACCTACCTATATGCTTATACTGATGACTAGGGTATTGCCTGATTAACAATTGCAGTTCTCCACTAGTCAAAAGAAATGACAAAGATAAAATTCTTTGTGCTACCCACTTGCTTTCATATTGGGTTCTAAGTGTGATTTAGACTCTACCAAACAGTTGTGGTTACAACAAATTCTAGATCTTGATTTAGAAAAAACATAACAAGAGAAAAGCCTGTGGACAAGATTTCGCTTTGGAACTGTTAGGTGGGAGAGAGAGGTAGGGTTCAAGCCATTTGTTTTGCTGATACCCATGTTGTCACAAGGGGCAGGGTTCTGATGGAAGTAGCTGTAGTGGTGGCTCCTGACTTATTTTCTTCTTGCTGCTGGCAAAAGTAACAGTTTCATCAGCCACCTAATTCTATTGTGTGCTTAGATACTTATTTAGTCTAGAGTTTTTTCTTCAGCCTTCTCAATGGTTCTTAATAAATTATCTTTTGCTCAAATGCTCTGCAGTGGGTTCTCTTTCCACGATGATATAACCACCACATTTTAATGCTGGGTATTTCTAAGTGGTGGCATCTGAAGTAATTTGTTAATGACATCTTCATATTCTTTATTTTTTTAAATATTTTATTTATTCATTGAGAGAAAGAGTGAGAGAGAGCATACAAGCAGGAGGGTGGAGGTGGGGGAAAGCAGATGCAGAGGGAGAGAGAGAAACTCAAGCAGACTCTATGCTGAGTGCAGAGCCCAGTTCAGGGCTTGATACCATGACCTTGAGATCACAACCTGAGCTGAACTCAAGAGTCAGATGTTTAGTCAACTAAGCCACACAGGTGCTTCCTCTTCATTTTCTTCATATTCATATTCTTATGACTTTATTTTTTCTTTTAAGAATCAGAGGTCAATATGAAATATTTGATTAAATAATTTAGAAATAATAAGTAGGACAGTAACTAAATTTTTATTTTCCAGTCATCTGTTATATTATTACTTATACTATATTTGACATATTATATATATGCTTATCAATGTATATGGATATGTACACAAATATGTGTATGCATACATGAATTTCTTCTTTATTGTAATAAATTTCTGGAGGTCAGAGGAATTTAACATCATCATTTCCATTTCCTCTAACTAGTAAACATGGCCTGCAACATAATGAGTATTTAATATATTATTAATTGAGCAGACATAATTATACAGTGATTTTAGGAGACTCAAAAATCCATTATCAAATTTCCTTTTTTTTCCAAAATCATTCTAAAAATCAGGATACTTTAACATAGTAAAAGTTTGTAAAAAGCACTGCAAATTAACACACCTCCAAGTTTAAAAATAAGAGGTGCAATAGTCCATTTCCAGTGTTAAACATGCAAAGAAGTGAGCAGTTCAATACAATTTTTTACCCAAATGTATGAAGGCAAACCCTTCAACACTTTCAGTTTGCAATAACTTCCCTCTTTTGCAATCCCGTTTGTTAACTTAAAAGTACCCACCAAGCTCATTGTAGATATTAATTTATTCCAAATTGAATAAAAGTTCCAAAATCATGGAATCTAGGAATTTCAATATTACTTTAAATAGACAAACACTAAAATGCCTTCAGAAAACTGTGGCGTTGAGAATTGGCCATTTCACAAAGATATGTAATGGAATCCATTCCTGGGTAACCAATGTGAGTCATCATATGTTAGCACTTGATTCCCTTCATGGGAGCTGAATGGCATGAAAACAAACTGGTCACTATTCTTGGTGCTTTCCAAGTCAGCTACATCATTTCCTTATTTACCTCCTCAGACACAGATGTCTGAGCACCTTAATAATTGATCAATTACTGAATCATTAATTTACAGAAAAGATTCCCTTTCCTTCACTGTATACTTTGTTTTATTTTACTATGGCTATTATTATACTTTGGGGCAATTATCTGTTTAGAAATTCAAAATTATGTTCTCTCCAGTAGAGACATAATTCAGGGAAAACTGAAATTGATCTAGTTTCAGGGCCAAGAATAATTTTTAAAGCACAATTATGAATTAAGAACAGAACAAAAGGAAAATCCCAACAACAAAGCAGTTAGAAATGAGCCAAATAGTCAAAATACACAATAAAAGTATTCATTTAAATTAGTTTGTTGGCATGACTACTATATGTTAGAATATCCGTCATTAGAATGGATCGTGTAGTTTATACCATCTGCTAGATCTTCAAATTCTATCAGACTGCTGTGACATTTATGTGACTGTTGACATTCATTTTAGTGCTTATTTATTTAATACCATTTCTATTACAGATATCCTAGTGTATTTATCAATAATCAACATTTTAAAATACATTGTTTAATTGAAATATAACACACAGAAAAATGTACATGGCCTAAGTGTAGAGATCTATGGATTGTCATAAGGTAAATACACGCAGGTAACTCCCATCTAGGACATGACCTTTTTGCCCAAGTCCCCCTTATTTTCCCACCAGTCCCTATGCCCCACTATTATCCTAGTGTCACATGTCATCCTCACTTTCAAAACTCTAGACTAATTCTATTCTTTAACTTTATAGAAATGAAATCCTACAAAATGTACTGTTTGGTTTCTGGCTTCCCCCACTCAAAATTATGTTGCATTAGTCATCCACTTGAGTTACCATGATAAATTTATTTTGAATATTGTACAAAATTCAAGTTATCAATAGTCACAAATGCCTTATTCATTCTAAAATGGATGGATAAAATAAATAGCACTGTTATGAACATCCTTGCACATGTCTTTATTTACTTCCATTTTTATTGTTGTCTTTTTTTCACTCATAATCCTTTAATAGGCAGATTTCTTAATCCTTATTCAGTCTAA
>CM052810.1:77261832-77282626 GCA_028533885.1 Nasua narica | reverse complement strand
TTGACTTATTTCACTCCGCATAATCTCTTCTAGTCCTGTCCATGTTGATACAAAAGTTGGATATTCATCCTTTCTGATGGAGGCATAATATTCCATTGTATAGATGTACCACATCTTCCTTATCCACTCATCTGTTGAAGGGCATTTTGGTTCTTTCCACAGTTTGGCTATTGTGGCCATTGCAGCTATGAACATTGGGATACATGTGGCCCTTCTTTGTACTGCATCTGCTTCTTTGGGGTAAACATTGAGTAGTGCAATTGCAGGGTCATAGGGAATGCATGATACTTTTAGCAAAATGCTAAGAAAAAAAGTTTTAAGTTTGATGTACAAGGTAAAGGAGGAAGATGGGCTGCAAAGTTAGACAGAAATGAGATCCAGATGGGCTATGTGTCATCTAAAAATGTTGAACTATATCCTGAAGGAGAATTTTTACGTGTTTAATTGTATGATTTCACAAAGTCTCATGAGGCCCCATTCTTCAAGTCCCATAGGCCAGACCTCCAACCCTTACTAGTCAGCATTCTTTAATGGAAGTATTTACGTGGCCTTTGAATTTTACTAAATTCTTTTTAGTTTGCCAGAGGGAATGAGGCAGTATATATATATATATCCTATATATAGGATATATATATATCCTATATATATATATATATATATATATATATAGGATAAAATGCCTGATATGCAGTTCAACTTCATAGCAAATATTCCATTTGGAATCTCAGCAAAGAGAAACCATTCCTATAGGAGGCCTTGCTTAAGAAGATGGTAATCTGTTATATTTAAATAGGGGCAAAGGAGAAAAGAGCCTCATGTTAAGTTCAGCAGAGAGGATGGAATTGAACCCCAGCAAAGCCAATAAGCTTCTGATATTAAAGTCCCTTAGCTAGAAATTCAAATGCTCTAACTCCCAGTTCAAGCACCCTCACACAGCTGCTTCTGTTTTGTATGCTGGCTTCGTTACAGCATTCTTACAGGAGTGCAAAACTGTTGGGAGTTTCCTTCATGACTGACTTTCAACATTAACCTCTAGGTTATCAAATTGCCTAACTTAAGGACCAGAAAATGCCTTCAGGTTATCATTTCACCTGAAGTATGCACCATAAAATATAAACAATCAGCCTTTACACATGACTGCACCCTTTGGGAAACATGTAGACAGAACTCTCCATTAACTTACTTTATATTACAAAGTTTCTGAAACACATTTTGTACAATTTCTTGCTTGGCCTTGATTTCAGACAAAAGGAGAGCTAAAGAGTCTTTTCCTATCAGGTCAGTCTCTAAACCCAGAATGAGAATGGAAAATGCTTTCTGTCTTCAAGTACATGGGCTGGCCCATGACTATAGCAGCAGACTGAACTTCTCTAACTTGTTCTTTTATTGTAAAAAACTGAGTCATAGACTAAACTGTGTCCCCCAAATTTCAAGTTGAAGTCCTTACCCACAAAGTGATTTTATTCATAGAGAAAGACTTTAGGGAGGTAATTAAGGTTAAATAAGGTCATAAGGGTGGGACCCTATTCGAATAGGACCAGCACCCTTATAATAAGAGAAGGAGACACCAGGGATTTGTCACTCTCTCCACACCAGCAGAGAGGAAAGACCATGTGAAGACACAGCAAGATAGTGACCATCTACAAGCTGAGAAGAAGAGACTCATCAAGAATCAACTCCGCTGGTACCTTGATCTTGGACGTTAAAACTCTAGTACTGTGAGAAAAATAACTGTTTGTTATTTAAGCCACTCAGACTATGGTATTTTGTCATGGCAGTCTTAGCAGACTAATGCAGACCTCTTTAGCAGGGGGCTGAGACAATTTAGGGACGATAAGTTGGAATACCTCTATGAAGACCCAGAGTGTACCATAAAGGACATAATATTAAATTTTTAAAAATCACTGCTATAAGCAGTCTCTGAAATGTTCCCCACTAAATCCCGTAGACAAATGTTCACCTTTTTGATTGTGAAGTGGACCTAGTGTGATTTGCTTCTAATGAGTAGAATGTGGCAAAGGTAAAAGGGTGTAACTACCTTAGGTGTGTTAGATTTAGCAAGAAAAATTTGAGGATGCTCACTTAAATGAAATTTTAGATAAACAAAATATGTGTTTTTTTAGTATAAACATGCCCCGTGCAATACTTAGAATAAACTTATTCTAAAAACAATGTTCACCTGAAATTCAAGTTTGACTGGTATTCTGTATTTTATCAAAAAACCCTAGACTAGCTCAACTAAAATGTAAGAGAAATGATGGAATGTCACTTCGAAGATTATGTCAAAAAAGACTGTGACTCCTGTACTGGGTGTTCTCTCACTCCCTTGCTCTGAGGGAAGCCAATAGCCCTTTTTTGAGCTTCCCAGTGAAGAGGCTCTTTTGGCAAGTAACTGAGTGATGTCTCTGGCCAACATATACCAAAAAATTGAGGACTGCAGTGCAACAGCCACATGAGTGAAATTGGAAGTTGATACTTTCCCATGCAAGCCTTAAGATGACTGGATCCCAGGCCAATACTTTCATTATAGCCTCCCTGAGTCAGAGAGGCTACCTAAGTAGTTCCTGTACTGATGGCCCACAGAAACAAGGAAATAAATGTGTACTATTTTAAGCTGCTAAATTTTGAGTAATTTGTTATGCAGTTATAGGTAAATAATACAGTATTTGACCTTCCCCAAATAAGTCATCTGATTTCTTCTTTCTTGAAAAGCAAATATCCAACAAATAAGGCTCCACATAGGAAACATGACACCTTGAAGGTTCTATGTCTGTCTGGGACACCTCTTTTTTTTTATTATTAATTAACTAATTAATTAATTTTTATTCTTACTCCTCTTCACTTGGTTCTACAACATCATTTAATATACAGCTTAACTATCACCTCTTCCAGGAAGCTTTCCCTGCATTAGAATCTCTTGCTTATACATAGCCATAATATGTTGTAAATAGTCTTATTGCATTTACTCTGTTGCAATTTACATTTTTTTCCCTTTTGTTCTCCAACTGGTTGCAAGTTTTTGGCTTAACACTGTGTCTGTTTTATAATAGGTACAAACAAAAGGCAGATAAGTTAGAATAACCCAAGCAACAGTAAAAAACAACAATGACAACAAAACAACAACAAAACAATACTACAGGTTTTGGCCTAATTCTCCAGGACTATTTAAGGAGCAATGAGTCCTAAGTACATTCCTTCTGATTAAAACAAAGGGTACATTCATTGGAGAGCAGTCTACTTATGGGAGTTTTGGAAGCTCTTAAAACCAAGGAACATTGAGTGAAGAAAGGATAAGGAGAAAGAATAAAATTACCCTTCCACTGTATTCCAGAAGACTGAACTCAGAACATCAGGAAATGTTAGATTTGATCAAGAGCCTAGTTCAGAATATCTGGTGTTGAAATCCAAGACTTGCCTTAAATGACATGTGACCTTGAGAAAATAAATTGTCTATTCTTGAATTTTCTTATACAATAGAGATACAGTGAAAGAAAGCTAATATTATAATGTTTAGAACAGTACACAGAGCAAGCTAAATCCATGTCCCTACTATAAAAAATACTCCTATGATTATATATATATATATACATATATATATATACCTATTATAAGAAACAGTAAAAGAATTATTAAACAGTAGAATAGACTATGTCATGATAACAATACTAAGAATTATGGAGCGCTTGCTCTAAATGGGGCATATACTAAGAACCTCACCTATATTCACTCAATCTTCACACACACCTCATGAGGGAGATACGCTTTCTTTCTTGGTACTGAAAATGATCTAGTAAAGCCCAGTAAAATTACATAATTTGTCCAAAATCACATAATTAATACATATCAGAGCTAGGACTTGACCCCAAGTCATCAAGATTCAGAGTCTGACTACTAACCACTTCACTGTCCTGTCTCCCCAGACTAATCAGTTTCCATTCCCCAAAGCTTTTTGAGTATCTGCTGCCTGAGATTTTGCCTTGGATAGAATGGTGGGATAGGTGTTCTTTAGGATCACCACCATCTGTGTGCTCTTTGTGTTTTTGTTTGATTGCTTACAGATTTTTACAATTGTTCAAGATCCTGTATTGCTACTCATCAGTTTTCTATTTTATTCATATAATTATTAAAAAAAAACATGTACTGGAATTCTCTGTGGGAGATAAAGCTAAAGTGTTTGTTCAGTTTGAATTTATTTCCATTATACTCTAAAAGAAAAAGCCAATGAGTTCTGTGTACACAATTTGTTCTTTTGGTTGAAGGTTGAAAACAAAGTCCAGGCCCAACTTAGCTCTCAAGCTTTATTGTCCAAGACAGAGTGTAGAGGTGATATGGACATCAACTGAAGTTGTTCCTTGCTCTGAAAGGAAGGACAAAGGCACTCAAAGAGAAGAATGTGTCAGAGCAAGAATGGATGAGAGAGTCAGTAGATTTTGGATTACATGTAAGGCTTGGATGCTTCACCTGGTCAATACCCTTGGACACCTAAACTCTTTAGGGCACCATAAATACCTAACACGGAGCTGGTTTGGAGATTTTGGGCCTACTTATCTGTGAAAGAAGGGTTTAAAGTTTCTATGTTCAAGACAAATCAGGACATATCATGCAATTGAGCTATGAACAAAGGAATTAAATACTCATGCTACATATATATTGAACATTTATTATCTGTGAGTCAGAGTGTTAAATAGTAAAGATTCAGAGATAAATGTACCTTAGACATCTGATGAGTTAGAAATGGAAGCGTACAATTATCCTTTCATAAGTCTGATAATGGAGATGTGCACAAGGTTCCAGGGAGCAGACAAGAGTCAGTACATTAAGGGATATTATAGGGTGGCTGGTTGTTTAATATAACTTTGAGGGGAGACTGTCAACTGTATAAGACTGGAGAGGATATTCCATGCAAAGGACACAATTTGTGCAAAGATATCAGCATATGAAAGAGAACTACATATTTGGGAAAATGCAAATGCTCCTATGTTGCTGGGGTGGGAAATAAAAGGGAGCAGTTCTATAGGAAGAGGATAAACAAGAAGGTAAGGGCCAGTTCAAGAAGGGCATTCTGTCTTGTGTTCAAGAATCTTGATATTATCCTATAGATAATTCGAAGTCAATTCATTCTTCATAGGTACAGACATGGAAAAATTCATTTTAGAAATTTCAACTGGGTAATGATATTTAAAGTTAATAGGAGTGCCAAAAAAACAAACTATTGATATAGCCAAGTGGAAGATGATAAAGACTATAGCTAGGGCAGCCATATGGGGATAGATTGTCCACAATCTAGGTTATAGAGAAGAGGAAGTAACTTGATGTTAGGTTAGGTGATATGGATTTGGAATGGAAAGGTATCAAGGTTGATTCTAGATTTCTGGCTTGAATGACATGATGGATGGCAGTGTAAAATCTTTAGTATGTTTATAAGTTAACTCGTTAGGAATTGCATCTATCTTTATGAACAAGGATCTGAGGACATTGGCAAATAAAGTTGTTTCCTCCTCACATAATAGATATCCAAATGTAGGGGTACATGGGTGGCTCAGTCAGTTAAATGTCTCTTAATTTCAGCTCAGGTCATGATTTCAGGGTTGTGAGATCAATCCCTACATCAGGCTCCATGTTCAGCACGGAATCTTCTTGAGGTTCTTTTCCCTCTCTCTCTCTCTCTGCCCTTCCCCCTACTCACACATGTGTGCATGCACACACACACACACATTCTCTCTCTCTAAATGAATAAATAAAATCTTTGAATAAAAAAAAATATTCCCAAACATAGGAAGTCCATGACTAGTACAATAGATCCAATAATTCATCAGAGATGTATGTCTTTTATCTTTTCACCAACCATCCTGTATACTGTTTATATCTACAAGGTCACCTTATAATTCAGATTCGGAGCTAGAATTCAAATTATCTTATCTATGTTTTAGGCTAATAAGAGAATGAGAAGAAATGGGAAAAATAAGTATGCACCTCTCTCCTCCTTTTTAAAGATCTTTTCTGAAAATTTCATATATCAATCCTGGTTATATATCTTATTCTTCAGACCCTAGTCCTAGGGCTCCCTTAGGCATGCTTCATGCTCAGGCTAGACCTTGGTAACAATGTGCATAGGAATAATTAAGGGTCCTGTCCCTAAGGCAGAAAAGGAGAGCATAGGGAAAACTAATGATCTCAGGAACAAATAAAAAGAATTTGACTTTGAGGGAAGGCTGATCATATCCAGTTTTTTAAACATTGCAAAGACAATTAAATGCTAGTCACCGAATAGTAGCTCAGGAAAAGTTTATGGAATTGTTTTGAGCCATTTTTACCATGTGAGTTTCTCCTTTTAACATCCTTAGGTTTCTCTTCTTTTTCAAATTCCACCACATATATCAACGAAGATCACATTGTTTGAGAAAACTAGGAAATTTTGCATTTGTTTCTTGTTTCAAGGGTAGAAACTAATTTGGATTTGTATTAATGTGTTTGGTGGGGGCATAACTAGAAGTATTCAGATGGGTATAGGAGTATGAATAAGACTACTTGGACTGGGTTTTGAATACATTTCCCACCATTACCAATATACACATATAAGTCAAATACTACTTGTTAATTGGTTTATCAAACTAAATTATCTCCTATTCTTTACTCTAAATGCTGTTCTTTGGCTTTTGTTGTTATCTTCATATTTGTTTGTTGTTTATTTGTTTGTTTTTTCTTCCGTTCCCAAAAAAGAAAAATTAGAACTTTTTTTTGAAGGGAAATATTACACAGTTTTCTGCATGAAAACATGTTATTTTTTCTGTGTTTATGGTTAAAGTCATGGTCTACATTGGTAAAAATGTATAGATACATATTTGTTTAACAGGTACCAACTCTTCAGCAATAGTAATCAAGGGAGTTGAGTCATTAAACTGTCAGTAAGTCTCCCTGTGGGACATGCTTCAAAGGTATAATAGGAATGATAGGTTAGGTTGCTCTGTTCTAGGCCTATAGCCATTATTGTGAAGTTAAAACAACAATACTCATGCTAAGCCCAGTGCCTAGCAATGTGCCTGGTGTGAGAAAAGTTTGTGCTAATTATGTAGGACATTCTCTGAGTTTCTCTGGCCCTCTACCTCCCTGGCAGATAGCAGTAATGCACATTTGGGATTGCCATGTGAAGATGAGGTTATGAGACCAATGCGGGCCAAGGAGTTTTGAGTTGATGTGACAACATTTAATTGCTGGTGCAAGACTCTCTAGAGAAGGTTCTCACTCCAGCAGAAACTGGAGAATCTCAAGGTGGTGGAAAACTTCTAAACTGTGGTGGTCAGACGGCATGAATAGGATCACATTTTTATTTTTTTCACTCCCCCATTTTTTCCATCGCTGCTGTTTTTATCCTTGTTACCCCTGTACAACATGCCTATCCTGACTGAATCAGATCTCAATCATCTTTGTTTATCATGAATTAAGAAACAATGGAAAATAAACAGTATTTTACTTTCAATTTAGAGAGAAAATCTATTTGCTGGAAGTGTTTTAATTCACTGAATGTAAGAGATTAGATTTTGGGATTTCATGATGGGATTGCTTGACTGGAATTCTTTTAAACCAACAAGAGATTCCTATTGGCTCAATATCCTGGTCAGTCTCCTCATCCTGATCTGCAAGGCCCTTAATCACTGGGCTGCAACCAAGTTACCCTAACTAGCCCATAGCCCCCACTGCCTCTGCCAACTAAATGTTTCATTAATTAGCATATCGCATGCTAATTCCTTTTTTTATGCTTACACCTAACATGATGGCTTCACCTTTATTGCTTTCTCTTCTCCCTTCTTCATAATTAAATCCTAAGGGAATATAAGTAAAAATGACAGAATAAAACCTTGAACAATTCTCTTCTTCATAAAAACAATGAGAAAACTTGGAGAGAATGGTCAAGTTAGCATTTCAGAATTCTGAAATTTGTTTATCTGACTTTTTTTTGTCTATTTCAGAACATTCAGATACTGAATTTTAGGCTACCCAAGTTGAGTTAGGGTTAGAAGCTCAAGCATCAATTTGTCCTGTCAGTCTGATTTCTGTTGTCTCAGAAAGGGATGTTAATATGCTGAGTTTTTGAGGACTAAGATCTGGATCCCAAGCTGTCTGAAAACCCAGCTCCCAGTGCTATGAACTCTAGTCAGAACACACTACCATCTTGTTGCAGATGGATGGACCAATAGATGGATGATAAATGGATAGTTAAGCCATGAATGCACAATCCCTTGCACATGTGTGCACACAAACCACTGAGTGGAAGCATTTCAGTGAGCATGACAGCCTGCTATATGTTAACTAAAGAAGTTAACCAAATGCTTGTAGCATTTGTTCACAAAAAATGGTCTTGCTAAGAAGAGTAAGCTTTGTGGCATTTTAACTTGCTGTTTTCCCATCTCCCTTTCAGTTCCAAGGTCACCTTGCAAACCAATAAATACAGTCACAGTAAAAACCAGCAAAAGCAAAACAAAACAAAGCAAACAAAAAAACAAAACCCAGTAGTATCCGACCAGAGTAAGCAAAATGTGGTTGGAATTCCTTTACAGTCTCATTCCCAGAGAACTGTCATTATTTAGCCATGAGGTAGTTCATTGGAAGAGCACCTTTCTAGGTTGTCTTTATTTGACCTGACTTGGAACTTGCCCAATGACAAAAACTTTTCTCAGATGCTTTTCAGCAATATTTTCCAAGTATTCTTCAACATTCCCGAAGCAATGGATAACAATTGAGAAAAAAAAAATTGGCTACCCAAAATTCTTAAAAACTGAGAAGTGAGCTGTCCATACGTTGGAACATTTCCAACATATTCTTTATACTCTAGAAGGCCACACACATGTGTAAATCTATGTTCATGCCCAAGAAACAGTTGAGAGAGATCTAAGCTCCTACTTTAGTTGATGCTTTTTGACGAGGAAAAAAAAAATGAAGGTTTGGGCAATGTGATAAACTGCCTGGATCATTGTTGAATGCATACTCTAACTTATACACAGAACTCTTCAACAAAGGTGGGGAGACTCATTGCTTCTAGGAGTTTAGAGAAATCTCTGTCTTTTTTTTTAAGATTTTATTTTATTTATTTTAACAGAGAGAGAACACAAGCAGGCAGAGAGGCAGGCAGAGGCAGAGAGAGGAGCAGGCTCCCTGCCAAGCAAGGAGCCCAATGTGGGACTCGATCCCAGGATGCTGGGATCATGACCTGAGCCGAAGGCAGCCACCCAACCAACTGAGCCACCCAGGCGTCCCAAGAAATCTCTGTCTTATCATTAGCTGACCACTAAGCTAACTGAAGAGAAATTTCAAAGGCCACATATGATTGAGAATACACACACCATAGAATTAGATCAGAATATCCATGAAACAAGCCAGCTACAACATCAAAAACATCAACTATACACAGTAGCAGCAGCAGTTCCTGGGATAAGGGAAGAATTCACTTCTGTCTTTCCTTCACAACATTTTTAAAAATGAGTTGTTTGAAAAAAATTATGAGACATGCCAAAAAAAAAAAAAAAAACAAACAACCAAACCACATAAAACCAGAAAGTATAAATCATGAAAAGAAAACAAAATCTATCAATAGAAACTATCTCTAAGAAAGCCAGACATTGGAATTACTAAAGAATCTTTAAAGCAGTTATATTAAATATGTCCAAAGAACTAAAGGAAATTATCTCTAAATAACTAAAGAGAGATACAAAAATGATAACTCAGCAAATATAGAGTATAAATGAAAATATAGATATTATTTTAAAAAGCATGAAATGGAAATTCTGGAGTTAAGAAGTATAATACTGGGGTTCCTGGCTGGCTCAGTCAGTAGAACATGAAATTCTTGGTCATGAGTTCAAGCCCCATGTTGGGGGTGGAGCCTACTTAAAAAAAAACAGAAAGAAAAAAGAAAAGAAAAAGAGAAAAATACAATACTGAAAAAAAAAATCACAGATTTGACCAAGCTGAAAAAAAAAACAAAAAACAACGGTAAACTTGTAGATATGTTGAAGATATTAAGAAGTCTGAAGAACATAAAGAATAAAGAAAAATGAACAAAACAGAATTTCAGATACTTGTGGGAAGCCATCAAACTTATCAACATACACATAATGAGATCCCGAGATGAAGAGGAAAGACAAGAAGGGTCAGAAAGAATATTTGAAGAAAAAATGGCTGAAATATTCCCAAATTTGATGAAAAACATTAATCTATACATCAAAGAAGCTCAATATTCCAAGGAGTATAAATTCAAAAATACCCACTCCTAGGCATACCATAAACAAAGCTAAAAACTAGGAGAATTTTGGAAGCAGCAAGAAATAAGTGACTTGTCATATATACATTTTTATCAATATGGTTAATGGCTAATTTCTCACCAGAAACCTTGAAAGCCAGGAAACTATACAGAGATATATTCAAAATACTGAAAGAAAAATTGTCAACCAAGAATCGAAGTGAAGGATAACTTAAGACATTCCTAGATAAAAGCTGAAAGAGTCTGTCACTAGCGAACCTGCCTTACCAGGAGCACTGGTAAAAGTAGCCACAGAAGTAAATACAGTCTAATTGTAAAAAAGACAGTATAAATACATTTCGCTTATAATTTTTTGTTCTCCTATAGGATTTAAAAGAAAACTGCATAAGGTAATAATTATAAATCTTTGGTGACAGACATACATAGTCTATGGATATAATAATAGCAATAGATGCACAAAGGAGGGGAAAGGGGATACCACTATCTAGGGGTAATGTTCCAGTATACCACTGAGATTAAGTTGGCATTAATTCAACTTAAAGTGTTATAAATTAAGATGTTGACTGTAATCCCAGGGCAATAATTAAGTAAATAACTATAAATATAGTAAAATAAAATGAAAAATAAAATATGCTAGACAATATCTATTTAACCTAATTGACTCTGACCCATGCTTTGAGATCCATTTCTTCTTAATTATTCCTTTCTTTTATTTTCTGTAATCTACAATAAAGCTGGCCTTCTCTGAATATTTGTTACTTCCTCCAGCCCTTAGAACCACACAATTTAACAATTAAGAGTCTGACATGTTGTCAAGAGACTGCGTTTTGGAGTTAGAGGAATTTAATACAGATGGTCCCTGACTTACAATCATTCAATTTAGGATTTTTCAGCTTTACAATGGTGTAAAAGGAATGTGCATGCAGTAGAGACCATATGCCAAATTTTGAATTGTGATCTTTCCTTGGACTAATGATATGTAACATTGTACTCTCTCAGGATGCTGGGCAATGATATTGAGGCATAGCTCCCAGTCATCCATAGGATCCTGTGAATATGCAGCCAGTACATTTACAAGCATTCTGTATTGATATAACCATTTTGTTTCTCATATTCAGTATAGTATTCAATAAATTACATGAGATATGCAACAATACTTTGTTATAAAATAGACTTTATGTTAGATGACTTTGCCCAACTATAGGCTAGTGTCATTGTTCTGAACATATTTAAGGTAGGCAAGGCTAAGCTATGATAGGTAAGGATTTTTGACTAAAAATATATATATTTTTAAGATTTTATTTATTTATTTGACAGAGAGAGACACAGGAAGAGAGGGTACACAAGTAGGATGAGTGGGAGAGGGAGAAACAGGTTTCCCGTGAAGCGGAAAGCCTGATGTAGGGCTCTATCCCAGAACCCTAGGATCATGACCTGAGCTGAAGGCAGACGCTTAACCGCTGAGGCCCAAAGGTGCCCTAATATTTTCAACTTATAAGTTTATTGGGATGTAACTCCATCATAGTTGAGGAAGTCTGTATTCAGTTCTTGCACCACCAGAGATGAATTAGGTTAGCCGAAGGCTAGGTACATCATCTTATAGAGGTTTTGTTTAATTTCTTCTCTTCCCTAAGAATTCTTTTTTAAAGATTTTATTTATTTATTTATTTGGCAGAGAGAGATCACAACTAGGCAGAAAGGAAGGCAGAGAGAGAGGAGGAAACAGGCTCCCTGCTGAGCAGAGAGCCTGATGCAGGGCTCGATCCCAGTTTTTAACCCACTGAGCCACCCGGGCACTCCACTTCCCTAAGAAATTAAAGTAATGCTCTTGACTTTGCCATGGTTGGGGAAGATTAATGATATTCAAGCCATGATATGTAGTAAGAAATTAATACTCTGGTTTTTGTGGTCTGCACATTGTATCTCAAAATTCATATTTGTCTATTCCTATTATAAATGTTTCATTCTTTTTAGGTGTGCTGATGACATCTGAAAAAATGCCCATTAGCTTCCAGTGACTCATAATCAGTGTCAGTGTTTACTTTCTCTAGGAGGTCTTTTCCAGCTTGATCTCCTTTCAGCACTGACAGCAGTACAGTCAGTGAAATGTAAAGACTTTTTAAAAAGAATGATTGATTGATTGGTTTATGAGAGGGGGAGAGAGGGAGTAAGTAGGGGGAGGGGCAAAAGGAGAGAATCTTTCAAGCCAACTTCCTGCTGATGGTGGAGGCCAACACAGAGCTTGATCCCATGATGTATGAGATCATGACCTGAGTTGAAGCCAAGAGTTGGGTGCTTAACCAACTTAGCCACCCAAGCACCCCACAGTAAAGTTTAGAAGGTTGGGTAGAAGAGGGGTTAGGGGAATTTAGGATGAACTGAATTTAAGGTTTGAAAGAGGCAATTAAGGAACTCAAATCAGGAGTGTTTCTAGTTTATTTGCATGATTGCATTCTACCCATGGGCATTTGTGTAAGATGCAAAGGATTACTGTTTTGATTACAGTAAACAAGTTTTGCACATGATTAAAAGTAGGATAGCTCTTTCATTTCACTCCTACTTAAGTAGGTTAAACCCAGCACCCAATGAGGAGAATCTATTTAACAATCATGGGTTAAATAGCAAATACAATTAAAATACAATCAAGATATGGACAAAACTCTTTTTATTGTGCTTCACTTTACTCTGCTTCACAGATGCTGCATTTTTTACAAATTGAATGTTTGTGGTAACTGCATTGAGCAAGTCCATTGGTATCATTTTTTTCCCAACAAGATTTGCTCATTTCATATTTCTGAGTCTCATTTTGGTAATTTTGGCAATCTTTCAAACCTTTTCATTATTACTATATGTGTTGTGGTAATCTGTGATCAGTGATTACAACTCATGGAAAGCTCAGATGATGGTTAGCATTTTTTAGCCATAAAATATTTTTTAATTAAGGTATGTAATTGTTTTTTTAGACATAACGCTATTACACACCTAATAGACTACAGTGTAGTGTAAACATAACTTTTATATGCACTAGTTAACCAAAATATTCATTTGACTCCCTCCATTGTAATAGTCGCTTTATCATAGTGTTTGGAACCAAACAGCATCTGTGAGGTATGCCTCTATTCTCATTCCAACTTCCCAACCTAGTCAAGTCTTCTCTTTTTTTTGATAACTCAGCTAAAGCCCTAAATCTTGTCTTCGTAAAATATTAAGATTAAAAAAACCTTTCACTTGTAGGATATAGGAAAAAAGATCAGAACTTTTAAATGATCGCAGCTAATGCTAAGGGCCATTAAAAACGTGGTTGGGTTATATTCATATTTCCCCAAAGGACATTTAAAAGTAGATGATTTTATTACCCCCCAAATGGGTTAGATAATTAATTATGTATCCTAATGTGATTTATTAATAGGTGCTCAGTATTAAATAACATCAGCCCTTATCCACAGGGAATTAATTTGTACTCTGAGCAACTAGAAGTGAGGAAGATATGAAATGGATGATGTTGCAGGAGCAAATGAAATGAGCTATAATAACTTTACATAAATAAAACTATTTTTAAGCCTTTCCTTGAGTTGTATTTGTGTCTCCCCAGGGAAGGGTTGCTGTTCTCTGTTCCTGTGGGAGGCCCCAGGCAAGAATACGTTGATTACATTTTCAATAACCTCGAGTGCCTCATATGCATCTTATGTTACAGTCGGTAAGGGAGATGAAAAATAACCTGGCAAAGACCATCATTTAGCACTGCTTCTGCACAAAAGAGAGGGGCCAGAGTTTCCAGACTTTTCAATGCTATGGCTGTAAGAGACTTTAACCCCTATCAGGGACCAAATATCTGAGAAATGCGAGGTCTTTGGCAAATGGCATCTGAATCCTTAATGAAAGGTTTTGTGCATTTTCAGGTAGTCAATGAAGTTACAGCTAGATATTCAGATATGTCTATTCAAAGCAGCATGTTAGGATGTTTCCTAATGAGGATCCACATCACTGAATTGTAAGGCCATTGGCACAATTATAAAAATAATAAAGAAAATAATCCTTAGCAAAACTTCTTTTCTCTCTTATCTCTTCACCTTTCCTCATGCTTAAATCCTCAGATTTTTTTTTTTTACTTGTCATCTAAGAGGCTCTTCTATTGACTCTTCTTTTTTTATTCCCAGTTAGTTATCAGCTTGTAACTGGAAAGGAATTTACTGATAATTAAAGTATTTAGTGTTAACTAGGGGTTGGCCAACACATTATATACCGTGATATTTTATTTGTTGTTGCATAAAATTTCAGGTATGATTCTTGCTTGCAGTTTCTGTATTTTAAGTAAGGAAAAATTGGTAGCCTACTAGGAACACAGGTTTACAACCAGAAAGGCTGGACTTTCAATATTAATTCTATTATTTATAAGTTGCCTCCTGTGATCACTTCATTACCTATTCATAAGAATTGCTAAATTTATTGAGGATTTACTATGTGACACCCACTGTGTTAAGCACTTCAGAGGAATCCTTGCAACCTGTAACAACCTGTTGAGTAGGTACTATCCTAATATCTGTCTCACAGATAGGGGGATGTGGTACTCAGAGATGTTAAATAACTCGCAAGTAGTCACACAACTGATAAGGATGAAATTGGAATTCAAAACTCTGTGTAAGTAAACATCTCACATGTGGGGAATGATGCTTCTTTAACAATTCTGTTGTGAGCTTTAAGTAAAGTTGTATGTTCTAGACATTCTAGAACAGCTCTGGAACATAGTATTAAGGGATTGTATGTAATGCCTAGCATCTTCTAATCTCTCAATTTCTGCAGACCCAGAATTAATTAAAATGATACAGTGTAATGACAGGAATTAGGGATTACACTTTAAAAGATTCGGAGAAAAGCAATATTTTTTTTGGATTAGTAATATGTCTTGAAGAAAAAATGCTCATGGCGGGTTGCCTGGGTGGTTCAGATGGTTAAGCATCTTCCTTCAGCTCAGGTCATGATCTCATGGTCCTGGGATCGAGTCCCGCATTGGGCTCCCTGCTCAGTGAGGAGCCTGCTTCTGCCTCTCTCTCTGCTGCTCCCCCTGCTTGTGCTCTTTCACTCTCTCTGTCAAATAAATAAATAAAATATTTTTTAAAAAAGTCTCAGTGTTTGCAACCAAAGAATGTACAGTCCAGTAGAATAATCAGAAAAAAGTTTACTCCAGGTGCTATATATCAAGTGCTAGAGTTGAGATATTATACTTAAGATTATAATAATAAAATGGAGAGATACTTAACACAATCTTGAAACTCAGCGGATGCCTCCACAGGGGGAAGCTAGAAATCATGAGTTCTAGAAACGAAGATACAGAAAAGTATTCTCTACAGTGGAAAGGATATATAAAAGTTCTCTCTCCATAGTCATTTATATGATGGGAGATATAGTTTCATGGGGTACTTAAGAAGGAGAGTGGATGATAATCTGTTATTTTAATAAGCTAAAATCTTAATTAAAGAACAGACACTCTTTAGCAATAGCTTTAGAAATGGCAACACTCTAGTGTAAGAAGGATTATTGGTTGATTTTACTTTCTAGGAATCGGTTATCCATTTTTCTAGTAACAGATTTCTAATATTTGAAGGAACTCCACTGTTAATCTCTGTGACTTCCCACTCAGCACCAGGGATTGTCATATGACTAGGGCTAGCCATTCAAAGTACCCCATAACTTTGGCTACAACTCACAGGTTAGCGTGGAGGAGCACAACTGGAAGCAGCAAGATCCAATTGGAGGATATTTGTCTGGGAGAATTTCTCTTCCACTGTGGCTAATGCAAGTCTAAAATTGTCAGTGCCAGGTTGGAATTAACAGGAAGAGTTTCCACTTCAGATTTGAGCCACTCAGGAAAAACAAACAAACAAAACATTGAGAGAGAGAGGGTGAGTGATACTCTGTCCTGAGTCAATGAGGTCTCCTCTGTATTTACCCGTGGACTTCAACTACTGCAGTTGGGAGTGAGTCTAACTTAGTATCAGTGGTACCCAAAAGTCTTCTGACTAAGAGCCAAAGCTATGTTTTAGTTGCTACTTTTATGGCCTTAATTCATAAAAACAAGAACTACTGTTGAGTTTATGTTTCAGATGGTTGAGGCAAAAAGCTCTTTGACAAAAGAGTCTTTTCAAAAATGCATTCACATTTAAATTATAAGATATTCATAAAATATGTATCCTCTTTATCCCTCTGAGGATATAACTAAGTTTCTTCTTTTGATTTATAAATTATGTATCTCAGCAAGTAGAGGTATCTTGACCTGCAGTTATCCTCAAATGCCTTACTGCCCTATGAGACCACTTCAGCAGAATATCCCTTTCCTTCTCATAATTTAAAATATGACTATCCACTCCCTTGAAAGAAATTGGTCTCTCTTCTGTCCCATTTAAATCAACCATTGTTGAGCTAGGCCGCAGGTTCTATGGAAGATGTTGGGGTATGAGTTCAGAAGACAGTCTTTTCCCTGCTGCTACCGAAGGTCACTGATGGACACATAGGTAAACAGATTTATTTATTATTTATTTATTTATTTATTTATTTATTTATTTTTAAAGATTTTATTTATTTATTTGAGATAGAGTCAGTGAGAGAGAGCATGAGAGGGGAGAAGGTCAGAGGGAGAAGCAGACTCCCCATGGAGCTGGAAGCCCAATGTGGGACTCGATTCCAGGACTCTGGGATCATGACCTGAGCCAAAGGCAGTTGCTTAACCAACTGAGCCACCCAGGTGCCCAATAAACAGATTTATGATATGATAGGCATGAAAATTCAAGTAGGTGCCAAGTGTGGGGGCTATACCAAGGAGGCCATGGCTACATATACTGGTTCAGATGAGGATTAGTCATGTCGGTGAGGGTTTTGGAGGGAAGATTTCGTACCCTTCAAGATAATTCATGGTGGATGTGATGTTCCCACTCAATAATCTCAACTTATCGGCTCAACTTTTTTGGAAAATAAATAAGCTTCCAGGGAAAACAAAATAAAACAAAACAAAATGAAACACCTGTTGTTGACTAGTGCAAGACGCTTATTTTTGGTATTCAGGATTTCCTTCAAAAAATAAATAAATAGATAAAATGTATTTTTAAGTTGCTTTAAGGACTTTAAGGACAGAGGACTTACTGAACTCATCAGATTCAAAAATCACATGATAGCAGAATGTCATACTGGAAATATAATTAAGTTAATCTCCTGATTATACTAAATTTTCTTTCTTGATTTTTAAAATTTCTTGCCTTGTTTACATGGTTGTTTAATAGTGCTGCTTTAGATGCCAGTAGTAGAAATATTTGCACAGGACAGATGTAAATGACAGTTTGCTCACTATTTAGTCGTACTTTTATTACTTTTGAAATATGCTGATGTTTGTAATGACTTTTTTCATCATGATTAATTATAATCCTCATTTGATATATTTAGAAATAATTTGCCAATGATATTTAGAAACATTTAGTTAATATTTTTCTCTTAAAATTAACTGCAACTGTGGACACAATACATAATGGTCCCTACATAAAGGGCAAAATAATATACAGGTAATATCTTGAAACTAATAAGTTAATGTAGTGCATTGTTAATAAAAGGTTAATATAAAAGTTTTCACCTTTTGTATGTAAGCAACTGAAAATAAAAAAGTTATCTTTTATTATAGCATCAAAAAATTTATACTGAAAATAAATCTAAAGATAGATGTTTAAATTTCTACACACATAACTACATGACATAAGTGAAAGATATTAAAAACCTAGTAAGTTCAATGTGTAGGTATCAAGGAACTCAATAGTAAAAAAATAGTAGCAGAAAAAATCAAGCTAGTAATTCAACATATAGATACATTCTAACATGTTTTTAAATGGTAATTCACATCTCTATCAAATAAATGAAATTAAAAAAAATGCTATTGACAAACTAGTGTTAAAATTTGTGTGTGGAACATATAACTTTTTGTGTCTGGCTTCTTTCAGTTAGTGTAACCCTTTTTGGGTTCAGCCAAGTAGTAGCATATACCAGTATGTCATCCTTTTTATAGTTGAATAATATTCCATTTTATGTATATATATTCTGTTTATCCATTTATAGATTGATATACATTTGGACTATTTTCATCTTTGCCTGTCATAAATAATGCCTCTATGAATGTGCCTGTGTTTTTTTTTAATAGAAGCTTTACACACAATTGCACACACACCAAGAAGTGGAATTGATGGAATACAGTAATACTACATTTAACTTTTTGAAGAATCACCAACTTATTTCTTCAGCAGGTGATTTCCTCCAGCAATGTACAGGAGTTCTACTCTCTCTTTCTCTCTTAATTATTAGCTATCCTACTTGATGTTAAGCGGTGAGGCCATTTATATATCTTCTTAGCAGAAATGTCTATTCAAGTCCTTTCACCATTTTTAATTGGCCTATTTTCTTAATCTTCCTGAATTTTAGAAATTCTTTATGTATTTTGGATATTAAACCCTTTATATATAGTATTTAAAATAAATATATATAATATTTAAAAATATTTTCCCATTCTGTAGTCTGTCTTCTTACTTTCTTGATAACATTGTTTGATAAATCAAGCTTTTTTTTTTTTTAATTTGGGTGATGTCCATTTTATCTATTTTTTCCTTTGTTGGCATGTTTTTGGCATCATATATAAGAAACCATTGCCAAATCTAAGGTCATGAATATTTATTCCTATGTTTTCTTCTTTGTCAATATTGTTTTGACTAATCAGGGCTTCTTCAAACTCCATATGAATTTGAGAATGAGTTTTTTTGTTTTGTCAAATGGTCATTAGAATTTTGATAGGGTTTATCTTTGTGTATGATGTAAGAGAATGGTTAAGTTTCATTCTTCTACATATAGCTGTCCAGTTTTCCCAGAACCATTTATTGAAGAGACTGTCTTTTTTCCACTGGATATTTTTGCCTGTTTTGTCAAAGATGATTTGACCATAGAGTTGCAGGTCCATCTCTGGGCTCTCTATTCTGTTCCAGGGGTCTATGTGTCTGTTTTTGTGCCAGTACCATGCTGTCTTGGCGATCACCGCTTTGTAGCAAAGTTTGAAATCAGGCAATGTGATGCCCCCAGCTTTGTTTTTCTTTTTCAACATTTCCTTAGCAATTCAGGGTTTTTTCTGGTTCCATACAAATTTTAGGATTGTTTGTTCCAGTTCTTTGGAAGAGATTATGTGGAGTGAAATAAGTCAAGTGGAGAGAGTCAATTATCTTATGGTCTCACTTATGTGTGGAGCATAAAGAAAATCATGGAGGGCATTGTGAGAAGGAAGGGAAAGGTGAATGGGGGAAAATCAGAGAGGGCAATGAACCAGGAGAGACTGTGGACTCTGAGCAACAAACTTAGGGGTTTGGAGGGGTTTGGTTGGGGGTTGGGCGAGCCTGGTGGTGGGTATTGAGAAGGGCAGGTACTGCATGGAGCACTGGGTGTGGTGCATGAACAATCAATCTTGTAACACTGAAAAAATAAAATAAACATATTTAGGGAAAAAAAGAATTTTGATAGGGATTGCAAATTTTTATGAAATATGCAGAGTAGGTAAATCAATAAAGGTAGAACACAGATTGGTGATTAGAAGGGACTAGGAGAGGGGAGAATGAAAAGGGATTGCTTAATTGCAGTATTTATTGTGAAATTATAAAAATGTGGTTGCACAACTTTCCTATGGCACTAAATATTACCGAATCATTCATATTAAGGCAGTTACGTTACATGAATTTTACCTCAACACTTTTTTAAATTATGCAGATAAGCCAAGTTAAAGAATAATCAAGCTAATCTAGAAAAAGGTAGAACTAACGTGAAAGATAAACACTATCAGTTTATTACAAAGCTACATAGTGAGAAGTGTTGTATTAACACAAAAGTTAAAAAAAAAAAAAAACAGTGGCATAGAATTGTCTGTAAACACATCTCATATATATGTAATGAAAAGCACTGGGGAAGCCTGAGCTATTCAATTCATAGTCTTGAGTCAATTTGAGGTCTGCATTGAAGGAAAAATGGAAAAAGAACTTGACCTTATTTCACAGCACATGTAAAATTCAACTCTAGGTGAATTTGAATCCAAATATGAAAGGTCAAACAATGAAGCTTTTAAAGTTAATATCTCCCTGACTATAAAGTAGGGAAACATTTCTTTTTTTTTTTTTTTTTTTTGCCTTTTTTACCTCTTTCTCACATTTCATTTTTTTTTAATTTTTTTATTAACATATAATGTATTATTTACCCCAGGGTACAGGTCTATGAATCATCAGGCTTACACATTTCACAGATTTGCCATAGCACATACCCTCCCCCCATGTCCATATTCCCACCCCCCCCCCCACCTCCCAGCAACCCTTAGTTTGTTTTGTGAGTTTAGGAGTCTCTTATGGTTTGTCTCCTTCCCCATCCCATCTTGTTTCATTTCTCTTTCCCACCCCTGCATAACCTCCTGCCCTGCCTCTCAATTCTTAATATCAGAGAGATCATATGATAATTGTCTTTCTCTGACTGACTTATTTTGCTTAG